>CM060976.1:79694970-80319970 GCA_030765065.1 Deroplatys truncata | reverse complement strand
AGTCGTTCACAATGAAGAATACTTTTGGAGACATTCCCAGAAATTTCAAGATATACATTTTATTTGTCATAAAAATATCTTAAACATATGCTATTTTAATCAAAATCGTTAGAGCCGTTTTTGAGAAAATTAAAATTTTCGAAAAATCTTCCATGTAAAGGGTAATCTGGGGTAGGGGGATTTTCTTGAAAACCTTCGTGTCGCATCCCTGGACGATACTGAACCTAAATACCAAGTTTGGTGATTATCCGACTATTCGTTTCTGAGTTATGCTGTTCACAGACAGACACACACACACGGACATGGTTCCAAAAATGTTTTTTTGGGATTCAGGGGATCTCAAAACGTGTATTTCCGGTGAAATCTCGGTATCGAATTTTTGGGTGGAATACAATACTTCCCCTACTTACTATACGTAGTAGAGAAAGTAAAAAGATATATGATGCGTGTGGACTAAGATAGATTAGCGAAGATTGCTTTAAATGGATCCCAACCAGAAGAAAAAGAGGGCAACCTCCAAGAACATGGAAGAACGGAGTTTGGAAATCATGAAGGAGAAACAATTAAGAGGACAATGGATACAGTGCAGAATGGTTTTTGTCATTACCAAAGGATCTCTAGTTTAATGTATATTTGACCGTCATAGGATGTTGTAAACATTGTAAAATAATAATAATAATAATAATAATAATAATAATAATAATAATAATAATAATAATAATAATAATTCTATCTCTTACGATTTATCAGTTATACAAAAGTCATTCAGAATGAAGAGAATTTCACAGAGCTATTGCCAGAAAATTCAAGACACACATTTTGTCATGCAAATATCATAAACATCTTGTATTTTAATAAAAAACTTTAGAGTCATTTTTGTAAAGTGTATTTTGTGGTAGGGGATTTTCTTGAAAATCTTCTGTCGTAACCTTGGAAGGCCAACTTACACACCAAGTTTGGTGTTTAACCGAATGACTGCGTTTTTAAGTTATGCTGTTCTCTCATAGACAAGCGCACACGTTTTCTAAAAATACTTTCCTGGATTCAGGGCATCTCAATACCTGTATTTTCGGTGAATTCTCGACATGGAATTTTTAAGTAGGCAAAGTAAAAAGACAGCGACATGTATACCATGAACAGAAAGATTACGTCATGTGCAGTATATATATATATATATATATAATTTTTTTTCACCGATACAAATGAACCTTGGCGGTGTAATAGCAGTAAAATTCTTAGAATAGCAAAATCGCACTTCGGCTGCAACGGCAATAAAATTGTCAGATTGAAGATTCTAGCTCCAGAAATATTTTCCACACTGCATTTGCGGTAAGGATTTGCTATAGGGGATAATAGCTGATTTATGCGAACGAAGTCATGCGAGTAAACGCTAGTTTGTCGATAAAATAAAAAATGTCTTGCGGTTTTATAACTACGTGCATTTTACATCGAGAGATGTTGAGTGGTTGAAAAATAAAGCCACTCTTAGATTGAATTGCTTAGAACTAAATGCCTAGCACTGACAGCAAGCAATGTTGACGAATATTTTCTGCTCGAGTGAATATTTCTGCATGCCCGTGAATGAATTCATTCGTTGACAATAAACGAGCTTCATTAAATATCCGCGAAAGAACAAGGGAGCTAGAGCCCAGCTGTTAAAACAAACAGGAGCACTGAGTTTAGAGGAGATGTCGCAGATTGAAGCTTTAAAACTGTGAATCACCTCATCGGAGATAATTACCCACTCGACGGCACGTTATGGACCTCTTTAACTGGTACCGCACAAACAAACTATTACAGCCTCTGCACAGATTTACAATTCGGGCGCGCTCGATATTAAACGAAGCTGTAGTTAAAATTCAACGACTGCTATAAAACGTGTGGTACTTACATACATATAATATCTTAGCAAGTAACATAGGTACGTCTTAACTGCTACCAGTCTTTTCAAATCGGCAATATCCTACAACTGGCGATAAACAACATTATGGTAAACATTATGAGGAAAGCTTAAGTGCATTACATCTGAATACACAAAAGACATTCGACCCCTTGATCGTAACTCAGTCTAAATGATAGGATATTTGCACCTCTATCCAGAGAGCAAATAGCATTTTTGTACTGCTAAAAGCATGAACAGAAGGATAAATGACGACTGCATAAAATATATATTCTGCATTTTTTTTCGAGATTACCAGTCAAACAGTTTTGAATACATCTGTTTGCACTTCTTACAGCCTCATCAAAGTAAGGGTACTCTGTGCTCAAACCGAGAATTTCTACAAATTTCAACCCACTGATCTGACATTTTGGTCACAGGTTGTTCAACATAATTAAATTAAGAAGTTAATTTGATTGAAAATCAAGTCAAATGTAAATTAGTAACCACAGTTAAAGTTTAACAATTTGAAACTTTTAAACTGTAAATATTATTTCTTTCACATTACCCGAAATTTCACGTTTTTCCTTCTCCAAACCAGTATGGGAAAGTTTGTACTTCAACACCAACCTTTTAGATTCCCTTAACTTTTTAATCAACAACTTAACCGAAACATATGACTGCGTCCATGTCCAATGTAATTGCAATACAATATTTAACCAACATATAAATTATTTCGACATAATATGAAACAAAATATTGTACGTAACTGCAGGAAAATGTTTTCAGGACTGGTCGCTTCGGCCGTAAATGTCTTACTCACCCTGAAAAAAACTCACTTCCTTATGCAGTTACGTAAATAACTGTTTTGGAGTATGATTCTCTACAAACAATTATTAAATTTTGTGCCGAATTTAAACTCTTTTGGAAAAATTATTACAATATGTAACACCTCTTAGTTTTTTAAAAATCGATAATTTATTAAAGTATTAAAACAATAAACCAAAACAATTCTTGAGAATAAGAAAAAGCTCATTAAATATCTGCATCATCTTCAAAGAACATATACTAAAAATTTGAAAGAAGCTGAACAAAACTTGGCACGATGAGTAACACTTTAAAACAGAAAAAGTATCAGAGAACTATATTACAAGAAATATGAGTTTTTAAATTTCGGGTGCTATTTGCAAGCATCTGCGAAGATCCATTAAACGTCCCGTTTGGTCACCTAAATGCCCTCCATCCAAAAAAGGAAAAAGAGATAGCAAATTAGGTCTACTCCCTGGAAAATGATATTTCGTTCGGACTTCTGTCCAAGGTAGTGTGATTCTCAGAAATTTGCTGTTCTCAGTAAATTTTGTTCCGATTTCACTGAACTTTGTTAACGGCACTCATAGGTGAAATTTGGTCTATTTTCAAAAAAAAAAAAAAAATTTTATGGCCAAAAATTATTTTGAACATTCAGCTCCAATTTCATACCATGGCTCTTGCTCTCAGAGTCCTTTAAAGCTTTTAACATGTGATAAATTAAATGCCCAACAACACACGGCCTAATGGCCTGTATTTACTTCCAATGACTTTTACTCGATGCTGACTGCTTATAAAAATGTTCCACATGATGTATGTAATTCGTAACCCAACTACTTCAAATTTTCAGCAGAAACTAAAAACAATTGGCACATGGATTAAGCTATACTTTTAAACTGCTCGAGATGACATATTTAATTCAGCCACTGAGGATAAATGTTTATTTATTAAAATTTGTTTTTGAAACAACCAGAAGATATGCCAACCAACACCTGATAAATTAGTATAATAAAAGTAAAATAAAATGCTTTTCTCAAAATTATCTACCTTATAGGACCCAATGAACATTCTGCTTTACAATTCTCTCTAAAGCTTATCGTACTTTTAACCCCTTAAAGAGAAAACTGCGCTGTTTAACCAATCTGGTCAAAATACTGTACAATTGTACAAGACCTAGCTATACTCATAGGTTACCTTGCAACTTACAAAACCCCTTATTTTCATTCATGTAGAATATGCACATTTTTAAAAACTATTCTTACCCTTTATTTATGAACGAATTTGCGCGATTTGACGAATCTAGACACTTAGACATTAGGTACAAGTGAAACCTGTAAGCTACTCGTGACCTTATATTCAACCCCTTCCTTACAAAATGCACCCATGCAATGTCAAATAAGAGAAGCTTTTATTACAATTTTATACTTATTTATAAGCACTTTCACTTGCTACATTTTGGAATTCCTTCTGTAGTGTTTATGTAGACATGTACACTTTTTATGGTTCCTTAAAGGTATATCCGTATAGATTATACAACGGTGGGGGACACCTCGCACACTGTGACCTACAGAGATACACTATGTGATCAAAAGTATCCTGACACCGCCACAAACACACGTTTTTCATCTTAGGTGCATTGTGCTGCCACCTATTGCCCGGTACTCATTATCCGCGACCTCAGTAGTCATTAGACATCGTGAAACAGCAGAATGGGACGCTCCGTGTAACTCACGGACTTCGAACGTGGTCAGGTGATTGGGTGTCACTTGTGTCAGAAGTCTGTACGCGAGATTTCCACAATCCTAAACATCCCTAGGTCCACTGTTTCTGATGTGATAGTGAAGTGGAAACGTGAAGGGACATGTACAGCAGAAAAGTGTACAGGCCGACCTCGTCTGTTGACTGACAGAGACCGCCGACATTTGAAGAGGGTCGTAAAGAGTAATAGGCAGACATGTATCCAGACCATCACACAGGAATTCCAAACTGCACCAGGATCCACTGCAAGTACTAAGACAAGCGTGAGGTGAGAAACCTTGGATTCCATGGTCGAGCGGCTGCTCATAAGCCACACATCACGCATGAAAATGCCAAACGACGCCTCGCTTGGTGTAAGGAGCGTCAACATTACACGATTGAACAGTGACAAAACGTTGTGTGGAGTGACGACTCACGGTACACAATGTGGCGATCCGATGACAGGGTGTGGGTATGCTGAATGCCCGGTGAACGTCATCTGCCAGCGTGTGTAGTGACAACAGTGACATTCGGAGGTGGTGGTGTTATGGTGTGGTCGTGTTTTTCCTGGAGGGGGCTTGCACCCCTTGTTGTTTTGCGTGGCACGATCAAAACGCAGACCTACATTGATATTTTAAGCACCTCCTTGCTTCCCACTGTTGAAGAGCAATTCCGGGATGGCGATTGCATCTTTCAACACGATCGAGCACCTGTTCATACTGCACGGGCTGTGGCGAAGTGGTTACACGACAATAACATCTCTGTAATGGACCAGTCTGCACAGAGTACTGACTTGAATCCTATAGAACTCCTTTGGGATGTTTGGGAACGCCGACTTCGTGCCAGGCCTCACCGATCTACATCGATACCTCTCCTCAGTTCCGCACTCCGTGAAGAATGGGCTGCCATTCCCCAAGAAACCTTCCAGCACCTTATTGAAAGTATGCCTGCGAGAGTGAACGCTGTCGTGGGCCAACACCATATTGACTTCCAGCATTACCTATGGAGGGCGCCACGAACTTGTACGTCATTTTCAGACAGGTGTCCAGATAGTATTGATCACGTTGTGTATATTGTGGTTGTCACCACTCAGGGGGGAAAAGATGAAGCAAAGGAAGCACAGGAGGCTACATGCCGCAGGCAGACCGACCACAAAGACCGCGAAAGTTCCTAACAGTTCCAGGCTCGAAGACCAAGCTGGAGTTGCCTAGAGAGGGCTATTAACGACTTGTCGACCAACAGCCCTTTGAGCAAGCATTGGTGCAATCTGTCCGGCACCGCCATATGCCACGAAACCTAGAAGCACACCTGGAAGATGGGAAGGAAACGGAATGAAAGGGAAATGATGGAAAGGAGATCGTAGATGAGAAACCACTCCAGCATTCGCCTACCGACCAGGGAAGACTACGAAAAATCCAAGGACAGAGTGGACGGTAGACGGGAATCACACCCATCCCGTTCTTCGGGACCTCCCGAATGCGAGCCTCACGCTTACCGCGGAGCCATCTCGCTCGATCATGGTTCCTTATATATACATTTCAAACAAAAATACTAATGTGCAACGCTGGATAAGGCAGCCAGTACAGTTAAATACCTATTTAAATTAACCTTAGAAAATGCCAATTTCAAGATGATGGTTATTTCTATTTCTGGAACGATACCACTAATTCATAAGTAGGTTGCATCTTGAATTGTATCATAAATTCTTCTCGATGAAAAGTATCACCTCAGAAACAGTGCTGTCAGCAGCTTATTTGTTAGGCGGTGATGTGTCCGCAGTAAGGTTTCAACTCACTGCTGATAATGCAGTACTACTGTGACTTAGAAATACCTGACCTCTTCTCTCCAAGCTTTCTTCATCCTACATACTCTGGTATGAGTGTAATGTTTTTGCTGAAGCAGCATTTGTGTGCGTGGCTGTACAGTAAGCAACGCCGCGAACGCTTTATTGTCCAATCAGACTGATAACTCAAAATTTCTTAATTTTCTTCGAGTTTTGAACTATTTTTGAAAAGATCGACTACTGATCAGCCCGATTCATCCTTACATCTTAGCAGTTTTAAATTTAACCATGCAGAGCACTACAATATATATTTCTCTTTGTATTACTGGTCTGTATGTTCATTCAGTGATCTTCGTTACATTGTAATATTTTAATTTTCAATTAACTATTGTCATCAATGATCTGCAAAGCAACTCTCCTTTAAAAATATTAAACAGGCATTGCTTTCAGTATCGCTAGAATAATGAGCAAATCCACGAAAGTCTGACTTCAGAACTTGCGTTTTCCCAGATGACATGTTTGCGTTAGTTATTCTTGTTCTGCTGTTCCTCCTCCCACAACACGGTTTAGGCCGTTTAGCCTATTCCGGCTGATCTTTCCATTTTTTTCTGTGTCATCTGGATTTTTTCGTCATTCTTTGTTGCTAGGAATATACTACCTTTGGTAAATTAAAAACCAAGACCCAGATTTTGAGATCTCATTTAAAATTGGTGCATCATAGGCATTGCTAACGTGTGCATAAATCGTTATGATGCGTCTCGGATTATAAAAATGCACACTTTTGGTCACTTACACCATTTCCTATTTTTAGGGCATCTGTTGCGATTTTAGTCATTATTTTGTCATTTTCTTGCCCTTTGCGTCCTCATTTATTCTTTTCTTGCATTTACATTGGGTATATTAAGATTTTTGTATTATTGACTTTTACATATGGGAAACTCTTCTTCTTCTTCTTCAACACATTACCCTTCTCTAACTAGGATTTACATTCCCAAGGACTTAGAAACTAATTCCTTGGGTCAGTAGCCTGTCGAGAAGCAAGCAAACTTTTAGATCATAGCACATCCAAGATGGGTAATCAGCCCAATATTGGTATGGCGATGAAGAAGGAAATGAAATGTAGGGATGAAAGGAAAATGTTCGGATCAAATTACCCAATCCAGCATTCGCCTAGCGACGAGGAAAATGGATAACCTTTCAGACATCATAAATTTCACTATTCAACCAACAAATTAAAGGGACAAGCACTCAAAACGTGTTAAAAATTTGAATTTTTTCTAACATTCTTATTTTTTTGGATAATACATTTGAGAACATGTTCCCTTAGCATCTTGCTTGTTTTTCATGTCTAACTTTAAAAGTTTAAAAACCTTGGCGGTGCACCTGCACTATGACCCATTTTTCAGATCATGCACCGGCAGTGTTTTTGTTTGAGCGTGTTTATAGTTTACATTGTTATTTATTCCGTTAACATTGTATATTCTTTTAAATATTACAAGTGGTTTATTACATTGTTTAGAAGGCAATATTAGTTTTTAAAAAAATCTGCAAAGGTCTAGGAAAAAGAAGCAAACCATAATCATGGGGGATTTTAAGTAAATGCAACCTACTTCCTGTATAATAAAAGCAAGTTAACTTCTGTGTACAGGATACACACACACACATACATACATACATACATACATACATACATAATACATACATACATACATACATACATACATACGGGGTGATTTATGAAGAACTGACACATTTATTTTTTTAATTGTTTCATGCTAGCGACAACTTATACCTGAAATGCAGAGGAAATTTGGGAGATTATTTACCTCTAGAGCAAATTTTGAAAATGTCCTCCATCCCGCATAAGGCACAACTCAACACGTTCGTTCCATGTTACTGGCCACTCATTGGAGGACTATGTTGTCAATAGCTTGATTCTCCTGTGCAATGTTGTGCTTCAGATCGTCCAATGTCTGGGGACGTGTGGCATAAACCCTATCTTTTAAGTAACCCCATAGAAAGAAGTCCGGCGATGTGAAATCTGCAGATCTCGGTGGCCACAGATTCTTGGAAATTATCCGGTCGTCAAAGAGACTTGCAATTAGTGCCATAGATTCATTTGATGTATGGCATGTAGCGCCGTCCTGCTGAAAATATCCTTGACTCAGCTCTACATCGTCTAATAATTGCTCAGCAAACTCCATGAAAATCCGTTGGTACTCTGAAGTGCTCACATTGTTTAAAAAAAGATTAGTCCCACTATTCTCTGTGCGGATATTGCGCACCAAACTCCGATTTTAACAGGGTGCATAGGTACTTCATGAATAACATGTGGATTTTCGCTGGCTCAATAGCCTGAGTTATTTGAGTTCACATAGCTGGATAAATAGAACCATGTGATGGACAATATGGCAGGATTTTGCACAATGAACGCCCGAAACCGACAATAATTCAGTCGTCTATCCTTATCTGGTTCCTGTAACTGATGGACAACCGTAATCCTATACGGCTTTAGGCCTGCACTTTTCAAAGCTGACACACTGAGTAGCTGTACCCTGTCTCCTGTGACAAACGTCTTAATGATTTTTGAGGTGACAGTCGTGTTCTTACATGAACAACCGCGGGAGCCTAATGAACGAGTTTTGCCTTTTTCACTAAAACTAACAATTACGAATAAAACATGAACATTTGCGCATCTAGTGGCAGGCAATCGAAACTCCAGAACATTCTGCTTAATTTGGTACTAAAATTGGGGCACTGAGTGAATTTCGAATAGAATAATTAAAGAAAGAAATGTGTCAGTTCTTCATATATCACCCTGTATAGGCTACAGGCCGCAGGCAGACAGGCCAGAGACGCGCGGAAATCCCTAACAGTTCCTGATTCGAAGATCCGTCCCACTACTAAAGCTGCATAAAGAGCGATGAACGACCGGTCAACCAAATAGCCCTCTATATCCACGTGGAATATTGTCCTTTGAGCAAGCAATCTGTCCGGCAGCGTCACTGCCAAACGCCACGAAACATAGAGCACATCTGAAACTAAACAACAAAACGGAATGAAAGGGATATGATGGAAAAGGAATCGTGGTGGATGAGAAACCACCGCAGATGCGTCTACCGAACAGGGAAAACCACGAAAACCCACCCGGGACCTCCAGAATGCGAGCCTTCCACGTTTACTGTGGAGCCATCTCGCTTGGTTAACCTCCGTGTAACTACAATTAATATTCCATTTGATGTAGGACCACTTTTGTCTAACTTCTTTCGCTGTTTTCCGCAAATTTATTCCCCTATATTTAGAAACATGTTTCTCAAGAACAAGAAGACCTGGAAGCTTGAAATTGTTCATGCTTAAGCTCGCAGGTATCTTAAACTCGCGGAAAGTTATCTATGTAAATTACACATTTCCTATTTTAAATAAAAATGTTTTGAAAGAAACTTATGACACTTCTATTTCCAAGAAATATTTTTTTTATTTAGCTTATAATTGTTAAAGTAAACAAAGTTTAGTACAGTATGTTTATGCTGTCTTTCTAAATATCATGTATGCATTTTATGAAGCTCCACTGTTCAGTAAAAATTGTTCCTGAATAGAATGGTGCGTTTACTTAATTTATAGAATATCAGCATATTTACCTTCTTGTGCTTCACGATTTAGGCTTCAACCCATTCCGGTTTCAAACTGCCATCGTTTCTTTGACCCACAGTGAAATTAAATAACGAGACTTCTGACACTTCTTGTAGGCGTATGTTTCCATGGCAACGTCCCCTCCGCTGTTGTTCTAGACAGTAAGGCACGACCACCCCCCTTGGCATGGTTTACCACTGCTCACTAGAGCTACGTCCCAGCGAGCTGTTTGCTCTTCGGCGCACTACTAAAAAGCTGACACATGCTCTAATAAACGTGGCAACGCAGCTCATACTTATCCGCTTAGAGTGAAATGTCAGGGAGTCTCAGGTTAATTAAATGGCATTGTACTTGGTTTCATTTTCCCTTGTGGGCGATACTTTAAAACTGCCTTGGGTAGCTTGTTGTCTGACATTCTGTCCAAGTGTGACTTCCACTTTTCTTTATACATCTTTATTATGCTATTTAATTTTTCTACTTTAGTTCCTCGTAAATCTTAATACTGTTTTTTCTGTCCAGTTTTGTATATCCTGATATAGATCTCGGGAGTCTCATTTCTGCTACTTGTATTTTTTGCAAATGTTGATTTGTATTAGCCCGTGTTTCGGATCAATATGTGACAGTTGGTATTTCCATGGACTTTTAGTTTAATTATCGAGTCTAGTCTCGCCTTATTTTTAAATACTCGTGTTAACGTTCCAGTCATGTAATTAAATTTATTTATCTTTCCGTGTGTATCTACTTCGTTAATATATATTTTACACCCAAGAAAATTAAACATTGACATTTGTTCCAGAATCCTATGTCTTTGAACGGACTGGGTATACACTCCTAAATGCCATTGTTTTCGTTTTATCTGTTGATATTTTCATGTTAAAAGTATTTAACCACACACACACGCACACACACACACACATATATATATATATATATATATATATATATATGCATGCCATCTTTGTAGTTCATCTTCAGTCTTTGCCAGAAGCATCTGATGGTCTGCAAATAAAATTGTTTTTAAAATCCTGTTCCCTAGGCGGATCCCCTTTGTGCTCTGGTTTTTCCATAACGTCCCATTGTTTCAGTTTATAGAGGGCAACCTTGCCGTACTCCACGTGTAATTAGTACTGGTTCCCGCTGGTTTATTTTAATCTGCGTACCTTTATTTAAGTTTTCTATTATTCGTATTAGATGTAATAGTATTCCTTTTTTCTTTAAGATATTACATAGTTTTGTTCTCGACACCTTATCAAATGCTTTGTTATAATCGAAAAATAATAAGTTGTGTTTTCAGAATAGGTATATCCTCTATGCTTTTCCATTAGTTTTAACACTAGAATGCCCATGGAGTCATTTTGACTCCTTTGCAAATGTTTTAAATCATTACCTGTGTTTGCGATATTCCATGGCAAAATCAATGAATGACTTTTAATTATTGTTAGTTTGGAATAAGTTGAAAAGAAACTGATTACATGTAAATAATTTTTTACAAGAAATTTTACGATTTATCTAAAATACCCAATGGAGTCAATTTGACTCCCGTATATTTCTTTCTAGAGCTAAGGTTAGTATGTGAAATTTATACTCTTTGGTAAGTGTTTGTGGAGACTTCAATGAACATTTAATTCTACTAGGTTGTCAGCAATATGAACACATCAATTCATCCACACTGTTGCGTTTCATTCTCTTCATTGTCAAAACAGCATCATTACATACTGGCTGTGTTACTGAATAACATACTCTGTTTAGTGCTAATTTAGTGTCACTTTGGTTTCTGTTATTGCTACTAAAAATGTCGTTATGAGTAAACTTAGTAATGAAGAAACCCTAGGCATTTTTCAGGAAATACCTGATGATGTGTTAGAAATTGGCATGGTGGAAGAACTTCAACCATATTATTTTATTCCAGAAGCACAGACTATATCTTCAGAAAAGTCAAGTGATGGTGAGAAAGCATTTCAAAGCGAAGAAGTTTCAGATGTCCATTGTGCCAAGAAATCAAAGCTGGAAAAATCATTCTAGAAATAGGGAAAGTGTTGCTGTTAGCGCGATGCGCATTTACTCAGTATATGGCATCAAAGCCCGATAAATATAAGCAAAGATACTGGCTTGCTGTAGATAAGGATAGCAAATATGTGTAAACGGGTTCCCTTATGTTGGCAAGGATGAATTACGGGATAACGAAAGGCTAGCAGATCATGTGGTGAGGCGTCTGACGGATCCATATCTTCAAAAGGGAAGAAATGTGACAACCGACAGTTTCTTTACCTCGCTCCTCCTCGCCAAGAAACTCAGGGTTAAATCTACTAGCCTTACGGGGACACTCAATAAATGCAGAAGAGAGGTTCACAATGATCTAAAACGAAGTCATCATTATATTCCACCATAGTCTATAAACACGAAGGAGTTTTACTGACTAGAATTAATTGTTCTTCCACAGAAGCCGTGTGTTGGACAGGGCTGGAAAGGTAGAATCAGACGACTGAAAAATTCAATGCCATAACCGGGATTTGAACAAATACTCCTATTTGTTTACACAGCTCAGACAAAAGTGCTAGATGGCATTTAGAAGGAATGGACTTGTTTGTTTTTATGTTATTCTTAAAATGCTCATTTTCTTTTGTGATTTGTAAGAGCTGCAGTGTTTCCTTTGGAAGGGAAGTAAAGCCGGTGGTCCCATGTCGTATATTTATGACACGTAAAAGAATGTGAAGTCTTACAAAGAGGTCCTTCAGCAAACTTTCTGGCCTTTCACACCTAATATAGAATGGGACACTGTTATGACTGATGTAACCATTGTCTAACAACCAACAACTTTACACAACAGAACTGATACCTATAGGATAGTGCTACAACAATGCGTTTTTATTTCCAACACTTCTGACAACTCATTAGAATCCTAATGTCATAGTAGCTATATTATAGCTATATCATTCTCCCGTAGATGATTATAGGAAAATGTTGCTTTACATAAATGTTGCATTGACAGGTGTAGTAGGGCAATTAATTAACATGCAGTAATTTAAAGTGTGCAAACTTGCACATAGCGTGTGAATATTTTAATGTATTCCACGAGAGTCAAAATGAATCCAGCGGACATTCATGGGTGGTTGACACAGCCGGGCATTCTAGTCTTAAAGTAAAAACATCGTCTACGCAACCTCTTCCTTTTCTAAACCCTGATTGTTCCTCCATGATTATTGTATCTGTAATTTTGTTTAACCTAAAACTTATTTTAAATATTGCTAGTATTTTCTATTCTTTAGGGATGGCTTTTGGTCCCAAAACATATCATAGAAGCCTAACAAGCATTCCTGAAAATTCCTCGGTGTAAATTCAATTAATATAAAATAATTCAAGCAGGATAATGAAACTCACAGAAGCCATTCACTGAGCAGTATTTAACGTCTGCAAAATTGCAGTTTGATATATTTTATAGTTCCTGTCAAATATTATTTTATGTAATGATTTGTAAATGTGATCAAACAATGTCTCTATAACGTAATATTCCTTTAAGAGTAACCTTTTATATACAGTTATAAATTCACGTCCCAATCTAGGGAAGAGGGAGATAAGTTTTCCTGTTTTACATTAATGAGTGTGTACAGTCGATATTGTCCTTATCCGCGTGTCGTGCCATAGGCTGTTAAGTCTTCTTTATTCCTAGGAATTTTGTGTAATCTAAGAACGTACAAGAGTTACTGCTACAGCCTTGTAAGACCTTCAAAAACAATTTTCTTGATTTTCTGTTCAGATTCTTCAAACAAGAACATAGAACAAATATGTTTTAATTAATGTTCTAAATTGTTTCATAATTACTCTTATGTGTTCTTTTTCTATTTGTATAACAGTTATACCCACGCATAAACTTATTTATAGTTCTATTAACACTAACTGTAATAATTAAATAAATATCAGTTTTAAATCACTTTCTGTTAATTGTGTTTCTTTCCTCTTTTTCTTTTTTTAACATTTTAGAGATCATTTTTCAAACACTTTAAGTCATCAAAATTCAGGCCCAGTTAATAACCCTTATTACACAAATGTGATTAGAGGAACAGCAGACTTTTGCGGCAGCATTTTCTGCATATTTAGCATTAGAGTATGTAACGCGCTATTCTAGTCATATTCTCTGAGCACGTTTTCTTTCCGCAGCACTTTTTGCTGTTTTAATTTCAGCAGTTTCTTCTTGTTTTCTCTTTAGCAGTCCTGCATAAAAGCAGTATGTTCAGCGTGTTTTTCTGCTTACGCATTACCCATTAATGTTCACATCATTGAGTACTGTGCCAAACATCTCAAACAACATGCAAGCGATTTTGACAGTGACGTAAATGCACAAAAACATGCAATGAAATTAAAAGCAAAACAAAAAAATAATAATAAGCGCGTGTTTGTTTGCGTAATTTGCTCGCTAGGTTTAGTAATTTCATGTTGTTTTCATGCTTTGCGCAATCTTTAAGAATATTCCAACTAATGAATCTGTGAAATTTGGCCTCAAATCTTAAAAACCATATGCATCATGTTTTTTCACCAAACTTGCAGTAATATTGCACTGGTGCCTTATGAAAGACCTGTGACTATTTTATTTTGTTATAGAGTAGCGGTTTTCCCTTTAATTCTCTAATACACTTAAAGCGATAACATATCTACTAATATGTATTTTAATAAAGATAACAGATTTACATTGTCTAGAAACTAATCATTTACGCAACAATTAAAGAAAGTAATGCATCTCTTAAGTGAAATGTTTATGTTGGTTAGCCTGGAACTTCCATACCAGTTAAGCAATGGCACTTTCCGAGTAGCTGCGTGTAAGGGATGCCAATCTGTATGATATTATTGGGAAATACCATAATTTTAACGTCGGTAGGACGTACTATATTGGGAAATTATACAATATTTTAAAGCTGTTAAATAATTACTATAAGACAGTTGTAGTATTACTTACGTAAATGATGATTTATGTTTAAGGGGGCTTAACTCCTAGGTCATTAGCGCCCTACTGTGAATTGCATTGTACAATATTCCATACCTGTTAATATTTGTTAATAAACAATCATTATTATGCTGATTCGTAGTTGGCAATACGTTTAAATAAGCACGCATTTTTCAGACGTAATACGTATTTGCTATGGGATTTCCCCTTCTAAGGCAAAGTCGCATCGTCATAGCTCTGCATAAATGTAGAGTGGCTGATATAAAATAATTTCATTAGTGCACTTCAGTTAAGAGTTTTAGCGCTGTATTTTAGTTTCAAAGATTATTTTACACATAGTAAGCCTTTGTGAAAATGCCTGCAATTTTCATTGAAGAACATTAAATATCCATGCAGCACCATATGTAAAGCTTGTATTATGTCTAATAAAATCATTTTTTAAAATGCACGATAGTAATGAAGAGGAAAAATCTATAATGTGTTATGATACTTTCTTATATTACCTAATATTAATTGGCAACCCTGCGTGGTATCTAACACATTCATTAAGTTCGCGGACTGGAGCATAATGCCACTGTGGTGCACTAGAGCGGAAGATGACGCCGGATTATGGAGATGTGCCAGTTATTCTCTCGTCCCAGCAATGCCGACAATGTAAATTGAGCTATGGTATCTGTTGCGAAGGTGATTTGAATGCGCGCGTCGGAACTCCAAAATATCGCACTTTGAGCAACAGCAAAATCACAAAAATTAGGCAAATCCACTAGCGAAAAGTCTTAGATGATGAAGCAAGATGAAGTGAGAACGCCTTGGACCGCAGTGCTGTGTTTAAAGGTTTAAGCATCATACCATTTTTCGTAGGGGGAGACGGCTTGTAGGAAGATTATGGTCGATCACAAACGAGCGAACTGAAAGCAAGGTGGAAGAAGTTGCAATTTTGATGCATGCTAACCACTTCCAATGATCCCGCAGCAGCAGAGATCAACCATGATGCATTCCATACAATTCTGTCTGATAACCTGAATACGTGGCGTGTAGCGCGCATCCTGGTGCAAGACCAACGTGTCGAGCGCATGATTTGCAATGACATTGCTCTGTGCTTGTCAGTAAGGCAACAGGTCACCGTTCTGTCGCACCCTCCGTATTTATCTCATCTCGCACCAGTCGATTTTGTCTTTCTCAGTTTGAAAGAAAACCTATGTGTGCGTAGATTTCACTTGGCCCACGGCATTATAATAACTACCGCAAGAAAAGTTGCACGAGATTTTCCTTTGGATAGTCATTCCGGCAGTAGTTAGACCAATGTTGGCAGGCGTGCATAGTGGCCAACGGCGACTATGTTGAGGAATAACGAGCACCTGTATAACACGAGCGTCGTGTCCGCGGCAACTGTTGAGACATTGAATTCTGCTTTTCGCTTACAATCCAGGCGCCAGTCCATCAACTTAATGACTCTACTACGTATTTGTCCCACACTGCTGAAATTTAAGCTCTTTTGATTAAAATATATTGTATAATACTTTGAAGATGCAGGCAAATATAACTACCCCTCATTGTGTAATAATATGGACAGCCGAATGTTCAAATCTTCCTCCTAATTCTCTCTCTCTCTCTCTCTCTCTCTCTCTCTCTCCTCTGAGAACTATATTTAAAGGACTCTGGGAATTTTACGACGCTATACAAACATTTCGGTTATCGATTTTTTCTTTGTACGTCGATTTAAAAATCTGATCTTACACTCACACGACCGTGAGAACTTGGCATAATCAATTAGGTATATATTTCAGTATGCAAAAAGATAATTCTTGTACTCAAGTTACTGAAAATTCTGAGTAAAAACAATCTCAAAATAAACAATAAGGTTCGGCTGCAAGCGCAATAAGAAAAATAAAACAACTCTTCGCATATCTAAGTCAGTTTTTCGTTACTGAAGAATCCATGCTGGGAAAAAAATCGCATAAAGATTCTTTACAAGTGCTGCATTACAGTTTAACCTGGGAAAACAACAACGAATATTTCGAAAACGGCTAATGATACAAAAAGGTTCATCGAAATAAATTATACATTTCAGTGACATTTATATTTTTTGTGCAGTATGTTTTCGTCTTCTGTTAATCATATATCCAAAGTTATATTAATTCGTTTATAATGGAGAGGGCATCAAGGACTATTCACAGAAAAGATATACCCTTTATTAGTTATATACATTTATGAAACTTTGGTATGTTAATGAAAATCGTTAAGTCATTTTGAGAAAATACAAAACAACGAGAAATATTCGACGAAGCGGGTACTTTGGGTGAAGTTTTGCTGAAAGATTTCGCCTGGCATACTTAAGCATTTCTAACTCAAATATGAAGTTTGTTATTTATCCGAGTTTTCTACTTTCCCTGCTGCTTATCTAAAATAAGTTAACCTAATGCATTCCACCCAAAAATTTGATACAGATCTCACTGGAAATACATGTGTTGAGATCCACTGAATAAAACAGAAACGTTTTTACAAAAAGAACCGCGAGGTACGTGTTTATCTGCCTGTCTGTCTATGAACAGCATTACTCAAAAACAAAACGTCAGTTAACTATCAAACTTGGTATTTATGTTCAGCATCTTTCAAGGGTGAGACATGAAGATTTTCAACAAAATCTGCCCAACCCAAACTATCCTTTACATAGAAAATTTATCTTTTTTTTTAATTTCTAAAACATGTCTAACGGTTTTGATTAAAATATGACTTTTGTATAATTGGTAAAACTGTAAGAAATAGATAAAAACTTACTACACAAAAAATGCAAACATCTTTAAAGCATGCAGTATATGTGAAATACTTTTGATGGCCCTTTCCAAGATATTCTTTGCAATAGGTTTTAGTTTTGAAATATGTATACTCTTTTCAGGTGGAAGTGCTATTAGCGTTTTCTCGAGGCCATACAAAGAGCATGGAATTTCAAAGCCATCACGTAGTGACTCGCTTTTTAAAAATCTGACTATCGCCTTAGCCTACTACGTCATTATAACAACATGGTAATAAATATGTAATAAAAGGTTTAATCGATTAACAAGACATAGAAAAAGAAGAAGCTTTTGCAAGAATAATTTGTAATACAGTGTGAATGCAATACATAAGATTGTTTAATTATGCTGTCCTTCCTATCCCTCCCCTCTGATCATTTTATAAACATTAATGTTTTACTGGGTTCAGGGACCCCAGAAAGTGCCTCTCTATACTTACTCTACCAAACACTCCTATAAGTAGGTGGAAAACAAGCTTTAAAAAGAAAAAGCGTGACTACTGCTCTGAAAAGTATTGTTCTGAAAGTTGTATTTTACATTACTGAAACGAACTCCCAAATATCGCAACAATGCATTTGTTTTCTATACATGTCGATATGTAGCGTGAAGAATTGGTACTGAGGGGTAGGGTTTCATTTTCTGCACCGTTTTAACTTGGGGAAAAATGCATTGAGTTTTATTTATAGTCGCTACTTAACTGGTATGGTCCTTAGCCTCCCCTTAGCGTTTAAGGTGAGAGGATAACTTCAGAGCACAGCTGATATGTTTTAAAAGATATGATCAGGGAAAAATGGAAAGAATACTGAACACGATAATGTTTAATCGCTGATAAGAAGGCATTCTATTCTTTTTGGTATTAAATGTCTTTTTTGCAACTTCTGATGGTCAGCTCTTTGGCGGTGATTCAGCAATGCAATAATTTCGCAAAGCTTCAGAAAATATTACTAAGATAACAAACAAAGAAAGAATGCCGCATAACAAGTCGGCGTTGTCTGTCGGGTTTTCCGCTTAAGTTTTTCCCATAATTTGTTTTGTTGATAGCCGTTACGTTTTTAGCTTCCTCTTAAGATGCTTTCTTACGCTTCTTTTGTTTTCCTAGGAGGGCCACATATTTTAAGACAATTGCTGAAACGTTATTTAAAACTCTGTAATAAATAGCATGTCTTCAGTATTCTGATGACGCGGACAACCTTGGTCTGATAGTTCGAGAAGACATAGGTAATAATTGCATGGCACTACCCTCTAAACGGTTGATGATAGATAACCCAAAGCGACTTCTCCTCCTTCCCCCAAGCCAAAATGCCTCGCGGTTACTGTGTCATCTTTCCACATCATGGTTCACTACCCCAATGACATTACATAGTACTAAAAACGTATATGAGGAATTGGGAGAGAACACACTGCTGTAAGCTTTTCAGTGCCATGTCCAAATTTCTTTTATTTAAACGCAAAAAATTCAATTTATTATAATATAACAAAACCGATTTAAATATTTAAGTACTTGATGTTTCAATTCAAAATCGAATCAGTAAAATAGAAAACCTCAAATTCCACTGTATTACAATGAGAGCTTAAGTTTTCTTTTTGAAAAAGAAAATAAATAAAAACTTTCCTTTTTCCGTAAGGAAAACCTGGAAAATATGTCTACGATTTTCTTTGTATCACTCCAGACTCGCGCTTTCAAATTATTGTATCTTTTGCAAATCCTAAAATTGTACGAGGCAACAATTTAGGCAAAACTGGCGCTCACAAATATAGTTTTTGTTGAACTGCTGCCGATTAACGGTCGGAATATTGTACGTTCTTTGTTGCTGTTCGATAGCGTACATGGGCTTCATAAGTAAACCGCAGGAGAAAAACAATACTGTAAGCGACAGGTTTACAACACTGCTATCATTTGCTGAACCTAACCTTCTCTTTATGAGGGCACAAAGAACGTTACGTTAGTAGGTTCTAGTCGGCCACGGTATGAATGCGTACGGTGGGAAGAGGAACTATACAATTACGGAACAATAGATGGGGTATCGGAAGGGCAGTCAGGTAAAACAAACGTCCGCAGTTCCTAGTTGCATTTACTAGCAAGGTTGAGGCCTGCAAATGTAGTAGGTACTGTTTTCATTGTGCAACTGTGCATTCCCTTATCGCCTTGCCCCTCACTACCCTCTGATCCCTAGCCTTGATGACGTTCGCATTGTCAACAAAAATCAGTGGCGCCCTACTCCACTCACATCAGGTTTGACTATAGCTTGTCTCAACCTTAAAATGCAGTATGGAGCTAAATGGAATATATCTGTCTCTATGTTGCCATTAAATTCGTCTTTTTCTCTTTTCGCGCTGTCCCAAGTTGCTAATAAGTAAAAACATGCTGTAAATTTTCATCTGTTATAAATTTCAGCATTTAACACATTATCATACGCAGAATATTTTTCTCTATCAGACTACATCATTTATAGAGCCTTTATGCATTTGTATGGACACACATTTCTAAAGAAAATGAGTTTTTCAGTAAAAGCTGGATATTTGCTGTTTATATGCTTACCACGCAGTAATTAATAAACTAATGGGTAGCATTCAACAATATTTTGTTCTCAGCTAGAGTAAACTAGTGTGTTGATACCTGCCCAGTTTGAATTCTCGACCTTTAATAAGATGAGCGTTATAGTTTTTAAATTGAATATTTTCAGAAAATTCTATACCTATGCAATGAATAAACGTTTTTATTATTGGATTTACAACAGGAATCAAATGAGAGGGTTGCAGACAGTTTTTAAAAGAAGCCGGAATCCTGTAACTTCTTGCATTCATTGTGTATGACAAACAAAAGTTATCCATCTATTCAGCAACAGGCCAGGCGCGACTAGTCAGTAAAGGTTAATATCAGTTGTAAGGAAGTGTGGGGTGTTAATGTAGGTTATTTATGTAACATTTTACGTAAATATTTATGTTTATGGAGAGAGAAGCCAGGAAGAGGTGAAATGTTGGTAAACTAGAATAATAATAACAACAAATGTGTTAGATTATTATTCAAGTAAAATGAGTGATGGTAAAGCAGTAAAAGAAACAGCTACGGTTAACCTATACAGTAGTAAAAGGGTGGCGAAAACGACTTCCTTTCGCGAGTCACCAAATATGCAACACGCACTGCAACACTCAGCAGCATGTGAAAATCAAACGGACGGTTGCAGAGAGGGAACGTGCGCCTGCGAGTCAAAATGACTCGCGAGTCACGTTTTCGCCACCTCTGCAGTAGTGTATAGGATACAAAAAAAAAAAAGCAACGAACGAATGGACCTCTAAGGACCCATAAAAATTAAAAAAAAGATGGGGGGGGGAACAAAAATACGCTAGGTTAACGCAATATAATGGAATAGCACAAAGCGGAGCGGGGCGCACGGTTCATTGTGTGCTGTTTGAAAACGTTCCAACCACATTGAATGTAATGTTGTCAACGTAAATAATGAGGATACCCTACCAAATCATAGCTTTTATCATTCTATATCTCCATTTTTATTTGATAGAATATAATTTTATGCCTGTAAAATCGTATTTCGAAGTACCAACAACCGAAGAGGAGACATTAAGTGCAGGTGAAAATTAAATGTCTTACAATTTAAATGGAGGACCGTCATAGTCACGGTCGCTGGAGCATGAGTATTTGTGTCCTTTAGTTCCCATTCGGGGTATAAGGTTCCCGTACTGAATATAAGGGACAGCACAAAAGAACTGTTCTCGTCGAGGTGCGAGGATCTCTGATCCTTCAATGTCCCTCGGAGTATTCATACTCTCTCTTTCTCTTTATGCCTTAAAGAGCAATATTTAATTAAATAAATGAGTGCATATTTCATGATGTATCATTCACAAGATGACATTAAATTGGTAAATCGATCACGTTGGGCGCCAAATCTGCAAACGTATATAGAGTACATGTGGCAACATTGCGCCCCATTTAACCTGTACTGTCTTAAGCGTGAGACGCGATACAGTATGCTAAAGCCTTCGTGTTCTGCTGCAACTTCTATGCGTTACTTATGTTAGAGATTAGACCCAAGAATGCAATTCTCAAAATGTTGTTTAGTTTTACAAATGTAGCAATGGCGGTCATGGCCGACAGTGTACTCCAAAGTAGGAAACTTAGTTCCTCGCGGGACGGAGTATTTTTGTAAGCTATACATAATCCAGTAGCATGGATCTGATGCAACTTGTAAGGCAGGGCACCTTTGTCATGGGAAATTGCAAGTTCGAGGGTGACAGATAACTGATTAATTTAATTGGTAGAGTCAAGGCGCACCCCAACGCCGAGGAAGTTTTCCTCTCGTCTCTTGCTCCTTTGTGTTCGAGTGTGCTCGCCGCTGACTTCACTATTGCACTACTATTTCTTTGTAATTTGATAACCAACCTGTAAATAAATGGATAGTGCAGATTTAAACACCGTTTCTACCGCCTGAGTTCTGTGCTACGGGACAGAATAGTCTATTTTCTGTTAGTGGTTAAGGGTAGCCGACCTTTGGCCGTGTAAATAAATTTATTAGCTTGTATCCCTCTTAACCTATTTATATTCTTAAAAAGCTCTTAAAATGACTATTTGAAAAAGGTTAACCTTTTGGTACCTTCATTTGGTGGCAACATTTGTCTAGTTTCAAAACATGATTCGGGTTTCTTTTAATGGAATTTATAGTGCAGAATTTATACCTGCTTAAAGATTACTACGAGGGCTCTTGATGGTGAGAAAGGTTAACCAGCTGGTTTTCTCAACCTTGGGGGAGACTAAATAGCAAAATTTGCCAAAATGTGATTTTGTTTATGTAGTCTTATAAGTTATAATTTCTTTTTTTATGCACTTTATTAGTGTAGCTAAAATGATTATATTTTAAATATGCTTCTATAAATCATAACGGCTCTGTCATTTTGTTCTGTGAATTCTGCACAAGTTCACAGTAAAAAAAAAAAAAAAAAAATCTTAACTCCCCACACTTTGGAGTAGAGAGATAAACCTCGCCCATCTTTTAGAAGTTATGATCTACAAATGGGTACTATTAAGTATGCCAACTTCTGTTTGTTCAATCTAAATAGGTTTTTCCTTTATAAATATATGTGAGTTTGCTTCCTTCATTTTTGATTTGAATAGCTTTTTCTATAATTGGCACTTTCTGATATGAGAGACCCACTTTTCAGAAACTATCAAAGACGCTACTATTATTATGGTAAAAGCAAACTCTAAGTGATGTTCTGGATCTACTTTTGTGTTAAAAAAGGGTTGGTTATATAAAACAAATAATTGCCAATACAATTTAATCAAAAGATAGTATAATTGAGAGAGAAAAAATCCACCTACCTTAATAAAAACAATGCTGGATAAAAATAGATCAGTGCACTTAAAAGGCACGCATCTACATGCTGTATAAGTTTCTGTCTCAATAATAAATAGCTTCTGAAGTAACGGTCATGAATTTGTAGATTTAACTAAGTGGGATAAGGATCTTATTCTCTCTTTAAGGACCTGTGGCATTACGTGACAATTAAAGCCCAAAAGGACATAAAACTTATTGGAACTTAATTTACAGAACAATTTTATGATAAAAACAACAGAGATATTCTGGAACACAAGAGTGTAAAACTTAGACTGCTTTACGCATTCAGCACATAAATACAGACAAGTTAGTGAAAGAATTATAATTATTAATAAAAAAATTCAAATTATTTACACTAGAAATATGTTTACATTATGCAAAGGTAACGTTAACTTTTAATACAAAAAATTCGATGAAACTAAACTTAATCAAACGGTTTCATTGAACTTAGTCAAAAATTGCAGAGTTTTCCAAAACAGTATTATGCATACCCTGTCTATACACACAGTCCTCTACTGATAACAAAAAGCACGAATTTCACTACCATAAACTCAATGTCATTTCTCTTGATGGCTTTCATAACCACCTAGTCAATTCCATTATCCCTTTTATTTCCTTCGTCACAGGTAGCTTAAGATCAATAGCCACAAGCCACTTAATGCCAGTGGAATCGAACTCGGACATATTCGCCTGAATAACTGGGTACTTGATATTTTGATACAGTTCGTGCTCTTAGGCGTATTCTACATGCAGAGTGGCTACAACACAGCTACAATAGGTAAATCCGCTTCTAAAAAAAATGATGTTGCCTTCACATGACTTTTTCTACTCCCTCTACCACAAACAATTCTTACAAAAGCTTATTCTTCTAGCTAATTCTTGTTAATCGAGATAACTTCCATTATACGTATACACATTTCGTTCTACGTATAAGGAGGATAGAGTAGGCTAAAGGAATAGCAAACTTGCTACTTGAAAAAATATATGTTACATTCCCATTAATTTTCCTATCCACTACCTTTATTTTTATATAGCTTCCACAAACAATTCTTGCAAAACAATTATGGTCACTTCAAACTAATTGTAATAAACCCTTGTAAAAAAAACTGATGTAATACATTCACATGCCCTTCTCTACCCACTATCTTTATTAGTTATGTATTTATACAAACTTTCTTACTAAAGCTCATTTTTCTATCCACTTCATTTTAATCCATGCCTTTACAGAAATAGCTGCATTACACATTTTGTTATACAAAGGGAACAGCGATAGTCAAATGTTTAAGAACTGGACGCTGTATGCTGACCTTAAAATTCCATATTGTTTCCAGGCAACCGTGAGAAACAACTGAATGTTCACAGGACTTTAAAAGAATGACAAAGTGAATGAACAACTCGAACCATTAATACTGGATATTCCAGAAATGTTTTATGCAACAAAAGCGTTATTTTAAATAAATTGTGTTTTAAAGAGAGATCTACATTTTTGGTGTAGTACGTTTTCGTCTATCCCTTAATGTTTATCAGTTATACAAGATTATATAAAATTCCTTCCAAATGAAGAGGACTTCACATGCTATTCCCAGAAAATTCAAGATAAACGTTTTATTTGTCACGTAAATATCTTTATTATATGGTATTTTTATCAAAACCGCTAAGGTATTTTTTAGAAAATGAAAAATTTGGAAAAATCTTCCATGTAAAGGGTAATTGGGGTAGGGGATTTTCTTGAACACCTGCGTGTCGCATTCTTGGAAGATACTTAAACCCCAGATTTGCTACGTATCCGATGTTTGTTTTTGAGTTATACTGTTCACACACACACACACACACACACACACACACACACACACACACTATTTTTTTTCTAAAAATGCTTTTTGAATTCAGGGGGCTCAAAACTTGTATTTCTGGTGAAATCTTTTTAACGAATTTCTGGGTAGAATGAATACCTTCTCTACCTACTATGTACGTGATAGAGAAAGTAATAGTTTCGTTTATTTTACTGTAGGTACGAAGGGGATAGCGTGTCAATTTTTTTTAAAAGTCTGTCGCTATGCGCTAGCCTTGAAATTACATGCGATTTCTGCGACATCGCGAGAAACCGAAACAACTGAATAGCGACGGCACATTGACAAATGACAAAATTCAAACCAATGATAACGAATATCTCGGAAATACCTGATGCCCCAGACATTAATCTGAAATAAAGGGAGTTTTAAAGATGTCTTTTTTTCTGTAGTACGTTTTCGTCTATTTCTTTCGGTTTACCCGCTATCCGAAATTATACAAAATTCCATCCAAATGAAGAGAGCTTTCAGGCTATTCCCAGAAATTATACATACATTTTAGTTGTCATATAAATATATAAATACCTTACATGTTTTGAGATCCCCTGAATACATAGAGTATTTTTTTAGAAAAAGGTCCGTGTGTATGCATACTTCAAAAAAGAAAAGTCGGTTAAATACCAAATTTGATATTTAAGTTCCGCATCTTCCTCAATAAAAGAAGATTTAGAAGAAAATTGCCCTGCCAAAGCTACCCTTTACATTTTTAAAACTTATGATTTTCTCAGCAATGGCTTTAAACTATTTATTAAAATACTATATTTTAAGACATTTGTATGACATGTATAGGTATTTTGAATTTTCTGGGAACTTGTGTAGTTATCTTCATTCTGAATGATTTTTTTATAACTTGTAAACCGCAATAGATAGAGAAAAAACTTGCCAAACAAAATATGCATTTCTCGCCAAATCACACAATTCGTGTCAAATTAAATTTATTGTAGCATTAACCATTTCCGCGATATATATATATATATATATATATATATTATAGGTTTGAATTGTTAAATACTTTTTTTTCAACTGCAAAGTCACTTTTTCTTTCTTTCTTCGTTTTCAAAATCATCACACAGAGACCCGTTCCCAACGCGCATGTGCAACATTTCGCATGTGCACATGGATGTCACTAACATGTTTATGATGGTTGTGGTTAGGGAGGGTAGGGAACAAGTGTTTGGCTACTGCACAAAGGCCGCCGCTTGGGGATCCTTAGACTACGACGACCTTAGTAAAAGTTTGTCTATCTCTTGCGGTTTACCAGTTATGCAAAAGTCGTTCAGAATGAAGAGGAATTTTGGCGACATCCCCAGAAACTTCAAGATATACATTTTATTTGCCATAAAAATGTCGTAAACATATGATACTTTAAACAAACTCATTAGATCTTTTTGAGAAAATAAAAATTTTCGAAAAATGTTCCATGTAAGGTGTGGTTTGGGGTGGGGAATTTTCTTGAAAACTTTCATGTTGCATCCCTGAACCTAAATACCACGTTTGGTGTTTATCCGACTTTTCGTTTTTGAGTTATGCTGTGCACAGACAGACACACATACACACAAGACATACACACGGGTATGTTTCCAAAAATGATTTATTTTTTTTATGTCCTGGACATGCAAAATGAATGCAATGCTCCACATAGCAACCAGCTCTTAAAAGATATGAGTATCCCTTAAAGCTACCATATTCCCCCTTACACGTACAAGAAAACTAACAATAAGATAGAGTCTGCAAATGTTTATCTCGATTAACATGAAGTAGATGGAGAATAAGCGTTTGTAAAAATAATTTGTACAAAAGTAGAAAAAGTCATGTGAATGTAACACAGATTTTTACTTTCTCTACTACGTATAGTAAGTAGGGGAAGTATTGTACTCCACCCAAAAATTCGATACCGAGATTTCACAGAAACATATGTTTTGAGGCCCCCTGAATCCAAAAAAAAGCATTTTTGGAAACGTGTCCGTGTGTGTGTGTCTGTGAACAGCATAACTCAGAAACGAAGGTTTTGAAGAAAATCGCCCCACCCCAGATTAATTTTCTCAAAAATGACTCTAACGATTTTGATTAAAATAATGTTTAAGATATTTTCATGAGAAATGAAATGTATATCTCGAATTTTCTGGGAATGTCTCCAAAAGTATTCTTCATCGTGAACAACTTTTGCATAACTGGTAAACCATAAGAGATAGACAAAATTTTACTACACAAAAAATGTATATCGTGTTAAAATACACAATTTATGTCATATACATTTTTTTTTTTTTTTGAGAGAACGACATATTGCTTGTTATTCCTTTAAATTTTCCAATGCTTATACTTTTTCTCATTCTGTTTTTTTTTTTTTTTTTTTTTTTTTGGTCCTGGTAATGCAAAGAGAATGGAATACTGCACATAGCAACTAACTCTTAAAATATTTGACTATGGCTTAAAGTCTACCAATTCCCCTTAGATCTACAAGAAAATTAGCAATAAGATTAACATCTCGATTAACATGAAGCATATCGAGAATAAGCGTTTGTAAAAATAGTTTGTACAAGAGTAGAGAAAGTCATGTGAGTGTAACACATCAGAATTTTTTTAAAAAAAAAAGCAAGGAAAAGAACCTTTAATCGAATGGGCAAAGTATCATCCCTTGACAGCTCTTTCTGGATTTTTCCCTGCACGGAATGCCAAAATCACGCAAGTAAACAGAAAACATGACTTGCTTAATAAAGACTGGAGATTAGCTTCTGGCAACCATGACCTTAATCGTTTACATCTCAAAAACCTGTTGCCAAGTTTAAAGGGCATAGAATCGAATGCTGAATCACTAAGTCAAACAAATTGAGGAAAATTCTGAATATACTAGAAGTAATTTGCCTCAAGAATGTACTATAATCTTAAAGCTGGTAATATTTTAATAATGTCTGTCTCTGTAACGCCAAGGTGGCCAAGAGGACCACGAAATCTTTTGTTGCGTTATTCATGTTAGTAATTGTGTTTAACGCCCGGTTTTAATACATTTAGCATTACAGGCAGTGGATATTGGTGAAATAAAATATTTGGGGAAGGAAGTTTTGGAAGCAAACGTTCCAAGCCCAAGGTTGGGGTACCTCCCCGACATTTGCCAGTAATGAAGACTGAGGAAAACCGAGGAAATATGTCAGGAACGACTGTCCTGGAGGGGGATTGAACTGCGGACCTCCCGTTAACGAGTTCGTACCTTACCGACCTAGGCTACCCAAGTTGGTCATTATTATTTGCTTTAAATTTAACATCCTTTAAGCTTGTAAACCATATAGGACGATGAATGAAGTGGGTGAAATGATGTTCAAACGAGCCCAAGGTCCTTTAGAGCTTAGTTACTCGAATTCGTATTCTCGGGATAAGGGAAGATCCCGAAAAATGCTTATCCGGGTAACTGGTCCTAACTGAGATTCGAATCTGAGACCTCTAGAAATGTGAGGCAGACACGCCACCCCCGCATTGTGGAGGTGGGCTGTTATTATTCTTGTTAGGCATAGCAGTTGCAACCATTAAACGGAACCACTTTTAAACAGCTTTTGCTAATAAAACGAACTTCAGCGTTTCATCACTATAGTCCATTCCAAACCAGAGTTCCCTCAGATGTAAACAGAAGCAAGCGCTTCGGCTTGTCACGAACCCAAGAATATACTCTTACGCCTACATTGTTTGAGCTATTTTCTGTAACCTGTATTGAATTACAGCTAAATGTTACATTATCCCCTTCCATAATTGTTTCTTCACTAATATTAGTGGACATTGTTTTCTTAATCCTACCACTTCTCAAGAACATTTAATTTCTCACATTTTTTTAGGATAAAAAAAAATTTACAATATTCTATCCTTTGTGATGCTGTCTGTTGGTGTTGCTTTGATGTCCAGCTTTCTGCCCCTCTCTCCTAGATGTATATGTCGCCTCTGCGTCGTACTACGATGAATCTGCGTCGTCTCGCTGTTTTGGTGTTGTGGTTGAATTCCCCTGTTGCCTTCTATTCTCATAATTACGATGTCCACTCATCCGCGTCGTAGGTCGTTCTTGTAGTTGTTTCTAGAATCTGCGTCTTGTAGTTCATTTCACTGCTCCATTCCCTCCACGTCCTGGTTCCTTCGCCCCTTCCTGGTTAATTCGCCCCACGCCCCACGCCAATTTGAAGTGTGATATTTGTTATTGGTTGGTAGTTGGAAGATACTTCATGTTTATCTGCCCCATGTATGGAAGCGAATTTGTCGCAGTCACTTCGTGTTATCTTATTGCTGGGCGCCTGTTATTATTTTATTATTTTGCATTTTGGGTTCATTGTGCTCCGGCTAGCTATTATTATTATTCAGTCGAGCAAATCTCTTAAACAGGGTGTGTAAACGGAAAGGATTTTGTTACTCAAAGATAACACTGATAAAAGAATTTGTTTTTACACTTTTATTACCGTCACAATTAAGTTCACATATTGATTCGTGATACACGCCAAACTGAAACTGTTATATTTTCTAATATCACTATAATCACTTATTTACTGCACATTATTAATTCGCGTTTCACATTTATAACAAACTTTAAGACGCGAGAGATTCTGTAGAATTACGACGTGTACTTTATTTATGCTTCCGTTGAACTACGCGACGTGTAACGCGCGAACGATTCTGATGAACTAACTGTGCGACCTATAACGCGTGAATGCTTCTGTTGGACTGACGAAATCTGCCTCTGACTTTAGCTTTTTTATACTCCCATACCCCGAAATGCTTTAAGATTATAACCGAACTGCTATTGGTTAATAAAACGCGCCAACATTAGCGTCTATTTTTATATCCAATCAAAAATTACGAAAACATATGCTCTAGGGAAAATATTCCCGCTATTTCTAAAAAAAACGCGCCAATCTGACGTCATTTGTTTGTCTCTTCTAATTAATATTCAACTCACCCCCTCGCACATTGTTATCCGCTCCTATTGTCAGTTTCAGTGAGGCCGTGTAAACTTATTTCCTAACAATGCTTATAATTAACAAACATCTCAAACCAATGTCATACAATAATGCTTATTTACACTACAATCACACTGGCATTTACATTATTGTGATACAAATTACTGCCACAATTTAGCCCAGCCACGTAACAAAATAATACTGTACTTGCTTCTACTTAACCCATCTTGCCTTAAGAAACATCTAGTGCTTGCCGGAGTAGGAGAATGCATTAAAGGGAGCAAAGAGTAATAAACTGACCTGTAATCATTCGCCAATCTTGAACGTTAACATGAGGAGTGGACTAAGAAGCGACTGGCGCAGTGTGAAAACATTCGCGTTTTCTAATTGAATCGCCTTTTAAGACGTTAACACGAGATCTCCGTAGAATATGATCGTGGAAAGTGAATACGGGGATTTTTGCATATTCCTTCCAACGTTTGCTTTAGCAGATTCTGGCTTTAAGCAGAAAAGCGGATCACTATGCTGATTAAAAGAACTCCACTATGAACAGTTCAAAATGTTGTTCGTGTTTTACAAAAGTAATTGTATAGGTATTTAAAAAAACCTGCAAAACTTGCTTTGGCTTTTGCTTAGAACTCCAAACTTCCACTTTGAACTGATGTAGATATATTTGCATAGCAATGCATTAAGTAACACATGTGTTATTCGTAAACGACTGAGAGAAAACAACTATTTACATTACAAGCCGATTTCTGTTAGCATAAGCATATAAAAAGACAAACTTCATTTACACTTAAGCTGCATACACGGTGCAACAAAGTGGCCTTTAAACTGCAAAAGCATAATGATAATAATAACAACAAACCGATGTGCCAGAACTGAGTCCGTAAAATACATGTGGCGAAAACAGAAGCGCTCTCTCTCTCTCTCTGGCTGGCTGTTTTACACGTGCTGAGTAGTGTAAAGTGTGTTCCGTATTTGGTGACTCGCGGAAGGAAGGCATTTACGCCATCCTGTAGGAGTTATTTTACATGACATTAGTCCGCCGTGGCGTAGTCGGTTGGAGCGTCTGTTACGGTGCCCAGCCACGGAAGGCGGGTGCATTCGAACCCTGTAGATATTTCGGCCCATTGGTGCATGTTCGCCGCACACTCAGTTGAAGATACATTGACTGCAAATTGTTTTAGACGCACATGCTATTGGAAAGCTTTTCAAGAAATACATCCTATAATAGTGTTTTATGCTCTACCTTTATGCGCTTTTATTCCCCCTTACCGCATTTTAGTTTCCTTCACGTTATAAAAATATGCAACCAAGCCATTAATTTAACTACTGTGTTCTGTAACAAAAAGCTTAATCTCCCTTTAAAGGTGAGGACTGAAGAAGTCTAACAAGTTGTCTCAAATATCAGTAATCCAGTCTTTTATTTGCGAATGTTTCTGCTTCATTGAAATGCACATCCATTTCCATCAGCTGCGAACTTCTTGCGTCATACATTGCAACAGCGTTTCCTTGCTGACAGGATCTTTCTTCAAGTTTTAATTCTACTGACGGAGTGTTTTATATTACGTGGTATGTCACAAGTATCGTTTCCTCCTTAAATCCTTACTACAACTGTTACTTAAAACAAAAGACGATGTGTTCTTTTTGTGTTAGGCGCATTCGCCTTTTCTATAAGTGAATCAAGCCCTCCTTCCATCTTCTTTTTTGATCATCCTAGACTTCTTTTCCCTTCTGGAGTTATTGTCTCCTGCTATTCCAACATCCTGGATACATGTTCATTCCATTCTTTCTTCCTTCTTGCAACCCGCTGTCACAGATTAGATCTTACACATCTCTCTAATATCTTCATCTCTTATTCAGTCATACAATGTCTTTCCAGCTATTTTTCTCAGCACTGTCATTTCGGTTGTTTCCATCATTTGTTGTGTCCTTGCTTCCAAGGCATGTCATTACTGGTCTGATAACCGTTTTATAAATTTTAACTTTTGTTTCTTTTCTCATTATTTATTTCTCCACAGCAAATCATTAATACAGCCAGATATTTTTGCTGCTTTTAAAAGTTGATGGTTAATTTTTTAATTTGATTTCATTCGCTTGTAATGTTAACACCCAGATAGTGGAATTGCATAACCTGTTCTATAATTTTATTTTCAATTTCTAATTTGCATCGTAGTGGTACTTTACTAATAGTTAATGCTTTCGTTTTGTTAACGGAGATCTTAATGTTAAAATCCTTTTAATATAGAACTGGTATAAAAGTCTTTGAAGATTAACCTCAGTGTCTGCCACAAGAACAATACCATCTGCATAACAGACCATGATATCTTTTTGTCTCCCATACTGTATCCAAGTTCATGCTTCATTTTCTTAATAATTACTTCCAATGTAATACATAATAGAAGTGGACTTAGAGAGCCACCTTGCCACGCATCTTCTTATTGTGGTTTTCTCAGTCAGTTGTCTTTGATTTTTATTTTGCTAAAATTTGTAAAACATGATGCAACTCCAATCTATCAAATGCCTTTTCAATGTCCACGAAACACATATATGCATGCTTATTAAATTCTAATGCTTTTTCCGAAAGTTGTTTAATTATAAATAGTGCATCATTGCACGATCTACCAATTCTTAATCCTTGCTGAGTATAACAGAGTGCTATCATATTTGTCAGTTTCTCATGAATTAATTTCGTTGTGATCTAAGGCAATTTGAAGTTGCTAAACCTAAAACACTGAATTATAATGAATAAAATGGGTCATCACCTGCATAATCAATTGCATTCCAAAAAGGACACTACATTTCTCACTTATTCGATAACGATTATGCCCAATTTTCAGCTTGTTATGTCGCAGAAAACTATTGTAGCATGCCAGAGATGGGGCTTGATGTGGTCATTTCTGAGATAACAGCAAATAAATACTTCAAATCCATCTATTTAGAGACATAATTTATTGAAGAAATGGGTGGCGCCGAAACGTGTTGTATAATATTTGACCAGGAAATTCTAAAAGTTACAATACACTTTCACTGCCAACGACATACAAATCTATCGACATCTGTGTGCTCTGGGAGGTAGTATCTGTCCTCTGAAGGACCCGTGCTAAGAGTCGGGAGTACACACAAAGGCGGTTGAGTGCATATTGCGCAGTAGCGTTCCCCTGAGTAACGTGACCTCCAGCGTCTAGCGAGCGAGAATGAAAGGAAAAGACAACGTAATCTCTTTCTCTGCGCAGCGGCTTCCCCCACCCGCCTTCGTGCGTGTTCAAGACTAGCACTACTGGATTGCTGGGTGCGCTAAGTATGTAGCAGTGATAAGGTTTGATCGTTCATATATTTATGGCAAATCAGTGTTCCGAGGTTTGAAACGCACCCTCGACTGTTACATACTAAAAGCACTACTGAAACGGTCGTTATATTACGCTGGAAATTATGTATGCAGGAAAACAACTGGGCAGACATCCTTATACCCTTGTTTGTTGAGTTTATCCTTTCTCAATAACTACACAGCGTTACCCAAACTGGGGAGTGTCAAGGATTACCATGGGGAAGCACAGACGACTTAATCAAAAGAAAATGGAAAAGATGTGATAAATGCAGAAATTAATAATAATTTTGGTATATGTTACATGACGCGGTCAAAACAAAATCACTTTAAATTACGTTAGAAATACTAACATATGGTTTTATCCATTAAATAAATACACAGCACTGTTCAACACATGTGCCTTTAGTATCTCTGAGTTTCCTTGTTGGGTCTGTGTATCTCTTGGTAATTTGCTGAACAGAAGCTTCCAATAACATAAGAATCTATTAATTGCCTTGGTGATAAAGGCTTCAATGTGGATATACTCGAGTAATGGGCAAGAATTGCACTATGTCAGTTTTGGTACTTTATTTCTTTTTCATGAATGTAATAAAAAAAAACGCTGCTAAAGCTGAAAAGAGCAGTTCCGGTGCTTATGAGGTACAGTTTTCTTAAAACTTCTCATGTAAATTAATGCAAATGAAACTAAATTTATTTATATCTCTCTTCAGTGCAGGAATTTTTATTTGAAGTAGTAGCTTGGTATTGGTTTCAATTTATATTTTGGTTTAGGTCATTCATCATGCAGTTTTCGTTGAAATAATTACTATACTATCGGTAACTTAAAATCTTATCATTTAAGTACTCTAAATTATTTTCAAATTAACTTTCTTACCAAGTATTACAAAGATACGTTTTTGTTAGAAACTGAAATACATATTCCGATTTGTAATTCTTAAACAATGACAGAAGTAGCTTCAGTACATGGAGCTTAATGGATCGTATATATAAGTTTCCAAATTTCTGTTCAACTCATTCACCCGACGTTTACTTGTTTGCAGGAGGCTGAAAATAAGCGAGGGCTAGCTTATAAAACTTACACCGCTTATAATTGAACTGCAATGTCCAAAATTATGTCAAATCGGTTAAATGGCGCAAATTGCACACGAAGCGCTAAATATATGGATAATGGTAGCCTATAATTTTCCTCGAGTCCTACAGTGTTAGCGTACACAGTTATATCCATATAGAAGATTTAAAAATAGGGGGTTCAAAATGAGGCTAAGGGTTATTTTTTTTTTTAAGTTTAAGTTATTTTTTCACTTTTACCCGATTCTAAAGCCCAAGCGAATAAAGTTTCGTCAAAAGCATACCAAAAATACTAGCTGCCAACAGTGCTCAGCGAAATCAGAGAGAAATTCGACGATATAAATACGCCCGACAACTCCTCCTCTCCAATAAACAAGTTTGGAAGATTCTGAGTTTCTGCTTCGTGGGGAGTGTCTGTAAATATCCTCTAACGTTTATATTCAACAAAATTACATTCAAATTGAGTGACAGAAATATGAAATTCCACTGAACCCTCAAATTAACAGAAAAATAGAAACATCTTATAGCCTTAGTCCATTGGAAAGAACGAGGCTCTTTCAAGGAGAAAGTATTATTAAAATGAGTCGGTGATTTTCGAGATAACCCAGGAGGGAGAGGGGGTGAGGGAGGGAGGGAGAGGGGGTGAGGGAGGGAGAGGGGGTGAGGGAAAGAGAGAGAAAGAGACACACACACACAATGTTAAAAAAAAGTACTCCTTATTTTGAGAGGTGGTAGTATAGGTAGACCAAAACAAGAAGAAAAAAGTCCAGTAAACATGGGCTCTAAAATGTATACCTTAACAGCTATGAGCATTTATTCATCTTCGCTGCTGTGAAAAATCTTTCCTACTGCAAGCTCTTTACTATTACGTATGACCTACAGAATGCAGTAAACAAATGAGGACAAATTATTCTGTTACTGTGACACGGCACAGCTTTTAATGTAATGCTTACAATTATATACGACCTGCACTTCTGATCCATCGCTAAAGGAGGTGTTCAATATGATGCCCATTCATAGTAAGCCAAGCTTCTTTCCGACGTCTTAGGGAATCGCACTCTCACCACTCCAAGTTGGTCACGGATGCTCAGGCAGGCACTGATGACGCCTTCCTATAGTGTTTGTACATCACTAATGGGGGTTGCATACACCAAAAATTTGAAGATAAAACTGCAATGAAAAGGCATTTCACAAACGTATCAAAACACAAACTGATTCCATTAAAACTAATTAATAAGAATATGCGTTGCACTTACCCAGTACTGTGAATACAGTTTACAGTAACAATACTAACAGATGTTACTACATGCTGTATCCATGGACAATACACTATTGTGCCCTCATTTGTTTACTGTCTGCTGTAGGTTGTACGTAATAGCAAAGAGCTTGCAGTAGAAGAGAAGTTTCACAACAGCGAAGCTTGCTCACAGCTCTTAAGGTATACATTTTAAAGCCCATGTTTAGTGATTTTTGTTTTGTTTTGGTCCATACTACCACATCTCAAAATATGGAATACTTCTTTATTAACACCCGGTATGTATGTGTATATATACACACACATAAATTTCCTCTCATAATATTACTATAGATATAAGAAAACAAATTCACTGCATTGATGACTTTCTCTATTCAATCCTTTACAAACTAGTTACTCTTACAAAAGCTTATTCTTCGTAAATTTTTATGGCGTCTTTAACATCTAAGCTCATATCGCGGTTTTGCCTTTGACACAATTGTCCATTGGCATTAATGCTTATTCGTTAACAACCGGGAATCGAACCCGGGACCTCTGGATTTAGAAGCTAGCATACCAGCTACCACACCACAGAGACAGTCTGAACTACTTCTTGTTAATACAGATAAACCTTCATTACATATTTCGTTGTAGGTATAAGAAGAATACAGAAAGCTAAAGCAACAGTCAAAGCTTTTAAAAACCGGTCGCTATGTAATAGCTTAGAAATTCGTTCTCTTTTTCTTTGCATGACCACGAAAAAAGAAATAAAACACATGTTTTACATTCATATGACTTTCTCTACCCACTATCTACAACTACTCCTACAATGCTTTTCTCTCTACTTCATGTTATCGAGATAATTGCAGAATTAGTTTCATTACACATTTCGTTAGGCATAGAAAGGAGATGCAGGAAACCGAAGCGATAATGTTTAAATGCGGTCGCTCTTTCCATGACATCGCGAGAAATAGCTTAACAGCGATAGCACTTCAAAAAACAAGTATTGAAGAAGTCAAAACGATAACAGCGAATATCTCAGAAACGGCTGATGGTATAATAAAAGCTTTTTAGAATAAAGTATTTTAAACAGATCTACATTGTCTGTGCAATTAGTTTTTGTCTACCTTTTATGGTTTACCGCTTATTCATAATTATACATTATTCCTTCCGAATGAAGAGGACTTCATTGGCTATTCCCAAGAAATTCAACATATTCACTTTATTTGTCAAACAAACAGTTTTTATATGACATTTCAATCGAAATCATTAGAGCCATTTTCGAAAAATGTTCTATGTAAAAGGTAGATTGGGGATTTTCTTAAAAATCTTCGTGTCGCATTTACTATAAGTAGAGACAGTATAAACCTCATACAGGACCTGGATAAAGTCTTTTAACTGCACGAGTATTCAAAGTTACAACATTAATTTATAATAAAGCGTAATTACAAAATGTTTACACGTAATTCTGCGTGAAGTAAAGCATGAGGTTGGCTATGTTTTCTCTGCATTTATCCCACTAAAGGGAAGAACAACGCAAATCTGGGTGTTTAAGCGTCTTCAAGAACAATAGCTGTAGAATTCGGTCTGTGTACCCTGTTGATTCGTTTCTGACAGCTGTCTTTGTGTGGCCATGCTGATAAGGCCAAATAGCAGGTGGTACACGACTGCTATACCTGACGCAAGGAATGCATTGTTGGGTAGGAATTTGAGATGTGGGGCCTGAAAGCGCTGTTTTTTTTACTGGCCATTTCTAAGAAACGAGAGCCAGCCCTCCTCCAGAGATACCGGAAGTAGTCAACATACCGCATACTTCTCGTGACGTCATTATCAGGCCGGCAAGAAGGGCCAGGTAACTTGGTGTGAGAATGTGCTGCATCTATCGCGACCGATACTTCTTAAAAATCCACTACATGTAACCCAGAAACTCAAGCACTGGAAAATGAGCAATTTGGATTCATTTCAACAGATACAGTACATTCGGATCATGTAAATGGGATTCAGGAAAATTCTCTTCTTCTTTAAGTTAACAAAGGCGACTACCACGGGCAAATGAACCATGTGAGAAAATCTAAATCCTGTTTCTTATAACCTTGCCCCGCTGACACGTATTCTTACGTGCTCCCTTTCCTTCACCTTTCCCCTGATTCGCTACTGTAGACCTTTTAATGTCTATGGGCTATGACAAACAAGCCCTGTGCAATGCAAGGTCAGGCGATAAAACACATTCATGATGCAAAGAGAGCCAAAAAATTACGAACCGGCTGCGCGGTGTTTCCTGTCCGCGTCCTCGGAGCTCGTTGCCGTCTGGCGGTATCATCTGTTATAGTCTTGATAATGATCCACATCACACCGCTGGGGTGGATAAAATTTCTTCTAGGAGTTTCGTGATATCTGCTATGGTGATTTTTAGCAGTTTGAAGGGGAAAAAAATAGCATTTTGTAGCATTCATACATTTGCAGTGCAGCATTTTATGGCATTTTGGAGAAAAACATATAACTGAGAAACAGGTATTTTGACACAACGTTAATGTAAAATTAAAATCACATTTGTAAAGGCAGTAAAATACAAATGCATAAAGTAAATCGCGCATTGTTTAAATTAATATAGGTAAAGCAACACAGACAAAGTAGTATTAATACAAGCTAAGGATATCACAAAAAAAACTCTAATAAAAACCAGAATAATAAAAAGAAAATACACAAAATAAATTAAAACCATGCAAGTTAATGAATCGGCAACACCGTTGATTGAAATCAAAAAAAACATACCTCATGATCTTGTTCACACATAATTACAATTAATTATATTTAATGAAATATTTTTTCAGCACTTACGCTATAGGTAGAATCCCAAATACATTGCAGTCTACATCTTTAATTTTCTCATAGTTTCTACTACCAGTTGGGAAGCAATTCATATATGTACCTCAAAATGATTATCCTTATTAACAACTCAAAAAAATTGGGTCTTTCTTTCACTTTTACTTAAGTCTTTCAAATCTATTGACAATACTCGGTCAGCGGGATAGAATTAAAATGTTTACCGATATCTTAGGAGAGGGAAAAATCGCATTTTCGTTCATGCGACTGTTCCACATTTTGTTGCACTAAAACTCCATAAACACATTTTCATTTTGTTTTTTACTTTTTCATTTGAAAAAGAGTCCATGAATTGCAAATCATTTCGCATTTATATACCATTTTAGCGCAACTTTCGCATTCTGAGTCAATTTCGCATTTTATCGCATTTTCAAAACACATTAAACAGTGGTTTGCAGGTCGTGAAAAATGAAAATACAAGGGTACAAATCTTTATGGGTACTTCGCGCTATACCGTATTTGCGAAAAATCACTATACCTAGCTATAATATAATGATTGCAAAGCAGAAGTTCAATGCGACGGTTCTATGCATAAATGTGAACTGCACAAGCTGACTTAACGAAACAAACTTAAAGAGGTGTTTAAATTGAACGCATTTCTCCCACTTTTGGGAGGGGGCCACACCGCTATTTGCTTGCTCCCATGTACGTGTGATCTGAATCCCATAGAAGGGGGCCAAGGTAAAACGAACGGTTAGGAAAAGAAAAGTAGTATGTGACTTATTGCTGCAGAAATTATGCTTGAGGAAATCCCGCTTCTGGTCAAACCTACTCGCAGGATTTTTGCAAACATGTGGAAAAGGCAGGAAATTATTACTGGGAGAAGCGTGGTATTGGAAAACTTTCAGCTAGTGTACAGTCTCATTGATGCCTTTATTCGCCTATCAGAATCGAACTTAATGAACAATTTTAAAGCATGGTGACCCCAAAAACTAATAGCTGATAATTTTATTCCTATAATCTCGCTTCAATTTGACTACAACTCTAGGAAGTCTGTTTTAATGTATTTTGTTGTTCACTAATGTTCAGTATAAACTGTAAAAATGGAGACCTTTGGTGATCTGCGAATTCAAAACATAAAAGAAGCGTTCAAAGTCTAATACAAAAAGAAACAATTTTCAAAGTTTTACGCGAAACAAATTACGAGATTGAACAAGCAAGTCTGCGTTCTGCTAGGAATAAGAACTAATAAAATTAGTGTATGTTTTCAGAAGGACGACATAGATAAACCATTTCAATTATTACACTAAAAGTACAAACAAAAAAGGCACATTCTCGCAATGTAATTACTTCAGTGACTATACTAAAACTACAATAACAACAAAGGCATCGTTCTCGCATTGTAATTATCCCACCGAATTTCCCACTTACTCATAGTTATTCTTAGATATTAGTTCTCAAACTCATGTTTGTTGTGATTAGATAATTACTATTTCTCCACCTTCGGTCTCGAAATATATAAATATCCTCACAAGCATTCGTTTACCTCAATTAAATTATCGAAAAACCAGCCCTTGTGGCATACTCAAGGCTTCGCTCGGAGCTAAGTGCAGCAATTCATTTACCCTTTCCTCCTCCAACGAAACTGGAGAGCAACTGCACCACTTGTTTCAGATGATTGCATATGATTTATAAGCTAAATATAGTGTATCAAACTGAATAGTTTTTCACTTTAGATTTTGCGATCATCTGGCGACCTCTTCGCTTTAATCTAGCGAGCGTATACATACCCCAAGTTCACACTCTCCAACCCGCCAATTCCGCAAGCGTGGCTGAAGGAGCGAGTCCAGCGTCGGATATCATGGTGTATAACAGTATAAGGAATTGCTTACTGAATTGCCAACTGACTGCATTCCTGCTAAGGACAAGCTGGTGGAGAGACTATAGTTTTAATGCTTCAGATCCCCGCACTTTTCTTGGCACCAATGTATAATAGATACGGAATAACTACAAGTCGCTGAAGAATACAAATAGCAGCACCAATCTACATATTCTGTTACGTTCACTTTCTTCTGCAGGAGCCTCTTTTCATCCTGTATAAATCATAATTTATGCTGGAGTTACAAAATTCAAACTAAGGCTCATATTACGTGCTTCTGGACCTAACACACGATGCAGAATGTTTCGACATCACTGTTGTAGATAGCGTTACTGATACTATGTGGAGTTTTCTCCTGTGTTTACTTAACTGAGTTTTAAATAAAATAAGGTGAATTTGTTTTCAGTCTTTCCTATTAAATACTTTAAGTTAACCATTTACTTTGTTTTAATGCATTTCTCAAATTTTGATGGGTTTGATAAACACGCGAACATTTTATTATTTGTTTCTAATAGTTAAACACTAGTGTACCCTTTTAGTTCTTACTTTAACTCTCTAAGCTTTCATAATAAGTCAGAAATTATTAAACACAGGAATTTTGCATGCTAATTTATCTTGTAAATATACACTAGAATCTTTTTTATGTTAGCTATGATTAATTTTCAAAAGTTTATTATAACAGTATTTAGCAGGAAAGAACTAAGAAATGACATTTAAGAAAAAATATTATTGCAGGGAACATAAAAATCCTAGTGTATGTTACAGAGGGAATCCTTAGGTGCAATTCAGTGAAAGAATTATGCATATTCTCAGCCATTTCACTGCAAGAGTATGAAACAATCGCCTTATGAATTAAATACCATTATCAAAATATAAAAATTCCTGTGATACATAATAATAACATAGTTGGGATCGTCTTCGGAAACTGTGCATATTCTACGATGTCTCTAAAACACGGATTTTTCCACCCGTACTCAAGAGAAAGCGAGCGGTTTTCAAGCATCTGTTTTGCAAAGTGTTTTCCTGCAAATCTTGAGATATCTCCCTGGTGTAAATACAGCATCTGTAGTCCTATCATATGGCATTTGAGCATGGATAGCTCTTTCTTCGGGCAAAGGCATGACCCCGAGACTGAACAAAATGAATGATGCTGCAAATAAAATCACAGAACTTCAACGCCGCAATTCATCTGACACACTCATTTTGAGGGTGACGAAACCTAAGGACAGAATTCCTCTCTCAATCTTCGAGGAGTTGTTATTTTGATGCAGGAATTTCTATTTATTTTTAAACCTATAAAATGCACTGTGTTCCACCAACGTTTAGCCCATGCAGCATTGAAGATTGTTTTCAAAGATTTGCCGTAACCTTTCCAAGCAGTTATTTTTGTTAGCGTAATACATGTGAACAGAGAGTTAGCCACATAATATTTCAATGTCCTCTTTGTGAGAGGAAGCGGTATAACCTGTTAGGACATCTGGAATTTGGTATCCAGTTTGCTCCTCCCATCACAAGTATGTTCCAGGAAAAAAAAAATACTCTGCACGTTGGTATTTATGTACTTCCTGGCCAAGAGTATGGAATAGTTGCAACGTTTCTCATTTAAACGTTAATAATAATAATTATATAATTATAATAAAATTATTACTATTATATCGCTACGACAAGAGCGCAACAAAGCGTTGACAAAAAATTTAACTTACACTTCCATGGACGGGAAAATTACTTCACTACTACCCAAGTTAAGATTACACAAGTCTGCATGATATCGGATGACTGAAAACTAATAAGTGATTCTGACTCACTTTTTTATGCTGATTTCAGAACTGCTTTTAGTTTTTTTTTTCTATCACGTACAGTTTTTCACAATTTCACTTAAAAATATAGAGACATAAAGATATTGCTTCCGCCACTACAATAAAATTGGGCTTGATGAAGCAATTTGTAAGGGCTCTACCACAGCATGGACCCTGCATGGACCTTTCCAAGAAATTTCCCTTCATTACATAAGACAAATTAAAGGCTGGAATTTTTGTTGGTCCTCAAATAAAGAAATTGATAAGGGATGAAGATTTTGAGAAGACAATTAACTAGAGAGAAATAGAAGCATGGATCGCCTTCCGATCAGTTACTGAAAACTTCTTGGGCAATAACAAAGATCCTAATTACAAGGCCATTGTCGAAACAATGTTGGAAAATTTCAAGAAGATAGGTTGTAACATGAGTGTAAAGGTGCATTTTCTGCATTCACATATCGACTACTTTCCAGAAAATCTGCGACATTATAGTGAAGAGCAGGGTGAACGTTTTCACCAAGATATTAAGGAAATGGAGAGGAGGTACCAGGGGAGATGGAATGAAACTATGATGGCCGAAACTATGTTGGATGTTGAGGAGGGACAGTCATCTTCAAGGATCTGCAAGGAAGTCAAAGAAGAGAAAGTTAGAAAAAAATTAAATGAAACACTTTGGCTTCTTGTTTTGTTAAAATGTAGTCATGAAATATATTAGGGGAGTTCTTGAGAGTATTCTTAAAATGTTTCTTCAATAAAAACTTACCTTGTGTGAAATGGTATTTGAATACCTTTCTACGCTCATTAGTAAAATTGTCAAAACATTACTTATTTTGTGTAAAAACCTGACGTGATAGGAAAAAAAAACGGAAGTTATTTCTGGAATCAGCATAAAAACTTGATTCAAGAACACCTACTTTTAAGAAATCATCTGACAAAAAGTTTGAAAATGCAGACTAGTGTTATAGTTGCAATTTCAAAGCTGAAGTAAAAATAAACAAAACTATTATACTTTTCCGACTGATTTGGTAAGACAAAGGGTATAGGATCTGACTGTTACATTCAAATGACTTTCTCCATCCAATATCGCTTATTTTTATCTATTCTTCATCAAGGGCGAATCAGACGACTGAAAAACTCAATGTCATAGCCGGGATCTGAACCACGGATCTTCCGGTTTCCATTCGGTTGCTCTAACCAACTGAGCTACCATGGCAACATGCCGAAGCGATATTAAACTCCCCAACTGCCTCGCACTTTTCTCGGTAAACCACAAGGAGATCTCAAATTATTTTGAGATGAAATACCCCAATGGCAACTTACAATATCGTAAGTACTTTTAAGTGCCGGTCTTCATAGTTTAACCAACTATTAGGTCAACAAATGGTAATTTATGACAATCGTAGAACAGTGGTTACAGCATCCGGACGGAAACAGGAAGTTCGTAGTTCAAATCCTAGCTATGCCATTGCATTTTTCAGTCGTCTAATTCTACCTTTCCAAACTTTTCCTACGCACAGTTTGTGTGGAAAAACAATTACTTCATTACCAACTCTTCATTAAGCTTAATTTTCTATCTACTTCGTGTTAACAGAGATGAACGTTTGCAGAAATAGTTTCATTAACTGGAGCCTGACAATCAAATGTTTAATAAGCGGTACGCTATAATGCTGGCTTTGAAATTCATACTCTTTCCACATCACGAGTGACTTACCGCTTTAGAAAAGTGATGATAATAAAGCGTTGGAAATTTCAAACCCATAACAAAGAATATCTCCAAAATGGTTCATTTTAAATGAATTGTGTGACTTAACGAGATCTACATTTAGACCTCATTTTTGTCTAGCTCTTCTGGTTTATCAGTTAAACAAAATTAATTCAGAATGAAGATTGCGGAGATACGATTACCTAAGAAAGGTTGATTCTGCTGGTGTGTATGAGATGTGGAGGCGAAACCGATAAGCCACACAAATTAATAAATTGAGAAAACGATCTACTTCCATGCCTTAGAAAGGAAAGTGTTGGATAGACACATTTAATTTCGCTGTCATCTACTGACAAAAACGATAAATATAGCGAATTTGATAGAAAACATCCTCGAGAAGCCAGATGTCGATACATCACTTTGATAACAACATTGTGTGATTATGTGATTCGTATAATGCACACATCCAGAACAGAAAATATTCTGCACCCCAGCAGCGAAATTGTTGGAAAGCACTCATTTTTGTATGTCCAAAGAAAAAGACATAACACAGTAAATGTGTTTTGGTAATTTTTGAATATTTTGCATTTTATCAGTTTTATAATTTTGGAAAACTGCACAAGTTTCAAAATCAACTGACATGGATGTAGTAAAGCTGAACACGATTTGTAGAATATCTGAAAGTGTCATCGAAATATCATTTACACTGGTGGACAAATAAATTCGTGAAGTGGTGAATAATTGATGGTTTTTGCTGTGAACAACCTTGTTGATGTCTCGATTTTCACAGCCACATTTCCCCGTCACGTTAAAAGATACTGTGATGACAGCGTAAAAAATAAATAAAGCTAATATGAACATACAAGTTTCTTCACCCATAACAAATTCATATATATCCCTTTAGGTGCACATTAAAGCGTTCATAAAAAGTAATTCATCTATCCAGTTGCTTATTCAGGATTTATTTTCGCCTAGGAGTAATTTCAAACTAAGTAATGAGTGCTTAATTATGTACAACATACAGAAACAGTAATTAAATGTTCACACATGATAACGAAACCTTGCGATGGAGGCAAAAGAATCTAAAACTTTAAAGCACGTCCAGTTTATAATAGGCACTTTGAAAAATATACAACATGGGTATTTAGAAGGCAGCTCTGCATTCTCCGTGGATGTCTCTTATGACTTCCCTGTCATACGAATATCAATTTAATTCATCACAAGATTTAAAGTTTATTATATTTTAATTAAAATCGTTAGTTGTTTCCGAAAAAAAAGCATGATTTTTTGTGCTTTGTAAAGCCTGCTCAAACAGCGATTACTAAAAAATTAAATTCCGTATTTATCAAGACTTTTTGTTTCTGGGTTATGTACACTCGCATACGAGAAACATGCGGGAAGGGACGGAAGATTTTTCTAAAACAAAAATTCTTATGTGTTACATCAAAATCCTGATGGCGAGTAGCGAAAGACATTCACATGCCTTTCTCTACTCACCCTTCCTTTCTCTACTCACTCTTCTACAAACTATTCTTACAAAAGCTTATTATTCTAGCTACCTCTAGTTAATCTAGATAAACGTTCAATTCACATTTACACATTTCATTGTACGATACTGCAGGCAAAGCGAGTCAGATTTTTGAAGAGCGTGTCGCTCTTGAAATTACATGCTCTTTACATACACACGAGAGAGAGAGAGAACACGACTAAGGACTTACCACTTAAGAAAAGTATAAGTATTTGAAAATTCAAGTCAATAATAAGAAATACTTCGGAAATAGTTAACTCCGCCCTTCCCCAAAAGACAAATTATGCGCTTTAACGAAATCTATATTTTTGTGTAATAAGAATATTCTATTTTTATAGCAGTTATATCAATGCATAAATTAATTTACAGTTTTGGGTCATTTTTAATTTTCTTACCACGTACATAGTAGGTAGAGAAGGTGTTGCATTCAACCCAAAAATTCGATACCGAGGTCTCACCCGAAGTACAAGTTTTGAGGCCCCTTGAATCCAAAAAAAAGCATCTCTTACGATTTGCCAATTACGCAAAAGTCATTCAGAATGAAGAGGACTTCACAGGATTAGATTCAGGGTATTTCAAAACGTGTACTTTCGATATCCAATATGGAATGCAATACTTGCGCTAATTACTATAGATAAATAGTAGAGAAAGTAAAATATCTATGTCTTTTCAGTGTAAGCTCGATTTCGAATTTTTGAGTGCAGTACAATACTAAAATATTTCATCTACTGCTTACTGTAGGTAGCACAGAAAGTAGTTACCAGAATTTAATAGCTATGTAAAGGAGAAAGTAAAAAGTGGATCACAAAATATGTATTTTCAGAGAAATCCCAATGCGAATTTTTGAGTGCAATACAATACATCTACTGCCTATTGAGGTAGCAGAGAAAGTAGTTACTAAAATTTAGGCTGATCATAATAAACAGGCAAATCGGACTTGTTTATGAGCAATGCATGTTAAGTATGAAACGCAAGGGAAAAGGCTCGCATACCAAGTGGTATCGAATATATGAAACAAAGGGAGAATAAAATTGGTTGTGGCGCAGAAAAGACCGCATTTTCACTCATCACTAGATGGGCTGCAGGGTGTGAATGGAGGCATCGCGACGTCATGGCGCCTGATAAATTAACTAACATGCGTACGTCGACCGGGCAGCCATTTGACCCTACGTGACAAGTGTAGCCAGCAAATAAAGCGCAACGCAGTGGTCGCCCAATATTTTGACACAACTTACATTGCTTTTACTTTCCAGCAAGATTTGCAAAACAGAAATGTGCTTTTAGAAAACAACGAGTTTCACAATTTAGCGCGATAAGTGTTTCTGTGTGTGAACCACTAATTTCTCTCCAGTTAATGGACGGATTTCTTTTTCGGTTTTCATTGTTTCATACGCCATTTCTAGAGTAACGCGATCAAACTTTAAAGTATATTAAGTCTAGCAATATTCTGCTTAGGACAAATAAGAAAACGTCACTGTGCTCCACCACTGGGTTTTTGCATACATTTATCACTTTAATTGAAATATAATGTACAACAGGAATTTTAACTTGGATATAGTTTACGGTTAGGATCTAACAACATTTGTACACATAGCGTTGCATTTCAGGTGCAGACAATCCTAAAAAGTGTAGACTACCATTCTTATAGATACTCCAACGATTTCTGGCCCGTGATCTGCCAGAAAGGCAGTTAGCGATTACACACAATGCGACCGAAAATCTTATGTCAGACGGCAGAATAATCACGTGATGGGAATCGCTCTCTGATTGGTTAGTTTCTTAAGTTTGATTTAGACATAAACTTGAAAGCTTGGAGCTTGCAAGCTTCTAACTGTATGTTTAATTCTATGTTTAATTTTATACTTACGTGATTCATTATGAATGGCTGCATTACAATGCATAATATCATCTAGTTTTTAAGTTTACGTCATGCTTACGCTTAATTTTCATTGTGAATCATTCGAGCTCGTAAGTGCAATGGCTCGCCTAAAAATTGAAAATTTGTAAGACGCTTATCTAAACTACTCTTTGTTTTGTAACGATTTCAACCAAAGTTGGAATGAATAGCGTTCGCTCCTGAAAAAAATTGTGTTCCTCACTGTTTAAGAAAATGTACATTTAGCGCTTTAAAATAATGTCCCTATTCCATTTGTAAATCTCAACCATACAAAATTATTGGCAATCGTGTAATCAGAAAGTACAACCCAAAAACCTGTCTTCAGAATCTGTAACTCTCAGTCCTGAGGTTGCTGGAGTCATTAAAGAACGAATTTATATAGCCTACCCAACAACCCCACAAGTAAGGGAATATTTTCTCCAGAAAGAAAATGAGAAAATACATCCTGACTGAAAAAGAAAGATTAGTATACATAAAGAATAAGAATAAAAGTTATCAATGTTCTGTGAAAAGCAATTCCCACTGTTAGGCCAATAAAGTGAAGCTTTTGTAACTTTCTTGTGCGGTAATACAAAATTTCTAAAGCTTTAAGTAGGTTTTGAAAGAACCCGTATTACAACTTCAATAGCGAAAAACTAGTAAGAACATCAGAAAACCTGGAGTTCGCAAAACACAGTATAATTATGTCTCAAAATATTTTGTAGCATTAGATAAGATATGCCATGTAACACCCACCACTAGAAACTGGTAATGCAAAGAAAATGTATTGTGAATTAAATGATTACAAAAGTCCTGATTACGATGATGTCATCGTTTAATTGTTGTCATAGGCATTGCTAACATATACCTAGTACATAAATCGTTACCGTGTCTGCCAGATTATAAAAATGCATGTTTATTAAGACTTGTTTAGTAATTTTGATATAGCATTTTTTTTTATTTTAAGAATGTTTTTCTATTTTGTGTCATTTTTTGTTTTCTTGCCATTTGCGTCTTTATTTTGTCGTTTTATTGCATTGAGTATATTATAAGAATGACGTTTTACATTACGTATAATTTTTCAGACATCGGAAATTCCATTGTTCAACTAAGGAACATGAGTTAACTTAAAAAAAAATCATTCCTATTTAATGGTTAAATCTGGAAAAGGTTGCTTGCGGGTAGAGGAGCAACTTGTATCAGGGGAGCAGCTTACTCTTATATAGTTATGTCCCAAACTAGGGATGAGCATATCAGTTTTTTTTTTTTTCGCGTTAAAAGGTGCTTACAGTCAGGTTGCTATTACTCTTGTCCTTGTGTCGTGTCATAGACTGTGAAGTCCTCTTCTTTCGCAATGAATTTTGTATACTCCTACGAGTTAATGCTACAGTTTTGTAAGACCTGATTCAAAAACAAGTTTCTGATTTTTCTTTTTAGATTTTTCAAACAAGAACATGGAACAGTATATTTTGAAATAATTTTCTAAAGTATCTCATTATTATTATTATTAATATTATTACTGATTTCTATTTCTATAGCAGTTATATCAATGCATAAATTAATTTACAGTTTTGGATCATTTTTAATTTTCTTACCACGTACATAGTAGGTAGAGAAGGTATTGCATTCCACCCAAAAATTCGATACCGAGATCTCACCCGAAGTACAAGTTTTGGGGCCCCTTGAATCCAAAAAAGCATTTTTTAGAAAAGTGAGCACCATGGCTCAAAAACGAAAAGTCGGATAAATAACAAACTTGGTATTAAGGTTCACTACTTTCCACAGCTGCGACACGAAGATTTTCAAGAAAATCCCCCCACCCTAAGCCACTTTTCACATGGAACATTACTGGACTTTTTTTATTTTCTAAAAATGGCTCTAATGATTTGGATTAAAACACCATATATTAAAGATGTTTAAAAGACGAATGAAATGCATATCTTGAGTTTTCTGGGAATAGCCTGTGAGGTCCTCTTCATTCGGAAGGAATTTTGTTTAATCTTCTAGGTATAACTGGTAATAGTTAAGCGATAGACTAAAACATCTTTAAAAAAAACACAATTTATTTCGAATGCATTTTTTGTTGCAACAGCCATTTCCGAAATATTCGTTATTAACGGTTGCAATTGTTCAACACTTAGCCATTCCTTTAAAGCCCTGTCGATTATCAATTGTTTCTCGCGATGCCATGGAAATAGTATGGGATTTTAAGGCCAGCGTACAGCGTCCAGTTTTTAAACATTTGACTATCGCTATTCCCTTTGTATCTGCAAAGAAAGGTGTAATGCAGCTATTTCCGGAAAGGTTTACCTCGATTAAAATTAAGCAGATAGGAAAATAAACTTTCGTAGGAATAATGCAATAGAAGTGTACAGAAGGTCATGTGAATCTATCACATCAGATTTTTCAATGGCCTTTTGGATATGCACGTTTGTTAATTACTAAATATCCGTTTATGTAGGTACTGATTTCAGTGTGCGAAATGTTATAAGCAATATTCTGAATTACAGTTACATATCTGTTACATTTCCGATCTCCTACATTATAGTTCGAAATCCAACCTTGCGTTAGTAACACAATCAAAGATAGTCTTCCAACATTATGCCTACTCCAACGGAAGGCACAACAGGAAGCTAATGATGGAAATATTCATGACTCTGTAAAAGCCTTGCACAAAACCACAAAGTCTGTGAAGATCAAGGCCTTTAAATGGCTAGTAATGCAGTAATGAACTCCACTTGCCTTCTTAAGGGCCACTTAACATTATTTTTACATTTATCTAAACTACTCTGGGAACGCAACTAAAGCAACAATTACCGAAAAAATAAAGGAAATATTACAATTATTTAAATGAACTTTTTAAATTAACATCTTATCGTAAAAACATAAAGCAGTCAAATATACAAATGATATTGCGTCCCAAGAACCTGAAAATACATATGCTAAGCAAGCTGATAAGAACTTAATGCGAAAATGGCAGGACCTGTTCAACAGAAAGTCTATACATTTAGAGTAAAAACTGGTGAGAGAAATGTATAGCAGGTTTTCAACACGTCATTTCTCAAATTACTTCTTGTCTTGCATCTGATGATAGTTATTGCAGATCCATAATTATCCGAATATAGTCATTGTTTCTATAACTGGTATTTAATTGATTTTACCTTTCAATGCATATGCTTTGTATTCAGTGGGTGTCTTGGAAAATTAATTCACATTCATGAAACACCCCCCCCCAAAAAAATCATGCATTTTCAGCTTCAACCTCGCCTTATCAAACAGAAACCATTTTTTAATTTTCCAAATAAGCCATGGTGTAAGGTACAATTAGAGATCTATGATGCTTAATAACAATTTTTCCAATAACCATTTTTGCCAATCCACTTTGCTAAACCTTAATCCTAATCCACATTTGCTAAACCATTTTCCTACTGTTCTATTTATTATTTGTTTCAGTATGGAACAGATTTTGTTGTAAGTATAAGAAGGATATACTAGGCTAAAGCCAGTCAGATTTTTAAAAAAATTGTGTTGGTATGTGATGGCTTTGAAATTCCACATTCTCTGCGCGACCATGTGAAAAAATCCAATTGTGACTTTTCATTTCTAATAGGTATTTGAAAATTCAAACCATAATAAAGAATATCTCATATATGGTTCAAGTAAAATATATATATTCGACGTAAATTGCGTACTTTAACGATATCTACATTTCTTATATACGAGTAAGACGTCAAAATGTCAATATCAAGCAGATGCTTCAAAACCAAAACGATGATTAGATGTAAAATGCATTTATCAGCGAATAATGTCATTCAGAATGAACAGGACTTCACAGACTATATCCAGAAAATTCAAGAAATAATTTTATTTGTCTTAAACATCAGGTATTTTACTCAAAATCGTTAGAACAATTTTTGACAAAATCAAACGTAACGAATGGTTTTCCATGTAAAGGGTAGATAGTTTCGGATGGGGACGTTTCTTAAAATCGTGATATTTAACAGACTTTTCGTTTTCGATTTATGCTGTTCACACACAGGCACACGCACACGTTTCTAAAATGCCCTTTTTTAGGTTCAGGGGATCTCAAAGCGTGTATTTCCAGTGAAAACTCGGTATAGAATTTTTTGGTGGAAGGCAATATTTACTCTACTTATTATAGGAAAGTAGAGAAAGTAAAGTTAAAGAGATTATAATATTCTATTTGTATCAAATAAGCTTTTTGCCATATTAGCACTTTCCAAGGCATCAGCAACGGCTATACCCGAAGTACTGATGATGCTGTGTTTGTCACAACATGGTTTTTCTAAAAGGTATGCACTTTCCAATAATAACAGCCTTCTTTTGTTTAAAAGCGCCGGAGCTTTGACTTCACTATTATTTCTGTAAACATCTCCGTGTATAAAATACTGATATACTCCATTCATGTAACTTTGTATGCTCACTCTTCAACAAACAATTCTTACAAAACCTTATTCTTCTACCTCCTATTGTCACTTGAGATAAACATTCATTAGGTATAAGAAGAATATAAAAGGTTAAAGCGATAGACGGATTTTTACTTTCTCTACTACGTATAATAAGTAGTGGAAGTATTGTATTCCACCCAAAAATTCGATACCGAGATTTCACCGGAAATACATGTTTTGAGGCCTCCTGAATCCAAAAAAAGCATTTTTGGAAACAAGTCCGTGTGTGTGTGTGTGTGTGTGTGTGTGTGTGTGTGTGTGTCTGTGAACAGCATAACTCAAAAACGAACAGTCGGATAAACACCAAACTTGATATTTAGGTTCAGTATCTTCCAGAGATGCGACACGAAGGTTTTCAAGAAAATCCCCCCACCCCAGACTACCCTTTATATGGAACATTTTTCGAAAATTTTAATTTTCTCAAAAATGGCTCTAACGATTTTGATTAAAATATCATATGTTTAAGATAATGTCATGAGAAATGAAATGTATATCTCGAATTTTCTGGGAATGTCTCCAAAAGTATTCTTCATTGTGAACGACTTTTGCATAACTGGTAAACCATAAGAGATAGACAAAATTTTACTACACAAACAATGTAGATCTCGTTAAAATACACAACTTATGTCATATACATTTCTTTTGTTGAGTGAACCGTTTTCGAGATATTGCTTGTTATTCCCTTAAATTTTCCAATACTTATACTTTTTCTCAAATTCGTTATTCATTTTTACTTTCTCTACTACGTATAGTAAGTAGGGGAAGTATTGCATTCCACCCAAAAATTCGATACCGAGATTTCACCGGAAATACATGTTTTGAGACCTCCTGAATCCAAAAAAAGCATTTTTGGAAACATGTCCGTGTGTGTGTCTGTGTGTCTGTGTGTGTGTGTGTCTGTGTGTGTGTCTGTGTGTGTGTCTGTGTGTGTGTGAACAGCATAACTCAAAAACGAACAGTCGGATAAACACCAAACTTGGTATTTAGGTTCAGTATCTTCCAGAGATGCGACACGAAGGTTTTCAAGAAAATCCCCCCACCCCAGACTACCCTTTACATGGAACATTTTTCGAAAATTTTAATTTTCTCAAAAATGGCTCTAACGATTTTGATTAAAATATCATATGTTTAAGATAATGTCATGAGAAATGAAATGTATATCTCGAATTTTCTGGGAATGTCTCCAAAAGTATTCTTGATTGTGAACGACTTTTGCATAACTGGTAAACCATAAGAGATAGACAAATTTTTACTACACAAAAAATGTAGATCTCGTTAAAATACACAACTTATGTCATATACATTTCTTTTGTTGAGTGAACCGTTTTCGAGATATTGCTTGTTATTCCCTTAAATTTTCCAATACTTATACTTTTTCTCAAATTCGTTATTCATTTTTTTATGTCCTGGACTTGCAAAGAGAATGGAATGCGCCGCATAGCAACCAGCGTTAAAATATTTGACCATCGCTTAAAAGCTACCATATTCCCCTTGCATCTACAAGAAAATTAGCAATAAGATTGACATCTCGATATCTCGATTAACATAAAGCATATGGAGAATAAGCGTTTGTAAAAATAGATTGTACAAGAGTAGAGAAAGTCATGTGAGTGTAACACATCAGATTTTTACTTTCTCTACTACGTATAGTAAGTAGGGGAAGTATTGCATTCCACCCAAAAATTCGATACCGACATTTCACCGGAAATACATGTTTTGAGACCTCCTGAATCCAAAAAAAGCATTTTTGGAAACATGTCCGTGTGTGTGTCTGTGTGTGTGTGTGTCTGTGTGTGTGTCTGTGTGTGTGTCTGTGAACAGCATAACTCAAAAACGAACAGTCGGATAAGCACCAAACTTGGTATTTAGGTTCAGTATCTTCCAGAGATGCGACACGAAGGTTTTCAAGAAAATCCCCCCACCCCAGACTACCCTTTACATGGAACATTTTTCGAAAATTTTAATTTTCTCAAAAACGGCTCTAACGATTTTGATTAAAATATCATATGTTTAAGATATTGTCATGACAAATAAAATGTATATCTCGAATTTTCTGGGAATGTCTCCAAAAGTATTCTTCATTATGAACGACTTTTTCATAACTGGTAAACCATAAGAGATAGACAAAATTTTACTACACGAAAAATGTAGATCGTGTTAAAATACACAATTTATGTCATATACATTTCTTTTCTTGAGTGAACCGTTTGCGAGATATTGCTTGTTATTCCCTTAAATTTTCCAATACTTATACTTTTTCTCAAATTCGTTATTCATTTTTTTTATGTCCTGGACATGCAAAGAGAATGGAATGCGCCACATAGCAACCAGCGTTAAAATATTTGACTATCGCTTAAAAGCTACCATATTCCCCTTGCATCTACAAGAAAATTATCAATAAGATTCACATATCGATATCTCGATTAACATGAAGCATATGGAGAATAAGCGTTTGTAAAAATAGTTTGTACAAGAGTAGAGAAAGTCATGTGAGTGTAACACATCAGATTTTTTTACTTTCTCTACTACGTATAGTAAGTAGGGGAAGTATTGCATTCCACCCAAAAATTCGATACCGAGATTTCACCGGAAATACATGTTTTGAGACCTCCTGAATCCAAAAAAAGCATTTTTGGAAACATGTCCGTGTGTGTGTCTGTGTGTGTGTGTGTCTGTGTGTGTGTCTGTGAACAGCATAACTCAAAAACGAACAGTCGGATAAACACCAAACTTGGTATTTAGGTTCAGTATCTTCCAGAGATGCTACACGAAGGTTTTCAAGAAAATCCCCCCACCCCAGACTACCCTTTACATGGAAGATTTTTCGAAAATTTTAATTTTCTCAAAAATGGCTCTAACGATTTTGATTAAAATATCATATGTTTAAGATATTTTTATGACAAATAAAATGTATATCTTGAATTTCCTGGGAATGTCTCCAAAAGTATTCTTTATTGTGAACGACTTTTGCATAACTGGTAAACCATAAGAGATAGACAAAAGTTTACTACACAAAAAATGTAGATCTCGTTAAAATACACAACTTATGTCATATACATTTCTTTTGTTGAGTGAACCGTTTTCGAGATATTGCTTGTTATTCCTTTAAATTTTCCAATACTTATACTTTTTCTCAAATTCGTTATTCATTTTTTTTATGTCCTGGACTTGCAAAGAGAATGGAATGCGCCGCATAGCAACCAGCGTTAAAATGTTTGACCATCGCTTAAAAGCTACCATATTCCCCTTGCATCTACAAGAAAATTAGCAATAAGATTGACATCTCGATATCTCGATTAACATAAAGCATATGGAGAATAGGCGTTTGTAAAAATAGATTGTACAAGAGTAGAGAAAGTCATGTGAGTGTAACACATCAGATTTTTATGTCCTGGACTTGCAAAGAGAATGGAATGCGCCGCATAGCAACCAGCGTTAAAATATTTGACCATCGCTTAAAAGCTACCATATTCCCCTTGCATCTACAAGAAAATTAGCAATAAGATTGACATCTTGATATCTCGATTAACATAAAGCATATGGAGAATAGGCGTTTGTAAAAATAGATTGTACAAGAGTAGAGAAAGTCATGTGAGTGTAACACATCAGATTTTTAAAGTGTGTGTTGCTATGTGATGGCTTTGAAATTCCATGTTCTTGCATGATCACGAGAAAAAAAACTAATGGCAACATACCGCTTGAAGAAACTATAACCATTTGAAAGTTGAAGCCAATAACAAAGAATATCTCGGAAATGGTGAGCAGTTAAAATATATAACATGAACTGTATAATTAAAAAAACAAGATCTACTTTTTTTCTTCTTTTTTTTGTGCAGGAACATTTTACCTCTTCCTTACGGCTTACCAATTACAAGGTCATTCAGAATAAAAGAGAACTTCACAGGCTACTTATTCGCACAGAATGCAAGATATACATTTTATTTGTCATGTAAATATATTTGCTATATTATGGTATTTTTATCAAAATCATTAACATCTATTTTTCAGAAAATAACAAATATCGAAAATTTTTCTCTGTAATGAATAGTTTAGGGTGGGGGATTTCATTGAAAATATTCGTTCGCAATCTTGGAAGAAGCTTTAACTTGAATTCTAAGTTTGGTATTTATCGAACATTTCGTTTTAGTTATGCTGCGTGTACGCACGCACGCACTCTCACTCACTCTCATTCTCTCTCTCTCTCTCCCTCTCTCTCTCTCACACACACACACACACACACATACACACACGGAGATGAATCTTTCTTTAAAATTCTGTTGTTATACAGGGGAACTCAAAACATGTTTTCGGTGAAATCTTAGACAACGAATTTTTCGGTGGAATATAATACTTCGAACTCTTACCTACTATAGATAGGTGGCAGAGGAAGTAAAATATTATATTTAAAGCACGCTGTTTGCACAGGCATAAGTAGAGACCAGATGTTCAGCAAAATGTCTACTTTACTGGGTGGTAACAAATCGAAAGTTAAGTAGATATAATCGTGTTTTGCGTTATTTGAAAGTGATAGAACCAGTTATTTTATCTATTCTGCCTTTTTAAGGTCTAGCTGCCAAGTATAAACGCCAATGCTACCTTTTTAAAATCAACTTAAACTTTTGCAAATTATTTTCAATTGTTCTATTACATTTAGGAAACTAGATGGACACCAGTTGGATATCTTTTGTACTGCAATGCTTCCTATCCGTTAAGGGTTCAGCATTTCTCTTTGAAAGCGGTTTCCCAGTATCGGGAAGTATTACACAGAAAACGTTTTGTAGAATAGTGGTGGTCAATTTCAGTTATTGTCGCATGAATGCATCTATAACATTTAGTTACACGATACCTAAATTCAATCACTGAAAGGTAAACTTCACAGTTATGTTAGTAAATTTGGCGCCCATATGTTTTCAACTGATGGAACAGTTTTATTGTGCAAGGTTTGTGAAAAGACAAAAAGTGTTTTACCAATCAGCACGTGCTGACAACAAAATATAAATCTGCTCTCACTTCGAAGAGTGGTGAGGTGACAAAAAAATAAGGCTACTTTCAACAGCCGTTGCCACATCTAGCAGTTACAGTTTTCATTATATTTGTGTGAATCATTCGTTGATGGTGGCAGAATCTAACACAAGAGCATTTCCAACAATACCTTGAGGTAATGTGCAAAAATAAAAAAAGTATAATTTGTATGATTTTAAAATAAAATGTTGGTTATTAAATATATTATGACTATTTAAAATTTGTCTTTTAAATTTACCGTGCATTTTTTGTTTGTTTTTATTGGCCTTTTTGCCTGCCTATTTTGAGTGTTATAAATGCCTGAACATCCGGGCTTTAGTCATAAGTCATAGCTGACCTAAATGAGAGCATCTTGACATAATATGTTATGAGACGTTAGCTTCTCTCCCTGCATTTGATTTATTACTTGGCGTGTTGAGCCGATAAGCAAGACAGTCAGTCACTTGCATTGCATTGCATTCCCTTCCCTTCCTACCTAGGAGCGAATTGTTACGGACTGCGATGTAGCTTATTATCAGCATAGCATGTTAAGTAATAAATTCAGATCTTAATTATTCTACATTTAATGAATGTGCAGAGGTTTTTGCATCTTCATTGTTCAGAGAAAATAGGGGGAAAAATGGTTTCATCTTCTCCCTATAAGCACCTGTAACTTGGAATACCGATATTACGTCATTGCTATTATTGGCACGCATGTCATAATGAGCCAATTATGCTCATATTGAATACAGTAAAAACCTGATTATAATACTAGTGTTGCATAAATAAAATTATGGCGAAAAACACTTTTTCATATTCTGTATATTCTAATATCGGATTGGTCATTGATTCATGATCTTGTCCGAATATTAATCTGTAGGATCTCTATTAAGTGAAGACGGATGGAATAATGTGTGCGACTGATAAATACAAGATTTTTTTCTTACTTTGTCCAACATTTTAGATCCATTTTAAAGGATAATTAATAATTAACATTGGTATTTTTGTAGTAGTTATACAACAGCAGACTATGGAAGCCTGGTATTAAATCCTCGGAGTTTTTCTTTCGCCCTTACAATTTCACATTCACTACTTAATTCGCTAAAATCTCTTCCAGGATGGAGAATAAAAACACACTTTTTAACTTTTTCCTCCCCTCCATCTTCAATGTAGAACTTCGGCGACGAATTAACTACGAAATGTAGAACACATGTATAAAGCCTAAAACAAAGGTTAGCGTTACGTGAAATAAATAAAAAAGGGCGTATTCCCTCTGTATAAAAACTTCAACTGTATTCATTCAAGAACAAAAGCGTGCCTTAATTATAACCATGTCAAAAGTGGCATCGTCACCTTCGAATATACTACTAATGTTAAGTCTAACTTGTGTGCGTGCACGACGACTTGATTTCTATACTAGCACACTATAAAACGATGCATTCACACATCTAATCCAACTAAAAAGTAAAGATGGAGCAGGAAGGAGGAGCAATTGGCTTTATTCTCCGGTACAAGTTGTTCCAGCCGTCGTTCGCTTCCATAAGTAGAATTCTGTATTTATTTTGCTCCCTTTACCAGCGTAATAATATGTGGAAAGAGCTAACTCATTTACTCAGTTTCCACGTAAAGGAAGTCACGTAATTGATGCAGTTAAAATTCTTCAAACGAACTCGGAGTAAGCGATAACGAAGATGATTTCAGTTCTCTATGAGAATAATAAAAGCAACTATGAAGTATGTTCTACAGGAAGTGGAAAACAGGGGTATCTATAATATATGTTATTTTTAACCAAACAGTCATATTCAGTGATATTGTTTTACAGCTGGCAAATGAACTTAAATACTTGTTCCTCTAAACTGCTACCTCTTAAGTGAAAATACATATAAACACAATGCTCTTCTTTGATGATCAGTTTATATTACAGGGGCAGGAAAAACAATTCTCATGTTATGTATTCACATGACTTTCTCTACTCTCTATCGTTTATTAGTGGGTATACAAACTATTCCCACTAAAGCTTATTTTTCTATCTACTTCATTTTAATCCAGATAAACGTTTGCTGAAATAGCTCCATTAGTCATTTCTTAGGATACAAAGAGAACAGCGATAGTCAAATGTTTAAGAACTGGACGTTATATGCTGGGCTTAACATTCCATACTGTTTCCATGCAATCGCGATAAACAACTGAAAATTGATGGGACTTTACAAAGTGTTGAATAAATCGGACCATCATTAACAGGTATCTCGGAAATGGCTGATGCTACAAAAGAAAAGTTATTTCAAATAAACAGTGTGTTTTAATGAAATCTGTTTTTTTTAATATATGGTACGTTTATGAAGATCATACAAAATTCCTTCCGAATAAAGGTTATTCCCAGAATATGCATTTTACTCGTATTTGTAAATATCTTTAAACAAAATCGCTAGAGCCTTTTTTTTATAAAATACCAAATTTCTAAAAATGTTCCATGCAAAGGGTAGTTTGTGGTGGGGGATTTTCTTGTAAGTCTTTGTGTCGATCTTTAGAAGGTATTGAATATAAATACTAAGTTTGGTATCTATCCAACGTTTCGTTTTTGAGTTACGCTGTTTACAGACACACATGCGCGCGCGGACCTTTTTCTAAAAATGCTTTTTTGGGGGGGGGAGGAATCAAGGTCCTCAAAACATGTATTTCCGGTGAAATCTCGGTATCGAATTTTAAGTAGAATGCAATACCTTCTCCACCTACTATGTACATGGTAGAAAAAGTATAAAATTTAATCGTTATAAAAAAAAGATATCTGTTGCGTTACATTCACATGGCTTTCTCTACCCACTCTTCCACAAACTATTCTACTATATTTTCATGTTAATCGAGTTAAATGTTTGCAGAAATGGTTTCTTAAGAAGTTCCGTGTAAGATGGGTATGGAGGAGGCTGAAGAGATAATGTCCACTCTGCAAAAAGCTGATCGCTTTCCGCTGGCTTGGAAATTCCACTCTTTACATGCTTACGAGAAGCAATTGAATGATCACTTAGCACTTCAAAAATGTAAGGTTTTGTTTTTTAATTCAAACCAATAACGACGAATATCTACGAAGTGGTTAATGCCACAAAAATGTATAATGTGGTTTAACGAGATCTATATTTTTCGTGTAGTATGCTTTTGCCCACCTCTGGACAACCAGTTATACAAAATTACACAAAAGTTCATTCCGAATGAAGAGAACTGCAAAAGCTATTGCCTAAAATTCAAAATATACATTTTGTTTGCCATGCACATCTCTTTTAACATTTGGTATTTTAGAATACAATTATTTCCCGGACTTGTAGGCAATGGTCTAACGGGTATGAAGATTGTATTCTATTAGACGCCGGCCGTGAAAGCCTCAACGTGTATATTTGGTATTTTATTCAAATTGTAAGAGCCAGTTTAAAGAAAATTACAATTTTCCATGCGAGAGGTATTTTGGGGTAGGGGAAATTTTCTTGAAAATACTTGGAAGATGCTGAAATTTAATACCAAGTTTGGTTTTCATCCGTCATTTCGTTTTTGAATTATGCTGTTCACTGCCAGGCACGCTATGTTTTCCTGTAAATGCTTTCTTAGGATTCAGGAGACCTCAAGTGTATCATCCCCTTGAAATCCTGATATGAATTTTGGATGCATGCATTTTTACTTGAGTTAACCAGTAGCGAAAGTAATAACCATAGGTCCAGATTAAACAGCTTCAAAATAACAATCCCCTTTACACGATCACTAGTGATTTAATAATAAAGTAACGCTCTGATCATAAACAGTGTATTGCGTTACAACATAACAGACGGTTAAAATTATTTTTACTATGCGAGACCTTGTAACCGTTCCTGCTTTAATATTTCCTAGTTCTAATGGAGGCAACGCCCACTAGAAATCCTCCAGCCAATCAGATTTAGCTATTGAACTCTTGCAATGAGGGTTGAAAATGTAGCGGTTTTCCCGCCAGGTCTAAAGGTTTAAGTTCTTAGTCCTACGGCGAAAAAGAGTTTATTCCGCCTACTGAGATTTCTAGCTGCTTTTAAACCAATAGCGAGCGGGTCTTTGATCCCATTAGCTGCAGCAATGTAGGTAGAATATCGAAGTTATACTTTGCAAAACCAAAGACAATGAGACTGCATACCTGCATTTATGTGTCTATATGTTTGGGATAAACACCACTGCTATCTTCTTCAGTGGATAGGTATTATGCTACACATATACATGTTTGGGGAGCGCCTGTATAATCAGCAGCTACAGTAACGCGCCGAGACATATAGCTTTTCTTAGTGACATCTTGTTTTGTTTCAGGGGGCCTCAAAAGGTATATTTCCTGTGAACTCTCGATATAGTACATTTTCGGGTGGAATACGACACTTTCTCACTGAGCGGGATGGCTCAGACGGTAACGTCTGTGGTCCACATCCCGGAGGTCCCAAATTCAAATTTCGTGGACCGTGGATTTTTCGTGGTTTTCTTCAGTCACCAAAGTAAATAACGAGTTGGATATTTAATACCACGAATGCCATGACCAAAATTTCCACTTTGGTTTAACACAACAGTAAAAGTGAAACTAGGTGGTAACTGCGAGTGCTCTGCCATCTATCCGCAGGTTATAGTAGGTAGACTAGACGGCACCTAATGCCATCTGCCGTCACGTATAGAAGCAGAAGTACAGTTGCCTAGCACTTAGGTCTCTGTTGACGCGTGACGAAGCTAGATGGTATGATACAGGGATGAGACCTAGAAGGCTGTCAGCTAGGAGGTATCTCCTAACAGATCCCTTGCGAGATGACCGCGTAGTTAAAGCGATGTAATATAAAATAGAGACAACTTTCTATATCTACCATAGGTGAGCTTTAGAAAAATTACACCAAGTAAGAAAGAAAGAAAATACTCCTATAATGATTTCAACAATGCCAAACTTACAGTATAAATATACGAATAAACTTGAAATATTACAATCAATATCAATTACATTGCCCGTAGATGTTAAAATTGAAAATATGAATTTGTAAAGGGGAAAAGTAATGCGCATCTTAATTTCGTTTTACTTAGACTGATATACCAAAATCTACAACAACAAAAATAAGCCTTTCTCTTTTCAGATAACTTTTGCGCTACAAAAATTTATAATGGCATTAGTTTTCACACATAAGTGCAGGAATATGGGATTGGGACGTATGCATCTCTATACAGGAACCAAACTACAGCTAAGCGCCGTGAATTTTATTTAGCGTTTAAATTTATTTAGTTTCCAGTTCTGAAAATAACAGTAATTAATCATTAGCAACTCTTCCTTATTCCATTTAACATTCCCAGTTATATGCTTGCGATTTGCTCAAAAGGTTTCATTACCTACTTCTTAATATCCCAAAAATGTTTCTTCTCTGTAGATTCGTACGAACGGTGTTGTGGGTAGTTGTGGTATCTATAAAATGGTAAACGTCAGCATGAAAAATTACAAACAATATCTTAAGTGAGAAGACGTTCATAGACAAATTGTAATCTGCTCTCATATCACGTAGACATTCAACGAAGCCAAGAACTGTCTGGCAGTGACAAAATGGCAACAACGCTACACAGCTAGGGAGTGTTCATAGGCAGTTCTCACTCTACAATATAGTTTATGTTTTCAACTTGCTCTCTTCTACTTTACTCCCAGAATGCCTTATATTGTGCAAGCATCGAATTTAGGACGCAATTTCGAACAAAAAGACAAGAATTGCTTCGAGTTCAACAAATTAGGGAATTGCATTTCAAAGAGGGTTGCAGCCAATTTGAGAGAAGACTAAAAAGTTATCCTTATTGATAACATTTTCATTATTTCAAGATACTTTGTAACATTCCAGATCCACAGTGACGAAATTCAAATGATTAATGCTGAAATGAGACCGGGGTCCAAAGCGCTGAGAGTTATTCGAGGTTGGTCTTTTCAGGTTAAGCGAATACCCTGGAAAACCAAGATTAGAAGTTGGGCCCTCTGGATTACCTGACACTCACGCTACGCCTTTCACTCTGCGTCAGTGGGCAGATAAAGAATCTAGGCATCTTAGCCGCCATTGTAATTTCTATTTTAAACTTACAATATGCTTTGAACTCTTGAACTAAAAACGAGCAACAATGGAAGATCTAGTCCATTCAAGTGACATTTTAAAAGCGGTGCTTGCCTTTATAATTTATTTTATTACAAAAATTATATACAAATTTGCAGCAATGTAAGATTTTTAGATTAAAAAACACAACCTCAAGTACCAGGAAAGAATATTCATGGCATTTTTGTACATTTTAAATTGATTATATTCTTGTTACTTGTTTATTATCATAAATATTTTAGCATAGTACCTACACTTTATTCTTGTCTTTCAAACTTCAATGTTAATTATTACAGCTTTGTATAACAAATTAGGGTTTATGCATTAAAAGTCTAATTACATTCATTTAAAGTAGCTTTCAATAGCTTTGTGAGAGAAAAAACGAAATTACAGAAGAAAGTAATGCTTGACTCCTCACTAACTAATCTTAGAAAATGTAAATCAAATTTAGTTTTAACTCATTAATAAAACCTGAGCAACCATGATTTGAGCAGGGTTTGTCTTCCGAGTTTTCTTGCTAAATCCAATAGAATACACTTATATAAGTAATTCTCAAATCATTGTAGAACTGATTATTCCTGATATAATGTCGTGTTTACAGAAGTATTTAATAACCTATACTGAAATATTTGAAAGCGGTACACTGCTCTGTGTTTCACAACTCCATCCCTGTATAGTGTTTGCTTGTCTTTTGTGAAATCTTAAAGTACAATTGCCTATTAGAAACAAAAGCTCAGCTCGTTAAGATAACTACTATCAACAATAAAATGAATAATTGTACGTGTTCCCCACAACATAACCATAGTCTCCATTATGAAGAGACAGTCATCGGACTGACAAATTATTTTGTTGTTGAACGTTTATGCACTCCATAGTACGTATAAATCGGTCACGATATGAATGTGTTCGGTGAAATGAGGAACTTAACATTTACAAAACAGGGACAGCTGAAGTGCAGTCAGGTAAAGAAGACATCCGCAGATTGCTGCTTCCGAGGATTAATGTGAAGACATCAGCAGGTTTTCATTGTGCAACTGTATATTGCTACTATCGCCTTGCCCCTCACTCCCTTTAGATATCATGACATCACCACTGTCAACAGAACAGTGGCGCCCTCCTCCAAATGCACTCATATCTTGGTCGACTTGTATCTTAACCTTACTCTTCGTCGTAGGATTCCCCTTCAGAATCCGAATCCCAAAGGTGTCTGCAACAGAGGACGATAAACGAGCGGTGCTTGTATACATGCTTGGGTCTCACAGTGGGATTGAGTTGATTTGTTTACTTAGAAGGCAAGAGCCTAAAAATAAAATAAAATATGCAGCCTCAGTCCCGACAGCTCGAGCTTATTTCGGAACACAAGTACGTCAGATTTTATTACATTTATTGGCTTCTTTTTATCTGAATATATTTTCAACATAATTAAGTGTGCAGGTATAATATACTTTACCTCTGCTTCTACTGATTAACTCACTCACTAACTCACTGATCCAAAAGTTATTGGAAATCCCATAACTTCACATCTCTATCTCCACAATCTACTTCCTAATTCAATAATCCAAACAAGCTCCACCTCGCCAGGCAATGCCCATTCTAACCCATTCTAACTTACTATTCCACAGAATTACTAAACCTACTCTAATGCAGTTTGCATCCTCTGTTCCAAAACACTGCTCTGCTATCCAAACATCTCTATCGGAAACAATTGTTCACCGCCATCGGGAAGAGAAAGTCGATTCATTAGAACTACTTTATTATAAATTCAATATGTCTCTTGTCAACTTTTAGTCCACGTTTTCCTTTAAATGTGGAACTATGCAAATTATTCTTCCACTCTCCCAAAACTAACCATCTTTTCCCATTTTTCATGTAAAAATCCAATATTCTCTGCATCTGTTGTCTCCTAGGTCCTTCCACTAAATCTTGAAAAATTTGCTATATGTTGTAGTTATTTAAAAACATCATCTTCGTTATCTGTTTAAAATTAATATTCTTATCGTCAGTCTTTTTCCTCAGTTGGCTGTTGCTCTTTCAGCAGTTTCTCCCCACTTGTTTTCTCGTTTTGCTATCTTATAGCTATATATATATATATATATATATATCCGATATTTCGGAATATTTGAGATGGCTGTGAAGCTTAAACATTATTATGATTTAGATGGGAAGGTTTAAGTTGCGTTTTGATATCTCAGTGGTAGTGCATTGACACGGACGGCCAAGAATCCGTGCTTCGAACCTAGAAGTGACACTGAATTTTTCACTGATTCAACTCTCCAGCTTTAGTCTAGCATTGCGAATGTGAAAGAGCAAATTACCAAAAGAAAGAAAAACCTTAAAATGTTACCATACTCTAAAATGTCCGCTGCAATAGACAATTTTGTCATAATATGCTGTGTAGATATAAACCAACAAGATATCTATTGGCAAATCTCAACTTTCCTTTAATATGCAAACATTATCCTGAAAGCTTACAGTGGATTCTAGTTGTCTTTTAAATATAACATATGGAAATGCTAATGCAAATGAAATGCTCTGAAGCTATCAGTCACGTTTTTTTTTGTTTTTTTTTCGCTTGTGCAATGTCATTCAGCATTCATTTTAAATAGCGTTCGCTGCTGGCCTATTAGCTCTGCACTACAGGAATTATTTCACACTGAAAGTGATTAGCTTGAAGAGCCCAACTCATTAGCCGCTCTTTCTCGCCCATGGTGTTGAAGCCCTCTCCATTAAAGGACGTAATAATTTACATGTATGAATTGCCACACACAAACCTGAGGTCACGTCCGTTTTCAAATTTAGGGATGTCCCCGTACGGCAATTAGCAGCTAAACACACATTTCAGTATAGACGTTTATATTATGCGCTGAGGTGTATTCATTTATCGTAATGCATCAACATTTATTTCTCTAAACCCCTGAGAGGTACAAAAAGCAATCTAAAGGCTCTTTGTTCCCTTTATTCTACTCCACCCACCGCAGTTTCCTGCAGCCCCTTAGAGTGCACTTCAACAAGCTTTCCTCTTTATTTTCTACAGCTATTCCTTGCTGAAATGACGCTAAAGAGCATTTTTAAATGTCAATATTTCTTTCAACTAAGTAACAACCATATATATCCTTATAAGTTATATTTTACAACATTTAAACGTTAACTAAACTGACAGCCTTTCTCATTTTCTGAGGAAATAATGAAAAGTTTTACGGTAAAAGCGAAATTAAAATTGTGCGCTTGAGCGTGTATGACGACAAACCGAGAATTTATGTAGGTAAATGCAGTAAAAATTAAAAAAGCATGCAGCTACCTACTAAAAGCCTTCCAAATATACACTAAAATGTTAAACTTATGCACACGGATAGGCATTAAGCATTAGTTCGCGAGTTTTCACGCTTTCCAATGATAACAGTAAATTAGTGTAAAACATGGGAATAAACAAACATTAATATAAAGAGCAACACGTATAGATAACCCCAATGAAATCTTTCTCGGGGCTAAAAAAATCTGTGATACATTCACATGACTTTCTCTATCCTCTATCGTTTATTAGTGGGTATACAAATTATTCTTACACAAGCTTATTTATCTATCTACTACATTTTAATCCAAACAAACCTTTGCAGAAATAGCTACATTACATATTTCGTTATAGATACAAAGAGAACAGCGATAGTCAAATGTTTAAGAACTGGACCCTATAAGCTGACCTTAAAAGACCATACTGTTTCTGTGCAATCGCGAGAAATAACTGAATGTTGAAAGCACTTTAAGAGAATGACCAAAAAATGAGCAATTCGAACCTTTAATAACGATACCACAGAAGCGGCTTATACCACAAAATAATTATTTGATATAAATTGTGTGTTTTAAAGAGATCTACATTTTTTTGTGTAGTAGTTTTCGACTGTCGCTTAACATTTACCAGTTATGTAGGATTATACAAAACTTCTTCCAAATGAAGTGGACTTCACAGGCTATTCCCAAGAAATTCAAGATATAGATTTTTTGTCATATGTATATTTAATATATGGCATTTTAATTAAAATCCTCAGAGTCGTTTTTTAGAAAATAGAAAATTTCGAAAAACCTTCAATGTAAAGTCTGGGGTAAGGGGATTTTCTTGAAAATCCGTGTCACATCTTTGGAAGGTACTGAACCTGAACACCAAGTTTGGTATTTATCCGACTTTTCGTTTTTGAGTTATGGTGTTCATACACACATAGGACCTTTTTCTAAAATTGGTTTTTTTATTCGGGGGACCTCAAAACATTTATTTACGGTGAAATCTCGAAATTATTTTTGGGTGGAATACAATACTTCCCCTACCTACTATACGTAGTAGAGAAGGTAAAAATCACTGTCATGTTTAAGAACTTTCGCCACAATTCATATACCAAGTCTTTCCAAAAATTCTATTGGAAGGAATTTCTTTTTTCAGGGAGTAGAAGATTGTATACTGTAAACGATTTAGCATTACAACAATAAATTATATATGTGCGCGCGTGTGTTATGGCAGAGAGAAATATGGGCCATTCATTATGAAAATTAAGCATTAACATACGACATAAACTAAAGGCGATGTGATGTCAATTGTAAGAGAGCTCTAAACAGCTGGGCTAATATGGCGAACTGCGAAGCTACCATAGAGCAAGAGGTTATGTTTTGTATAAAAATGAGCAACAGCTAGGTTAAAGGATGTTTAACTCATAAAAAAGCATCACTTACAATAACATTTGTTTTGCTGCGATTTTTATAGATATCCCAGTGATTCCTGGTCCGTGATCTTACCCAGAGCGTGCGTTTAACGAGTCAACACATGACAACGGAAAATCTGGGTCACGTGATGAGAATCACTCTGTGATTCACTAGTTTCTTATGTTTGACCTTGGACCTTGCAAGCTTCTAAGTTTGCGTCTAATTTAATGTTTACTTTTATGTTTACGTGATTTATTGTGAATGGTTTCATTACAACAAATAGCATTTAGCTTTTAAGTTTACATTATTCTTCCGGTTAATTTTAATTGTAAATGGGGGCCTAAGACATAGGCCTGAACTTTAGGTGCTGGCTTCTCTTAGCTTAATTTCCACCTTAGGAACTGTCAGATGTTTCGCAGATGTGCTAATGGTTGTAGATGGAAATATGTTTACTAATACGAGGCGTCTTTTTAAAGTAACAATAATTTTTAAATAACAACATTGTTTTCCAGATACTTTATTATCATTAATTACCTTACACTATTTCACCATAGAGTCACTGCCATTATTCAGACACTTGTCAAAGAATGATGTCGCCAGTGATGAAAGCCAAGTCTGCCCATGCTGTTTCACGTCATCGTCGTTGAAATGTTTTCTACCAAGGAATTTCTTCAGATGAAAACGCAGAAAATCGCATGGTGTTAGAAATCCGGACTGTAGGGAGAATGGTCGAAATGCTCCCAACCAAATGATGCGATCAGATCTTGAGTTTGTTTGGCTGTGTGAGACGGGGCATTGTCACTCATTATTGTTTCTGCATAAACCTCACACAATTATTGACGATGAATGTTCGCTGGAGTAACATTTCTCGCATCCATAAAATGAATCACTGATCTGACTGCACGGTCGGCGGTCGTTCGACTGTTCTGAACATTCCGAAATGCTCTAACAACAGGAAAACACAAAGTTCACAGCTCGCTCTCGCTCTCTCTCTCTCTCTCTCTCTCTCTCTCTCTCTCTCTCTCTCTCTCTCTCTCTCTCTCTCTGGCTTCCTATTGAATGGAAGAAGTGATCGCGCATCCCCAAACTCGCTACTGCAGAGGCAAAATAATATTAAAATGGTACCTACCTTAAAAACTATTAAACGTCTCGTATTATATATAATTCTATATCTAAGTAACACGAATAATGTTCCTTTCAGATATTCTATACTGCATCAGTAAACCTTTCGGACTATTCTATATTTGATCAGCATGAAGGCCAAGCATATTTCCGAAAATCCATTGATCCAAACATAATTAAGCTTGCCAGCTACTGTTTGGCATGCTAGTGCAACTGTTTTCCAAAAGCCATTTCTGAGATAATTTATCATCTTAAGTGAAATAGTAGCAAAATATTCCAATATCAAACGTTTCACACGAAAACATTTTGTTGTTCAAATTAAGGGTGCCCAATTTTACAGAAAGAGTGGATGAAGAGAGTTACCCTTCCCACTCATTTCAACTCGTGCTGCCAGGGACTGAAACTTCATTTGTTTAGTTTGTCAATCTCTTCAAATACAGTAGGTGGGGTGAACTTTGGACTTTGAACCTTAGCTCTTAAGAGAACAGGTTGGACTTCACTGTTAAAGTTTTTCCAAAATATATGAAACTCCATAAGATATATCTCCATTATCTTTTTCCTCACTTCAAGCAGCATACCGAATTGTACATTTGTATGATAAATGTTAAAGTAGGTAAAATATGCAGAATAATTGGCTTTTATTTCATTACATTCCTTGCTAAGTGCAAAATTATGTATAACATTCATATGACTTTCTCTGCTCACTCTTTTACAAACTGTTCTTACAAAATCTTATTTCTCTGTCTACTTTTTGTTAATCGAGAAAAGCTTTCTTTGCACTTTCTAGGTAGGTATAAGGATACAGAAAGTTAAAACGATAAATTAAAAAGTGTGTCGCTATGTGATGGCTTTGAAATTCCGAATTCCATGCTTTTTGCTAACACGAGGGGGGAAAAGGGGTGGGGGGAAACAAGAAAGAAAAAAAAAAGAATAGTGACTTACACTTGAAAAAAGTTTAAGTATTTGGAAATTTAAACCAATAACAGAGAATATCTCGGAAGCGGTCAAAGTTTGACATAAATAGTGTGCTTTAAATTTGTGAAGTGAGTTTTTGTCTCTCTCTTACGGTTTACCAATTATATAAAAGTAGTTCAGAAATAAGCGGACTTCGCTATCTATTTCTAGAAAATTCAAGATATACGTACATTTTATTGTGTTGCAAGTATCTTTAACATACGAAACCTATTTAAATCAAAATTTTTAGAGCCATTTTTGAGAAAATCAATAACGAAAAATTTTCCAAGTAAAAGGTAGTTTGGTGTGGGGAGATTTTCTTGAAAATATTCGTGTTGCATCCTTGGAAGAAGCTAAACTTAAGTAGCTGGTTTGGTGTTTAACCAACTTTTCATTTTTAAGTTATACTGTGCAGGCTCGCACGCACAGAGACCTTTTCTTCCCCCCCCCTCCCGTTCAGGGAATCTCAAAACGCGTATTTCGGTGAAATTTCGAAATCGAATTATTGGATACAATGCAATATTTCCTCTACTTACTATAGGTAAGGAGTAGAGGAAGTAAAATGCATCTATATACATATTTCTTAAAAGTAAAGCTTCTATAACAAAATTCTGATACATTCGCATGACTTTCTCTACTCTCTATAGTTCATTAGTAAGTATACCAACTATTCTTACTAAAGCTTATTACTTTCTCTACTACGTATAGTAAGTAGGGGAAGTATTGCATTCCACCCAAAAATTCGATACCGAGATTTCACCGGAAATACATGTTTTGAGACCCCCTGAATCCAAAAAAAGCATTTTTGGAAACATGTCCGTGTGTGTGTCTGTGTGTGTGTGTGTCTGTGTGTGTGTCTGTGTGTCTGTGAACAGCATTGGTATTTAGGTTCAGTATCTTCCAGAGATGCGACACGAAGGTTTTCAAGAAGATCCCCCCACCCCAGACTACCCTTTACATGGAACATTTTTCGAAAATTTTAATTTTCTCAAAAATGGCTCTAACGATTTTGATGAAAATATCATATGTTTAAGATAATGTTATGAGAAATGAAATGTATATCTCGAATTTTCTGGGAATGTCTCCAAAAGTATTCTTCATTGTGAACGACTTTTGCATAACTGGTAAACCATAAGAGATAGACAAAATTTTACTACACAAAAAATGTAGATCGCGTTAAAATACACAATTTATGCCATATACATTTCTTTTGTTGAGTGAACCGCTTTCGATATATTGCTTGTTATTTCCTTAAATTTTCCAATACTTATACTTTTTCTCAAATTCGTTATTCATTTTTACTTTCTCTACTACGTATAGTAAGTAGGGGAAGTATTGTATTCCACCCAAAAATTCGATACCGAGATTTCACTGGAAATACATGTTTTGAGACCCCCTGAATCCAAAAAAAGCATTTTTGGAAACATGTCCGTGTGTGTGTCTGTGTGTGTGTGTGTGTGTGTGTGTGTGTGTGTGTGTGTGTGTGTGTGTGTCTGTGAACAGCATAACTCAGAAACGAACAGTCGGATAAACACCAAACTTGGTATTTAGGTTCAGTATCTTCCAGAGATGCGACACGAAGGTTTTCAAGAAAATCCCCCACCCCAGACTACCCTTTACATGGAACATTTTTCGAAAATTTTAATTTTCTCAAAAATGGCTCTAACGATTTTGATGAAAATATCATATGTTTAAGATAATGTTATGAGAAATGAAATGTATATCTCGAATTTTCTGGGAATGTCTCAAAAAGTATTCTTCATTGTGAACGACTTTTGCATAACTGGTAAACCATAAGAGATAAGACAAAATTTTACTACACAAAAAATGTAGATCGCGTTAAAATACACAATTTATGTCATATAGATTTCTTTTGTTGAGTGAACCGCTTTCGAGATATTGCTTGTTATTTCCTTAAATTTTCCAATACTTATACTTTTTCTCAAATTCGTTATTCATTTTTACTTTCTCTACTACGTATAGTAAGTAGGGGAAGTATTGTATTCCACCCAAAAATTCGATACCGAGATTTCACTGGAAATACATGTTTTGAGACCCCCTGAATCCAAAAAAAGCATTTTTGGAAACATGTCCGTGTGTGTGTGTGTGTGTGTGTGTGTCTGTGAACAGCATAACTCAGAAACGAACAGTCGGATAAACACCAAACTTGGTATTTAGCTTCAGTATCTTCCAGAGATGCGACACGAAGGTTTTCAAGAAAATCCCCCCACCCCAGACTACCCTTTACATGGAACATTTTTCGAAAATTTTAATTTTCTCAAAAATGGCTAACGATTTTGATTAAAATATCATATGTTTAAGATATTGTTATGACAAATGAAACGTATATCTCGAATTTTCTGGGAATGTCTCCAAAAGTATTCTTCATTGTGAACGACTTTTGCATAACCTGTAAACCATAAGAGATAGACAAAATGTTACTACACGAAAATTTTGATCGTGTTGAAATACACAATTTATGTCATATACAGTTTTTTTGTTGAGTGAACCGTTTTCGAGATACTGCCTGTTATTCCCTTAAATTTTTCAATACTTATAATTTTTCTCAAATTCGTTATTCATTTTTTTTTTGTCCTAGACAAGCGAAGAGAATGGAATGCGCCACATAACAACCAGCGCTTAAAATATTTGACTATCGCTTAAAACCTACCATATTCCCCTTGCATCTACAAGAAAATTAGCAATAAGATTGACATCTCGATATCTCGATTAACATGACGCATATGGAGAATAAGCCTTTGTAAAAATAGTTTGTACAAGAGTAGAGAAAGTCATGTGAGTGTAACACATCAGATTTTTTTTATATCTAATACGTTTCAATCCAAATAAATCTTTGAAGAAATAACTACATTACATATTTCGTTATAGATACAAAGGGAACAGCGATAGTCAAAGAACTGGATGCTATATGCTAGCATCCAGCAATACTTTTTCTCAAGTGGGAAGTTGTTATTCGTTTTGTTATGTTCTGGAGCAAAGAGAATGGAATGCCCCACATAGGAACCAACTCTTAAAAGATTTGACTATCGCCTAAATTCTAGGATATTTCCCTTGCACCTACAAGAAAATTATCAGTAAGATAGTTTCTGCAAATGTTTATCTCGATTAACATAAAGTAGATGGAGAATAAGCGTTTTTAAAAAGAGTTTGTACAAGAATAAAGAAGGTAATGTGAGTGCAACACATCAGGTTTTTAGAATAAGGTCCGTGCGCGCGCGTGAATGCCTCTGTGTGTGTGTGTGTGTGTGTGTGTGTGTGTGAACAGCATAACTCAAAAACGAAAAGTTGAATAAGTACCAAACTTGGTATTTAAGTTCAGTAGTTTCCAAGGATGCGACATGTAGATTTTCAAGAAAATCCCCCAGCCCTAACTACCCTTTACGTTTACATAGTCGTTTTACATGGTGTAGTGGTACCATGCTCGCCTCTAGTTCCCGAGATCGTGGGTTCAAACCCGGCGGAGAGCAATGGATTTTTTCGGGTGTTAAAATCCTTAGAATGGCTTCTTTCGGAAAGGAAGTCAAGCCGGGGCTCCCGTGTGGTAGATTTACGGCACGTAAAAGAACCTCAAGCCTGCTAAAGAGGCTTCTGAGCAAAATTTCCGGTCTTTCACGCCCAATATAGAATGGGAGTAAGGACCATAGCAGTAAAACAGCGTCCATAAATAAAACTCTTTTTTTTTTAACGTTTCCATTGAATATTTTTCTAAAAGTTTGATTTTCTTAAATATACCTCTAACGATTTTATTAAAATACCATATATTAAAGAAATTTACAGAACAAATAAAATGTACATCTTCAATTTTCTGGGAATACCCTTTGAATTCTTCATTAGGAGGGAATTTTGTATAATCTTGCATAATTGACGTTAAGCGACAGACGAAAACGGACTACACAAAAAGTGTAAGACACACAATTTATGTCAAATAAATTGTTTTGTGGCATAAGCCACTTCTGAGATATCCGTTATTAAAAGTTCGAATTGTTCATTTCTTGGTCATTCTTTAAAGTCATTTCACCATTCAGTTGTTTATCGTGATTACATGCAAACAGTATGGAATTTTAAGGCTAGGTTATAGCGTCAAGTTCTTAAACATTTGACTATCGCTGTTCTCTTTGTATCTATAACGAAATGTGTAATGTAGCTATTTTTGCAGAAATTCATTTGGATTATGTTTTAGATGTACAAATAAACTTTAGTAAGAATAGTTTGTGTACTCACTAACACACGAGAGAGGGTAGAGAAAGTCATGTGAATGCAACAGAATTTTTTTCCAGGGTTTCCTTTATACCTACTGAGAATATGAACCGTATGAATGGCCTATTTGACAACCATTTCAACCAATGCGTTCATTCATCGACTGGGTTAAGTAGTTAAAACTTCAAGAAAGAAGTAAAATTAAAAAATTCCAAAACTTCACGCCATGAATTTAATATGTATTCTTCCAAAAATAAATAAAGCTTAAAACAGCTCTAATTTCCTAAAACCTTCAGAATTATATAATTCCAATTTCTACGCCGTGAACATGTACACACTGTATTCATTTCCAAAAATGTTAGCCATCTTACCCCACTTCACCCCAACCTTAAGGTGGACTTCTATATACAACTCAGCTGAAGGGGTTGTAGACATAAAACGCTTGAATGGAATTTTATGAATATATTGTCACTACTTTGCCTCAGACATCGGTTTTGCATACCTAACTTTAATGTAATTCTGGAAGAATTCTTCTTTCTCTGAAATTAAGACTAAACAATATATATATATATATATATTGTATAAAAGGCATGTGCAACACCACACGACCTTCTCTATCACTTAAAATTTATGATTACCCCTTACGATTATTCCATTCAAGTTACGTTGCCCATGGTATATTTTTGCGTAGATATATTTTTAAATTCAAGGAGGATGGAAAATGTAATAACGTTCAGATGCTTATATCGCAGGCTGTAGTAAAGAGCTCTTGAGAGGAAAAGAAAGAAAGAAAGAAAGAAAACAAAAATTTCAAACACGTTTTGTCAGATGAGCAAATAAGCATAAAACATGGAATATTTCGAAAAGGCTAACAATGCATAAAAAAGACAGCAACTGTGTAAATCTACCGGTTTTCCTACAGTCAATTATAATCTACCTCTTATGGTTTCCCAGTTGTACAATATTAATTCGGTATGAAGGAGTTTTTAAATGGGTTTAACGATTTTGATTACGCTGTACTTATGTTTGAGGTTGTTCAATGACAAATGAAATATATAACTTGAATTGTCTGTGAATTGCGCGCTAAGTCCCTTTCACTCTCATAAAACTTCATTAAATCAACTATTAAACAATAAGGATTGACAAAAACTTGCTATAAAAATGAACACGTTGAAATATTAAATTTCATTATTTTCACAGCATTAATCATTTTCGGGGATATATGTTTGCTTTTCTTAATGCTTTTTTTAAAAAAATGAACGCGTTGAAATATTAAATTTGATTATTTTCGTGGCATTAGTCATTTCCAGGGATATATCTGTTTGCTTTTCTCAATGCAACTACACACTTTCAAGTGGCGTTTCTCCGCCTGTCTGTCTCTGCCTCCCTCTCTCTGCCTCTCCAAAGTTAATTGCCATATCAGCCTCCTATATATCGACCTCCGGGTCTAGGGGTACCTTGCTAGCCTCTAGTTCCCGAGGTTGCGGATTCAAACCCGGCGGAGGGCGATGGATTCTTTTGGGACTTAAAAATCGTTAGCATGGCTTCCTTCGGAAGGGAAGTAAAGCAGGTGGGCCCGTAAAAGAACCTCAAGCCTGATAAAGGCCTGGAGCAAAACTCCCGGTCTTTCACGCCCAATATAGGATGGGGCGTTAAGAACCATAGAATTAAAAGCGTCCATAAATAAAACTCAATTAGTTTTTTTTAAAACCTCCTTTGTGCAGACACCGGCAGCGATGGTAGCTTGATGTAGGCAAACAAGGTGACGGAGCTGCTGCAAGGTTCGGTTCATTTGGAATAGTGTGTTCGCTGTCCCGTTTGGTTGCAGAGACGTTGGATTCCAATTCCTAGATCACGAATGAAGAGATGCACAGTAAGGGGGCTTGGACAGATTACTGAAGCAGTTACATTTAAAATGTACTGATATCTCTTAGCTACACTGAAAATATTGTATATTTTGCCTAAAATAATGATTAAGTTGTATGGATAACTATACATGTTTTAGTCGCTTTATAGTGGTTTAAATAACATTGCCCACTTTTTTATTACATACGTTTAAAGCCTTATAACTAAACGCAAATTTTTCTCCGCTTAAAACATTTAAGTTGTGATATGTCTTAAAGTAACATTCAACTGCAAGTTTATTGTAAACATAGGTATTACGTATTTACATATTTAGAAGTTTCGTGAGGGATAAAGAGGTAGACACATAATATTATGCTTTATTACAATGTTATGTAGTTAATGCATTTTCGTTTGAACGGCTTAGGTTGCTAAAATGTCATGGTTTTATACAACATACCTACATACTGTAAGAATTTGTTAATACTATAAAGCTATTAAAACATAAATTTGCAATTTGTTCTGCATTGTTTTAAAAGAATCGTCCGTATGCACTTTTGATCGTAAATTCACCTCCACTGCGTTTCTAAATTATCTTGCAAACCACTGCGTTTGAAGCATTACCGTAAGGCAGTTCAGTCCATCCGTTTACTCTTCAAACTAGGACACTGAGGGTATGATGATCTCTTATTTGGTTTAAATCCAACTGCCATCATTGAAGATAACTCCACTATTAAAAATCGGTATTGATACTATTTCTGCCAACAATTATTAATATGGAGCAATTAGAAAAACTAACTTATAGGAATATTAATTTGTAGGATTTATACGAAAAAAGTCATAATGTGTAGAGAAAATGGTGTAATAGTACTGCCATCATTGAAGATAACTCCACTATTAAAAATCGGTATTGATACCATTTCTGCCAACAATTATTAATATGGAGCAATTAGAAAAACTAACTTATAGGAATATTAATTTGTAGGATTTATACGAAAAAAGTCATAATGTGTAGAGAAAATGGTGTAATAGTAACATAAGATATAAAAATCTGATGTGTTGCAATCACATGACTTTCTCTACTCTTATACAAACTATTTTTACAAACGCTTATTCTCCATCTACTTCATGTTAATCGATATAAACATTTGCAGAAACTATCGCATTGCTCGTTTTCTTGTAGGTGCAAGGGGAATATGGTAGGCTTTAAGCGATCGTCAAATCTTTTAAGAGCTGGCTGCTATGTGGAGCATTCCATTCTCTTTGCATGTCTAGGGCATTATTTAAAAAAAAAATAACGCATTCCCATTTGAGAAAAAGTATAAGTATTGGAAAATTCAAACAAATAGCAAGGAATATCTCGGAAATAGTTCACTTGACCAAAAAAAATGTATATGACATAAATTGTGTGTCTTAATGAGATCTACATTTTTTATGTAGTAAAACTTTGTCTACCTCTTAGCGGTTTACCAGTTGTGCGAAAGCCATTCAGAATGAAGAAGGATTTTGGGGACATTCCTAGAAAATTCAAGATATACATTTCGTTTGCTATAAAAATATCTTAAGCTTATGTTTTTTTAATAAAAAAAACGTTATAGCCATTTTTGAGAAAATCAAAATTTTCGAAAAATGTTCCATGTAAAGATAGCCTGGGGTGGGGGGATTTCCTTGAAAATGTTTAAGCCGCATCTTTGAAGATACTGGACCTAAATACTAAGTTTGGTATTTATCCGACTTTTTGTTTTTGAGTTACGCTGTTCACAGACACACATCCACACAGAGACACACACGGACCTTTTTCTAAAAATCCTTTTTTTTAGGTTCAGGGTCCCTCAAAACATATATTTCCGGTGAAATCTCGTTATCGAATTTTGGGTGGAATGCAATAGTTCCCCTACTTACTATGCAAGTAGACAAAGTAAAAACTACTTTTAATTCAGGAGATTCTAGCGTAATCACGACGCCTAATTTTTCAATCAAGTGCCACACCTCCCCTTTCCTATGTGCGGAATAGAGGAAGTAAACCGCGCAGTTAATAAAACTTAAAAGGATTATTTTCCGAAAAGCATTGCACCATTAACGTTAAAATCTGCCTCATCGGAGCGGAAGTCCCACGTTAAACTTTGCAGCATTTTGGGGGGACACTTAATAGATGGTCTTCTCTATGTCGAACGATTATATTATAACGCTCCGTGTGTGTCAATTGTTAAAGAATGAGCTCCTTAAGCGAAGCACTTTAGCCTGCTTACACTTAGAACTCGCGGATAGTGTCAGGCTGTCATAGTAGATTACTGCCATTTGAATACCAGACATAGGAAGCAATAAAAGGTCATCCAGAGTTGAACCACCGCTAGTGTAATCAAAGCTTCATATTTAACACGACTGAAGCTATTATACAGGGTGAGTCATGCGTATCCGTTTCATAAACAACAAATAGTTAATGCATGGAAGGTTTGAAAAGAGGACATCAATTGCAGGATGCGTACCTACAAACATGAAAGGAAGTAGATATTTTCCAGGATGAATGCAGTCTTATCTACCAAATAACACAAGCAGCATGGAATGGGATGAGGTGAGGTCATTAAGGTTTGTCCTGAACTAAGCTCTACATGTAATGCAGTATTCTCTGGAAACGTTCGATTTTAGATAAGTAATTGCGGTTAACGTGCATAATAAATTACAATGAAGCAAAAAATCTCGCTTTAAAATTTGTGATGAGTGAGTAAGTTTTATTTTCATTCATAGATGGCATTCTATGAAACTTGTTAAATACATAATTGTAATATTATGTATATATTAATATATAATTATAAGTTAGGTGCCTATAAGAGATCACACTGTATGACATTCTAATTAGTTTTTTCCCAAAAACTGTGGAAGATTTTACATAAACGTGATGATGAACAGGGGAGTGGCTCTTATTAGACTGAGCGTACACGCACGCACGCACGCACACACACACACACACACACACCAAGTGTTTCATTACCTTTTACGATTATTCATATCTAATTCTAAACGCAAAACTGGTGAGATCCTTATACAATGATACTACTACTTGTCCGGTCTCTGATCAATGGATGAGAGCCGCAAGGTACAATACTCCGCCAAATCAAAGCCAGCTAATTTTCTCTATGAAATGGCCGTTAGCTTTCATCTCACGTTATACGACTACTTTTAACGGTTTTTCCTTCACTCCTTAATAATTACGAACTTGTACATTTGAACACGAATGCCAGCCTCACCAGACGCATGTGTTACAGCTTAAGAAGGGATAACAAAGTCTATTGCTGTAAAGCTTAGCCTAGCCTTTGACCATAATCAGCGATTAATAACCATCACGTGATTTCATTCTCGATTAATTTCGGAAGCGTATGGAAGTAGTCGGGCACATATGTCAAGAATGTGAATCTGCTCGAAATACAGTGCAATGTACTCGTTGCGTATTCGCAACCATAGAACTACTCATACTACACATACCAATATTACCAACATTTCTAACGTTGTTTACTTGCGGCCAACGCAGCAACTATCACTATTGCGCCTTCAAACCAATTGCTATACGTCCCGAGTTATAACTGCCACATAATTACAAATTATAGTAAATTTCAGGGAATTCTAAATCAGTCTTGCCGCATAGCCTCCTTAAGGTAACAAACATGCATATATGCATTAATAAATTAATAAAGATAGTCGAAGTAAACTAATTTAAATGAAATACGACAATTTGAATTGAAACAGAAACGTTTGCTCTCCTGGTGACGAAAGGAATATGAGTACTTTAAACTTAAATATCAGAACAATTCAATGAACAATAAACGACTCCCCACATTAAGTGAACGACTCTCCACATTAGTGATCGGAAAAAATGAGCCTAAAAATGTTTTCTAGATGAGCACTAGAATTCTTAGGGTTGAGTTTACCGCCAAGATAGGATAATCGAGTTGGTCTAGACTTGGGGTCTCCAAACTTACCAGCCTTAGGGCCATGCTGATTACTCCAGTAAGTTCAAGGGACAAAACCGTTTTAATTTTCCTGGCATTATCTATAATTTCTACAGTAGTCGCCGAGTACGCGCCCTGAGCGAGCTTACGCTTGCTAAATTCGCTAGTTCAAATACTTCAATTACAAAAGTCCTCAGCGCATTTTTTAACTTCGAGCAGAGATCGAAATTTTTGTGAATGAAAAGCATCGCCCTCTTGCCAAATTACAAAATAGCGAACGACTGTGGAAGTTAGCATTCTATGTCGATTTGACAAAACATATGAACGAACTGAATTTGAGACTGCAAGGAGAAAACCAGCTTCTCCCTGATTTATACACTAATATCAAATCGTTCCGGCAGAAAATAATACTGTTTCAATCACAATTATGTAAAAAATGTTTCACACATTTTAAAACATGTGAAATAATCAGCCACACTACTGAGATTGAGTTTCCCGTCGATTTTGCAATCAAAGGTTTGAGCGCTTTGAAGATAAATTTTGACACTCGTTTCTCAGACTTTGATGTTAAGATTTTTCAAAATCCTTTTGATACTGGCACTGAAATCCTAGCCCCGGAACTTCAAATGGAAATTATCGATTTACAGTGCAGTGACATAATTAAGAACAAATATCAAAACTCATCTTTGTTGGAATTTTATAAGAGTCCTCCACTGGTACAATTTGATAATTTGCATAAATTTGCTGTGGGCTGTTTTCTGTTTTTGGTACTACTTACTTGTGTGAGAAAACATTCTCCAAAATGAAGTATACAAAGAAAGTTTACAGATCTAAGTTAATCGACGAGCATCTTAAACCCCCTTGTAATTGGTAAAAGTAAAATGGTTCACAACTACAAACTATTGTCTGCGGAAAATCACAATTACATAAATCGCATTAGTATTTTTTACAAGTGCACACCCCGCGGTTTCATACGCGTTAATTTAGGTTTTCCGTTCCTGAGGAATTTTCAGGATATATATATATTCGAAACATCGTATACATGCATATAATATACTCTTTAGCCCAACATAACTACCGAAGGTGAAACCGCGTGACGTTCACTAGTTCATAATGTTAGTGGGATTCATTTCAATTATTTGTGAGTTATTATGCTTAAGTTAAATTTTCTGCGTATTATACTTGTCATTAAGCTTTACCTAGCAAGTAAATAAAATCGACTGATTGTCATTCTGTGGTTTTTTTATCCAACTTATCACATCAACAAGCCATTAGCTGTCGCGGGCCGGATTGATGACGCTGGCGGGCCGGATTTGGCCCGCGGGCCGTAGTTTGGAGACCTATGGTCTAGCATAATATAGCGTAACACATGATAATTTTTGGAAATGTATACAAGGAACTATAACATTATAATTTGTATGTGGGTAGTTGTTTAGAACGCAGTAGCATTGTTAACTTATTATATTGGTCTATTCATACAGGTAGACACAATAGGATGCATTGAAACACCAAGAAATAAAATACACCACCTGCCAAATATTTTTGTTTGGAATTTTTGCTGCAAATGTTACGATGTTTCATTCTTTCTTTTTTATTGATTTTAACTTGTGTTTTAAGCTTTTATTGTATACCGGTATCACAATAATTAGTATAGTACCTATAAGACAGTCCCTCTGCGAAGCTTTACAGCAATATAGAAAAGGAACTAAATAGTTTTAAATTGAGCTCTCAGAAAAACTGGGGGAGGGGGGAGGAAGGATGATTGTTTTTGGAGAATGTGCATCGATGTTCCCGGTAAATTCTCGGTATCGATTTTTTTTTTTTTTTTTTTGTGAAATACAATCCTTGCTCCATTTACAATAGGTAAGCAGTAGAGAAAGTAAAAAAATAGGAACTCTGTTTAAGAAATAGGTGCATCCACTGTTCTTTCGTGGCAAATTATTTTAATCCGTCAGTGATCACTAACTGAGCGAGGTGGAACCGCGGTAACCAGTGTGACTGCATTCGGGAGGTACCGGGTTCAAACCTCGGAGCCTACCAACCTGACCGTAGGTTCTTTTTCTTGGTTTTCCTTGGTTGCTAGGCGAATGCTGGTTGGATAATTCGATCCGCGAGTTTTACTCATCACTACATTTAATTTCCTCCTTCTTCACCGCCATACCAGGTATTGGGCTGATCACCCATCCTGGATAAGCTCTGATACAAGGTTTGCTTGCTCCTTGGCAGCCTACTGACCCAAGGCAATTGGCTTAAGTCCTACAAAGAGGAGGATAATCCGTTAAAGAAGAAATGATTCACTATAAATTCTAAGGACAGAAATAAATTTAAACGAATATCTAGGGCAACCCCGAATTTAAACTAAACTAACACTACAATTGAAGGTACCAATTGCAATATTCCCAGTCTAACTGAAAAATGTTACCATTTCCTACTGACAGGGTTTCTACAAACTTGCATTTTATGATTTGCACTGTTATGAAAATGCTTATATGGTTTATTAAACTAGAATAATTAAATCAATCCCTTCATATTTGGATGGAAATTATTGTCACTTTTGAAGACTCTAATAAACTGAGATATGTTTTATTCAAAAGCATGATATCACTGTGTATTTGAATTATTGAATTCAAATGAAAGTGAAATTATTGTATATCATCAAATCCATTGAAATAAAGACTCATGTGCGTATTTGCATTCAAGATGAATAGCTACGGTACACCAGTTGTCGTGAAATGTCAATGACCCGCTCTAAACACAACGAAGGCTAGTTTCTAAAACAAACGTGTGGCATGTTTTTGACATCACAGTTACGCTCGTGGTTTCGTGGCGCACATCGCAAGACCGCATTGTCCCATCAATGGCGTATATTTCATCATGCGTAAATAAGTTCAATGAAGAGGAATATTTTCCAACGAGCTTCAAAAAGGAATGCACTATACGCAATAGCTAGTGACCAGGATACTCTTTCGTTGTCCTTTACATCTTTTAAAACGCATTAAAACCGTAAACTCAAATGTTATTTTTGCATGTAAGCCGTACTTATGCCTTTCCCTGTCTCGACTTCAATCACTTTCATAAAACATTTGCTTAGATATGAGAATTCGTTTCTTCTTTATAAACCAAAACTACCGCCACCACGTTTTAAAATGGCACCACTTAAATCTAGTAAATTAATGAATTTTGAAAAAATCGGTAGTTATTTATCCAAAGAAAGCCTTACAAAACGCAGTTCTGCACCTCCGATATACGAGAGATCTAGAAATTTGTAGCCACCAGTTATGAGGGAAGAGTCTTTTGTCACTTGCAGTTCAAATTCTTTTTCTTCTTCGATAGTCAAAGCAAGTAGAATTCTCCTCAGTTATAGTATTTGTACTGCTTTTGCAGCAGAAGGAATTCCAAACCCTAAAAATCAAGATCCAATAATACTATGAACTCGGAAGATACTTTGGTCCCTAATGGGCTCCGGCGCTGTTTTCAAAACAATTATTTCCCTTCTTGGTTGGAAAATTTTCAGAAATTAATGCGAAACGTATAATCAATTCGATAAAAACAAAAAACCAGCCCTCAAAGCGAAAAATGCAGTGCCATCTTTTATTCAGAATAGCACCGATACTAACCCAGTCACTGCTAACGACGGATATATCCGTAGGAGCGCGGTCTTCTTTCGTGATCATGTGTGGTTTTGTTTGGTTTCTTCCCTCGTGGTAAAGTTTATACACTCTGCGATGTATGTCAACTAACTCTGAAAGACTTGCCTCTTTTTTTTTTTTTTGCTTCGGTCCCAATTTTTTTGGCTTTCATTTTGTATAGGGATAGGATTTTAGATTTCGCTATTTACACAAAATACCCTTGATTATATGTATTTAAATAAATGTATTTATATTCGCAATAATCCTGCAAGCTCTACAGAAGGTTAATATGAACTTATTGGCTTTCTGTGAATCGAGGTAGAACAAACAATATGCAACGCATACTCGCTCAAAACCATAAGCTTCGGTCGTGGCATTAACAGTCGAGCGCAATTATCATCCGCGTGGCATAATAATACGAGCACCAGGTCAAACTGGCTGGTTAACCATTCATAATTGTGTACACATCACATAATATTGAACCCAGTGAAGTGAAGCTTTATGAACTCTCGTGAATTTATGAACTTTAAGCCCATTTAAAAATTTTATTCTTGAAATATAATTGTGTTTTAATTTTACATTGCTCCTTTTTGGGGCCCTAGCCAGTCACTTTGACCGCTACCATAATTCGCCTTTTCTGCCTCTGTGTCATCTGAAAGATAATGAAATATTGTCATACTTTGAATCCTTGCCCGATATTGAATCATAAAGGGAAGATCCTTTCAATTTATTTGAAGAAGATTGGCTTGCAATTAACGATAAGAAGTGATAATGATTTCATCCCTTTACAACAGATTAAAGATGACGGTAAGAGTAAACAATATTATAAAACTATTGTAAACTCTAAAATCATGACTAAAGATAAGGGTGTGATAAAGTTGCGAAGGATCATAATTTATGGTGATATTATTGAAGAAAATAATCCTAATACTTCAGTTTATTTCAGATTAACAGGTATGTCTATTAAAAAAAAACAATTGTTAACTCTAAAATGAAGATTTTAAATAATTATAACCTGAAGAAAGTCAAAATGATCAAGGAGTGATGTATCTGTCAATGATTTTATTAGGTAGTACAAAACTACTAGTCCTCCAAGTATTAAACAAATGGGCTGCAGTTGCCTTATGCATTATTTTGATAGCTCATTAGGTCTTACAGGACTTGAACCCCGCAACTGCTACTGCGCAGACAGTGGCCGCTTGGTTCTTCTTGGTGCTCCCCCGCGACAGCTTTCCTTGCGATTGGATTTTATTGCTTATCTCTTTTACATTTTCAGTCAAAGCTGGGTAGGCAACTTAGACGAGACTAGTAGACAAATAATACGTATACGAGCCAAAATACAAGTCAAACAAGCGGGCTTGAAGTCATGAACACGTATCATTCAAGGACGGACCGATACATCCCAAGGAGCCAAACTGAATCGCAGATGATGGCCGCAAAAGAAGCGGGAGCACGTTTTTTTTTTTTAAACTATCGGGTTAGATAGTACATGAAGTCAGATGTGAGGGACTAGTTCATCCATGTATAAAGTGACCAATCCGGTAGAGAAAGGTTTTGAATTTGGACCAATCACAGCTGTCAGCTTTATCGTTCTCATTTTATTTCAATGCAATTTCCTCGCATCTTTGGTGTTGCCAGTTTATTATCCCGAATATACTTTTAATTTTGGCATTCACATGCTCCTATTTATTAGCATGAAGTAAACTGCCAGGACAGTAATTCGTAACTGTAAGTCTATTTTTTATGTTTTATTCGAGAAGTGTCAAAATAAATACAGCTTGAGCTCCAAATTCTTTTAAAATAAATTCACAAATTTATTGATAAAATTTGAAGTTATCGTTATATCACTACCAATTATTGCAGTACCATGAGGAAACACCGTCGCAGAGCACACTGTAGTAGTATATTATAGATATCTATTGATGTTAAGGGTAAAGGTGTATGAACAAGTCACATTTATTTAAATAAAATTATGAAGAGAATTCATAGAAATTGTATAAAACTGATGTTGGTATTAATTTTAAAAATACCTTCGTTCCTCCGCCTCATGTTGTTGAAACAATGAAATTTCTAGGGCGAATGCCATTGAATGCTGGTCACAAGAACACCCTCAAGTAATGCACATACCCAATCTCATTTAGTGACATTTCCTTTCATTTTGCGGAATCTATCTTACTGAAGATCGTTCGTCATTTGCTATGGAGAATACTCTTTCTACCAACTTAAACAGCTGTCATTTCTATTATTGGCTAATCTGGCAGAAGGTTGTTTTTTTCCACCTCCTCTGAACTAAGTTGTTCCCCTGTAGCACAAAGAGAGTTCAGTTCTTTATTAGTGTGGTTATCAGTGCCATTTTCTCTGATCATGGCACTACTTTACATTATAAGTGCAATAGGTTTGGAAGACAATTATTATTAGTTCAGTGTATGGAAATTACTTTTTCCTCATCCGTAAAACAATAATCTTTCTGCCGTAGATTCATGTTGTCCGTACATAAAGTAATCTCTTCTATAAAAACATTTTTTTTTTTGCTGTAGGTTCATATTGTCTATATACAAATAAATATTTAGCTCCATAACATACAACAACAAAGATTGTTATTGGAAACACAAGCATGTATGCATTCATGATCATAATTTATTGGATGCTGCAATAATGTCTGTACGCTTGAACAAACGAAGGAAGAAACAAATTCCAAGTTCTAAAACACTTGGGAATTAATAGTAACAAAATCGGAACACGTTAACAACAATAATAAAACGCTTCCACGGTGCTACCCTCTTCACTCCCTAACATCCAGTCCTGTACAGACTCCTCTATCCAGCTGCGCAGAAGACGTTCTCTGCAACTTTCCTATGTGATTCCTGAACTGAGCAGTAGTTAGCCTATTTGGGGTGCTGGCGAAGGCATGGTGTGGGGATGCAAACGTCAGTGAGGCTGTATGTATATTACTCGTGAACATTTCTATCCAATGCATGGCATTTAAGGAGAGACAGGCAAATTGTGATACAATTAGGTCCTTAAATTGACAGCTTTGGAGACAGCTACCCCCCGTTTTTCTTGTTGACGTTGACAATTATTATTATACGATAGCACCAACGTCAGGATTCAGTCAAGCGCACCGCTAGCTATTAGCTGGTTGTTCTGCTTTCTGCCCTTACACACTAATATTCACCCGCCTTCTTTTTCTTATTTCGAATTTTGCGTCTTTGATATACTAGGTAATCACACTTCTGATCTTCGATATGCTAACCACATTTCTGAAACACCCGTGTACCTTGCAAGGCTAAATCTTAACACGAATATGGAGAATTTCGTGATTACACAACGTAGGATGCTTTATATGCAAATGTACCTTATCTGCCTTTGGAGCTATTTATACAAACCCATAATTTCATATCAAATGCAGAAGCCTTACCTTATAATGCTGTAGTTACGATACATTCCAAATGTAAATGTTCACTTACCTGCAACAGAAGAAAACAAAAGTTAATTAAACAGAACCAAAAATGAGCAGTTGTTTCAGCTGCATGCTCTAAATAGAATGAGAAACAACTTTCCCCCTTTGATGAAGAGTGAAACAATTTACGGAACAAGGGCTAAGTGTACTTATGCAGAACAGAATCTTGGACCCAAAGCTTTCAAACAATTACAAAGTAAGGACAGCAGCATAAACTACGAGGAGCAGGCGAACTGTAGATATTGCTTTACACTTTTTCCCATCACCCCATAATATTCCTATCACTATGAATCATTGGTAACAGGCACCGTGGACTAGCTATAAGCGAAAGAACAAAAAAGAGGATTATGATTTTAGTACAGTCGCTGTCAATATATGGGCAGATATATAAAGTTTGGTCAAGATCAGGGTATCTCTGGAAAAATGTGTGAACACTGCAGACAATACGTTTGGGTAGCATTCATAGGAAAACGAGAATAACTGATGGAAGGTGTGGAAAAAACCTTATCATCCACAAAGGAGACTCGCTGCGACATTAGAGGACTTTGTCAAATCATTTCTAAGGGTAAAAGGAAGCACTTATCATTACAAACCTTATGGATCATTCCAGTCCTCCATGGAAAATATAAATGAAATTAATTAAATCATCATTCGAAGTTTACAACGCCACCCATGCGACACTGAATAATATAATGCTTCGTAATTTGACTAGGCTTTGAACTGTGTGGGGGAGAAGACTCATGTTTCCGAAGCGCATAAGTGGTTTAATAGATTGGAGTAAACGACGAACGATTCTCGTGCAATAAGGAGCCTAATGCATCGATGAACACCTCATACTTTAGAAGATCAGCTACGGTATGTACGTTTTCTTTCGCAAACGTCATGCTATGTATTTAACCCATGATTACTCATTCAACGGTGAAGCCTACTCGACGCCACATTAACGTTTTTATCCCCAAATATGCTATTTCGATATATCACGTAAGTCAGCTGCCCCTATTTATGTTTGAATTTATGCAACGTGCTAAGCGACATATGTGACTTACGCTTTTCTTGAATGCCTTCTAATGACTGATTTGCATGACACTTTATAGAGGAGGGATAGATAACTCAGTGCATATATGTTTTACGGGGCAGAATGCAATCGCCATGTATGTCGATGCAAAAACCATCCCACTCTGACACTGGGATCTGCAGTAGCACTTTTAACCAATTTTACAAACTTTTATTCTTAAGCATACATTCATGCACACCTTTGAAAACGCCCCTGAAGGAACGACCTATCACATGCATCGGTTGACAAAACCATTTGAAAACAAAATGACAGATCTACGTAGTGCGGCCAATTGGATTTAAGCCGTCAGTCAACGTTGTACAGCCTTGTTAAAAAGTGCTAAGTATGAGGTAGATAATTTCACTTCTGCCACAAATTATAGCATATTTCAGTTCATACAGTAATTGTAATAATTGATGCAGTTTAGTTATTTGAGTTAAATCTACCAAACCGAGCTCAAAACACTGTATGAAGCTACAAAAAGCGTGTAAAGGTAAAGATTCGAGGTGGGATCTAGTTCTGCGATTACTAATTCGTATAGGAACCGCAGCTCGCACGGTAGTATTGGCCGAATGGTATTATCATGGATGTTTAACGCTGTGCCAATCGGTTCGGGTTCAAGTCCTTTGTGTTGAGTACAAACGTTTTATTACCTTTTATTTTATCTCTTTTCGCCTATAATTTGATATGATACAAATAACATTTTTGATAACATTACAAGTTTGTACAAAATAGAATAATCGCCATGTTTTCCACCGCAAAGCCCAAACCATCTACGGGCACTCATACGTGAAGAATGCAGGCAGAATACACCGTACATGTTTTACAACATGCAAGATCTCTCCAGCAACGTACACAATTGTGCATTGATGAAGGGGGTCGTCATTTTGAACATTTACTTCGTTGATGAAATCCAGCTCTTTAACAACTTAGCACATTTACAACTCCTTTGTCAGAAGAAGACGTGAAACATAAGGTATAAAGATGAAACAAAAACTGTTAGATTTAATATCGTCGATATGCGCCCAAAAGAATGAGAGCTAACTTCGTAATACGGTTTACAGCACCAAATACGGTACAGATTATTACGGTAAACATGCTACACAGTTATCTGATTGTAATTCTTATGTCTTTGGTTCACAGGAGAGCTAATAACAAAAATAAATAAATCAGTGAACTAAAATACAGAAAATAAACACAAGGAGAAAACAAATAATCAAAACAATTTGATGTTTGAATTAGATTCTAACTTCCAAAGCTAAACCTTTGCTTCACCACATTCCGGCAGCTAATCCACTCGGCCAGAACCCATGTATTGTGTGCCGGTCTTCGGGAAACATACCTCCATATCCTTGCAAACATTATATCCATGAAAAGCCGTCTTTTTTTAAGGCTTTCGCAGCTCCTTGGTTCTCATTCAGGCCTTTAATCATTAATGCTGATTGCGTATAGTACCGAATAGAAGGGCAGAGCTACAATAACATTCATTCATTATCTGTTTACCCTCCTCTTATGTAGGACTTACACCCCACCAGGACTTACAGGCGGGTGCCTGGGGTCAGAGGCCCGTCAAGGAGCAGACACTCATGGATCAGACAGAACATCCAGGATGGGTGATCAGCCCGATGCCTGGTATGGGATGAAGGAAGTAGATGAAACGAAATGATGGTGAAATGGATGAAAGGAAAGGTAATGATGGAGCAGTTGGTGGAATGAATGGCGGGGGAAACCGGAGAACCCGGAGAAAACCCGCCCAGACGCCGCTTCGTCCACCACAAATCCCACATGCAGGTACCTGGGATTGAACCCGGGCCGCCTCGGTGGGAGGCGAGCGGTCTAACCACTCGGTCACGGCGCCACCAGCTACAATAACAGTTTGTTGCTAAAAGGGTCAATGTTTTCACATTAGATTATAAACTGCGGGTTGCATAGATACGAATACCTAGGGGCAGCTGATTCACCTGATATAAATTCGTAGTCAAAAGCTAAAAAAGATACAAAACTAATTTAACATATAAACTCGATTCTGAACGCATCATATATGCTTTGTTGGATGGCAATACAGTGCTGTACTACAGGCTCTGTATATAATATCTGCATATTAGGCGGTGATGTTAACAACGGGAAGCCCATAACATGCTATAGATTTCATGTTTCCCTTATTCAAAAGATCCTTGAAAAAAATATCAAACTTGGTATAAAACAGATAAATATGACGTTATTTCGCAAAAAGACAAACAAGAATTACAGTTACAGTCGTATTCTACAAATAAAATGCTGAAATAAACTAGCCAAGAAAAAAGCAGAAGCACAAAGATTGAGATCTAATATTATCTTCCTATGCGGTGGCAGAAAAGAGAAACGAGCTAAAAACATATGCAGTCAAAGGCCTTTTATTTTCAGTGGAAAATCAAATAAGATCCAGGTAATATTGGTTGCATTGGAAACATTGCGAAGTGAAACCAAATGGAGTTTTAAGTCAGCAAATGCTCTTCTACATCCAGTTTTTCTATATTTTGTAGCACCCGGATAAGTTCACTTGTCTCTTCCCGTGCAATTCTATCAATTTGAAGGAAAACACTACCTCACTTATGAAGCGCTGCCAACAGGTGGTTAACCAGCAAACAAAGCTTGCATATATTACAAAGCTCCGTTCATTGTATTTCGCTGCGCAAGAACTCGCTAATTAGTCCGGAAAGTTCTAAAGCATAATAGAGCTTTTACCCAAAGTTCGAACAGTTGCCCTCGTAGCTGCGGACATCCTTTTTCCCGCTAGGGGTACTAAATTTCAAAAACTGAATATTTTTAAACCAACGACATATCGTGCAATATTATTTGAAAATATTCGTATCAGGCGATATTTCTGTTCAGTATACCTACTATGGAATATCAAAATTTATTTTCTTCCCTTCTTATTTATACAAATGAGTTAATTTATTATTACACGCTCCTCTGTGATCAGCAGATATCATTCCCTCGGTTGGCTTCGACAAGCTTCGGCCATCTACGTATTTCTATTATTGAATAGAAAGAAACGGAAAGAGCATCTCTTTCTACTACATGAAGCACCTGTGGAAAGAGGTAGAGCTATGAGTTTGTCAGACGGAGGAGCCTCCAGTAACTGGAGCATACAAGCACCGCACATACGCCATAGTGAGCCCCTTGTGCTTCCAACGGGAGATCCAAAAGGAGGACCATATCCGGACGATATCAGCTAGCAAGGATGGAGTCACTAACGATTCCAACATGACACCAATCCTGATACCGGTTAGTCCTGTCTACCTGGGGGTACGCAACCTTGGCGTCTCGGGAATAGAGAGGTACTCCCAGGAAAGAAATAGCCCCAGTAATTCCACCAAACGCCAGGGAGAAATCTTTCCATAGCCGAAATTCCATTGTCCTGCCGCAACACACCAACCGCCGTCGCCTGAACCTACAACCCTGAAATAGATGGGGTGAAACAGAGGAAAACAAATGATGGGGGACAGGAAATGTATGATAGAAAGGTAATCACCCCAACATTTGCCTACGGACCCAAGGAAACCACGAAAAAGAATCATGGCCAGCGTGGCCCGCCCGATGGGATTCGAACGCGGAACTTCCGAGTGCTACTTCGCACTTAATCGCGGAGCCGTCTCGCTCGGTAGGAAAAAGCACAAAAATTTAAACGCCAATTAAAGATATATATATATATATATATATATATATATATATATATATTCCAATTACGGAAGATGGAGCCAAACATGTCAATCATCAATTGTCTGATTAAAATACACTTCAATGAATGCTTCCGGTTATGATGCAACTATAATGTATGTGAAGCACAAGTGAGATATTTCCTGAAGTTATTTAGGGTAATTTGTTTCTGTATAATAATAATAATAATAATAATAATAATAATAATAATAATAATAATTGCAATTTATTTTCAGGGTTGCGTTTCATTATTATTCCTACAAAACTACAATACAAACTACAGCATGGGCAACTGAATATGCATAATCCATCAATTAGACCATCAGCAGTGAAGTTGATGGAAAACTTTGGGAAAACAGACCAGATGAGTTACAACATTCACTGGCTTCTAGTGTTAGCAAACGATTATTTTTCTACATAATTTGATTGCGTTACATTCATTTGTTGTTATTAAAATACATATACATTTTTTAAATTCTGCCAACTAAAAAAAATCCATTAGGTCAAGTGAAAAATCTTCTTCACTGAATAAAAAAAGTGGAGAAATTAAACTATTGAATATAAAAAAAATTCCCTACATTGCACCCTAATTCCCGCCAAGTCACCAGACCGCCGCACCAAAGGGTCTGACGTTAAGGCAACCTCGTTAAACTACCAACTTTGATACAGCCGTCTCTGAACATGACCTTTGATTCAACGCAGAACTCAAAACCCTAACAAAAGGTTAGCTTCAGGGACAATTGACAATCTGTTTATCCATCAGTCCAAGTTATACGGCACTCCATATTTGTGCATTTATTTGTTAGCTATCCGAAGTGTTTTAAAGTTTTATTAGAATTAGTGAAATATACAGATTCTAATTCATTGATGTTGAGACAGTATTTTTAACATTTAAATGATTTCAGTCTAATTATATAATATATAATTTCAATAACAGCCCGTCTTAAAGTAATATGTGTATGTAACAATATATAAAAACGTATATTACAATCATTGTATTAATGTTTATATTATTGTATACATGTGTAATAATGTTATGTGAATATATTACGTAATTTAATAATGTAGGAGCTGTGAGAATAATAGGTTAAAAGTTGCTAACAATAAGGTAACCTTGAGGCAATAATGATTTAGAAAGTTTAATAATGCTACTAGTAATTCTTGGAGCTACAATAATGTAATTTTTGAGACAGTTTATAAATAGCCAATCAACAACCAGAAAAAAACTTAAGTTAAATAAAAGTATTCTATTGGAGTAGGATTAGCCACTCAGAAACTGAAATAGAGCAAAATTTACAAATTCGGAAGTCAGTTGCTAGTAGACAGCGTTCCTAACGCGTCCTCGAGAAGTTTAATACGTATTCAGTGTGCGACAAAAAAAACATAGTTTACGTGTTAAAAAGTGCAAGTACTTAATAAATAATCTCACAGCTCTCATATCAGTGAAGTGTTATTTAATCGTGTCAAGGATTAATAAAAGGAGTGAAGTAAAAATTATAATTTGTGTAAGCCTACATTCTTTAGCCGCACCACTCCCTGCAAAGAGAAACATGTCTCTACAAATTAATGCAGACGCAGCCGAGGCAAACATAAATGTATATAATATTTAAAGAAACATAAAAATACAAAGTTGCTTCCTTAACTTTGGAAGGCGATGTCTACCGGAAACTTTGTACCCACGTAGTTACAACTACTTCAAGTTCGACTCCCCAACAGTCGAAATACAATACAACTACTTCAGTGTGTAATGTCCATTAGTGTTTGCGGAATCCCGCATTATGCAATTCTGCGTTTTTGTGTTTCGGTATTGAGAAAATTGTGTGTCTAAATTCAGCTTTGTTTATTCAATTTTTTTATCACATCTATGATGGCTCTCCAGTTTGAACATACCGGCCAACTCATAGATACTGCGCTTAATGTGGTATATGACACCACTTTAGTAGAAATTTTCAATTCTAACTCACATAATAGTGTCATCAGCTCAATATTACCTACCTCAACAATCATCGCCTACGTTGCAGCAAGCTTCTTCACACAGGTCTGGTACAACTGCTGATACTCCCGTAAGTAAACCAATTCTCCAGCCTGCTCATTTACAGTTATCACACCCATCTAATTCAAATGACAATAGTGCACAGGTAGATGACAGCATGCTAGATTTTGTCAGCTCTAACCGCCAAAGCGTACGAGACCAACGTTCTCCGACCTCTTATTTCGGGAATCAAAACAAACGGCTTTGTATAGTACAACCCACACAACCACCTAGTGGTTCATAATATACATACCCTATTTTATTTATTTATTTATTTCATCCTTTGGGAAACAACTTACATTGTTTTTCGGACACCTCGGGATTGGTTTTACATTACAGCAGGTAATACTAAAATAACCGTTTGCATCCACTATCTGATAACAATGATTGTGATCAGGAAACTTCTGGTTCTGCTACCGCACCCAAGAGAAAATTCCATCCATTTGTATATGCAATGTACAAAATGATCATTATTTCTGCAGGATATAAGTCTCTTTATTTTCACACAGAACTCCGTGGAACGCTTATAAACGTATATCTTTCTACGTCAGCCGATTTTCGCTGACTTGTAGCCTACTTTAACTCATTTAACACTGAATATTATACTTATAAACACCCTGCTGATTAACTTTTCTCCGGGATCATTCGTAATCTCCCGTGTTCTCTCAGCGATCAAGAAATCTTTAACCAACTCTGTTCTTTAAAGTATCCAGTAAAAGCGTTATACGTCTTCTGGGAAGAAATAAACCACCCATTCTTATCTGCGCTGATGAACTCGCCAACAATGATAACGGTAGAGCTATTCTAAATCTTACACGGTTGCTGTACAGTGTGTAAAAGTTGAACATCGATGCCATAATTCAGAACTGCCGCAGTGCACTCGTCAGCATTATGGACACGCTAAGAATAACTGTTAGCTGCTTTCGCTGTGCGCGATTTCTTGGCGATCACAACTTCTCCAAGTGCAGAAAATCACCCACCACTTCTGCTCAAGCTGCGGACAAGATCATCCCGCAAATTTTCGGGGATGTCCTCTATATGTGGAACTCAAACAGCGCACCTCACAGCGACCTCAATGACAAGGTGACTTACATCTACAACTTCAAAGTCAGCTACCGCATCAACGACACCGTCAACAGAAGTCACAGCAGAATACATCCCATACCACGACTCAGCGTCTCTACTACCATATGGTGAGATCTTCAGACTCTTCTTCTTCTTCTCCTCCTCCTCCTCCGTCTCCTCCAATACATAAACAGAATGAAACACCTGCCGATACCACCTCGACATATTCTTGGGGCTCTTTTGCTGATCTCTTCGCACAGCTCTTTCCGTTTCTCCGTTCGATGTTTTTCTCCATTTCTGTTACAAGTAAGACAATTCACTCGTTCTCTTCTTTCTTCCGTGCTTCAAAATAGCAGCATGTGAACTTCTTATCCTTAAACGACTCACTATCCTTAATTGGAATCCTAATGGCATACATACTAAGAGTCTTCCTTTATTAGCTTTTTTCACAATGCATAACATCGACGCCGCTTGTGTGAATGAAATCCCATCTGCTTCCGAATGAGACTTCTACCGTTACAGATTACAATATTTATCGCCAAGATCGAGCAGCTACAAAATCATCTGGAAGTGTAGCTATTCTAATCCGGCGTAATCTTATTCACCATGGCATGTTTTACCAGGCGTGCCTGATCTTGAAGTGGTGGTGATGAAACTGCTTACGTCTGATGGAATTGGTCCCACTATTATCAGTGCCTACAAGTCTCCTAACCAGAAGCTTAACAGTGACTATCTTTCATTGCTTTGCCGACAGCAGCATCCTTCTACTTGGAGACCTTAACTGTAAGCACTCCTCGTGGAGTTGCCACTCTACTAATCCCAATGGCCGACGTCTCTACAATATATTGTATACATGCGGATTATTCGTCTTAGATCCTACGGACCCTACTTACTATCCCAGCAATCTGTTGTCCGCTCCCGATAATCCTGATATTAGGAATCACAGAAATTTACATCTTCCAGCATTTTTAACCACCTTAGCAGAACTTGATTCCGATCATTTCCCAGTTCTGATTCTTTTCGACTCACTCGCAACGTACTACTCGTAGCGCCACGACTTTATTAATGGTTATGTAAAATGCGATCTATTTCTTACTCATCTAGATTCAACATTATATGCAGTATATCCCCTTGCTTCTACGACCGATATTGATGCTGCCGTTCAGCACTACACCGATACTATAAGTCACTGTGTGTGCATTCCTACTAGCTACTCAAAGCGACGCCCTCATTTCCGGCTGCCATTATACATCTTATTCGCGAAAAGAACAGTGTTCGTCGGCAATGGCAAAAGGAAAGACGCCTTTGGTTGCGCTGAAAGCTTAATGGATTAACATATCTTATGAAAGCTGAGCTCGAGCACCATCGCCTTGACACCTATCAACGTCAGCTAGCAAGCATTTCACCCCATGATCACACTTTATGGGATGCTAGGAGACGACTTCTTCGTGAGCCAACTCTCATACCAGCTCTTTCTAATGATAATGGTTTTGTTACAGAAGTTAAAGATACAATATGTGACATTCTTGCTTCCCACTACGAATAGATATGCACTCCAAATCCGCCTTTATCTGATGCTACTGTTCGAGATGTTGAACAAGAACTCCATGCCCTTCGACATCAACCCACTGATCCACACAGAATCTCCTTCACGACCCTCAGTGAACTACAGTATTTGATTCGATGTCTTCCTCTTAAAAATCTCCACGACACGATTTGCTATCTAGTATAGTCCCAAAAAAACCTGACAAGTTAAGCACTTGCTTACTTCTCATCCATCTCGAATACCTGTCTCCGATTTCCTTACCTTCCATACAATTGGAAGTTTGCTCACATTATAGTATTCCATAAACCAAACAAGCCTAAAACTCTTCCTGGCAGCTATCGTCCAATTAGTTTTTTTACCGACGTTATCCAAACTCTTTGAAAAGGTAATACTTCGACGTCTCCTTAAATATGTCTCTCAGAACAACATAGTTCCAGACTTCCAGTTCGGGTTCCGTTCTAAGCATTCTACTTCGCATCAGTTGTTACGTTTAACTCAAACAATTGTTCGTGGTTTCGAAAATTGTCAGCACACAACGGTCCTGTTCCTAGACGTAGCACAGATATTCGATAAAGCATGGTACGATGGCTTAATCCTCAAATTCTATCGTATTGGGCCTTCCTCAATATCTACTCACTACCATCTGCAGTTTTCTGTCAGAATCCACTTTTGTAGTTCGTAATGGTGGTATTCAATCGTCTCAGCGCTCTATTAAAGCATGACTTCCACAGGGATCGATACTCGCCACTATCTTGTTTAGCATCCACACCTACGATCTTCCTGATTTGCCCCCCACTTCCATAGCTTTATACGCCGACGATGGTGTTTTATTCTATTCATAACGCAGATCTCCCCGAGGCTAATCGTACAATTCAAGCTTTCTTAAAGTGGTTTCGCAGTCTCGCAGCGTGGATTCACGCTTGGAGAATACTTCCTAATACCGAAAAAACTGAAGCTAAGATTTTTTCCTTACTACCTATCACTAACCCTTCTGCCCTGCATCTTCATAATAAACAAATTCTTCTACAACTCCATGTCAAGTATCTTGGAGTAATGCTGAACACTAAACTCACTTGGCGTGGCCAAATCGATTGGCTTATTTCATTAGCATCCTGAAGACTTTCTAAACTCAATCCACTGTTCATAAACGCACACCTCTTGGACCCAAATGCTCTGTTCTGCTTACAAGTCTCTCGTTCGACCCATTCGCACTATGCTTCGCAGGTATTGGGCACTGCTAGGAACACTACCCCCGCCGTCTACAAATGCTCCAAAACAGATTCCTGAGGATCGCTACTTATGCTCCTTGGTTTGTCAGGAACTAACAGCTACATCAAGAGCTCGGTCTCCTTCCTGTTCATCAGTTCATACGTACGATTACCTCTCGCTTCTTCTCACACTTGCCAGACGTTCCGGGAGCTTTGACGAATAACATCGGCGTATGCACCCACCAGCCCTCACGCCTAAAAAGACGACTACCACAGGACCTCATACCCAGTAACTCCGATCACAAACTACACTAATTTTCTCTCAGAGATCACTTTTAATCGCTATGTGATGTTTTATCCATATGCCATTGTTAAAAGGGCCACTTTGATCTTCCTTAAATCTTAATAATCATTTATTGTATTCCGTTATTCACAGAGATCTGTAAAGTACGTATCCTGTATCATGCCCGTACCCAGAAAAAAATGTCGGAGAGGGTTTTCCACAAGTAGATCTAAACTTAACAGTACCCCACAGTTACCATGTACCTACTCCGTAGTATATAGACGTTACACGGATAAGAAAATTGCTTGGAGACTAAGAAAAACTCACCAGAATGAGGATATTCCACCTTACAGCACAAAACCGGAATGTATGGTCACCTTACCTATGTAAGGCGCCGATGTTAAGTTTCCCTTTTTCTTGTAAATATGCTTCTAGCAACAGACCTACTTTTTCTAACGACATTTTCCCATATTGATTTGCTATGAATTTAAATAAATAAAACTTCCAGAAGTTTCTAAGGGGGGTTGAACCCTAGAAACCCCCCTCTAAATACGGCCCTGCCCTATATGTATCATAATAAATTTAAAAAACAAGCAAAATAGGGATATGCTATAGCTACCACCAATTACACAGCACAAAACATAATGTACTTGATGACGCAAAAACTTGAAACTCTCACAGTTTCTCCGAAACAAATAAGAATTTACAAAATACGAAACTTCGCATTATTTTGCTAGTATGATAACATTTCAAATTAGGAGGGCTTGAAACATAATTACTTGCTTTATGTGTTAATAAGCATATTTTAAGAATCATATTCCTACTCGAAGGAAATCGTTGTCTAGATGCAACCTTAAAAAAAACGTGTATTTCATTAACAGGGCGGCGCCGTGGCCGAGTGGTTAGACCGCTCGCCTCCCACCGAGGCGGCCCGGGTTCAATCCCAGGGACCTGCATGTGGTGATTTGTGGGCGGGTTTTCTCCGGGTTCTCCGGTTTTCCCCGCCATTCACTCCACCTACTGCTCCATCATCACCTTTCCTTTCATCCATTTCACCATCATTTCGTTTCATTTACTTCCTTCCTCCCATACCAGGCATCGGGCTGATAACCCATCCTGGATATTCTGTCTGATCCATGAGTGTCTGCTCCTCGACGGGCCTCTGACCCCAGGCACCCGCCTGTAAGTCCTGGGGGGTGTAAGTCCTACATAAGAGGAGGTTAAACAGATAAAGAAGAAGAAGTATTTCATTATCACCGTATTCAACAGATTGTTGTATATCCTGCGTTTTTTCCCCTCCTCCTCTTATAATAATGGCATATCGATAGTCATAATGAACAACACTAGAGATTTTGAACTTATTCGATAATCTCAAAATCTTGGGATACTACATATGACAACTTGTTTGCAGGTTATGTTAGGTTAAGGGGACGAAACAAGTTTTGGCCCCTATGCAACAGAAACGATTTTAAATTATATTTTCTAATCTAGACCTTAGCTACCTACGCCACATAAGGCAACCCATTGACAAAGACCTGCTGCATTCTAATTTTGATATATTAATTCATTGCTCATTCAAACTGTTTGTTACGAACTTACTGATTTCATTTAACCAAGAGCCTCTTCTAACACCGCCCAAGCGTTACCCGCTTAAATGACACTAAATGCTGAGTAGTATAGGAATAAATGAACCAAAGACCACCTTTGGATAAATCAAAGATTTTTATGTTTTATTATTTGTTCAGCATCCCAGCAAGACGGGACATTAGAAAAACTTTCATAGTCCGCTAAAAATAACTGTACAGGAAAAATAGAGTAAAAAACCAACATAATTCACTTCAATAACAGGGACATAGAGTGGGCTTTGATTGCTTTCCCTTGTATTCAATTCGTTTCCAAGTAGGATTTACCTCTTGAAAAATTATTAAATATTTCTTTCTTCTCCATAGCATTATTGATGTTTCTAAATATTCCGTATGTGGGTGTATATTAATTTACACCTTTTTTAACACTCTTCTTGGGTTGAGATCTTCAACAAAGTGATTAAATTCCTCCCTTTGTACTTTCTCTAACACGTACCTGTAGTAGCTATATGAGGTATTTTGTTTCACCCGATAATATATACATACACAATAGGGGTCCCTTGAATACAAAGGAAAAAAGCACTTTAAGAAAAAAAGTCCTGTGTGCATATAAATAGCGTAACTCAAAACGAAATATTGTATAAATATTCAAATTGATATTTAAGTTCAGCACCTCCTAATGATTAAGCACGAGAAGTTTCAAGAAATTCTTCCCTCTCCAAACTACTCTTTGTATGGAAAATGTTTGGTTATTTTTTATTTTGTAAAGAATGTTCTATCACCTTAAAATAGCACATATTTAGCATATAACATATATTTGTACCATTCATAAAATGTATATCCTAATTTTCTGCGAATAGCCTCTAAGTCCTCTACATTCTGAATGAATTTTTGTCCATAGTAGTAAATTCTAAACAGACAAAAACGCAATCCCAGGTAACTGTAGATCTCAGTAAAACACACACTTTTGGGTCAAATAATTTTTTGTGGCATTAACCATTTTCGAGATATTCGCTGCTATTGGTTTGAATTTTTCAATACTTCATCATACATTTTCTCCACTGTTTCTCGTGATGACAAAAAAAGTAATGGAGTTTCAATGCGATCCACTTTTGGAAGGCTTCAACTTCCTGTGCCTAGAATGAAATTCCTAATGAAGATATTTTTGTAAGCGTTTATCTAATATAACATGAGTAAAGAAAGAAAAGTAAGACTTTGAAGGATTAGTTAATAGAAGAGATATAAAAATCTGATGTTACATTAACATGACTTTGTCTATCCTCTATCGTTTATTAGAGCGCGTATGAACTGTTCTTACGAAAGTTTATTCTTCTGTCTACTTCAAACTAATTGAGATAAACTTTGCAGAAATAGCTATATTACACATTTCGTTACAGATACAAAGGGAATAGCGATAGTCCAATGTTTAGAATTGGCCTTAAAATTACATACTGTTTCCATGCAATCGCGAGAAACAACTGCATATCGGAAGGATGTGACAAAAGTATTGAACAATTGCGAATATCTCGGAAATGGCTTATGTCACAAAAAAAAGTTTCGGGATAAATACGCATGTAGTACGATTTTCTATCGCTTAACGTTTAACGGCTATACAACATTATATAAAATTCCTTCCGAATGAAAAGGGGTTCACTGGTAATCCAGAAAATTTAAGATATACATTATAACTGTCATGTAAATATCTCTAATATATGGCATGTTAATAAAAAATCGCCATTTTTGAGAAAATCGAAAATTTCGAAAAATCTTCCATGAAAAGAGTAGTTGGTGTTTGGGGGATTTTCTTGAAAATTTTCGTGTCGTATCTTTGGAAGAGACGGGACTTAAATATCAAGTTTGGTATTTAACGACTTTACGGTTTTGGGTTTCGCTGTTCACACACAGACAGACCTCTTTATAAAAATTCTTTTTCTTTTATTCAGGGGGTCTCAAAACGTGTAATTCCCGGCGAAATCTCGGTAGTATCGAATTTTTGGACGAAAAGCAATATTTCCTCTATTTATCTACCGGAGGTAAACAGTAGAGAAAGTAAAAATACACGACGAGTAGAAAGCTGTTACTAAAATGCTATCTTTTTTATTCAGGAGATCTCAAAACGTTTATTTCAGTGAAATCTTAATATCTATTTGGGGGGGGGGATGCAATACTTCCACTTCATTTGCACATTACAAAAACCCCTGCAGCGATAATCGCATCCAAACAAGACAGATTATTAACTGCTTAGCCGAATCAATATTATGATGAAATATAAATGTTGAAATTTTGAATCGAATGTAATAGTTTTTCTACCCTACGAATCTGGCACGGAAAGTATAACGTGGTAGTCTTGATGAGAACAAAACTTCTGGAAGAGTGTTTTTCCACTACTGCTCTTTTTCTGAAATATAATTGAAATAAACACGCTAAAGCGGCAGCATGGGCAGCATTAGGAATTCTGTGCATGTCACCCAAGTAATGACATAGTCTGCCATGCAACACCAATAAAGTGCAGCACGTAATAATTATTGTAATTCAACTGGTTATGATTCCCTTCATGCTTATACAAGTTGCATGAAGCAGCGCTATATTCAAAGCCATCGCTGGTTCACTGCACTGAATACGTACTGACAGAATTGATCATGTTTGTTAGCACATTGAGCAGGAACGATTCGGTCCTGCGATTATGATCCATAGGAAAGATACTATTTCCTTACATTTTAAAATGAAATATTAGTGGTACCTTAATAATACTAATTTCAAAACTATAAAGTTGCACAGGGCATTCGCTATTTTGTGGACAGCATTCTGGCTTCTCAAACCAGAGGTACCAAGTTCGATTCCCAGCTAGGACGTGCAAATACCCACTACATAGAATGTAAGTATGATTGGGGTTGTGTTTCATAGAACAAATTAGTAAATCCAAAATTAACACCTACAGTCCCGTTGTTTCTCAAATATAACCACCATATTGCCATAAAAGCTCAAGTTTCTGTGATATTTCTATTAAGGGATTAAAAGTACGCTAATATTCACTGAAATACGTATGAAATACCGCATGTCGTATTATCTAACTACCTCGAAATTCGGAAAGATTGCATAACCTGTAAATAGCTTTAAGCGGTGAAGGAATTATTGAAGCAATTTTGGATAATCACAAAGGACGAAACTTTCAAAACTTTTGCACCTTCGCGTTGGTCCCGTAGTTTCTTTCTTTCTTTCTTTGTTTTTTTTTTTAACTCACACTACAGTTTTTACATAACACAGAAAACCCTACATCAATAGGGGCGAAACTGGTACTACGGGACATTTAGGAATAAGACTTGTTTGATGGCGCTCTTATCGTGTCTACATTCAAGTCGTCTTTACCCACTATGCAAAACAGGGATAGTTGCTGAGTTTTCCGCAAGTAAACAACGCTAAAGATATACATAATATATACTACTACTATTTAGTAGGGACAGATATCTCTAGCGTTGTTTACATGCGGCCAACGTAGCAACTATCCCTGCTGTGTATGAGAACAGGCCACTTGCATGTAAACGCGATAACAGCACCAACAAACCGCACTAATGCTAAATGCCCCGATTAGTAAACTGGGGTCGTCTCCAGGCCAATAATTTCAACATTTTGGAAATTGCATATAATCTGCCAATACTGAGAAAAATGATCTCCACAGTTGCAAATGTAGGTAAATACACGCAACAATTTATGTTATTTTAACTCGAAAATTCTAGATTGTTTTCCCAATGTTGATTTTACCACTTTTACTTTACAACACGCGTATCTTGTTTTTCCCGTCTTCTGATCCCAATATTTCCTAAATCGTAACTTTCTATGTGTGTATGTTGCTTGGAAGGAAAAATCCCCATCTTTTGTCTTATTTTAAATGCATTATCTGTGAAGTAACAACTACTCGCATTCTCAACGAAATGTTAAAGCCTTCTTCGCAAGTATGTCCTTTCATGATTCCAATGTGTTCGTATGCTAGCACCCAGGACTTATAAACCCTATTTAGTCTTTTGGTTGTTGAGGAATAATTGTAATAAGAATCTGCCTTATCCTATGTCTGTCGGGAAGAACAGCGCTTTTCAATGGTGTAAGTCAAAATTCGTTCACTGGTTTCCGAGGTTTCTCTGTATATACAATACAGATACACATAGCTGTTTTTTGTTTATAACATTAGTATAGCTAAACCTGCTCCGGGTTATTAAGATATTGAATGCAGAATTCATGAATAGCAAACTGGTGTATCAAAAAAGATAAACGTGTACTAAAGTTGTGTTTCTTTCCTTAGTGCCAGTGCATAGCACGAAATGTATGCTTTTGCACGTGATCTGGAAATTGATCTTACAAATTCTAAAGAGATCAAGGTTTGTCAAGGATGCTGTAATACACCATTATTTGGCGCGAGTTGCTATAAAATGGGTGCCTTTTGTGTACGCTCCAATCATTTGAAACCACCATTGTATCTATTTATGCTGGTCTGGATCTTTAAGCTTTTAATGAATAGCTTTATAGGAATTTTATGATTTGTGCATTATTTAATCCACTAAGTCGACCTAATTGTTGATTTTATGATCCTTGTTTCTCATCTATGTGTATGAAATGGCACAACATAAATCAGCTACACAATGATACCCATTTCACTTGATGGTTTGTTTTTATGAGCCTGCAGTATCTGCCACCACAAGAATTCTCTTAGTTCTCTGTCATATCAGGATCATTTATGAAGATTTGCTAGGTGTACTACGAGAGAAGATACTAAGGGAAGATCTAGCACACATTGATGCTAATTTCACATTTTTAGCAAATAGTATAAAACAATTACGAATCGTCAAAACCCAATATCACTGAGTTAATACCTGTGTTTAGAAAAACAGTGTGTCAGCTGAGAAAAAGCTACAGGTAACGTCGCAGAAATTCTTATTCAATCTAGAAATCTGGGATATACAGCACTGAAGGGAGTCAGACATTTTGATTGGTCATATTGCAGTCATACCATAAGTATTTAATCCTGTTAATGTTTTATTGTTCGAGTACGTTCCGGTTACTTCAGCAAATGTTGAAAGATCATTCTCTGCATTGAAACTCCCTGTCCAGTAAAAGATATAAACCCACACAACGTTTGGAAATGCTGTTAGTGATTTGTATACTAAATTATGATGGTCGGAATGAAAGTGTGAATGATGAATGAATAAATTGTTTGCTGCATTGATCACTTACTTGCCACTTTTAGTTATTTCCTCTCAACCAGATTTAAACTATTGTAGGTATACAATGTTACATTAATCTATGATTTGTACTCGTATGCTCTATTTTCAGTATTGTTTAAAAATATAAACACACCATTATTATTACTTGTACAATATTCCTTCGATGTATTTCATTTATTTTATTGTGCCTGTTTTAAAACAATAATTTATTTTATAAATTTTCCCCGCCTAATTAGACGCCTAAAGGCTATTTTTGGGACCTAAAATTCTACCGTCTACTTATGATTTAAATACAAATTATAATGGTGAGCACGAACATTTCTACCAAAATCTGGCATTTGAACAAATATTTCATCATGATAAAATATTAGAGGGTGCAGGTAAATCTATTAAGCATTAATGTATTCGGAAACAATCAATAGGATGAGATATATAACCAGGATCCAGATGATGATGACCCAAAATGTTTGTAAAATAGCCCATAAAGTGACCAACATTTAAAAAATATGGGATAATAATTACAAAACAGGTGTTCCGTTCACATAACTTTCTCTGATCACCCTTCTACAAACTATTCTTAAAAAATCTTATCCTTCTTTCTACTTCTTGTTAATTCAGATAAACCTTCATTCTAATTTACTCATTTGGTGTAGGTGCAAATAGAATACAGTAAGCTAAAACTCGGTAGCTACACTATGTGATCAAAAGTATCCGGACACCGCCACAAACATACGTTTTTCATATTGGTGCATTGTGCTGCCACCTACTGCCTGGTACTCATTATCCGCGACCTCAGTAGTCATTAGACATCGTGAAACAGCAGAATGGGACGCTCCGTGGAACTCACGGACTTCGAGCGTGGTCAACTGATTGGGTGTCACTTGTGTCAGAAGTCCGTACACGAGATTTCCACACTCCTAAACATCCCTAGGTCCACTGTTTCTGATGTGATAGTGAAGTGGAAACGTGAAGGGACATGTACAGTACAAAAGCGCACAGGCCGACCTCGTCTGTTGAGTGACAGATACCGCCGACATTTGAAGAGGGTCGTAAAGAGTAATAGGCAGACATCTATCCAGGCCATCACACAGGAATTCCAAACTGCATCAGGATCCACTCCAAGTACTACGACAGTTAGGCGTGAGGTGAGAAACCTTGAATTCCATGGTTGAGCGGCTGCTCATAAGCCACACATCACGCATGAAAATGCCAAACGACGCCTCGCTTGGTGTAAGGAGTATAAATATTAGACGATTGAACAGTGACAAAACGTTGTGTGGAGTGACGAATCACGGTACACAATGTGGCGATCCGATGACAGGGTGTGGCTATAGCGAATGCCCGGCGAACGTCATCTGCCAGCGTGTGTAGTGCCAACAGTGAAATTCGGAGGTGGTGGTATTATGGTGTGGTCGTGTTTTTCCTGGAGGGGGCTTGCACCCCTTTTTATTTTGCGTGGCACGATCACAGCGCAGACCTACATTGATATTTTAAGCACCTTCTTGCTTCCCACTGTTGAAAAGCAATTCGGGGATGGCGATTGCATCTTTCAACGCGATCGAGCACCTGTTCATACTGCACGGGCTGTGGCGGAGTGGTTACACGACAATAACATCCCTGTAATGGACTGGCCTGCACAGTCCTGACTTGAAAACTATAGAACACCTTTGGGATGTTTTGGAACGCCGACTTCGTGCCAGGCCTCACCGACCTACATCGATACCTCTCCTCAGTTTCGCACTCCGTGAAGAATGGGCTGCCATTCCCCAAGAAACCTTCCAGCACCTGATTGAAAGCATGCGAGAGTGAACGCTGTCATCAAGACAAAGAGTGGGCCAACACCATATTGACTTACAGCATTACCGATGGTGGGCGCCACAAACTTGTACGTCATTTTCAGTCAGGTGTCTGCATGAACATAGAAAAAAAAGAATAGCGGTTTGCAGTTGAGAAAAGTATAACATGCCTGAAAATTCAACCAATAACAAACAATATCTCGGAATTGGTTAACGCCACAAAAAAAAATGTATTTGACATAAATTGTGTGCTTCGTCGAAATCCACATCTTTGTGTAGTAAGATTTTGTCTATCTCTTGGGGTTTACCAATTTTACGAAAGTGGTTAAGAATAAAGCGGATTCTAGAGGCTATTCCGGGAAAATTCAATATACTCATTTTATTTGTCATGAAAATGGCTTAAACATATGGCATTTTAATCAAAATAGTAAGTGCCATTTTCGAAAAAATTAAAAAAAAACAACAAAAAACATTACCATGTAAAAGGTATTTTGGTATGGCGAGATTTTCATCGAAACTGTCGCGTCATATCCTTGGAAGGTCCTGAACTTAAATACTAAGTTTCGTATTTAACCGACTTTTCGTTTTTGAGTTATGCTAGAAAGAGAGACACAGACATTTTCTAAAAATGCTTCTTTTTGGGGCTCAAAATCTGTATTTCCGGTGTGATCTCGACATCCAACTTTTGGGTGGAATAAAACACTTTCGTTACTTCTCTTAAGTACGTAGTAGGGAGAATAAAAATGACATAAATCTGACGTATATTTAACTAATTAAATTTGGTATACAGAAGCTATAAATTAATTTACGCCTGGACATAACTGCTATAAAAGTAGCAAAATCTATGTGTTACGGTCACATGACTTTCTCTGACCTCTATCGTTTATTAGTGTATAGAAACTATTTTTACAAAATCATTCTTATCATGAACAATATTCATAATTAATACGAAAGTATGTATTTTAATCGATATCAACTTTTTGCAGAAATAGCTACATTACATACTTTAGAGACACAAAGGAAATACCTATAGTCAAATGTTTAAGAACAGGACACTATATACTGGCTTTAAAATTCCATATATTTCCATGGAATCGCGAGAAACAATTGATAATCGACAGGACATTAAAATGGATATCTTGGAAATTGTTTATGCCACAAAAAGGTTGTTTGAAATAAATTGTGCTTTTAAGGAGATCTTGATTTTTTGTGTAGTTCGTTTCCATCCGTCGCTCAACGTTTATCAGTTATAGAAGCTTATATAAAATTCCTTCAGAATGAAGAGGACTTCATAGGCTATTCCCACAAAATTCCAGATATGCATTTTATTTGTCATGTAAATATCTTTAATATGTGGAATTTCAATCAAAATCGTTAAAGCCTTTTGTTAGAAAATAAAAAACTTCCAAAAATTTGCCATGTAAAGGGTGGTTTGGAGTGAGGGTTTTTCTTGAAAATCTTCATGTGGCATCTTTGGAAGGTACTGAACCGAACTACCAACTATGGTATTTATCCAACTTCTTTTTGAGTTATGCTGTACACAGACACAGAGACACGCACACGTTCTTCTAAAAAATGCTTTATTTATTTAAGGGGACTCAAACGTGTATTTCCAGTGAAATCTCGGTATTAAATTTTTGGGTGGAATGCAATACCTTCTCTACTTTCTAAATATGTGGTAAAGAAAGTAAAAACAGGTACAACAATAGTGATGTGATAATTTATAAAATTAATTAAAATATATTTATTCCATGTTTTTAGTGGAAGACTCTGGAAACAAAATTGAGAAAAATTCCTTTTGAAGCAATTACAAAACTGTAGCATTAACCCTTTTGAGTTCCTAGATTATCTATTTAAAATTCGTAGCGAATGATGAGCACTTAGCATATGACATATGACAATTACAATAGCAATCTGGCTACGCGCACGTATTAACGAGGGAAAAAATGGCCTGTCTCATCCTTAGTTTTGGGAGATTAATTCATAACTGTGATGATACATTCTAATGATACCTCCACCCACTAAAATTTTTCTGACTAACCATTCAATAGTACCCCTCCCCCAAGAACGCGAGTAAAGAATGTACAAAGTTACTCTTATTTCTTAGTAACATTTCTGATGTTTGAAAAGTTATCCTCTGTGTAAAATATCATTAATATAAAAAACTTTATATACTCCATGTAAATGTAAGAAAATGACTAAATACAGAAACGGCAAGAAAAGGACGAAATGACAAACTAAAAACAAAGTACCCTGAAAGTAAACAATGGCATAAAATCACAAAAAATGACCTAATATGCATTTTCATAATATGGGGACCCATATAAGGAAATATGTACACGTTAGCAATGGCTATGATGCACCAATTAAAAGAGGACAAGTCATCAGAATCCGGACCTGTATATCACATTCCGTTTGAACAAAAGATGGACAGCTAGTCTCACATCCCAGAATCTGAAGACATGTCTGATATAAAGAGAGCCAGTTCGTCACTGCGTGTTACCTGAGATCCGTATGGGTATGGGGAGCTTTTTTTCCGCCCACTCTGGTTTTGACATGCAACCGCACCTTGAAGCCTTCACCATGGGTCCAATATTTGACAAAAAACAATAGTTGACAGTAACCAAACGCAACACACAATTTTGCTGCATCAGAACACAACAGCATCGATGCAGTCCCTACAGGAATGTTTGTCAAGATGCACGAGATGAAAAACACATGAAAGCAAACAACGTGAGTGTAAAATCCATGATAAACACTCCCCAATACTTTATCCTTGTTAAAAGTTATTTACAGAAAAATAACAGCAATGTGAAAAAAATATTAGCAAAATGTCACACGATTATGCAATTTATTATTTAAAACATAAATTTAGACATTTTAAAATTCCATTAGGATGTTTTATTACATTTTGAAGTGCATTTAGGAATATTTTCGGACCTCTATCTCTATTTTTAAGGGACAAGACAGATTTCGAATATGGGAAAATAGCAAGAAAACTGATCATTAGAAAAACGGTCATGAAGTTTGCTATTCTGAGTTATTTGACCAGTACAGTGCTTTATGGTGTCGAAAACATCAGTAGCATGTTACCCTAAGGAAATATAAGTTCCTAACAATATACTTTAAGCTGTGGTACATTTTTGCAAAACGTAAAAGATTAGATATTTTTCACCAAAAATACCAAAATAGCACTGCAAATCTCTTTTAAACAAAAAAATTTATGCTCTTCCTTTCAGGTACCCAATCAGTTGCTATTCCTTTTTCAAACTTCTATATCCTGCATTTCTAGGCATTTTTCATTCATCGAGTGTTTCTGTGAACAGCGTTACTCCAAAACGAAAAGTCGGATCAACACCAAACTCGGTATTTGAGTTAAGTATCTTCCAAGGAAGCGACAACAAGATTTCCAAGAAAATTCCCCCAACCCAGAGTCTCTTTACATGGAACATTTTTCGAAAATTTATTTTCTCAAAAATGCCTCTCAGGATTTTGATTAAAATGTCATATGTTTAAGATATTTTCATGGCAAATGAAATGTATATCCTGAATTTTCTGGGAATGTCCTCAAAGGTCGTCTTCATTGTGAATGACTTTTGCACAACTGGTAAACCGTAAGAGATAGACAAAATTTTACCACACAAAAAATGTAGATAACCTCAAAACACACAACTTGTCACATACATTAGTTTGTTTGTTTTGTCGAGTGAACCATTTCCGAGATATTCCTTGTTATTTGTTTGAATTTTCCCATCCTTATACTTTTTCTCAAATGCGAATTCGTTATTCTTTTTTTTAAAATATTTTTTTACGTTCTGACATGCAAAGAGAATGGAACGCTCCACATAGCAACCACCTTTTAAAAGATTTGACTATCGCTTAATCCTACCATATTTTCCTTGCAATTAAAAGAAAACTACCAATAAGATAGTTTCTGCAAATGTTTATCTCCATTAACATAAAGTAGATTGAGAACAAGCGTTTGTATAAATAGTTTGCACAAGAGTAAAAAGTCATGTGAGTGACGCATCAGACTTTTCAATTATAATTGTAATAGATTCTACATTTAGTTCTTGTCTAATATCGGTACTTCTTTTATGATCCAGTAGTAAATATCTGGTACAAAGCGGAGGAACTTCATCTCTAATGATTCAATTTGTCGTAATTGGACTTATGTTAAGGTACAACATTCGCTACCATACAGCAGCAAAAGCAAGGCTATTACTTTGTAAAATTTAATTAATGTTTCTTTCCGCACATTATGTTTTAATGTACGTTGTATGGTTCCATAGAAATAGCCAATTTTAGCTCTACATCATTGACTTAGTAAATTTAAAATTGCACTTTAAATATTTTAACTCTCTTATTTATTCAATTACTTGTCCGTCTACAACCATTTTGGCTCTTTATGGCTCCAATCTTCGAAATGCCATCACTTTTGTTTTATCTATCGATATTCTCATTCCATAATTAGTAGCAATTTGACTCAACTTATTAGCTGCAATTTGCACTCTGTCTTCAGATTTTCCTATTGTGAGCGTATGCATAGCAAATAATGTCATGAAATTAAAATTATCATTATTTATTGTCTTATTCATTAGAGTCAACCACTTATGAATGATATCGTCAATATAAACGATTTATTTAGTTTAACATTTGTACACATAATTTAATGACGTGACACATAATCTTAATGCGTGATAATTGCATTCAAAATACTAAATATTTTATAAAAAAATTAACACAAATGCTCGGATAGAGCTTTGAATACTCCTTGCAATACACGAGTTGAAGTAGGGCAATAAATATCTATTTTTTCTCTTTTCTTTTAAACTTAAAAGAATAGGAATAGTCATTAATTTTTAAATTATACATTTGCTTATCGAAATATTGATTTATCTTTCTTTCAGATTTTGTCAACAAACATTTGAAAACGTTCTATAATAAAATTGTTTGTATAAGCCAGTTGCATCACAGAAAAATAATGACCAGGGTTGTGAATATGTTTATGAAGGAAAAACAAGTTTTTTCATTAAAATATTACGACTGATATTCAAGGAAGAATTTATATATTGATAACAGCAAATTGGGTAAAACCGCAAAAGAACATATGATATTGGTCTTTACATGTTCGCACATTTAAAGTTTTAACACTGATAACACATTTTTAAAAATAGCAGAAAGAAATTATGCCACATGTTGTGAATAGGTCCCAAGGACATTTATAAATAACAATCGAAAATTTGACCAAAACCTCTCCCCTGGTCCTAACTTTTTTGCATAGCTTCACGTCAAAGCCAGAATATGGTTGTGAAAACCGAAAACAAAGATGTGTTTCATTTAATTAGGAAAAGGTGTTCAGTTGATGACCGCTGCCCCAGTTCGCCACACTTCGGGGCACGTCAAAATGTGTGTTTTCAGTAATATCTAGATGTAGGATTTTTGGGATAGAGAAAGAATTTTAAGGGGTTTAGAGAAAGACGTACGTAAAATATGAAAAACACGACTTTCGTAAAATTGGGTTTATGATTTACCAATACAGAACTTTCATGTTATTAAACAAAGCATCCAACATGTGGTATACCATTGAAAAGTTGAGTATTCTTTTAAAAATTCAGCGATAAAAATACCTTACAATTATCTTAATAAATGACACTTAAAACTCTACGTTACAGTAGAGTCCAACATGCATTGAAAACAACGCCTGGAAACTAAAATGCAAAAGAAGATTAGTTTACAGTCCACATTTTCGGCTATAATGACGTGATAGCATTCACAAATACTGAATTTGGTCGATATGTAATTATTCGAATGACGTCATTCTCAAACAATGCTTGATGAGTACATTTAATGCTTGGCGTGATTTCAAATCACATTACGTTAATTGACCACAATGTTTTATATATGAGCATGGAGGAAAGTGTATTCTGTAAAAGGGCGGCAGGCTACTTGTGGTTATGAACACTACTGGTTATTGTTGCATTACGTGCAGGCAAAGAGATTTCACAAGGGAGCAAGACAACTTATTCAGGAGAAGAAAGAATAATCATACTTATAATAATAATAATAATAATAATAATAATAATAATAATTATTATTATTATTATTATTATTAATGAATAGCTTTGATACAAGTTTTCAGACACTGTCCATGTATGTCACCTTAAATTACACTGGAAATACATAGTGATTATATGTACCATATACTCATGTATAGGACTTTTAAGATGTTTACTGTTTCCCTGTTTGATTTCTATATGTTGGTAATTTACTGCACACATGTGCACTAATGAAATAAGGATTTTTTATTGCACTAGTGTTAAAAAAACTTCAGTAATTATAGTAGGTTTACTTCTGATGTTATAAACATGAACTTCACTATTAGTTTGTTTCAATGATTGTGTTTTAATAACTCTCGCCCTCCCCTAACAAAATGCTGTCAGGAGCAAGCAGAGTTAAATAAGCAGAGTTCAGATTGAATTTAATATTCTAATAAATGGATCATCATTTCCATTTACGTTCTTGCTTCAGCATTCTAGTTTATGTTACAATTTGTATGAACAATTTTTTTACTTTATTTATTTACTTATTTAATGTCACTGCAACTACAATAAGTTTTATAATTCCTTATTGTTGGGTTTCATTAACAACACATTCTTGGAGAAAGCTGGTTTACCAAGGATGGTTAAGGTGTTTGTTGTTGGTATTTTGCATATAGCCCTTGCATCATTGTAGAAACGACAGTGGTGAGAAATACTGTGAACGGAGAATGATAATAGTACCACATGGGTGGAAGATCACCGGACAGAAGGCAGGAATGGGTAAGAGCAGTATGTCCGAGGCGTAGGCGAGAGAGGAGAACTTGGTGATGCTTGAAATGTGCGAAAGCATAGACAGAAATGGGAAGGTTATACGAGTAGGAATCATGTAGTTTGCTTCCAGATGGGCTGAACCACTCTTGTTTCCATTGTCGGAGAATGGAATCACGTGTAACGCGGTTGAAGTCTTGGTGAGGAATCTTGAGGCCCGACAAATTTGGATGTCGTGTTGCTTCCTTAGCTGCAGCAGCGGCATTCTCATTCCCTGATTTGCCAGCATGAGAAGGCATTGTAGGCCTCTGACGAGAAAACGCTTGCGGGATATTCTTCTTCCGGAAGAGAAAGGGGGGTACAGTACCACGTGGCACCTCACGGTGATGTCATAAATAGATCTACTATCTATTAAAAATATCGCGCAACGTTAGTATTCCAGCGTGTTTCACTTGGAGCAGTGTGTGTTTTCTAGTAATTTATATTTATTTACAATGCTTAGTAAGAAAGGAAGAACTCTACACAGTCAAGCCCGAGAAATTATTGCTAACGTTTTAAAATCTGTGACGAGGAAAGCAAACAAAAGCAACTGGCCATTCAGCATTGCTAGCACAAGAGCGTATGTTTTCGAAGAGACCTTGATATATTGAAAGTAGAGCTGTAATCTTTCTCAGAGAGCGCTAGAATTGTTGGTGTCAACACATTCCTTACAGACACATTCTCGTAAGAACACAAACTAGCAGAACTTGTTTACCCGAGGTTGATACTCTGTGATGAAGTTAACAACGTAGCTGGCTGGAGCTCGCTGCTGAAGACTTAAGGAGAGCACTCATCGAGTCAATGAAGATAGTGTAGACGAGAGCAGCACTCTAAGGCGAGGCGAATAGTCATCAGTTCACAAGAGAAGATAGGAAGGCGGTACTGTAGAGCAAGTTCTTATGCGGTAGTACCACCGCACAGCTACAGTGATTTTCACATTTCGAACCGTCGGTGTAATTTGTTGCACTATAGAATATGAGGTACAAAGGGCAGTGAATAAATGGAGATAAATGGAAATATCGGTGTTGCCTTTGTTGTAAAGGGTCATGGAGGTATCAATGACAGTTAGTTGTAGCTTCCAAGGAGCCGCAACGAGGGTAAAGGAACAGGAGAGTATTGGTAAAATTTTCAAATAAAACTCTTGCAGGAAGAGCAGAATTCTCTTGGAGAACGGTACAAAACGATGGTGGCTATGGGCATCCATGTTATGAGGCTTGGCAGGAAAAACATGGCTGAAAACATTTGATGGAGTCCTGGAGGCAGTTCGCAGTGTACTAGTAACTGTAAAAAGACATGGCTAAAGAGGACCGCCCTGCAAACGTGGGGAATCACTGCTGGACTTATGCGACAGAAACCCAATGCACAACCAATTGCACCGATTTGGAAAGGAAGTAGATGTTCACTGATGACAGTGAAAAGGCAGTTTCTCATGATTAAAATACTTACCTATTAATGTTTACTACGAGATAAATGTAGGTGCACGTCTACACAAGGTCACACACTATGTGTATAAAGCGTACTTGAGCTAGGTTTTCTACAATTTACTTTCAGTTTCTGGTTCAGTGAAAGGTGTCTAAATGAAGCTGCGGACGAAAAGGACGGTGAACTACATTTTTACCCAATTTTCGTTAATACTTCGTTTTCTTTAAAATCAGTTTACAATGTAATGTAACGGTAACTTAGAGTTAATAGTATATAATAAATATTAATACTCTTAAAATAACAAAACTTGATCAATGGCGCATAATATTGAATTACTAACTCTAACATCAGACCATACTTGTGATATTTCCCAGCTATGGTTTAAATAACTCTGCTTTTTAATGGATTACCCCCCTGTTGTAGGACTAACATCCCCAAGGACTAAGAAGACAATCCTTGGGTCAGTAGCCCGTTGGGGAACAAGCAAATTCTGGATCATAGCATATCCAGGATAGGTGATCAGCCAAATTAGATAAATCATTCTAGTTTAAAAAGCTACCTGTGCCAACTATTCGTTACATATGTTCGCAAATACAGAAAATTAGAACTACCACAGAAAATGTAAATTCTTAAACACGCTTTGAAGTTTACAGAGCCATTAGTTGGCTATTTGGGTGCTAATGAATTTCTAGACTGTGATCAAAGATGTTATCCTTATTCTTTGCACCCCGTACATGAATCTTTTGGGGAAACTTATTCATACTTTGTTTTCTTACTTAGTCGGCTTACTCTCCTCTTATGTAGTGTTTACACCTCCTAAGGACTTACAACCGCGCCTAGGGTCAGAGGACTGCCGAGAAGCAGACGGACATGGAATCAGGGACTGAAGAACCCGGAATGGGGGACAGGCCTGTAGCCAGGTATGAGAATGAGGAAGATGATATGAAATGAAGACGAAATGGATGAAAAGAAAGGTGATGATGAGGCAATTGGTGGAATGAATGGCGGGAGAAAGTCGTCCAGACGCCGCTTCGTCCACCACACGACCTACAAAATTACACCATAAAACAACACTTTTATACGCAGCAAAAGAAAACACTACCGTTTTCCAAAGGATGTTTTACAAAACAGCATGTGTAGTGTTTACCACACATTAAGACCCCTGAGGAGAGTAGAAACTCTGGAAACATTGAGTAATCTTAAAAACACGAAACTAAGTCGTAAAATAGTTTAGTTGTTTAAAAATTGAGTTTTATTTATGGACACACTTTACCTATGGTCCTTAGCGTCCCATTCTATATTGGGCGTGAAAGACCGGTAATTTTGCTCAGAGGCCCCTTTATCAGGCTTGAGGTTCTTTTACGTGCCGTAAATCTACGACACGGGGCCACCGGCTTTACTTCCCTTCCGAAGGAAGCCATGCTAAGGATTTTTACGCCCGAAAAAATCCATCGGCATCCGCCGGATTTGAACACGCGACCTTGGGAACTAGAGGCTAACACGGTACCACTAGTCCACGGAGGACGACAGTTTAGTTGTGAAGAAGGCTATAAAATAAATCTGGCGAATTTGAAGGAAATTTCTTCACATATAATTGCTTGTCATTAATGATTTTACGTACATGTAGATACAATTCCGTAGTGTTATTATTATATTACAACATTTTACAGAGAAATAAAACCCATGGCTTAGCTTCGCTGTGCTTGCCCTCTTTCCTACTTTCTCCTATGCTTATCTCTATATTTCATATTCCCCATGGGCTACAAAATCCGCAAACCTCGAAAACGGAAGGCGACATATAACATTAAAAAACACCTATGCATTGCATTCACATGACTTTCTCTAACTCACTCTTCTGCAAACTATTCTTGCAAACACTCTTGTGTCTACTCTTTAACCGAGATAAACTTTCGTTGCACATTTCATTGTAGACAACAGTAATCATAAGTGATAGTCAAATCTTTTAAAAGTGGGACGCTATGTGGTAACTAAAATTCCGTTCTCTTTGGATGACCACGAAAGAAAGAGGGGAAGAAGGGGGGAAGCCATTGCAGTTGAAAAAGTATACAGTAATTGAAAGTTCAAACCAATGACAAAGAACATCTCGGAAATGGTTAACGCAACAAACAAAAAGAAGAAGAATTTGACAAATTGTGTGATTTAAACAGATGTACATTTTCTGTGTAGCAAGATCTTTTTCTATCTTACGGTTTACTAATTATACATGCTATTCTCGGAAAATTCAAGATATACAGTTTGTCATTTAAATATCTTAAACATAGGATACTTTAATAAAAATTATTAAAGCGTTTTTTGAAAAAATAAAACACGAAATTTGCTCACATGTAAGTGAGGCGAATTTTCTTGGAAATCTTCGTGTCATATCCCCGCATATATTGAAGTTAAATATCAAGTTCCATGTTTATCCAAGATTTCGTTTTTTTTTTTTAATTAACGCGTCGTGCGACACACCCACATTCACGGTCCTTTTTCTATTTTATGTTTATTTATTATTCAGGAAGCACCAAAACGTATGTGAAATCTCGATATCTTAATTTTTGGGTGGAATGCAATACTTCCTCTACTTACTACAGGTAAGCAACAGAAAAAGTAGGAATATATTTAAACGAATGTTCTAATAACGTGAAACAAAGCGTTTCTAGGAATTTTGCTACGTTCCAACAAACGCTCTATTTTCACAATACTGGTTCTCAAAATTCTAACAGTAGCATGAATATAATTATGTTAGTGGCACTAACCTGTTATACTGAGAGAGCTTGAAAGACATTAAAACAAACGTGATGAAAAATGTGAATCACAATAATTTCAATATATATAATTTGTGCGGAACCGACATTTTGTGAATTGTGAGGTATGTATTCAAATATTCCCAGGCTGAAGCAAATGTTCACTGCCTAAATAATATATACATATAATAATCCTATAAAGCCAAAATGTTCTGGTATTTTCTATTTTGTATTAACAATATATACCTACGTAGTCAAATATCGCATTAATTCGCCCATAGGAGAGGTTCCAATGGAGTGCAAAATTGCCAATTGCGGAAGTACCTCGATTATTATTCTAAAAAAAATGTAACAATTTATTAATACTGTTTCTGACAAGTTTTGCTAATTACAACATTTCTATAGGATTATTATTTGAGAAGTTGACCAATTTTTCAAACTATTATTCCTGTGTGTAAGTAAAGCTGTGGCCATGAGAAGCTATAGTTTCGACGTATAATAAGCATTCTAGGCACAAACTTGTGTACTCTAAGATCATTTTATGGTTTAAGTTTTATTCACATCCCAAAAAGAACAATTTTATTGATATTTACATTGCAGTACAAATTAAAAGAGGGAGCGGAAAATGAAAATCTACGGAAGGGGATAGACTGGAAGGAGAGAAAGAGGGAGGAATGAGAAAGATAGAGAGAGAGAAAAAGAACGAGAGTAGAAGGAAATACAGAGATAGTGGGAGCAACGGGGGAGAGGCATAGAGAGAGAGAGAGAGAGAGAAACGGGGGGGGGGGGAGTGGGACCAACATAGAAGAATAGTACATTTAACGCAATTATACAAGCAGAACTCATCTAGTGAAAGTATTTTCCAGCTCACAACTGAGTTTAAAAGAATTTGTACGAAATTATTAAGAATTACACAAATTAGAATAAATATTCACCCAGGATACTAGCTTTTAAGCCTAAATTAGGACCCAGCTAACATTTATTGCAAGGATTTATATATTTATACAGGATGGACCATTTAAGCCTAAGACTGTATAATATCTCCAAAACTAAGCGTTGTAGAAAAAAAAGTCTTTAATAAAAGTTGCTCGATATTATGGCATAAAGTAAATTCATTGGTCGTGTTTTGTTTCAAGGACGTTATGATAGTCATTTTAAGGCCAATTTATTTTTTTAATAGGAACCTACAATTAGGGTCAAATTAAATTCACCCTAAATGACCATTACAATGTCCTCCAAATAAAACACGGCTAATGGCATTTGCTTTCCCCCATAACATCAAGCAACTTTTATGTAAGACGTTTCTTTCTACAACGCTTAGTTTTGGAGATATTGTACAGTCTCAACTTAAATGGTCCACCTGTATATACACATACTTTCTCTACTACTTAACAATAGTAAGTAGAGGAACTACTGTATTCCATTCAAAAATTCAATATCGGGATTTCACCGGAAATCAGGTTTCGAGGTCTCCTGAATCAAAGAAATATTTTTATAAAAACGTCGCGCGCGTTTGTGTGGCGGGGGGATAACTAAAAAACAAGAAATCGGATAGGTACCAACAATTTAAGCTCATATCTTCCAAAGGTAGGACACGAAGATTCTCAAGAAAATCCCCCCATCCCAAACCATCCTTTACATGGAAAAAGTTCCTATTTTTCATTTTTTCTTTTTTCAAATATGGCTCCAACAAATTTAATTAAAATACTCAGCATACTTGCATGGTCACTACAATGTATATCTTAAACTTTCTACGTATACGTTTGTAAATCTGCTGAACCTTAGCACACAAACTTCCTGCACGAAAAATGTGAGCTAATTCAAATGTGCGATTTATGTCAAGCATTTCTTTGAAGCATCAGCTGTACTCAAAATGTCTGTTATTATATTTGTAAGTTTCTCCAAGTTGAATCATCATGTAGAATCATCGCGATTCTTTCTTTTTGCCATATTGATTCACTGGTAGCAAAAAGTGGTTTTATTTTCGTATCATGCATGCAAACAAGACCATGATGCTTAATTTGCAATTATTTCTATTAAAAAATCTATGGCGAGTAACGCAACCTTATAGAAGAATCGCATTTGGTACGGATACTATGTGCATTATTTGCAGTTGTAACAAGTAGACAAATTAGTGTGAGCATACAGATTTTTATATCTAAATATGAAATGGACATAAATAAAAGTATTTTGGTTGAGTATTCTGTAGAAAGCACGTGAAACAGCAATAAGTCGACAAAGGTACTATCTTCTGAATGTAAGATCGTATACCCGAAAGATTAAACAAGAAAGGGGACAAAAAAAAGACAAGATAGAAGAGCGAATATACGATACGAAAAAAAAACCACACACAAATAAACAAACAAAAAAAAAAAAAAAACAAAAAAAAGTGGATTTATAGCCAGTATCTATTGGAGAAAAGGGTATAACTTGTAATTCCATGACATTAACAAATGAACAGCCTTTTTTTTAGAGGACTCGCCCTGCTAAATGAGGCAGGTTAGTGAAGACAGACATTGGATCTTTAGGAAAATTCCTATTTTATACTAATGGATACAATTAAATGCTGATAATATATGTGCAGGAATCCAGATAAATGTGGCCACAAGATAAATGCAGCCTATTTGTGCGTTTTCTGACGTAAATGTCTTGTAACAGTGGCTGTCTTCTTACCGGCTTTTATGTAAATGCTAAACGTTATAAAGCATGTTATCGCTTTTGAGATTATTTTGGTTTTCCAATTACAAATTAATGACAGAGATACTTTTTTTAAATATGCTTTTCATGAGTAAGTGATGCAGTGTTTATGTTGTGTTCATTTTAAACTTCGCTGCTTCTTTTGATTTTTCAGTAACTACAGGATTCCTTCATTCTTCCGATTACAAGCGCATTCTTTATTCTGCCAATAGCAAGTGTTCTGTTAATGTAACATAAGCAGAGCTCGCCTCCATAAAGGAAGCTAAATATGAAGTGCAGCGATTGTGTGTTAGCACACTTTATTTGCAATTATTTACGAAAGGTTTACCTTTCACTCAAGTAGTGAGATTATGCCAAACGAGCTTTACCTACATTGCTAAGGATGTTATTGCATTACTGTTTTAAGTTTAAAAAGGTAAGTCTCTACGTACACTCGTCATCAGCGATGGTAGCTCGAGTAAACAAAACTAGATTTCAGCTTATTCGCACCCCTCTTCGAAACACGAACAAGTGCCTTACGTTTATGCTTCACGCGCAGTCGTATAAGTACAGATTTTAGAGACGAATTTATGAGGATTTAGTGGAATTAGCCGACTTCTGTAGTACCTAATGTATGTCGCATAAAAGCGACATTCAAACAAAAATAAATTACAAAAATTGTAATAAAACAAATATCTAAATCGACCTCTTAAAATACCCACAAAATCTTACTTATTAAAGTACGTAAATACGTATAATATATCTGAAATAATTACCCACTTGAATAACACCTAAGAGATGTTAGAACAGGAATGTTTTCAAGCCGGAAAAGCTTACTTTTAAATGTTACTTTTAGTTTGAATAAATGTTCAAATTCTAACATTTAAATAGCAAGCAATTTTATTTGAATTGTAAAGGAATCTAAAAAATGCGTTATTACTGATATAGCACAATTACACAGCATTACTTTATGGAAAATTATACAACATTCTTAGAGTAATAATAAAGAAACATACATTTCAAATGCAAATGCTTCAGTAGTCAGTCCAGGCCCTATTCCTGTTCAGCACCTCATCCAAACATCTAGAAACTGAATCCAAATTGTCCACTTTAGAATGAGGAAGCGAATCCACTGTTCATAGTAAAGCTGGGGTTACGATGAGCTTCACTTAACATGACATAACATGAAGTTAAATAATGGTAACTAAAGCTTTAATTAGGACGGGCTTAACGTAAGTGGGATGACTCTGATGTTTGTTTTTATTACCTCATGCTACAGCTTCACGCTGATTGGTTCTAATTATCAAATGACATCAAACTTAACGTAACGGGAAGGAAAATATCGACAATGGCAAATTCTTAAAGTTATGTCGCGTTAAGTTAAGCCACGATGAGTCAATCCTAAATAGCTCCATTGATGTCCAATAGTTTTTAAAGTTAATGCGTGATTAGAATTTTCATCATTTAAATAAACAATATGAAAGAAGTAAGATAATGAAATTAAGACTACAGTTAGTAAAACTGATAGAAGTTCTATAACATGTCGATCAAAAACTGCGTTTGTTGCTAACGATAAAATTATGATTCAGTACAATGAGTTAGACTTTCATATTACATCGCGTTAAGTTACGTAAAGTTCGTTGTAATCCCGGCTTAAACTCATCCCATGCAGCAGCGAGCGACCGTATGTTTGTTTATACCGAGCCACCATTGATGTCAATGCCTGTGCAACAAGTTGAACATCCAAAACCTATGGTCAACCAAGCTTAATATGGTACAAAAACCTATTTTTTTTAAATATAACTGTTAATCTAATGACTGCAACCCCCAATAAAAATGCTGAATCACGTATTTTTATTTCGTTAGTTGATTTTCCTCCTCAAAATGTTGTACATAGATTAATTGTATAATGCAAAAAAAAAGTAAATAATTAAAAACATATTAGTGTCCAAAAACTGGTTCGTTTATATTACTATGGGGCTAATATTTTAATACACAACATCTCAATGTTTATTAACAACAGAAGTATGTAGGCAATATTAAAGTACAGCCTAAGGTATACTGCAACACTAAAGTTTGTTTTTGCCTCATAATAAGTCAGTCATACTCAATACTATCTGCAGTAGTGAGCTATCGAGAATGTCACACCCGTAAAGCCAGGTGCTGCTTTTATTACTACTACGTACTTACAGTAGAGGAAGTATTGTATTCCACGCAAAAATTTTATGTCGGGATTTTAACGGAAATACTTGTTTTGAGCTCCCTGAACAAAAAGAGCATTTTTATAAAGGGTCCGTGTGTGTGTGTGTGTGTGTGTGTGTGTGTGTGTGTGTGTTTAAATTGAAATTGAGTTCTATTTATGGACGTTCTTTAACTACTATGGTGCTTAGCGTCCCATTCCATATTGGACGTGAAAGACCGGTAATTTTGCTCAGAGGCCTCTTTATCAGGCTTGAGGTTCTTTTACGTGCTGTAAATCTACGACACGGGACCACCGGCTTTACTTCCCTTCCGAAGGGAAAAAATCTATCGCCCTCCACCGGCTTTGAAATCTGCGTGCGTGCGCGTGTGTGTGTGTGTGTGTGTGTGTGTGTGTGTGTGTGTGTGTGTGTGTGAGAGAGAGAGAGAGAGAGAGAGAGAGAGAGAGAACACCATAACCAAAACGAAACGTCCGATAAATACCAAACATACAGTTCAGTATCTTCCAAATATGCGGCACGAAGATTTTTCAAGAAAATCCCCCACACCAAACTGCCCTTTGCAGATATAAATATACCGTTAGAGCCATTTTTAAGAATATATATGTATATGTATATATATATTCTTAAAAATGACTAACGGTTTTGACTAAATACCATGTTTAAGATATTTACATGATAAATAAAACGTGTATTTTCTGTGAAGAGCATTTAAAGACTTCATAGTGAATGACTTTTGTATAGTTGGTAAACCCTAAGAAGGGAACATTTTATTTCACCAAAAATGTAGATCTCGCTAAAACACAATTTATGTCAAATAATTCTCTTGTGCCGTTAACCATTCCGAAATACTTTTTATTATGGTTTGAATTTTTTAGAAAAATGTGCGAACAGCCTAACTCAAAACGAACAGTCAGTTAAAGTTCACCATCTTCCAAGAATGCGACACGAAGATGTTTAAGAAACCCCTCACACCAAACTACTGTTTACATGTAAATGTTTTCGTTATATTTTATTTTCTCAAAAACTCCTCTGATGATTTTAATTAAAACACCACATATTTTAAGATATTTGCACGACAACTAAAATCTACATATATTTTGAATTTTCTGCAAAGGGCCTCTTCCGAATGACTTTTGTATAAGTCATAAACAGTATACTTTAAATACACAACACACACAAAATGTAGATCTCGTTAAAGCACACAGTTTATATCAAATAAATTTTTTTGTGTGGCGTTAAGCATTTCCGAGATACTTTTTGTTACTGGTTTGAATTTTCAAATACTAACTCCTTTCAAGTGGTAAGTCACTATCCAACTTTTTTTTCTCCCCTCTCCCCTCGTGGCCATACAAGGAGCATGATATTTCAAAGCCATTACATAGCGATCCGCTTTATAAAAATCTATTGCTTTAGCCTACTGTATCCTTATACCTACAACCAATGTGTGATAAACGTAACAATAAGTAGAGCGAATAAGCTTGTGTAAAAATAGTTTGTAGAAGAATGAAAAGAGACAGTAAAGCATATTCAAAATCACATTATTTTTACTTTTTGTACTGTGTACCTAGTAGGTAGAACAAGTGTTGTATTCCAACCAAAAATTAGATGTCACATACGCACGCACGCGCGCGCACGTACAGTTACACGGAACTTTATTTTAAAATGCCTTGTTTTTTGGGAATTGGGGAGTCTCAAAATGTGTATTTCCAGTGAAATCTAGGTATGCAATGTTTGAATGAAATGCAATACTTCCTCTACTTACCATAAGTAAATAATAAAGTAAAAAAAGCGGATCGCTTTTCGATAGCTTTGAAATTCCATGCTCTTTGCACGATCACAATGGGAAAAAACCCACACGAAAAAAAAATTTGCAAAAAGTGCAAGCATTTGATAATTCAAACGAACAACGTGAATGTTTCGGATGTGGTTAACGACAAAAATAACTTTATTTAATACAAATTGTCCCTTAAAGAGGTCCACATTTTTTGTGTAGTAGAATTTTATCTGCCTCTTAAGGTTTAACAATTATACAAAAGTAATTCAGAATGAAGAGGTCTCAACAGGCTATTCGCAGAAAATTCAAGATAGAATATTTTGTCATGCAAACATCTTAAACATATGGTACGTGTACTACTCAAAATGGTTACAGCCACAAAATGGTTGCGAAAATAAAAATAACAAAGCATTTTCCATGTTAAGGAGTAGAGGGATTTTCTTTTCGTGTCGCATCCTTCAAAGATGCTGAACTTAAAACACAAAGTTTAACATTTAACCAAGTTTTCGTTTTTGAGTTTATGCTATTCATATACAGACATACAACTTAAAAAAAATCCCTTTCTTTCAGATGGCTAGATGTAAAATGTATAAATAATATTCGAGATAAACCGGTAATTAGAAATGTAGTTCTAATAATTTCTTTCCAATATTTTTTTTTTCAGGGAGTCTCAAAACGTGTACTCAGGTGAAATTTCGATACGAATTTTAGGTTAGAACGTAACTACTTCCTCTGCTTATTATAGGTGAGAAGTAGAGAAAACAAAAACGGCAATCCCGTAATATGCTTTACAAATCTCGCATGGCATTTTAAGCTGGCAAACCTGAAGATGCAGGGAATGCTTAGAAAACGGAAATTATTTTAATGAGCTCTACTTTTTACGTGTAATAAGTTCTTGTCATCTCTTATGGTTTATCAGTTATACAAGCTTAAACAGAATGAAGAGGGTTTCACTGACAATTAACAGAAAATTCAAGGCATACATTTTATTAGTCATGCAAATGCCTTAAATATTTGATATTTTGATGCATCCTATACAGATATTTTAAACAAAAGTTCGCAATTGTTCTCTCTAAAAATTAATTTTGTTCAAACCAAAACCATTACATATAAACATAGATAATACCTTGAATTATGACTTGAGATAGTTGTAACCCCACGTATGGAAAGCCAATTTGAAGTTGTATTATATTTCCACTGTTGGGGAGCCAAACTTGATGAAGTAACTGCCCCATGTATGGTACAAAGTTTCCGGTGGCCTTCGCCCCAAGTTTAAGAATTAACTTTGTATTTTAATGTTTCTTTAAATATTATATGTATTTATGTTTGCCTCTGTTGCGTCAATATTAATTTGTAGAAGCATGTATCTCTTTGCAGGGGGTGATACGGCTAAAGAATGTAGGCTTACACAAATTATGTTTTACTTCACTCCTTTTATTAATCCTTCATACGATTAAATAACACTTCACTGATATAGAGAGCTGTGAGATTATTTATCAATTACTTGCACTTTTTAACACGCAAACTTTATAATATTCTCGCCGTAATGAATTTTCGTCTCACACTGAATACGTACCGAGCGAACAAACTGCTCAGGTACGTTGCCTTCTAGCGACTGCCGTTTACCGCTTAAATTTGTAAATTGTTCTATTTCACATCTCTGATTGGCTAATTTTACTCCAATAGAATACTTTTATTTAACTTTCAGCTTTTCTGGAGTTGATTGGCTATTTATAAACTGTTTTAAAAATTACATTATTGTTCCAAGAATTACTAGTAGCATCATTAAACTTTCAAATTCATTATTGCCTTAAGGTTACCTCATTGTTACCCCATTGTTAGCAACTTTCGGCCTCTATTCTCACAGATCCAATATTATTAAATTATATAATACATTCACCTAAAATTATTATACATGTACATAATAAAAATAAACATAATACAATGACTGTTACACACATGTTATATATTATACACATATTGCTTTAAGTTGGGCTGTTATTGAATTTATATATTATATAATTAGTCTGAAATCATTTTAGTGTTAAAAATACTGCATCATACTATGCTTATGAAGTTCAAGCGTAAACATTTTAATTAAAATTGGACCACAACTAATGCGCCAGGAACATTTCATACGTTAAAAACGGCGAGTTCGAGAGAAAACAAAAACAGAGTGACATAAGCCTTTAAATGCCTACTCCGACTATTTAAAAATGACAATGGAAAAAATAGGTCTCGTTATGTGCATTAGTATTAACTGTATTTTTTATGTTTATTTATTTATATTTTATTTATTTATGTATTTTTTGGTAAAATGTAGAATTTTATAATTTTTCCCTTAAAAAGCAGTATAAATGTCATTAAATTCATTTGTATGTTTTAAGATGGTTGAGGTCCGACCTATCGTTTCACCTAAAGTAATAAACAGTGGAGAATACGCCAGTTTCGCAGGGAAGGTTGTAGCGTGAACCCGTCCGGCGGGTCCCGTGGCCAACATTCTTCTCGGAGACTATAGGCGCCAGGAGTGGGATGTCGTACTATGTAAAGTTAACCGAAAAACCATGTTCGATTAACAAAGATGTTACACTGCCGGGAAAACTGGTCAGTGGACCCAAGATTTGGTTGGGTGAGTTGGCGAGCGTCACCGTCCCACACTCCACCACGGCCAGAGAGAGCATTCTTCAGAGCAATCTTCCCCCTCCCCCTGATCGAGAAAGTGCAGATGGCCTTGACCTGCCCGCCCGCCACTCTACGCACATAAAACAAGGAAGGTGCTCCTCGTTTCTCCTTAGCCCCCTCTTTTTATTGATAACATTAATGCATACAGATTCTGCATCGCGTTTTGGAAGTATAATATTGAGAGAATGCGCTGTTTTCAATCAACTGATTTTCATATTCACGATTACAATATGTACATACGTATTCGTTTCAGGTTTCGAGTATAAATTAAGAGGGGGCATAACGCTTGCTGTGTTAAGGTAACATGTACGTTAATTGCTCACATTTGCAAGCCATTACGTATAATCATATCTGACAGGAACTAAATGTTTCATGAAGCTAATACTTTTATCTTCAGCTGGTAGAAATTTCATAGATGTAAACGGCACGTAAAAGAACCTCAAGCCTGATAAAGAGGCCTCTAAGCAAAATTAACAGTCTTTCACGCCCAGCATAGAATGGGACGTTAAGGACCATAGTAGTTAAAGAGCGTCCATAAATAAAACTCAATTTAATTTCATAGATGTAAATTAAAAATGTTGTATTTTAAATACACTTAAAAAAAAAAGATTATCAAAAATTGAATTCAAAGAAGAAAAAAGGTTTATCTTAGATCATTTGTTAGTGTAAGCAAAGTTTGCTATAGTATGCTGATGCTTCCTAAATAGAATGTGCATTTACTTTTAATTATAATTTATAGAATATAAATATATTTATAAAATCTAAAATAATTCAAGTATGCTAATGAAACTCACAGAAAACATTCACTGAACAGTATATAATATGTCTATAACATTACAACTTGATATTTTTTTATAGTTCCTGTAAAATATGATTTTATGTAATGCCTTGCAAATGCGACCAAGTAATGCCCGTTTGACATACATACGTGTTCTCTTTCAGTGAAACAGCAATTACGTCAACATTTCATTCTTTATGTACGGCAATCATGCAACGATATTACAGGGGGATTCACCGAAACCAAATTGTTACAATTGTGCTACTAGCTTTATTATTTATGTAAATTAACAAATATATGAGATTAACGCTAATAATGTGTTACTTTATGCAACACAGCAAAATACTGAAAATTATGTCCGGAGATAGGTTGCAGTTCTGTGACGATCTACCAGCCTACGATGATACCGTCAAACTATTTTTGTAACATTTCGACTGAAATTGTATTAATAATATTAATATCTCTGCGAGTGTTGCGTCTAAACTCTACAAGGGAGTAGGCAAAATATTCCTAACAATTTTCATGGTAGCTGTGCGGGGAATTTGGAAATCAAGTCACCTCAAAAAATGGAGAAACATTATTGCCTCCGAGAGCCTCCTATCTGTGGATACTTTCCCTGGAGGTTTTTGAACAGTAAAGATTATTAAAATCGTTAACAAACCCTTGTAGACTTTAATAGACAAATTAAGGCTATTCCAGTTGAAATGTTACAAAAGTCTTTTAAGATATGATTCGCAGGATCGCAAACTGCCGTCGAAGAAACGGAGGTCAGTTGTGGCACAAAACTTTCAATAAATGAAATGTTTTCCTGTAGTGCATAAACTCACATTTGTTAATTTAGACATATAATGTAATCAATATTTACCACATAGCTGTAAACATTTGCTTTCATTCAGTTAGCCGTATTTTTATTCTCAAAATACTTAATATAAATGTTAATGCGATGCTTATACTTCTTCTTCTTCTTTCTCTGTTTAACCTCCTCGTATGTAGGACTTACAGGCGGGTGCCTGGGGTCAGAGGCCCATCGAGGAGCAAACACTGATGGATCAGACAGAATATCCAGGATGGGTGATCAGCCCGATGCCTGGTATGGGAGGAAGGAAGTAGATGAAACGAAATGTTGGTGAAATGGATGAAGGGAAAGGCGGTTATGGAGCAGTTGGTGGAATGAATGGCGGGGGAAACCGGAGAACCTGGAGAAAACCCGCCCAGACGCCGCTTTGGCGATGCTTATACGTTAGAGTAAAAATAAAATTCAACATAAAACTTTCATGCTGCAGTATGAAAAAACTGCTTTATTCTAGAATAAAAAATATTCGGCAGACATGGCGGATATTTCGTTTATCTGGTTCTGTGATATCGAACTGCAACCCTTTTTAGGAATGCTGCTCATACCAGGCAGAATGGATTTGCTGGAATCAAATATTTTATTTCAAAAAGGTATGTTAAATTATTACTAAATGCTTTAAAAATTAAAATTCTGAACATTTGCATTTACAAACTTACATGTGCAGCTATCTAGTGATAATATTCAACTTCTTGGGATCTCTACTACAAGGTGAGCCAAAAAACTACGAAAACCGCCTGCGCGGTGTTTTTCCTGTCCGCGTCCTCGGCGCTCATTGCCGTCTGCCACTATCATAGAAAGGCGCGGATGAAACCATACAACTTTTATAAAATACTTTTTAAGGCTTACCAACTTTATCAAAGGAAATGCTTAAACTGGCCACCGTCGTTGTCCATAATTTTTGGCACCTCTTTAGGAATGGATATCACTCACACGGACAGGAAAAAACACAGCGCAGGCGGTTCGTAGTTTTTTGGCTCGCCCTGTATTATAGATTCAAGAGCTTTCACTTCCCAGTTCTCTTTTCTTCCATTTCTGTCTGCCTTTATTTATGGTAAAAATTGGGACTGATAATACAGCCACATTTAAAGGAAGGTATATGATCAAAACATAGCATTTTTGGAAGAAAAACATGTCATTTTAAAATGTTTACAACATTTATTAGCAGCTTTCTTCTACTTTCAAATTATTTATCATTTACTTGAATTTGATGTATAGTTTTATATTTAGAGCATTTTAAAGGTAACATGGAAGATGTGAGATTGGAAGTGGTGAAGTTTAACTCTTCATTTTCTCAGCTTAATCATTTTCTACATTGCATGACATACACCCTCATTCAGTGCATACCAAAAGTATATACGGCAACTTAAAACTACTTTAGGTTAGAAAGTAGGATTTTATTATTCACTAAAGATATAAAAGGGTTGTTGTTACGCTCCTTCCCCTGGTAGTGTTTTAAAGTTCCTTTTTCCGTAACATCTTATGATTCGCTCAGAATAAAGAATGCCATAAAATAATTGTTTGATAACCTACATTCACAAACAAACAAACAAAAAAGACATTCAATAATCGAAATTACAATTAATTGCAGGTGATAACATTTTCGTTTCAAGGATTTATTAAATATGCTCCCTGCGGTTACCCGATAGTATTGTCTGCTTTAACGAAACGTCCACTTGTTTACAACTTAGTGGTATAGTTATACTTGTATATAGACGAATGCAGTCGATGAACCATTAACTAGTTAGCTTTTTAATCAATTTTCTATAACATCGCAGAAGCTGTCGATTAATCACATTTATGTATTTAAACAGACTTGCCATACTTAATAAACCAATTCACAGGTATGGGCTTCTCTAAATGACCGTGACAGGAAGAAATCCCCACCTTTCTTTGACCTTTCTTGACCAAAAATAACTAATTGATGTAATAACAAAGTATGCTGCGCAAGTATCAGCATTTCTGAAGGAGCTTCCATGTGTAATTTTCTTTGAAATATTTTACATATTTGTTAAGACAAGCTATTTACTTAGATTATCAACTATATCCGTAATAAATTTTAGACTACGAAATCGATCCAAATGTTGACATTAACTTTTGCCGTCCAGTGTACCTGCTTGCATTATCTGTGGATAGATGGCAGGGCATTCGTTATTACAAACTATTTTTGCTTTTACTATTGCTTTAGATCGTGGTATTAAATCTCCAATCCGGTATTTACTTGGCGATTGAGGCAAGCATGAAAACCCCATTCAGACTGATCAGCCCACGGGATTTGAAGCCAGGACCTCCCGGATGCAAGTTAGAGACGTTACCGTCTGAGCTATCCCGTTCGGTAGTCATATGTTTTGTCTCCAGAAATCGAGCATTCAAAGGAGAACCATAGAAACACCTCCAAGACTCACCATTGGGAAAATGTCACATAAGAGAGTGACAAAGACGAGCTGTTAATTCTGATCTGGCAATTGCACACGGATCACAGTGAACGTATTAGGACAAAAGTGACTTCATAACTACTTTGTACATTTGAGGCTCAGAAGTGGAATCCAAATGGAGAGAATCTCAAGAGGCTTCCGCGTGAGACGACAAAAATGAACCAAGAGTCAAAGATAGCATCATAAATCTGAAGGTAACCAAAGACATTCCCTATGTATCCGATGTTGTCTTCAAAGTTGATGATTATATTGCAGGAATTTTGTAAGGTATTTCTGTGCTCACTTTGTAAATTAAGTTTCTATTTCCGCATCTCTCAATTTCCCTCTGCCGTTAGTTCTGCAGTAGGATCCAGTTTTGCTAACATTGAGAAGCACTTTCTATGAGTCTTCAAGCACAAAATATCATATTTCTATTGCTGCAATTTCATCGAAATTGGATGGACCATTTAAGTTTAGACTGTACAATATCTCCAAAATTAAACGTTGTGGAAACAAATGTCTTTAAATAAAAGTTGCTTGATATTATGGGGGAAAGTAAATGCCATTAGCCGTGTTTTGTTTGGAGGACGTTATGATAGTTATTTTAGGATCAATTGAATTTTTTAAATGGAAATCTACAATTAGGGTTAAATTAAATTGACCCTAAAATGACCATCACAAGGCCGGCAGGGGGCAATGGCTTTTTTCGGACGTAAAAATCCTTAGCATGGCTTCCTTCAGAAGGGAAGCAAAGTCGGTGGTCCCGTGTCGTAGATTTACGACACGTAAATCCTGATAAAGAGACCTCTGAGCAAAATTACCGGTCTTTCACATCCAATATAGAATGGAACGGTAAGGACCATAGTAGTTAAAGAGCGTCCATAAATAAAACTCAATTTAATTTAATCCGCCGCGGACAGTTCGGCCGATCTACGAGCCCTCTGTATTTTATATTTATTTATACATACACCTATATATATATATAAAACTAACTATATTTATAATTATATATAACTGTATATAATATGTGTGTATATTTGAATATGCAAAGATTATTTCTGTATTTGATATTTTAATGTTTTGCATCCTAATAAGCGCTGTATACAGCAGCTTTCAGTTGAAGGAAGCAGAATTTTTCAATAACGTCTTTCTCTTTTAACTTTCTCTAATACGTATATCAAGTAGAGGAAGTATTGCATTCCACCCAAAAATTCGATACCGAGATTTCGCCGTAAATACAAGTTTTGAGGGGCCCTGGATCCAAATAAAGCATTTTTGGAAATGTCTCCGTGTGTGTTTCTGTGCGTCTGTCTGTAAAATTTTGATTTTCTAAAAAATTGCTCTAACGATTTTGATCAAAATACCCGACATGAAAGATATTTACATGACAAAACGAAACGCATATCTTGAATTTTCTGGGATTAGCCTAGAATTTTGTATAATGTTGTATAATTTGTAAAAGTTAAGCCATAGACGAAAACATACCACACAAGAAATTAGGGATGGGACCTCGATACTCGGTATCGAAGTATGTCTAATGCTTTGAGATAAACCATCGATACTTTTTCATACTTTCAAGTTTGGATTATTGAAAGTTGATGCGTTTAACTTTATGCTAGATAAGGGATAAAACGAGTCAGCCTCCCAGGTGTCTCCAAACAGTTGCTGGACTGTAGTTCTTAATAGGCCTTGACTGCGTTTCCTGTGGGTGAATGAATGCAACAGTCCATAGACTCTTGTGTCTAAATGAAAACATGCACAACAATGGGGAGAGGAGTAGAGGTACCATGTAACATGCAGCATTAACCGAGTTCTGTATGAAGCTCATTTAGCTATCGCACTAAACCACATTTCTGCAATAGCATGGCTTGGTTACTCACTCTCAGCTATATCATTTGCTTACTCCTGTTACCAAAATCTATGAATGTAGTAGAAACAAATCAGAACTTAAGACATGCAATAATATCAGTGCATGTATATATTTGTTCTTTCCTTCCATCTGTTACTTTGTGCTGTCGCAAGTCAAACTCGGGTTACGAGCGTGGCTTACAGGTATACCGTACAACTATTTTCATAATATGGAAAGAAAATCCTTTAAAAGAAAGTTTTCAGCACAAAACATAGTTACATAAATAGGGAAGCAAAGAAAGAATTGTTGTTATTATTATTATTAGCCTTGTCTAACAATAGCGGATATACAGGGAGAGCCAAAAGACTACGAACCGGCTGCGCGGTGTTTTTCCTGTCCGCGTCCTCGGCGCTCGTTGCCGCTATCATAGAAAGGCGGGGATGAAACCATACAACATTTTTAAAACTACTTCTAAAGACTTTACTTAACAACTTTATGAAAGTGGTTTGACGACAGAATTATTTGTAGAGATTTGTGGCCCCCTCGGTCCCCCGACCTGACCCCCTGCGATTTCTATTTCCGGGGTAACTGGATAGTTTCCTAAAGAGGTGCCGAAAATGAATGGATAACGACGGTGGCCAGTTTCAGCATTTCCTTTCGTAAAGTTGGTAAGTAAAGCCTTTCAAAGTAGTTTTAAAAATGTTGTATGCTTTCAACCGCGCCTTTCTATGATAGTGGCAGACGGCAACGAGCGCCGAGGACGCGGATAGAAAGAACACCGCGCAGCTGGATCGTAGTTTTTTGGCTGTCTCTGTATTATAACATCTGGCATTATCACGATAAAAATTGCTGTCAACTGGAAAATGTCAAACAGGAACAATTTCGGAATTAGCATAGAACACAAAATTCGTTACATGCACTTATGCGCAGAAAACTACTCGTATTAATAAGAACATAATTCAGTGAACAAGCTATCGACTGTTACAATTTTTTATAAAGTGAGTATCGAGAAATAGTGGTATCGTCCCATCACTACAAAAAGTGTAGAACTCTTTTAAACAGACAATTTACTTAAAATAAGTTTTTTGTGGCATAAGACGTTTCGGAGACATCCGTTATTAAAGGTTCGAATTTTTCAATACTTGTCATTCTTTTAAAGTCTCGTCGATTTTCAGTTGTTTCTTGGAATTGCATGGAAATAGTATGGAATTTTAAGGCCAGCATATAGCTCCAGTTCCTGAACATTTAACTATGACTGTTCTGTTTGTATTTATAACAAAATGTGTAATGTATCTAATTGGCCATTTTTGCAAAGGTTTATTTGGATTAAATGTAATAGATAGAAAAACAAGCTTTATTAAGAATAGTTTGTATATCCATTAATAAAGATAGAGAAAGTAATGTGAATGTATCACATCAGCTTTTTTAATTTGTAGTTTCTCATTTTTGTAAGCAGCGCGTTTCTTTCTCCGTGAGAAGTTTCTGAAGTTCTTATAAGCAGAAAAACAAAAACTGAGCGACATATAAAAATGACAGTGGACATGGACAACAACAGCAGCATCACACCAGCCGAAGTACCACTTTCTTACTGCCATTCTTTTCTTTGTATATTAATTTTGATCCTCATTTTATTTTGTCTTTCTTGTATTTTCTTAGCAGTTTGTGTATGTTGGTTACAGAGGATGAACAAGGTTATGCTGATGTTACTTAAACTATTATTTCCTCCCAGCTGAGATTTTCTCTATGAATACGACGGGGAAGCCCGAATGTGACAACGTGGAACTCAGTTGCATTCACGAAAATCATCATTACAAACTATGGTGTTTGTGGTTGTTTAGCAGTGTTTTTGCATAGTATTTTCTAACTATTCTAATTTTTTTGTTCTTTAAGAGCCCTGAGAGCCTTAGTTGACTCTAAGTATTTGTGTAATAATTTTTAAATGCCTCCAAAGAAACGCAAGGCTATTGGGTAAGTGCAACTTAAGGCTAAAAATCGTCAAACCAAGGGCAACGCCGGGTATTTTAGCTAGTAATTCAATATTACGTGTGCATTCATCTAGGCAAATTCGTAAATATACACAAGCGTTACATTGCAAATGAAGATGATATTGTAGCATCAATGCTTTGCTTACTGTTATGCATATTTTGCAAAATAACGATAAGGCAACTGTTGGGTTGATTGGCGTAGTTTTATGAAAGTTGGCTTTCTGTGCCCAAGTTGCGAACGGGATCCTGGCCAAGGAAATATTTCCTGAAATTGTTAAATAAACAAGAATTATTATTTATGTGAGTTTTTTTATATAAACTATCTTAATTCTGTACCGATTTCACAAAGTTTTAGAATATCAACAAAGATTTCTTTTACTCTTACATAAAAATTCCAACTTAGTACCTGCAGTGTATCGCCTAACAATCCTGAGCATTTTTAAGAATCTATATATCAACTGTGTTTAATTTCGTCCGATTTTAACAAAAATGATATGTATATATAGAATTTGTTCGTCTTATAACTCGTTTTCAAAGCCGTAAATGCACTGTTTCTCCTAAAGCTAATACGTTAGTTGGGCTGGCCCCGTGGCTCAGTCGATAGAGCACCTGCTGTGCGACGGCCCCGAGTTCGATTTCCAGCTGGGGGTGGGAAACTTTCTTTAGCTAAGATTATTCCCTAAAGTCTGGAAGTATGAATGAGTGTGTGATCTGGTGTATAAAACCCAAAGACAAAATCCATGACAACAGCATACGAGTTAACACCATTGCCGCCAGATAATATGTTCCAAAGGTAAAAGGCCGCCAATATGACAATTGTAATTAAAAGAGGCATATAAATGGAACAATTAGAACACACACATTTTATATACATATATATATATATATATATATATATATATATATATATATATATATATATATATATATATATACACGAGGGCTGTCCCAGAAGTACCCGACCTAACAAAGAAAACAAAAATTCTGGGAAAAAACATCTTTATTTCTCTACATAGTTTCCTTACAGCTCGATACACTTTTCCCAGCGATGTTCAATAGCTTCGATACCCTGTTTATAGTGAGAACCGTCGAGTTCTGCAAAATAGCCATCAGCTGCAAACTCCACCTCTTCATTATTGGCAAATCTTTTACCATCAAGCCATTTTTTCAAGTTTGGAAACAGAAAATTATCAGAGGGGTATAAATCTGGCGAATAGAGTGCATGAGAAAGCAATTCGAACTTTAACTCGCTGATTTTGGTCATGGCGAAATTGGATATGTAAACTGGTGTAATGTCTGGATGAAACAGAACTTTCTTTTTCGCTAAATGAGGCCGTTTTTGCTTGATTTCATCATTCAAACGTTGCAATAAGTTTGCATAATACTCGCCAATGATTGCTTTTCCTTTTTGAAGATAATGAAAATTATCCTACGCGCATCCCAAAAAACTGATGCCATGACCTTGGCTGCAGATGGAACCGCCTTCACCTTCTTTGGAGCCGTTCTCCCCTTTCAATCCACTGTTTTGACTGTTCCTTCGTCTTAAGCGTGAAGTGATGGACCCATGTTTCATCTATGGTTATGAATCGACGCAAAAAGTCGGCTTTACGCAGCGAAACATCCCAAACACTCGACTGAAACATCCTCATGACGCTGCTTTTCTTCCATTGTGAGTAAAAGCGGCGCCAATCTTGCGCACAGCTTTCTCATGTCTAAATTTTCAGTTAGTATGCGATGTACAACACTTTTTGAAATGCTTATGATGTCTGCTAGCTCGCGCACTTTCAGTCGACAGTCATCCAATTCCATTTTGTGGATTTTCTTCACAATTTCTAGCGTGGTCACCTCATTTGGTCGACCACTGCGATGTTCATCTTGGCAGCTCGTACGACCTTGCTTAAACGAAACCACCAAATATTTTAGTTGTAAACGAAGGAGCAGACTCCCCCAGAGTACAATCTAGCTCAGCTTTAATATTAGTTGGACTAAAACCTTTCAAATGAAAGTATTGCATCACATAATTATGACCAGTTTATCAATGTTTACGAATTCGCTGAGAGCGTTCACTATTGATGGCTTCCAAACAATTGCTAAACAACGTAGCATCGCCAAACTTCAAACTTAAGCTTTATAAGGTTGGTACTTTCTACCACAGTAATTTTTTTGAAACAACAACCGCTATATATACATCAGATCGGGTACTACTGGACTGCCCTCATGTATGTATATGTATATATAATATATAGACAAACACACCCACACACACCTATGCGCTAGTTGTATTTAATGACCCTTCTTACTGCATACGGCACCACAGGCGATGGACACTGATGATACACGAAATGAAATGATAATTATGAAAGGAAATTTGGGAAGGAAATATTCCGGCCCTAAGTTTAGGATACTTCCTCGGCATTTACCAGTTAGAGGACTTAGGAAAACCTTGAGAAAACCTCAGTCAGGGAGGACAGTCCCAAAGGGATTTGAAGGCAGACCTATTCACGAGTACGTGCCTTAACGACCTCGGCTACCTGTATTGGTTTAAAAATTATACATATAGGCAGGTAAGGCGAGCGCAACAAAAGCTACGCAGTCTAAAAATAGAAAACATTAAAGACATAAAAGCAACACTTCTTGTAGCTCTATTTCGATCGAAACTTTAATCTCGAATATTAATATGGAAGTGATACTAAGAAAAACCTTGTCGTCCATAATTGACCTTAATAAGATCATCCTCTCAAGTTCAAACCTATAATGGGGCCGATGAGTATAACACGGGCATGACTTTAACGAAGTTCGCTGTGCATAAAATGACTCTTTATTGGTACTATGCACAGTCGTGACAATGAAAATAGGGTTGAGATCATACATAAGGTCTGCTGCAACGATCTCGTATGACAGGCTATTGATCTACGATCACACATTGCGTTTCGAACGAAAGCGCTTCTTCGGTTCAAATATTTTCGCATCCACCTGTCCACTTGACTATGTTAGGGTTCATGTTGTGTGCGCAGCTAACACTCTCGTTGCAATATAAGGAATTTGTGAGGAAGCTTTTGAAGCTCTGCAGTCAGAATGTAAAGAACAACTGCCAATGGAATCTAAGGGACTTGTGAAAGATTTTTGGAGCTGTGCAGTCACAATGTAAAGAACAACTGCCAATGGAATATAAGCGACTTGTGAAAGATTTTTGGAGCTCTGCAGTCAGAATGTAAAGTACAACTGGCGGTGGAATCTAAGGGACTTGTGAAAGATTTTTGGAGCTCTGCAGTCACAATGTAAAGAACAACTGCCAATGGAATCTTAGGAACTTGTGAAAGATTTTTGGAGCTCTGCAGTCACAATGTAAAGAACAACTGCCAATGGAATCTTAGGAACTTGTGAAAGATTTTTGGAGCTCTGCAGTCACAATGTAAAGAACAACTGCCAATGGAATCTAAGGAACCTGTGAAAGAGTTTTGGAGCTCTGCAGTCACAATGTAAAGCACAACTGTCAATGGAATATAAGGAATTTGAGGAAGCTTTTTGGAGCTCTGCAGTCCCAATGTAAAGAACAACTGCTAATGGAATCTAAGCGACTTGTGAAAGATTTTTGGAGCTCTGCAGTCACAATGTAAAGGACAACTGCCAATGGAATCTAGAAATTGTGAAAGATTTTTGGAGCTCTGCAGTCACAATGTAAAGAACAACTGCCAATGGAATATAAGGAACTTGTGAAAGATTTTTGGAGCTCTGCAGTCACAATGTAAAGAACAACTGCCAATGGAATCTAAGGAACTTGTGAAAGATTTTTGGAGCTCTGCAGTCACAATGTAAAGAACAACTGCCAATGGAATATAAGGGACTTCTGAACGATTTTTGGGGCTCTGCAGTCACACTGTAAAGGACAACTGCCAATGGAATATAAAGGACTTGTGAAAGATTTTTGGAGCTCTGCAGTCACAATGTAAAGAACAACTGCCAATGGAATATAAAGGACTTGTGAAAGATTTTGGAGCTCTGCAGTCACAATGTAAAGGACAACTGCTAATGGAATATAAGGGACTTGTGAAAGATTTTTGGAGCTCTGCAGTCACAATGTAAAGAAAAACTGCCAATGGAATCTAAGGGACTTGTGAAAGATTTTTGGAGCTCTGCAGTCACTATGTAAAGAACAACTGTGATGGAATATAAGGAACTTGTGTGAGGTTTTTGCAACTCTGTAGTCTCAATGTAAAGCACAACAGTCAATGGGATATTAGGGACATAAGGGATTTGTGAGAGGTTTTTGGAACTCTGCAGTCATAATGTTAAGAATAAGTGTCGGAATATAGGGGGCTTACGAGTGGTTTATGAAACTCTGCAGTCAGAATGTAAAGAGCAACTGTGATGAAATATAAGGGACCTGTGAGAGGTTTTTAGGTCTCTACAGTCAAAATGTAAGCAACTGTCGATGTAATATAAGGGACTTGTGAAAGGTTTTTAGACCTCTGCAGTCACAATATATGCCACAATTGTGTATTATCGAATATTATATATCTTCATTTGATAAACTCTTAAATTCACACGTCTTAGTTCCCCAAGACTGCCGAGGACTAGTCATCTTGTAATTTCCCACAATTATGGCTGCAATAATAATGCAACAACCTTATTAGTACCTAATAAAAATAGTAGAAATAGAAATAATGATAACAATAATAATTTAACAAGGAACGCATATCATTCATATACAATAGGCTATGTGCTGCAAGTAAAACGACACAGTGTCATTTTAGATTTATAGGTAGTATGCCATTTTACCTGTATTCACAATTTTTAAGACATCGCCGTGTTACACACAAACACGCGTACTTCAAGCTACGATAAAACAAAAAATATTGAGGATGAAACACTGTACTTACCTAACTAGTAAAAAAGAGAATAAAAAAAAATCCTTAACTCTAACAACCCGTTGCAAAGTTCATCCGAAACAAAGTGTTATCCTGAATATTCTGCAGATTGAAAGTGGTGCCTCTTACAGCAATTGCAAGAACACGTATCTACAATTCATTTTAGGACAGTTTCTCCTACTATCGATTAGGTATACGAAAAACGTTATTTAAAATCACGTTGCCATAGTTAGTTCAGTTAAACGGAATTCTACGTATATTTCTTGTAGTTTAAACAGGACAATCTATCAAATCAATCTATCCATCAAACTATTACGCAACATGTGGATAGTTTTCCATTGTCGCCACTATTTAGCTGAAGAGGCCCACATTTCACTGATACTTGGCTTTACAACTTGCAGCGCAGGCGCAAATGTGTGCAACATTCTGGAACTGTTGCTGTATTGCTTCACTGGCAACAGATGACGTCATCGCTACTTGTGTGATTACTTGGTAAACAGAGCAACTAGTAAGCAACTTTTCCTCTCTTTTTTCTGTTCCCTTGCTTGAAGTGCTCTTAATTCAGACCCCCACAATAACACTGCGGACACAAACGTGACTTCGTCAAGGGAGTAAAAAATCGCGGAAGACTTAACAAGTGGTTTTTATACAGCGCGGCGCACACGAATATTTGACACTAACATAGCTGGCTACTGTCATGAGTTTTCCTACTACATAAGAGTTGTCAGGTTATAACCTAAAACATAAGTCATTTACAAACAAATTCTGGTGAGTTACATTCACATGCTTTCTTTATCCACTATCGTTTATTGTTATATAGCTGCTACCAACCTTCTTAGAGAGGCTTTTTTTCTATCTACTTCATGTTAATCAAGATAAAGGTTTGCAGAAATAGTTTCATTACACATTTCGTTATTGGTACAAGGAGGCTGAAGCAACAGTCAAATCTTTAAAACGCGGGTCTTAATATGCCGGCTTTGAAATTCCATACTCTCCCATGACATGGCGAGAAACCACTTTAAAAATTGTATTGGAAAATTCAAACCAATAACAATGGATATCTCGAAAATGGCTGATGCCACAGAAAGTATTTGAAATAGCATTTGAAATAATTGCATAAAAGAGACCTACATTTTTTGTGTAGTACTCGTACAATTCCGAATGGTGAAGACTTTACAGGCTATCCGCAGAAAATTCAGGATAATATTTTCTGATTCAATTAATTTTAAACACACTATTTTAATAACAATTGTTAAAGAGATATTTTTGAAAAACTACAAAAAAGCTAAAACCGTCGCATCGTTGGAAGATGCTGAACTTTAAATAGGTACCAAGTTCGGTCGGTATTTATCGGTCTTTTCGTTTTTTAATTATGCTGCTCACATACACAACCGAACTTTATTCTAAGTCTGGTGTGTTACATTCTCTATATACTAGTCGTTTTGGTGGTATGGTATCTTAATAACAATTATCATATCACTTCGAAGGTGTACCGGGATACTTGAGTCGGTGAGAAGATTTATACGCTTACGGGATTCTCGCCATGATAGTCCAAGCGGGAAAGGCGCGGATAGCCGAGATCCATGATTCGAGTTCGGGCCGTGGCATTGAAGTTTTCAAGTCTGATTTATACTTCGAAACTGTTAAAAACTTTTATTATCCCATTGTTTCGTAATTAAAAATACGAATTGAGATAGAGACTACCTCGGATACAGAAAACTCAGATAATATGCTAATATATCGTCGATAAAAAAAACCGCTTAAAATGTACAGCAATTGTTTTTTTACAATATAATTTCTTAAAATATACATTGAATACCTTAGATACTTTAATTAAAAGACAAACACTTTATAATGTTACACGAGATTACTTTTTGAGAAAAACTTTCATAATGTTTGCCCTCTTGTCTCTCTTGGTCCCTCGAACTGCACTGATATGAAAACTCGTACAATTTATGTTCCAAAAACTCTCTCTGTTAACACGAAACCTCTATTAATCACGAGTCTACTGAACTTCTTAATAACAATATGTGCACACCCAAGTGTGCCTTCGAAACTAGCACCCGTATTCCCTCACAGCCTCCCTCCAACAATTCTTCTCTCCGTTTCTTTTGATGAATACTGTCATCTTAGAAAATATTGAATTATTTTTTTTTTCGCCCGGTAAAATTCCACATCCAGCAGTTGGAGGTTAATATTACGTAAAAATGCAGGTTCTGTAATCATAACTCATTTGCTATTTCGAAATACCTACAAATTCCAACTTAATGAGGTAGGAGAATTTACAAAACTGCGTTTTCAAATTTGTAAAACATTCGGAGATCACTGTCGTCCGCAACGGGGAAGAAATAACCCCGTTGTCAAATCGCGTTGTATACAGCAACACTTCACGCTCCTGGAATTTAGTGAGACGCGTATTTTTTGAGAGCAAGCCACGGCGAACGATCGATGGAATGGGTAATGAATGTGTGAGAACAGAGAAAAAAAGGGAGACGCCGCAAATGTAGTGGGGGCAAATCAATAAAAGCCAACATTTGTTTTTCTTTCGTTTCAATGAACTACGGAGTGACAAGTATAATGATAGAATGGCACATCAAGCGACGTTGTATTAGGTCATAAATATGTAGTACTCCCTGCAAGGATAAATGAGTCGATCAATAAGGGGACGAGAGTTGGAATATTATACGCGCACTTTTAATGATCAAATGCCACATCCCTCAAAGCTACAAAACTGAAAACCTGATAGCACGGTGTGTATATGAGTGGTGTCACTGAACTGAAGTTGACTTATACAAGACAATTTTATGAATAGCAACTTCGCTTCTTAAATTATGTACTAACAGAGAAACTAAATTCATGCCTTAAGTTATAACCCTTTCGCTGATGATGAAGAAGCGACTCTCCATAAAGTATTCGCATCTGCTTTAAACTTGTCTTATGTTTCACATTCACATGACCTTCTCTAAACTTTTTGTCTTTGGATTCTGTCTCTATTTTGTTGACAAAACATACCGGTCGAAATACCACGAGTACTCTTTGATGCTAATTTCAACTTTAGCAGTCGAGTATTTAAATACTTATTTTTATAACTATTTGTTTAATTTAGTCACGTTTTAACACGTAGTGTCCAGTGTAGCATATTTTACGCAAAGGTAGTTTGTTAATGGCTGTGTTTTTTAATTTCATATTATACTAACACTTAACAATAAAATACAAGTATTTATAGCTGTTTTATATTGTAAAAAAGATTAATTTTTTCAATAAAATTGCAGTGTTGTTTAGATAAGAATAAGAAACAAAATTCAAGCAACTGCAGTCAAATGCAACCCCTTCAGCTGCGAAGCGTGCCATCACACCCATTATTTTACTTGGATCCTCCCCGTCCTTTACCAGAGGCACATTTGACTGCAGTCGCTGAGATTCGAACTAACGACGTTTGGGTTAACGACCACGCCCATTCGAATCGCTTCGGCTGTGGTGCCTGTGAAAGGGATATTAGAGCCAGTTTAGAAATTAGAGACGAGCGGCTTCTGCAGAAAAACAATTCCGGCATTAAGGGGTTAACATAAGCTACTGTTAGGTTAACAAGTAGTTCCACATTATCACTGGAGTCTAGTTGTTATGGGTGTAAGGACTTTATAATGTTACCTCTTATAGTTTATGACAAAACAAGAACATGAACTTTTGTTTTCTAAAGAATAGCGTTTAACATACAGTTTAAGAAAAGTGGACATTTTCATGTAGATATAGGTGCACAAATCAGCTACTGCTCACACAAGCCGCCAATTTTGCACTAATTCTAACTGCAAATTTCTGTACACACTTTTCAGGTTTTGCATTGAATGTTGAAATAAGCCATTTCGTTTATTTACAATTTCTTTTCGTTTGATTGTCCAACAGTAAGATACACAAACCACACTCAAACCTCTTATGCGGCTAAAACCTAGTTAAATTGGTGTCCATTGTCACCAAGATTGTGCACTTGTCTTTAAAAAATTTTACGCACGGCTAGGCAGATTATCCAATGCTAACTGGATGTTACTGCTACACGCTGCACTAAGCTTATTGTGCACAATCTATTCTTATATTCCTTGTTTTAACACATGTGCATTGCAAAACGTTTTATTTATCTAACGAAAAAGACTATATTGTGCTTGAGAACATAACATTCAAAACAAACACTACGCGGTTTACAAAAATGACTTTAGCAGCATATCAGCTGTGCTAAGATATAGATCACGCGTTTAATCGCAAAACACTTAACACAAGTTATGTCTGAATAAGTCGCCGGAATATGATTGCTTGGGTCCAATTACAGATATGTACGCTTCAAAGATTCTAATAACTATTGCAACTATAAATATTAAAATACACTTAGTACACTAAATGGCAAAAACCACAAAAAAATCACATTTTTAGATTTTTATCTAGTCATCAATTTGAATCTCCTCTTTAATTTGATATACGTATTTTATCATTGTTGGCATAATCTTACGTTTCAAACATATTTTTTAAAAAATCTGGTATAGTGCACTAACACGACTTTCTCTACTCTTGTACAAACTATTATTACAAACGCTTATTTTCCATCTATTTCATGTTAACCGAGATAAACATTCTTATTGCTAATTTTCTTGTAGATGCAAGGGGAATATGGTATGCTTTAAGCGAGATTCAAGTCTTTTAAGGGCTGGTTGCTATGTGGAGCATTTTATTCTCTTTGCATATCCAGGACATAAAAAAAATAAAACAAAAATACACGAATAACAAATTACCATTTGAGAATTATTACCATTTATTCTAACAAATAACAAGGAGTATCTCGGAAATGGTTGACTCCACAAAAATAAATTATATAACAAATTTGTGTTTTAACGAGATCTACATTTTTTGTGTAGAAACATTTTGTCTATCTCTTACGGTTTACCAGTTATAAAAAAGTTTTAAGAATGAAGAGGACTTTGTGGACATTCCCATAAATTCAAGATATACATTCTATTTGTTGAGAAAATCAAAATTTTCGACAAATGTTCCATGTAAAGGATAGTCTGGGGTGGGGGGATTTTCTTGAAAATCTTCGTGTCGCATCTCTAAAAGATACTGAACCTAAATACAAAGTTCGATATTTATCCGACTTTTCGATTTTTGTGTTATGCTGTTCACAGACACACACGCACCTTTTTCTAAAAAGGTTTTTTTTCGGATTCAGAGACCTCAAAACATGTATTTCCGATGAAATCTCGGTATCGAAAATTTTGGTGGAATGCAATACTTCCCCTGCATTACGTACTACAGAAAGTAAAATTTGATGTTACACATTCACATGACTTTCTATACACTCTATCGTCTATTGGTGGTATTCAAAGTAATCTTACGAATGCTTATTTTTTTTAATCTACTTCATTTTAATTCAAATAAGCTTTTGCAGAAATAGTACATTACACATTTGGTTACAGATACAAAGGGAATAGCGATAGTAAACTGTTTAAGAACTGGACAATTCTGTATTGTTTCTATGCAATCGCGAGAAACAACTGAATGTTGACAGGACTTAAAAGAATGATCAAGAAATAAACAATTCGAACCATTAATAACAGATATCTCAGAAATGACTTATGACACAAAAAATTATTTGACATAAATTGCGTGTTTTAAAGAGCTCTACAATGTTTGTGTAGTACGTTTACGTCTACCGCTTGACATTTAGTAGTTATACAATATCATACAAAATTATTCCGAGCTAAGAGTAGCAGATGGGTTATTCCTAGAAAATGCAAAATATACATTTTTCTGTCATGTAAATACATTTAATATACGGTATTTTAATTAAAATCGTTAGAGCAATTTTAGGAAAGTAAAAAATTTCGAAAAAGCCTTCCATGTAAGGGTAGTCTGGGGTCGGGGGCTTTTCTTGAAAATCTTCGTCTCAACTTGAATAGTAAGTATTGAGCCTAAATACCAAGTATGGTGTTTATCCGACTTTTCATTTTTGGGTTCACAAACACACACTCAGACCTTTTTCTAAAAAGGATTTTGATTTTATTCAGGGGGCCTCAAAACATGTATTTCCGGTGAAATCTCGGTTTCGAAATTTTGGATAAAATGCAATACCTTCTTTACCTACTATGTATGTGGTGGAGAAAGTAAAAATGGTACTGCTCTTACAAGAGATTATTTTTCCATTTTCTTCATGTTATTCGAGATAAAGCATTTGTAGAAATGATTTTATTACATATTTCCTTGTAGATGCAATGGGAATAAGGGAATACAGTAGGCTTAAAGCGACAGTCAAATCTTTTAAGAGCTGGTCGCTATGTGATGGCTTTGAAATTCCGTCCTCTTTGCATGACCAGGAGGAGGGGGAGAGGGAGAGAAAGAAACGAATAACATCTTCCCATTTGAGAAAAGCATAAATGTTTGAAAAGTCAAGCAATATCCTGGAAATGGTTAATTCCACACAGCAGAGAGAGAGAGAAAGAGAGAGACAGACAGACAGACAGACAAATTGTGTACCTTAACGAGACCTAAATTTTTTGTGTAGTAAGATTTTGTCTATCTCTTACGTTTACCAGTTGCGCAAAAGCCATTCAGAATGAAGAGGCTATTCTCAGAAAATTCGAGAAAGATCTTAATGGTATTTTAATCAAAATCGTGTTCTTTTTGTAAAATCGACAAATTTTCCATGTAAAGGCTAGTTTGGGGTAAGGGGATTTTCCTTAGAAGATACTGAAGTAAATATCAAGTTTGGTATTGTACCGACTTTTCATTTTTTAGTTGTATGCTGCTCACAAACACACACATAGAGGGACGTTTTTCTAAAAATGCTTGTGTGTGTATGTGTGTGTGTGTGTGTGTGTGTGTGTGTGTGTGTGTGTGTGTGTGTGTTTTCAGCGGGCCTCAAAACATATTTCCGTGAAATCTCCATATCGAATTTTTGGGAAGAGAAAGTAAATCATAATTCGCACACACATTGGTTCATGAATTTAGAGGATTTAACATTGGCATTATAGGGTTTTCAATCTCCCCTAAAAATATTTTAGGCTGCGAAATGCCTATATTAGGTGGAAGGGTTACTCAAGTGCTTCGTTTAGGTGCTTGTATGTACCTATATAATGAAAACTGTATATTTCAGTAAAGTACCTATTTCAGCAAAAAGAAATTACGTTTAGGGCTCATCGTGACAACAGGATGCCGTGAAACCATTTAGGTTGAAATATATGATTTAAACAGCAGGTATACAGTTTATCTTCATTTTCTTACCTAAGTGCTTAGTTTTTGCTACAATTTATCGTTCTATTTTGTATAAATCGCAATTTTCACGACAGTTAAAGAGATTGTAACCAGCCATTGAAGGTGTGTGCAATCTTGTCATAGCACACAATTTGGACAATAATAAATGAGGTGCACACAAGTGTGCAGAATGAACATAACTTTACTTTTCAGCACTGAGTTCTGTCACTGTTTTTGGATATTTGTTGCAGTTCAGCACATGGTATTTATCGCATTTGTTGGCAGAATTTGCAAACACACATATCCGTCACTGCAAAAAATGTTTTTGTAGCATACTTTATGATGGAAACCGTGCACGGCCAGCCTCGTTACAACGGTCCCATGTTTTGATTCGCTCCTGTGCAACTCCTGTCTGTCATGGCGCTTGTTGCAGGGAAGTCTTCCTCGACCTCGGTTCTTTTCTTGAGGTTTTCTGTTAACAGTTTTCTATAGGCCTCTGTTGAAAGGACTAGTAGTTCTAGTAAAGATCTTCCATCAGAAAGAACTCTCTCGTCAGAATGAATACATATCTCGACAGAGTGTATTTCGACACCCCAAATACTCACTTGAGGACAGTAGCCTTCACTTTCTCCCATTCTTTTAGGTCCTTCTTTATTAGGTTTTATCATATTTGATGTATGCCATATGTCAGAATTGGGACAATTTTTGCTCTGAAGAGTTTCATTGCCATCTCCAGGGAGATTTGCTGTATATGATCTATGTCGTTTATGGTCCTTATGGCAGTTATGGCTTGCTCTTTTGTATACCCCGAAAGTAATTAGCAAGTATTTGGGGTGTTCTTCACAGTTAGAACTTCCCTCAGTGTGATTGTTTCTGCGTTTTTCCGCTTTCCTCCTTTCCGGAAGGTCATTTGAACGGTGTTCTTCCTATTTATTTTTAGATATTTTCATCTGCCGTCTTGCTAGTTGGTTGAAACTCTGTTGCAGGTCCTCGATCTTCCTTGCCGTCATGATCATATCAGCATACATGTATATAATGTATGGGTGTTGTTCACCTTCTTCGTTACATCTGCTACAATTTGAACAATTGTGATGACGTTCCGTCCGCTTTGATTTGTTGTATTTCTGCAAAACAGTAAATGAGATTCATTTTGGTTCTATTTGTTTTTGTGAAGTGTTTAAGTTAACACGTGAAGCTTTTAGTTTTTTAGGTCTCACAGCTAAAATGTACTGCCCTACTTGAGTTTTACTTTTGGCGCGTAAATGTTAAGTTATGTCAGGGCCCAGATTTTGATGACCTAAAACTAGATTTGAAAAATGACCTATATAAAGGGCTAAAAGTTTTTAAAAATGACAGTAATTCCAAAAAAGAAAGAAGGAAAAAAAGAAGACAAAGACTGAGATCTATTTAATTTATTAAAATTAGTGCAGAGAAAGTTGTAAATTAATTTATACATGAGTATAACTGCTATACAAGCAGAAATAATAGGTATGAGTGAGATAGGTAATTTAGAAATTAATTAAAAATGTAATATTTGTTCACATTCTTGTTTGAAGGACCACAAAAGAAAATAAACTTGTTTTTGAAGCAGGCCTTAACTCTGCATGCAGCATTAACTCTTTTCAATTCTCAATTCAATTCATTGCTAATAAACAGGGCTTCACACGAGGGCAAAGACAACATCAACCTAACTGTATGCACTTATTAACGCGAAAATGGGAAAATTGACCTGTCTCATTCCTAGTGTGAAAGACGAAATCAAAACAGTAATTATACCTGCTGCTCTAACAATAGACACCCCTTCACCCACAAGCAATCTTTTCCAGACTAATCAGTAAATAGGAATGATTGTTTTCTTCCGAGTAAATGATATACAAAGTTAACTATTTCGCAGTTGAATGGTGAAATTTCTGTTGTTTGAAAAGTTATTCTTTGTAAAATGTCAATGAAAACTTTTATATACTCGACACAAAACTTTTATATATTCGACACAACTGCAAGAAAATTACTAAATAAGGACGCAAAGGTCAAGAAAATGACGAAATAATTACATAAATTCGAAAAAAGTCCTTAAAATAGAAAATTGCATAGTTACCTAATAAATATGCGTTTTCATAATCTGGGATCCATGATAAGTATTTATAAACACTTAATAATACCTATGATGCAACAAAAGATGACATATCATCAGAATCCGGAACCTTGTTATAATTTACTTTCTTTTGTTCTTTCATTCCAAGGTAAATAATTTTTTTTCATTAAATATTTACTGCCAATTCACGGCATAACTTTTTTGGGGAATTAAATATCACTACGAAAACTTAAGTCCAGTAATGCACTGACATCGCGGCTGCTTTCGAAACTTGCCGCACTTATACTGCAGGGCAGCCGTCAACTTGTCCCTCAAGCGCGAATTCTCGATCGGGGGTGATCTAAAGTTTCAATAGATGTTTGAGAAAATAAAATCAATGAAGTAATACAGGGGGGTTTATAAATTCTCAAGGATGTTTGAGAAAAGGCAAAAACGCAAATAACACAGGGTATTTATAAGGTTCAATAGATACGAGCAAATAGACCAAATGAAAACTCCAAATGACCATTCACAATGGAAATTAACCGTTAGCACAGCGAGGTAAACTTAAAATTAATGTGACGTGGTGTCATTCACAACGACAAACGCAAACATAAACAGCAGCCAAGCACAAGAGAGAATGAAACAGCTGAGTAACATGGCGACCACGAAGTGCCCAGCAGCACACACGGCAAAACAGATTATGTACATAGATCAAAATAACACGAACTACCCACCTGACTAGAGGAAGTGAAACTCAAAAAACAAAAAAAAAAAAAACAAAAAAAAAAAAAAAAAAAAAAAAAAAAAAAAAGAACTAGCTACGATCACTATTCCCTTTTTCTGCAAATCTAAACAGAGGATTTTAAGACACCTCAAGTGATTCCTGGTCTGCGACCTTGCACGGAGAGGCAGTCGGCGAGTCACCCATGGCGACGTACTATCTGAATTGAGATGAGAGAGCGGTCACGTGATGAGGCGTGTGAAGAATCCGAAGTCAATCTCTTTCTCTCATTTGCTTGTCCTTATGTTTGAGTTTAGGGCCATATTTGTGCAAACATCAAGTAATGTGAACGTGTGTATCAAGAAAATCTGGTGTTACATTTACATGTCCTTCTCTACCCTTCATTGTTTTATGTTTATATATATCTTCTACAAACTATCCCAAAGAAAGCCTATTTTTCTGTCACGTTAATCGAGGTAAACGTTTGCAGAAATACTTTCATGGCACATTTCGTTGTAAATACAAAGGCATAGAGATGTTTAAAAAGAGTCGCTACACTGGCCTTAAAATTCCATACTTGTTGCTTGATATCCGATAAACACTAAATAACTACAGCACTTAAAAAAAGACATCGTATTAAAAAATTCAAACCAATAATAACGCATACCGCGGAAATAGTTGATCTATAAAATAGTTATCTGAAATAAATTGATAAAATCACGTTATACAAAATTATAAAAAATATCTACCGATTGAAGAGAACTTCACAGGCAATTCCCACAAAATTCAAGATATACATTTTGTTTATGCAAAACATTTAAAACTATATGGTGTTTTAATCAAAATCGTTAGTCATTTTTGACAAAATAAAAAATATAGACGCTTTCCACGTAAAGGGGAGCTTGAGATGCAGGGGATTTTCTTAAAAATCTACGTCGCGTTTTTGAAAGACATTGAACTTAAACATTAAGTTTGGTATTTATTCGACTTTTCATTTTTTAATTATGATGTTCACACACACCTTTTTCTAAAATGTTTTTTTTTTTGGATTCAGGGTGCCTCAAAACATGTATTTCCATTGAAATTTCGATAAAGAAGTTTTGGGTGGAATGCAGTAGGTAGGTACTTCCTCTACCTGCTAGGAACGTGCTAGACTTGCGTGGTGACAGTATTTGTGCAGTTTCACACAACACTGCCAATGAGGAAAAGCTGCACGAAACAGCAGTGATGTTGGGCATAGCCTGCCAGTTCCTTTAGCTAAGACAATGAAGTTGATTCTAATACTTGCCGCTTTATGCATCTCAACGCAAAAGGGTTTTGATGTGTGAGATACCGAGAAAATAAAAGTCTGCGTCGTGGTGATCTACCAATCCTCTTAAGAGAAAATGTATCCAAGTACATACAAAATTTACGGAAAAAAGGTGGGAGAGCTCCATCCTGTTGGAAAACCACCGTTTCCAAGATGCCTCCTGCTCCAATTGTAGCCAAAGGAACTCTTCTTGCATATCGAGATACAAAATGTCTGCGAAGAAGACTACTAAAGGAGCATATCCAGCATGAAGTATGTGCCGGAAATTGTGCGTGGAACTGGAACATAAACCCTTGGAACGTGGTTGAAGCACAGCAGAGATGTATGATGCGTTACTATGTGTTAAGGATGCATTGGTTCAATAATGCATGCAAACTTGATCCGCATAACTACATAAAAAGCAAAAATGATAGTTATTTGAGGGCGAAAATGTACATTTAATCTTACCTTAAATTGTCCTTTCACACTTGTCAATGTTACAGCAATCACTGGCAAAGGATCAAAAGCGCATCTCCAACTATACCTTGCGTTTCGAAATTCCAAGTATGCCTCATTATTCGCTATGGTGGTACTGCACTTGAGAGTTAGAGGTAACATGGAATTCTCGCACTTCACAACTCAAGCGTCCGTACTTCAAAAGGTAGCGAGTACCGCTTGCCATTCGTACACAAAACTTGCCCAGACAGGAGAGAAACAAAATACGCTAAAAATGTAATAGAACATTCTAGGGAAAATGAACTATATTAAATTATATCTTCCAAAAGTTAATGAATCGCATCCATCTTGGAGCACTTTGGAAACACGGAACGACGCAGACTAGAATACACTTTTTTTTTCTTCAGCAAACTCTTGCTACTCGCCGGATAATCGAACATACGGAATAATGCAGAATTTGTTCTACAACAATAATCTTATCTTGACAGAATTGGGAATGGAAAATTACTCTTTACACCGTAGACACGACAGAATCAAGGATATCGCCAAAAATAATTGTCCGTGTTTCTCCATATTTATAATACAAGGTGTCCGCTTAAAACACAAATAAAATAAATGGCTATAACTGTTAAAATAAAAGTTATGTAAATGAAACCTGAAATGTTCTGATACTTCAAGAGTTGCAGTTTTAGTCTCCAACAAATTTCAACTTGACTGTTAGATGTCAAGCCTGTTGGCAACCTCCATCCAACATTCCTCAGTATATTCATAGTGACATTTTAAATAGCAAAGCGGATTCTGTGCTTTAAATCGTCGAGGTCAGACAGGGATGTTCTGTATACTCCATCTTTTAAGAAACCCCACAAGAACAATTCTAACGACGATTTGGTGACCTGGGCGGCCAAGCCATGGTGACGCATTCTCTGGCAATCCATGTCTCGGAAATTTGTTACTAAGACAGTTGCGTACCTGGCATGCGAAGTAACATGCAGAATTCTCCTTTCTTCAGATTCCACAATTGTGCCTGTTGACTTTTCCTCATACATGGAACCTTGACTATTCAGAGAACCATAAACGATCTAAGAACTGTCTGCATCAATTTTGTCAGACACTCGCGAACATAAAAGCCACCCGTTTGTCTTTATCGTTGGACTTCATCTGCTGTGTTATTTGAATTGTGTATGCTCGCAAACATAGCCTTTTGTGAACATTATGAAATATACAAGAGGAAGCAAGTTGCAAACTAGCTTTTCAGATTGATGATTTTCTTGGGTTTCTATTAAGATAAGCTCGAATATGTTCAACGCCATCTTCGTCACCATCCCACTCGCTTGAAATGCAGATCACTGTAAAATGCACCTCTCTCGGTGATGATCCCGTTCAGCGTCAGACATGAATTAATCTCCAAGTGCACTGACTTCCAAAACTTTCCTCCAATGTCATTTTCAGAATTTTTACGTTACCTACTACCTATCCACCTACCTGTAGTAAGTAGAGGAATTATTGCATTTCATCAAAAAATTAGATACGCTTTCAACGTAACATATGGTTTTAGTACCCTGAACAAATAACCAAACACACAAATAAATAAGTACATTTAGTAAAAAAATTCAATTAGTTTTATTTTTATATTTAATCATATCCTAATGCATTTATTTATGCAAAATGGAGTTTTCTGACATGCTGGAAGTGGAGAGGAAGAAACATCACCGCTGGTATAACGTAATTCTTATGGCAATTTTCTGCCAAGGGTGTCACAAAATAATATTACGATTTCGAGCCGCCCCTCATCCAAAAAAGTAAAATGGGGGAACTATACCGATGGCGCGTTCTAGCCGACATCTTATTGAAAGGAAACAAATCATCCGATGATTAAGTTGTAATTCACGCATTCATATGGGAAATATTCATTCTCACAGAACTGTTTTTTAAAACTCAAAATGGTTATTTATTAATCAATATTTAACGGAGATTAAATGTTGATATAACATATTGTGACCTTTTTATCATCCTCCGTGGTCTAGGGGTAACATGCTAGCCTCTAATTCCGGAGGTCGCGGGTTCAAACCAGGCGGAGGACGATGGATTTTTCGGGCGTAAAAATTCTTAGCATGACTTACTTCGGAAGGGAAGTAAAACTGGTGGTCCCATGTCGTAGATTTACGGCACGTAAAATAACCTCCAACCTGATAAGAGACCTCTCACGCCCAATGCAGAATAGGACGCTAAGGTCCATTTTAGTTAAAGAGCATCCACAATAAAACTCAAGTTTTTTTCAACCGTCACATTATTACTCAGTTCTGTCACTGTTTCGTTTTTATGTAGTTCACTTTCATTGGAAGGTCACTTCATTTCGTTTCACTTCCTTTGTGAAGCAGCTTCTTCGCGCCGAACGATTCGCTTCACTCGGGAGTCGAACACAGGCCTCCACAACCGTTTCCGGCGGTAGCACTCGATGCACGTCACAGAAGGCATCAACTCGCTCGGAGAATCGCTCTTGATGTCGCACGGGAAACTCAAGCGCCAACTCAACTCACATTCGACTAGCCTCGACACGTACTAATCTCGCACTCACTCCACTCCGTCACACTCGTCTCGCGACTGCCTGACTCCCCGAGAGCGCTCGCTTATATGGGCTATTCCATTTCAAATCGGACAAAAAATGAGAAAACTGATTTCGTATTTTTTAAAATCATTAATAATTTTTACATCTGTCAATTATTGTAAGAAAAGCAATTTTCGTAAGATTATCTCTTAAATGTTTATAGTTTTTAGTTAAAATTTCGTAAAATTTGCGTTATTTTCCGAACGAGGCAATTTCTGTTGCATGTATTTTGTTTTCTTTCTTTTCATGTATTAAGTATGAACACATTTTCCTTAAAGATTAAACTTGTATGGCTTGAACCTCTTTTTATTTCACATTGATTTCAGTTTTCAGTTTTATGGAACCCCTTGTATGAAACGTGTAAAAAAATAGTGAAAGAATAAATATTTTAGCTCACACTGTACACTTACGTCATGAAGTCAGCTGCCGTCTGCCACAACATGGGAAGAGGCTTGCAGCGAATCGCGTAAAGCAGTGTTGGGAGGAAAGGTAGTTTATTATATAACACCAACTCTTCATCTAATTTTATAATTGGAGCTTTTTCTTACTTTAATGTACATGTTCATGTGAAATTAACTAAAAACTATTATACACTCAACAACTGTATTTTATAACTAATGTACCACAACCACAGCTGGCAAGAAAATGGCTTGTTTAGGTCAGGGGAACAAAAGAGGGTTGTTTGTTATTCACGTTCTTATTGTCTGATTTAGCATCCTCTCAAAGCAAAATATGTAATAACAGACGATCGACCACGTCCTCGTTATGACTCATGGACGTTACGGCTAGCGGTTTCACGCTGTTTCTATTTACTTTTTTTCTACAGCTTTACATTGAAGAGACCTTAAAAATGTTAACTAATATTGTTTTGAAGTTAAATGCTAAACAATATGGTATAATTTGTATTCCATTTAAAACTTTCAGAAGAAAAAAAAATAAATATGATAAAACTTACATTAAATTTGTTCTAAAAATATGAATAAATGCCACCAATACAACATTACCTTCATTTGGAATTGTATTTGAGAAGTTTACTTTGAATAGTTTATGAGCTACGAGTCTCAGAATCGCATTATGTTATTAAATTACGGTAACTTTGACCCTGGAAAAAAACCGGAACCACTTGTTTATTATGCCTGCGATTTTGCAAAAGATACTAACTTAATGTCTACTTTAGATGAAAGAAATTTTAACCCCCCCTCCAAATGCCAGGTTTCCTGCTGTACGAATTGACATGGTACAGCCATATAGACAGTGGAATCTTACACAGGAGGCACTAGAGCTATTTCGACACACTTTCTGGAGGAGAGGAGAGATAAAGCTTCCGAAAGTTCTCCCGATAGCGCGCCCGGTGTTTACCCTGGTAAGCGACGTTATCGTGTTTCCTCGGACCGCTCGGTGCCGACCTTCGGATAACCTTGGGCCTTAGCTGCTGCGTCACAATATTCGTTATGTATTCAGCAGTTTGGCCACAAAACAAAATTCTACAAGCAACTGCCGCATAAGAAAATCATAAAAAGAGGGGGGGGGGGAGAAAGTAGTTCTAACGGACGATGCAATTGTTTGGTCACGTAAAACTCGGAACTTGGAACCCTGTGGTCAACTGGGGCTACAGATATAACAAACAAAGCTAACACAACGTGTTCTGTGAAAGTACCTTTGTAGTGATGGGGGAGGTGTTTGTCATATAATACCGGTCGCTTAGGCACACAAGGTCCGAAATTCCGAGCCTTATTAATGGGTATATAGCACATGCTTCACTATTTCAGGTAAGAATAAAACCTTTAGAGTGCATATTTAATTTTGAGTACATGCTTACGTAATGGATACAGAGTAGAACATATTCTAGCTCTTACACCTTATAATATCTAATTTCTCAGTTTTACAATATCTTGTCATGTTGAGCATGGTTAGATGCATACTTCTGAGTAGGTAATCATTTATTTTCACTTAAAAGTAAATCTGAAGTAAATGCAGAATTTCAGAATTTGTGAGTGACTATAGTGTTATGGAGAAATATACAAATATTGCCACGAGCGTTCAAGGAGTTTCAAAATCCTCTGTTACTTGACAACAATATAACCTACACGTATCACTGAAAGTCAGGTTTATTGATACAGCTTACCAAGTAAAATGTTCACTTAAAATTCTAGTTACTATTTTATATTATAAGAAAACTGTTTCAAATATAAAAAAAAAACGAGTAAACATCCTGGAATTTTAGAAGCAGTCAGATTTGAATCTCCATCCAGCACCTCATAAGTTATGAGTTTCCAATCCATTAATACACTGCCGTTTGTGAAAATTGCAACACCAAGAAAGAATTTCCCGAATAACTCCAAACTTGGTGGAAATGTAGAAGAGTGCAACCAGTAAGTGATTAGGTTTGCAAAGAGATGGGGTGCACGTAGGCCGAGCAGAACTCTCTCGTGTCGGTCCGACAAAGTCAGTGTTGTGCCCAGTGTAGTCAGAGCAGAGTTGTCAAACAAAGTGGAAACAATAAAGTGAGTGACAGTATGTCTCGTCGACGTCAAAGAGAGCCATATCAGCATGTGAGTTCGAACCGGGCAGAATGATCGGTCTCCGGGAAGCTGGTTTGTCATACCGTGACATTTCGGCTCGTAGAGGGCATGCTGCTACGACAGTGATGCGTGTGTGGAAGTAGTGGATAGTTGAAGGTCGTATGCAGCGAAGAGCGGGTACTGGACCACGGAACATGACTACAGCGCGAGATGACCGTTATCTTGTTCGCATGGCCATAACGGACCGTACAGCTTCATCCCAGTGTTGGCTCGACGCTGGAGCAGTGCAACAGAAGTGAACTTGTCTGCATCAACGGTTCGTCGCCGTCTGCTGCAGGTTGGACTGGTTGCATGCATGCCATTACGTCGGCTTCCATTGTCCAGAAACCACAAGCTCCTCCGACTGCAATGGGCACGTGAACACCGTCACTGGGGTGCTGAATGGCAAAATGTAGTCTTTTCGGCAGTCCCGCATCAACGTGTCCTACAGTGATGGCCGCATACGTGTCCGGCGGTACCATGGTGAGCGCAACCTGGAGGGCTGCATTGTTGAGCGGACAAACACCAGGTGTGATGGTTTGGGGCGCCATTGGTTACAACAACCGATCTCGCCTCTTACGAATTGAAGGCATTAGAACAGCAACCGGTACCTAACGGTGGTTGTAGAGCCTGCGGTACTCCTCCTGCATCAGGCATCTCCACAGGCCACATCTCAACAGGACAATGCCCGGCCACATATTACGAGCAATGTACAAGCTTCTTCGAAGAGCGACGGGTACCATTGCTTCCCTGGCCTACACGTTCACCTGACATGTCGCCCATCGAACATGTCTGGGATATGGTTGGTCGGCACCTGGTGCGTCACGGTCCTCCAGTAACCTGTGTCACGGATTTGTGGGCTCGAATACAAACTGCAGGAGGAAAATCCCTCAGGAAGTTATTCAGAACCTTTATGATTCAATGCCACGGCGTATAGCAGCTCTAATTGCAGCGTATGGAGGGCACACCAAATACTGAATATTAGGGCTCAAAGGTCACGTATAGATTTGAAAAGTATATAATTTGTTACTTGTCATGTACCTAACCTGTGGTATTAAATTCATCGAATTCATGCGTTTCCTTCTTGGTGTTGCAATTTCACAAACGGCAGTGTATTATTTTCTTTTTGCGAGATTCAATGAAACAATATTTGTGCCCATCACCTTCATTTTTTTTGTTAATTTGCGGTTATGCTTTATGTATATTGCTTCATTTAAGTCTTAATTCGTTGAAGAGTCTTGCATTAGCACTGGGGCTTGCTAAGCAATACAGAATACTTCCTGAACAATTTTGTAAAGGTTAATGATGAGACAGAACCAAATGCAACAAAATAGCTTGAAACACCCATAATCACGAATGTCAAACAGTGGTACATCACATCACCGCTGGACCAGTGAAGCTATATTGCCAAGTGTATAAAACACTAGTATATATGTACTCACATTTAAGCGCTCATTGGCTGAAGAGATGAGTGAGTATACACTCATACACGTGGATTGTGTTTTCTCACTGAGTTGAATATATACTGACTGAATGCGTTTATGAGTGTTTATGATTATGAACTCTGAGAAAATAACTGCTTTTATTCATAGTACCTATTTCTTTCAAAATTCTAAATACACATCATCTGCTCAAAATTAGTTTTCGCTGCAAATCCAGCCTGCTCCATTCTTCCATCTTCATATGAATCCGTTTGTCTTGAACACTATCATCTGGTACTTTCTTCTGCCCTAAACCTATTTTCAATCCACTTCATGGCGTGTATTTCTTATCAAGCAATACAATTTCTTATCAATTATGATAAATTGAACGCACGTTTAATGTAAAAAGACTATTTATAAGTTCATGCATTTGTTTTAAGTTCATTTCACAGCCAAATTGTAGTTGTTTTATTGGAACAGTGTAATTGGAATGAGAATGTGGAATTTGACTACTCTAGTACCTCCTATGCTCTCCAGCTTGAAATCGCCTTTCCTAATTTCATTACAGAAAGGAAATATCGTCAGCTATCACTACTCTTAAATTAAAACTACTGAATTCAACTTTACCATTAAGTGATAATATTGCCAAACATCTATGCTTTAAGTGCTTCCTTTTCCGTGCTAAAGATTCTATATACCGATTCTTAGTGCGTATACACGAGTAAAACATCTCAGCACTTCATTCAGTTTATCTTCTATTTATATTATTGCAGCTTTTTCATGAGCTTGCATGTTCCCCTTTTAATCACGTTTCTTAAGCTATATAGGATTTCGTGTTAACCTTTTAAATCTTAACGCATTTAACCACAAATTTTAAGAGCACTGAAACTACGCCTTAGGAACATTAAAATTTCTTGCCATTCTTGTTTACTTCCAACCTTCAAAATTCCGAAGGTTGGCCACCACTCTGGTTGGCAACTTGCAGGAGTAATCCAATTATGGCGTATCTTTAGCAACTATCCAAACCTGATTTACCTTTTCAAACTTGCCCGAGTCGGTTACACTATTTGACAAGAATATTTGCGTATCTATGAATTTATATACGTTTTAAGCAGATATCACGGTGTAAAGGGGTAGCTGAAACTGGGTTTCAGTCTTAAAGAATAACCAAAAATGATAGCTTTCTCTGATATATATTATACGTATGCCAGGTGGTCCAATTAAAGCGTGTTCTGTATTTTGTTTTCTGCAGAAATAAAATCAACATGGCTGCTGCATCAAAAGGAGTGTTGTGTGCCGAGGGTAACACGAATATGGGACAACGTAGGTAAGTGTTGTGTATAATGGAACTGGACATCAAAATTCTAATTTCGATATATAATTATACAAATATAAATTATATACTATATAAATATTATATATATCACATACTTCAAAATTAATCATGCACGGGGTTCTGCAATCCCCGTCCAGTTATATCTCGCAGTTGTACTCGGCGCGCCGGTAATGTTACTTGTACGTTGTAGGGGTTTGGGATTGTGTTAACCAGTTACAGTGGTGGCTTTTTTATGTAATGGTGTACGTGTTCGTTAAAATAGGTTGTGGTGATCCTTTAAAGGACTAATGAAAAGACATCCTTCGAGTTCTATATATCTGATACTAAGGTAGTTCAAATTGTTTATTATGCGATCAAAATTAAACGTGGGGTTTACGGTAAAGTAAACAGCATTAATGGTTTTACAGAAATAAAATCCTATTCTATTTTATTCGTACCATACTACTACAGAAACGTGGTGGTTAGTACATTAACAAAGAAGCTAAAAAAAGTATACCAACTATTAACTATAATATTGTTTACAAAATTAACACTATAATATACAATGCAGTTCGTTGTACCTTCCGTCTCCAGCTGTTTCCATTTGAAATTTAAATTAATAAATGTTAACAGTATGTATAACATAGGTCTCGATATTGTAATGTTTCCATGTATCCCTTGATTTCAGTTGACAATCCACACATGCAATTGCAATGGTGAAGACGCCACTCTGTATCCAGGTGTATCAGCCGAAGAATCTCTGGTGTCACATTATGGCAAGCAGCGCTAATTCGTTTGCGGAGAACCGCAAAGGTTCTTGGCTTGTAGCGATAGACCTGTGCTTTTAGCCGGAACAATATAAGGGTGTGAGGTGCAGCGAACCCTGGGCCAGGATATAGGCCCACTGCGGCCAATCCACCTCCTTGGATAGGTAAGATGGAGAAAAGCCTGCACAACGATGAAATGATGTACTTGGCGTGCCATCCAGCTGAAGCCAGTGGTCATTTGCCAGCGGGACATCTGAAAGTTCACCGTCCATTAGAAGAGCCTGCAGAAGTTCACGAAACCTTATCCATCGAGATCGTCTTCCAGAAAAACTGGTGCAATAAAATAATCTACAATATTACACCATACATTTAGCCTCCACTACATCTGGGTCTAATGCGGAACCATTTAAATTGCAATCTGCCCACTACACCATGTTGCGCCTTCCATTATTAGTGAGGTACTTTCGTCCGATCACACAACTTGGCGGACGAAACCCGGTATTTAAGTTCAGCATCTTCCAAGCATTGCGATACGAAGATTTTCAAGATTTCATTTTCTCAAAAATAGCTCTAACGAACTTGATTGAAGTACTACATGTTTAACATATTTTCATGACAAATGTGTATATCTTGAAATTTCTGTGAATAGCCTCCGAAGTCCTCTTCATTCTGAATTACTTTTGCATAACTGGTAAGAGATAGACAAATGCTTACTATACAAAAAATGTAGTTCTCGTTAAAACACACGTCGTCCTCCGTGGTGAAGTGGTTACCATGCTAGCCTCTAGTCCCCGAGGTCGCGGGTTCAAACCCGGCGGAGGGCGATGGATGTTTTCGGGCGTAAAAATCCTTAGCATGGCTTCCTTCGGAAGGGAAGTAAAGCCGGTGGTCCCGTGTCGTAGATTTATGACACGTAAAAGAACCTCAACCTGATAAAGAGGCCTCTGAGCAAAATTACCGGTCTTTCACGTCCAATATAGAATGAGACGCTAAGCACCATAGTAATTAAAGAGCGTCTACAAATAAAACCCATTTAAGTTAAAGCACACCTTTTTTTGAGTAACCATTTTCGAGATATTCCTCGTTATTGATTTGAATTTTCAAATACTTAAACTTTTCTTAAATAGAAAGTCGTTACTTGTTTTTTTACTTTCTCTACCACGTACATAGTAGGTAGAGATGGTAGGTATTGCTTTCCACCAAAAAAAATCAGTATCAAGATTTCAGCAAAGAATGTTTTGAGGCCACCTGAATCAAAACAAAGAAGAAAAAAAAAGAAAGAAAAGCATTTTTAGAAAAAGGTCCGTAAACGAAACTTGTTGCTATTGTTAAAATGCTGGTCTCTTGTTCCTAACGTCGCGAGTTCAAACTCCGCGGAGTTTCCTTCCTTACCGCGTATGAATATTCTAAGTATGGTATTCTTCAGAAAAGAAGTAAAGCCTTGATTCCGTTTGATGTTTGCGCATTTAAGAACCGTATAGTCGTATCTGAGAAAAAGCTTCCTAAGCGAAACTGTCGGTCGTTTTCACATGCGATTGCCCTCCCAAGCGCCCTACAGCGATCTTGACCTGATCACTCAAAACCTGCAGCTCTAGTGGCAGATATCATTTCACTAGAAATCCCTATAGTACAGTATGGACGACAGTAAGCTAATCAACTAACAAAACCTAAATGACGTGTTTCTTGGAAATTCCCATTTCAAGGTTATTCATAAACATAATTTCGCAAATTTATTAGCGATTTAGGTACAATCGTCGGATTTATAATATTCGCAGTAAGGTCTAGGTTGGAGGACAACAGCTGTGAACACGCTTAATATTCCCTTATGAAGTGTATTCTACTTCCTAGTAATTTATATGAATTTTAGAACAGTGAACTTGTTGCTGGATATCCTTGACCTTTGTGTAAACACTGCGTTGTATTAAATGCTTCCTTGCGGATTACTCTTGCGGTCATACCTCTCGTAAATCACTGAACAAGAAATTAATACCCTCATAATTCTGACGCTGATTTATTTGGCCTTTGCACTGATGCAGAAGAATTTTCTTGGCTCGCTTCTGGCAAGACCATCGCTTGTAGCCCGATGGCCAAAAAGTAATGTAGCACTTTGTTGCATTATAACGGATACATACATACTTTCAGTTTCGGCGTAGACCCATTAAACTTGCCCTGTTATCACCACTAGCTGGAATACTTCATTAAATGCTATAACACAATTTACACTGCTCCTCAAAATAGCGGGGCACCACCACAATATACCGTCAGGCAATATATGTTATGTGATTATACTGATTTTTTAAATATTACACACTACACCAGCTGACTTACCGAGTAATGCACGAGGGCTCGAATACCAATTTAATGTGCTTCCCCCATATTCTTTATAAAATTATTATATAATGATCTACAAAATCTTAGGGCGAATCCTCATATTTCTAATTAATAGACGATTAAAAAAAATTTCAATGATTCTTGGAAATTGGTATGAAATATAATATCGCCGAATGTTGTTTCTCATCTCCTTCCCCCACTTCTTTCAAATTCTATAACTATAAGATAGATATTATTTTTTGCAAGCGTATGTCTGTCACGTTTTTTATTATCTGGTTCACCTTCACTGGAAGTTCACTTCGCACACACTGCCACATCACTAAGGTGAACTAGTTCAATTCTCCGATATTTCACTTCCTTCGTGACGTAGCCTCTTCACGCCGGACGGTTCACTTCACTCGGAAGGTCGAACACAAGACCTCCACAACCTGACACTCCGCGGCAGCACTTGCTGCACGTAACAGCAGCCGTCACCAAATCGCTTGGAGAATCGCTCTGTCACACGGAAACTCGCTCGCTCAACGACAAAACTCAACTAACACTCGACCAACACTAACTCAACTCCCGCGGGAGCTTATATAGCCAGTGGAATCTTTCCCCAAGGTTCCCGAACGCTCTAGAACTATTTCGATATACTTTCTGGAGAGGCAGAAGAAGCTTCCAGAAGGTTCTAATTATCTGCAGATAGCACGCCCGGTATTTGCGCTGGCGAGCGAGAGTTATCGTTTACTCCGACCTCCCGATAACCTTGGGCAATAGCCGCTGCGTAAATACATACACACGCGCGCGCGCGCGCACACACACACACACACACACACATACATACGAGGCGTGTTTTTAAGGTAAGTACCGCTTTAATATTTTGCCGCTGTAATAGTGATTTTGTGCATGTGCGATCACTTCCTCCATTCAGTTGTGAGCGTTCGTCATTTCGTGCTTTCTTGTCGTTAGAGAGTTTCGAAATGTACAAAATAATCGAACGAACCGCGGACAGTGAAGTGATTCGTTATCGCGAATTGTGTGAAGTTTATGCGGAAATGATGAGTGATGGAATGATGAGGAAGTGCGTTAGACAGTTTAACGAAAGTCGTGAAAATGTGCACGATGAGCCGCGGAATGCCGGCCGCCTGTGATCACGGATGATTTGGTGCAAACTGTGAAAGAAAACATTCGCGAGGACAGGCGTTTCACCCTATCAGTATTGTCCTCGCATTTTCCACAAATTTCCAAGTTAGTCCTCTACAACATTATGACAGAGTGCTTAGAATTTCGTAAATTGTGATCAAAATTCTTACTGATGAGCACGAGAAAAAGCGATCTGCCGCTGGACAGACTTTCCTCACGCAATATTGAGGAAGGGGATAATTTGCTAACGCACATCGTTACAGGTAATGAGACATGGGTGTCTCACATCACTCCTAAATCAAAGTAACAACCTATGGAATGGAAGCACACAACATTCCCCGTGAAGAAGAAATTCAAACAGACGATATCCACTCGCAAGATCATGTGCACGGTTTTCTGGACATATAAGGTGTTTTGCTGGTTGAATTCTTGGCCAGACGGTGATGTTGTGAAACAAGAAGAGCACTTGGCTTTCCTCACGGGCGGCATCGTTCTTTGACGAAAGCATACAAAAACTGGTTTCCCGTTACAAGTGCTTGAATAATGACGGTGACTATGTTAAACTAAATTAAATGAGTTTTATTTGTGGACGCTCTTTAACTGTTGTGGTCCTTGGCGTACCGATCTATATTGGGTGTGAAAGAGTGGTAGATAATTTTGCTCAGTGGCCTCTTTATCAGGCTTGAAGTTCTTTTACGTGCCGTAAATCTACGACACGGGACCACCGGCTTTACTTCCCTTCCGAAGGAATCCATGCTAAGGATTTTTACGCCCGAAAAAAATCCATCACCCGCCAGGTACGACGACTATATGGAGAAAAGGTAATGAATGATACTTAAGTATTTACAAAATAATATGCCTCGTGTATACATATTATTGTTTGCGTTGAAATAATAATCAGAATGGTTGAGTAATTTTTATGAAATGTTAAACTTGTGAACCTTCTCTTTGGTCCCGTAGTTATTGAATAACATAACGGCTTCACACTTTTCCCATAATACAGAAACCTCCAAAATCAACACTCAAGGAAATAGGGATGAAACTGGTGAATAAAAACATTCTCCGCTCCCAGGCAATTACAGTTGAACATTTTGGAATTGGTATATAGTCTGTAACCACCAAGGGGAAATAATCTCAACTGTTAGCTATAAATATCGGATAAGTAATTTCTGATGTTACAAGGACATTTTCTCTCCTTACAAAATTATTTAGTATATAACTGGTAATGAATGATTACAACATATAGAGAAAATACAGCAAAGCGTCCTCACATGGATTACTCCTGTGTCATCTGTTTTCTTAGTTGCTAAATCGTTACCATCTATGTGCATTGCTTGAAATTAAATATCTGTGGCTTTTGTTTTATTTGTATACGAATTTTGTGTAACAACCACTATTTTCTACTCAATGGCATCTTCAACAAAAAATATGTTCTTTTATCATTCCAACTTGTTCGTAGTCCAATATCCAGCAAAGTCTTTTTACTCTGATAGCCATTTAGGAGTTGAAATTAAAAGCTCTCTTATACTTAATCTAGTACGTCAGGAAGAACAGCTATTCAGGTGAACCACATATTCGTTGAGAGGTTTAAAAAACTAGCAACACACCAGTTTTAAAAAACTATTCTACGATTTAATGCTTTATAAAATAGTCCCTATTATGCGGGTTGACAATAGTGCTGTATGCTCCCTTTGAGAAGCTTGTGTACACTACAGCATATAATGTAAGTATTTTATGTATTCTGGATATTTATGGTCAACTGTACTGTTAAGCAGATGTTTTTAAATAAAAAATATTATTCCCAATTCAAACAAATCTCTTTATGACATCAATCAACAAAGTCTGTTCATATCTCTAAATGAATAAATTCATGAAAACTTGTTATATTAGAAATTATTTCATCGTGTAAATAATATGGTAAATTGTGATTTATGTCTAAAGGAAACAAGTTCATATAATACTGCGCCGATAAATTATTATGACAAAATATTACGCGAGTAACATGTTTGATTTAAAGTTTAATTATTTTAATTTTAAGATATACTTGATAATCTGCCTCTCTATGTTATACTGCTACAGATAACTACTAACGCGTTAATATATTTATCGTTACTTATAAATGTTGCTTGTAAGCGTTAACGCAAAGTAACCGACAGTTAAAACCGTTACATAAAATAACGGTTGTCACACAGCTGTATGTCTTAAATTTAATTCCTAAGTATTGTTTCTATAGAAATAAAGTATGGAGAAAGGGCTATCGGAATTAGAGGATGTAAATTATGTAATATGCTGTGATAATTTAGTTACATTAAATATGCTTTAGTAGCAAACGACCCCTAAGTATTCAGCACTTTATTCTATAATTCAAAGTGTAATACTAGCATTTATTTATTTTTTATGGGCGGATTGTTATGGAAGCATCTAAATAATTTATTAAGGAAGTAATATCATGTTCATGCAGTATCATAATGTAGTGCTGCAGTTCCTATCTTCTCATCATATTGCTCCAATTCAACATCAATTAATGGAAACATTTTGTACGCAGGTAAAATGTACTTAATAATTCATGTTGTTTAATTAAGTAATAACTGAATTATAATTAGCTGACTGTATTGTTTTTATGTGTTTTCGCTGCTGGGGGCTATCTATTAGGTCTCTCTGTCCTGCTGGTACACAAAGAAAAATACGATCCACTGAACGTACGGAGAATGCATTCAGTATATGTGATTTTAACATACAGGATTTTAAGGAAGCATTGTTAATACATTTCAAATTTGGAACAAAAATAGTTTATACTCTTAAACTTACGTTACGAGATATTGAGGGGGAGGGGCATTGCGCATAAGTTGAGATATGCATACCTATAAACGTTTTAAGAAAAAATTTTAATGTATTTTAAAACTGGCTGAAATTGGCAAAATTAGAGAAGAGCATATTAAAAAGTTACGAGTTATAGGTAAATTGCTGCAACTTGAGTGTTGAAATCTTTAGAGTTTGAAGAAAAGATGGCGATACACTTCAAATTTGGAAAACAAAATATAGTGGATGGTAAGTTTATATGCAGAGGCTTCAAAAATTTTGCAAATAGTCGTTAGTTGTTTCCAATGCTTCCACACTAATTCTGCCACAAAAAAAGGTATCTAGAATGTGATCCTTAAAGCCTACTATGGGAGAAATTTTACCCAAAATAATTCTATTTTCGGCGTTATAAGTTTGCAAGCCTGCACAGAACTACGTCCTTCCATGCTTGTTCCCACCTCCTCAGTCTATTATTGCATTTATATGGAGTATTAGAATCGGTTTTTTTACCCAATACATGTAAAATCCGATCCTGCTACAGAATAGTATCGGATCTGGTTCCGTATCGGATATATGTATGTAAACGCAGATAGTACTCAAGTTGTATTGAAACGTGTAACCATTACTAACGAATGAATGCAGTTCATTTCTCAGTAGGTGCCGATAAATTCAATCGATCCTTCAATGCACACTTTGTATTGCTAAATTAAAATTATTTAATAGCCCGCTTACTTAATTACACAATATACTACTATGCAAAACTAGTGAAACAAATAGTGGAACCCAAAGTCAATTCGTATCCATATTAAATGTAGGCGTAGCGTACTAGTACGGTAAAAAGACAAAATAGATTTCAATGCCACGGTTAAATACAGTATAATTATATTCGACGGTAGCTCTGGATATTTCCATTTACTGATTGTGTGCATGTTTTGGCTAAAAAGTATTACGCTCTAGTGATCTGATAATTAAACATTGAAACCGAACATTATATTTCGGATAGAAATTGGAAGGAAATATAATTTGCGTACGCCATTCTCGCGAAAATGTCTTACAACAGAACACTACAGTCTATTATTCCATAAAACAAGATCGTAAATGTACGCACAGCGTTATACTTCAGACTGCGTTTGCAACATGTATCGCGCATTATGGTATTTTGACATATTAGGAAACAATCACAAAAATTGAACATTTTTAGCAGTCTACCTATATAAACTACTCGTAATTTTATAATCGATTTCAAACAAATTACGTGAATGAATATTCGCTTAGCGTTTGTTAGCATTCTTTATTTAGCAGCTTCACTTGTTTTATCGTATTTAAAAAATACCAACATAATGAATATGTCATTTCATTACCCACACAGTGTGCAGTTTGTAAGCTACCTACATAAGTGGGGCTTTATGTTACATTGTGTTATAGGCTGTTTTGTAAATCTATGAGATTATCCAACGTTTGATTTGCTGTTAATGGTAGTTTTAGTCTCTGTTTATCGTAATTATTTACTTTAGCCACGTTATTGATGATTAAAAATAAGTATAACCCATTTAAGGCATAACGGAAGCAATAAAATACATATCATTAATGAAAATTTGAATCCCAATCTTCCGTGCGACATGTTACACCATGAAGATACTGAGAAACGAATCTATAAATGTGTTAACCCATTGCGGCTCTCACTGGATTGTATCACGGTTGTGTTCCCTTCTAATAACAATAACAATTAAATCAAAGGGTGTATTTACTACCTCAAACCGAGTTTCAATCAATTACGTCTACAACTTCAATTCAGAAGCATTCAGCACAGCTTTTGGAAGCTCTTTACCTAAACTACACTTAATTTTGCGCCAATTTCAAGCAAATTTGGAATGTTTCCACACATTTTGTTCAAACTCTAGTGTGTAAAATATCAACTTCATAGGTGCAGTGCTCGCCTAAAAACAGAATTTTTCAGTATTCGCCATATAAACTAAATTTAATGTTGTACCTTCTTCAATAAAATTTGAAATATATACACAAATTTTCTTCAAACTCTTTTAATTCCTTACTTGCAGCGGTTGCCGAATAAGCTCCATGCTTCGGGACGGGCCGACAAAGTGACGCTAATAGGTACTTCGCAGAAACGAATGCACCTAAAAATGATTGAAGCTGCTTTGAGAGAACAAAGAGTAAGTCTAAATTATGAAATTGAGACAAGAAGTTGGGGCTGAAGTGGTTCTCTTCTTCAGGGATTATGTTTATGCGCCGCCGATAACCTATTTATGAAATTCGTGACACTGTGGAAAAATTAAAATAATATTTAATTAAAACTTCCTGTCATGCTGTTACTTTTTAAACAGCAAAAAATAGTAACGTAAGTGATTTCAAATTTTCTGACAAGCGTAGAATCCTTTGTTCTTTCTAGCGTATTTAACATCTTGACACTATTTATTCGTTAACTAGCTGCCTACTCAGCGTTGCAGGAAGGCGGAGTGTATTGTAAACCTTGAATACCGATTTAATTTGATTTACCTACTTCGTATGCTTCATAAAAGATTTGTTGGTCTAATAAATGTCTGTAGTGAATCTTCCCCTTTTCTCCTTATAACTTTAATTTCGTCCCGGTCCCGGTTCAATTCCCGCCAGAGACGGGAACATTTGTCTTTAATTAGAGTCTCGCCCTAATTTCCAGAGAGTCTGGAAGTATGCATGTGAGAGTGAATATTAATGCACTTAATGTTAAAATGATTAAAAACCAACGTTAATGAACCTACAGTGAACGAGTTGGAAAAAATTGACAACTAGTTTCTGCTCCATAGCATTCTTAATCTAAAGTCAAAGCCTTCTGCGCACATATGTATTTTTATGACCATCTTGTTCATAATCACAATGAATCACCACTCATAATATAGTTTACAGACCTTGTAAATCAAGCTTAGTATTTTAGTCATTTAGGAATTGAAATTAGAAAGGGTATATAACCTATGCTATAACAGTGCTTTTCAATGCTGGAAGAATTATCAGAATTCATTTAGTGGTTTTGACTCCTCTCCCTTCCATAATATTAGTGTAAAGCAGGATTTGCCACACTGCGGCCCACGAGCTACTTTTGCTTCACCCGACTAACTTAAAAAATTATGAATATAAAGAATCAGCGCCTGCGAAAGATTACTTTAATCACATATCAAATTATTAAATAAAATTAAGAGCTCAGATTTTTTTACTGATATACAGTGTAAATGACATACTGAAGGACAAATATAAGGAAGTTAATTTGGTTGATTTTTACAACGGTCTGCCGAATGGAAGTCTGCACGAGGACTAATATCAGTGTTCGCATCAATGTAAGTATAGCTGTGAAAAGACATTTTTAAAAATGAAATATGTCAAATCAAAATATAGATATGTTGTGACTGGTCCGTTTTGACGATAGGCAGCACAAAATTAAAATCAGAAATGTCTGCAATTATAGCACAGAAAAGTCCATTTCATTCTTTTCATGGAATATGAACTGTTATTAACTTAAACATACTTCATGTAACAGGTGTTAATATATATACTGTCATGAGACTATAAATGAAAGACTGGCCGTTTATTAAGCATTTAATTACATCCGTTGTTAATATTTAAGTGTAGATTTTAGTTCAATCAAAACAACTACAATTGAAAACTAATGTGATCTGTGCGCCTCGTGCCTGTGAATTTACGGTTCCGATCGTAAACTTATATGGCTTTGCCCGCGGTTAATGTGGCACCCATTATGAAAAGTTTGGCAAACCCTGGTATACAGGAACGTGTTACTATACATGTACACGAATCTAGTTAAAATATCTAAAACAACACATCAAATATATAGCGAAACGTTTAGCAAGTGAAAATTCACCAATAGTAGCGTTGGCGTGTGTACAAGTAAATATACGTATCTTATGACTTACTGCTACGCGTGCATCTTTCTTCTTTCATTTTATAACAGCTCCATCTAACTCTATGGCTATATCGGGGGCTTTAACTTGAGAAATAATTGATGGCTTTGATCTCGAACTGTGGAGCTTTAACGATACTATTACGTACTTTTACTATGGAACAATCTCAAATTCATACTTTCGGACTCTGTGGAGGAATGATTCTAATTAAACAAAACTTCCGGGTGTCGAACCTAGAACCTCTACTTTAAGAAGCCAGAAAGCTAAAATGTTTACTTCCTCTGCCACTTACAAACATTAACTAGAAGGAATATTGTATTCCACCAAAAAGTTCCATATGAAGATGTAACCGGAAATGCATGTTTTGAGGTTCCTGATGCGCGTATGTACGTCAACAGCATTATTCAAAAACGAAATGTCTCGTAACCAGAAAACTTGGTATTCAAGTTCGTCTTCCAAGGATGCTACACAAAGCTTTTCTAGAGAATCATTCCATCCTATTATCCTTTAAATAGATTTTTTTTCTGTATTTTTGTTTCTCTCAAAAGCGACTGTAACGATTTTGGTTAAAATACTACATATTTAAGATAACACCTGGTTATATCCTTAATTTTGTTATAGGGCGCTAATAACCGTAGATGTTGTGCGCTCTGAAACCCGATAATACTATCACTTGAATTTTCTGAAAATAGCCTTAAGTACTTTCATTCTAAATAAATGTTTACTTTTGTATAACTGGTCAACCGTAAGAGATAGAAACTTACTATGCAAAAAAAAAAAAGCACAATTTATGTCAAACATTCTTTTGTTGCATTAATCATTTCCGAAATATTCCTTATTGTTTTCGATTTTCAATCATTACACTTGCTTGAGGTGCTGAGTCGCCATTCATTTGTTTCTCGTGGCCATGCAATGAATCGGATACAGATATAGCGACACTTTTTAAAGATTTAATTTTCGCTTCAGCCTCCTATATCTCCATTTTACCTACATGCAACCATTTCTGCAAACGTTTAACCCGATTGTAATGAAGTAGATAGAAGAACAGCTTTTGTAAGAATAGGCTGTAAAAAAAAAGTACGTACAGACAGCCATGTGAATGTAACACGGTTTGTTTATGGTGGGTCTGGCTCAATCACGATCACCTTGATAATACCACAGTTCCGTAGTACGTAGTTCTTTCACATGCCAGTAAATCTAATATGACTGGGCTTGAAGTTGAAGACCTATAAATTAACTAAAAAGAGTCCTAATAACTGAGAAAGAGGGTATGCAAATTAATATTTTAATGACTTTGGTTTTAAATATATTTAAATAACGAATATAATGCTCGACATTGGGCATCAACAGCATTATATTAGCCACTGTTAAAAGGGAATTGTGTCATTTTCCCTCAAATTGTGTTATTTATGGACTGTAGGTATACAGTAATACATATTGAAGCGAAAGATTGATGCACTTAATTTATCATGAAGCACCCAAATGTTACTTTTTGAAATATGTAGAGTAAACATTTCTGCTTAAAAAAGTAAAAAATTCTGGTGGAATGAAACATACAATGCGAAAAGCTTTATGAATAAAATGATTCTTTAAGTCATATTTTTTTATATTGTTACATTCATCCGTGCAAATCATGTCCGAATTGGGAAAGTGCAGTAAAAATATTATCGAAAGAAGGCTTTAAAAGGAACAATTAACCAAAAAAAGGCGAAATAAAACATATAATGTTCTGAACTACAGTGACACAAAAAATGAACACACATCACATTGGGCGTCGTCTTCAGACACAGGAAAAGGATTTTACCAGCCTTATCACGTCGCTCTCATGACTTAAAATAAACTGTCCTAGTCACGGTTCGAATCTGCTAGTTTTTAAGTGCAAAAAACTTAGGCTGAACAAAATTACACCCTGTCTCTTTCCTTCGTGACGTGGAACGTTTAGATCATTAAACGCATGGTCTATTTTAAGACAAAGAAACTGAAGATGTCAACATGAAAATTTAAACATGTACATTATACCTATCGGAAACACAACTGCAGAGTAAAATTTCCGTGGTTGCAATCTGGATGTCACCAGATGGCAACCAGTAGCAAAAATCACAAACAAGGGACTGATACAGCGATAAATTTTCGGGATATACACGATAGTTTTGCTCGACCATTCTTAAAATCAAGAATGAGGTCGGGTTTGTATTCAGAAGAATGGCAGGTTTGTGTTGAAAATGCTTTACCAATGAAGAGGGAACCACCGAGTTCTTTGTGGCACCATTCCTTGACAAAGGCTGATGGGAAGGTGAAGCAGCAGGCACCGGCTGGTTTGGATCCTTTGTATTGCGTGTGGACGGGTGGTGGGCGGCCATCTTGTACAACATCCCCTCCTTCCGGAAGTTTCGCATACCTGCCAAGGGTCGGGTCGACCCTAGGAAACAACCCTCGCCCAGCTGCCGCCCCAGAGCCTTCACAGTTGCCGTGCTTTTTTGGCAATCAAACATCTTTTCCAAGTAAAATGGAGCCCTGATCTCACGCCTGCTGTTTCTCTTGTTCAACACAATGTAACAGCATCGAAGTTGTTTATAAGTAAGTTCTCCCAGTTCAGAATGAACACTATAACACCCATGAAAAGATCGAATGTACAGGGAAGTTCCAGTACTGCCACATTAAGGCCCTCGAACGTCGAGATAAAAAGAGGAATAATGAAAATCAATAAATGTTTAACGCAGGTATTTTGGGGATTTCTCGCCCATTTCCGCGCATTCTCATCCGCTCTTGAAGACTAAAACAGGATTTGTTGAATGCTTTTTTTTGTAAACTTATGGGCATTTCCTTCCATAAAATTATCCTTCTAATTTTCCTTCTCGTTTATTTACACTATCAGAACATATTGCATCGCTTGGATTATTTCATTATCCTAACAAGTTCGTTCTTTTCTTCTCTTTTCCTTTCCTTCTTTCTATATTTATCTACTTTGCATCCCTTCGTATGTGTTTCAAAATTCGGCAACAAAAAGCTATTTTTACTGAACTAAAATAAAATCTGAGGTGTTATAATAAAACATTAGTAACTATTTAAACATCCACCCTATTGGAAAATTTTCAAAATATTTCAAAGAATTAATCTAAGGAAATAATACTACTTCAATCATTCCAGTTCCTCTCTCATTTCAGCCCCCAATTTGAAGGAAGTAATTGGAATGATTTATATTCTAAGTGAACCCTAAATCATGTTAAATATGTATTTTCATGAAAATGCTTTTACTCGTTCCCGATTTGTAAAAACACAAACAGACGCATTAAATATATGCATATTTAATATATGCATATTAAAAACGTCCATTTTTCTTTTCAATAGTATGCAATAGGTAAATTGTATGCAGTAACGTCATTTATAAAATCAATCTACCTTAAGGTTGGGAAACTTCGAAACAAGTTTGCTATTTAAAATAAACATATTAAAGGGAGCAGCAAGAGTCAAACTGTTTATTCATAGCGTCTGTATGTTTACACACAGAAGAAACGAATTTATTTCCATTAAATCCAAATCCAAAAGGATACCTGCGTAGTAAAATGTAATGTTAAATACAGTGGCTGTTACAATCGAGCTCTAGATGTATTTTTAGCTTCTAAATTTATTCGGATTTTAGAAATGGCGTTGCATTCTTAATCTTATTGCTGCGAAAGCAGCATTCAAGCAATATTAATACGCGTTTAATTTACTTTTTATTCAAAGTAGGCAACATGGTAGCTTATTCCGCTAATTGACGGTCACTCCCCCTTCTCTCCAAACCTATGATCAGTGAGACTTCCTTCTCCTATTAATTTCTCGTAGTCAGAGGGAAAATAAAATTTAGCATCACAAGTATGCAATTAATTGTTTACGCTTGAAACACTATAGAAAATATTAAGTTGTTTATGTAATAACAATATACCGACATGCAGTGACATTAGAAAACGAAGGTTAACATTTTATGGACATATTACACGAATGAACTCAAACAGGTTCACAAAACAAATAATGGAATTCTACGAAAATAGAAGTAAAGCACAAGTAGCTACTATGATTGGCGAAGTAAAAACTGATTTAAAATTTGCAGGAATTACGCAAGATGATATCCTATGTAACTTTAGAATCAAAGTGCATAAAGTGGCAAGTTGGCCAAGAGAACAAACCGAAGAAAAAAACCGGAACATGGAAGACGAGAGAAAGCAAGCCCACAGCCAAAGAATGAGAGAACTATGGATTCAAAGGGAAACTGTACCAAAGAAACATATTTTGCGTAGTCCTGCAGGGATTCATCCGCAAATGAAAAATAAAATAATAATTCCTTTAAGCTCAGTTCACAGGTTTTTCTTTATTAATTAAATGCTTGGTTACTATACTAATATTATAACAAGATAAAGTTGGGGGGGGGGTAATCTCAAAAACCACTCAACCGATTTTGATAACTTTTCCACAACACCTAGTTTAAATTCATAAAATACTAAGAGACTAAAAAGAATTTACACAATTTATGTACTAGACAATGGAGTTTGAGAGAGCATAACCTCATGTAAAATAAGACAAATACTGTCGATATTTCATTTTAAACCATATAAATATAGCAACTAAAAAAACACAGCAAAACAAAACAGAAACGATCGAATCTGCTTATAACACTGACCGTCTTTTCCAAAGAGGTTAACTTGGTGGCCTGGGAATGGGTAATCTTCATATTCATCAGCTTCACCTCTATTTTGTTGTATATATTAAGAGTTTCTGCATTATGTGAAAACTAATTTAGCTTTAACTACGTAATCAGAGAGAAGGTGCAAAGATTTAAAATTGTACCTACTGTAATTGTCTTCGACCACACCGATCGATGATTCTTCAACATCAAAGTATAAGACGTTCCGCCCATATTCTATATCCTTTTGCGTGAATATCAGGGATTAAAAGTAGCTGGACTGTATGTAATTACCATAATTAGGGGCAAAGGGGAGGAGGGTTAACCATAAGAAATCTCTAGAACATTGCACAATAATTTCATAAAGAACGTGTAGGTAAATTAAATTAATTAATTAATTCGCCATTTCAGTTTAAAAAGATAACCGTGCAACGCCGGTTAGCCAGCTAGTAGTGTGATTTCTATCTCGCTGGACCATTTCTGAATTTACGTGCAGTTCTATAGTTAACTCGTCAGCAGTATAGGTACATCTGTAATATTATTTTCTGTCAATGTTTAAGAATGATATGCAGAACAAATGTAACATTACGCCTCGCTGCACACTCCACACAAGTTGTTCACCACGTGCCCTGACCGCTCAAATTGCGAACCTATCGAAGCGAAACTTGTTTCTGGATTTTGCAACAAAACGCTTCTCAGGTAATTTTCACTGTTTCGGATACGATGAAGACTATCTTCGATACAGGCGTCCTCAGGTTCATCATGTTAGCGATTTACCGCTAGTAAAGCTATTGACGCAGAATGCACTAGTGTGGCTAGGACTACAGTGCGCTTATGTTGGAGGAAAGGTGGAAATAATTAGAAAATGCTAATTTTCAAGTGGTGTATTAGCTGCATGAAAACCTCGCAGCATGGGGGCATGCGTTTTCTGAAAACAATCACGATAGCCTATCCTCAAGCATTGAGAAATGATTTCTCGCAGAAACGCAGGCTCTCGTCAATACCATTCAGCCCGTCCACTATTAACAGGTGATGATACTTAAGATGAGACGTAAATTCATGTACGGGCAAGGAAAAAAGCGAACACCGAGAAAAATTAACCATGATAGCTGAGAAACAAACAAAAGCAAATAATATAAATTGCAGTTTATCAAATTTTTTGTGAAAACCTAAACATCTCACGACCAGATAGGAAATCAAAAGGTAGATGCTCTACCAACCACCTATCCTAATTCATGTTTTTGTTGGTTTTTTGTGTGTTTACAGAGCTACGATTTAAAACTAAAAGCAGTGATCATAACTTTCTGTTCTGTAAGCTGGGGAATTTTAGAGCCTAATTTCCTAAGAAACGGGGGGGGGGGAACCGAACAATTTCAGAAATTTGCTCATTTTGAACCGTTGAAACTATCAAAATTAAACAATTATGGGGCGATTAGATGTAGAAACATTTGGAGAATCCATAACAAAGGAAATGTGCCCAAAAGAAAGTTTCGAAACAGAGAGTTTTAAGTCTAATTCTAATTTCATTTGACCCCAATTTTTAAACTTATATGTAGTGGTTAATTTTTTCCCCCCAAGGCTTGCACTGAAACACCTTATGTATGCTGTCTTTGAAGGAGGATCATCGTTTTTCTACCAAAACAAAAAAAGAGGAATGATGTTTCTTAAAATTCACAAAGTAAAAATATGTACATTTTTAACCTTTTCAGCAGCACTTCTTATTTATCAAAATCCGCTGTTTCTAGTTTACATTATGGCAGAGCTCACAGACTGAAATACAAAATGGTATAATACTGGAGGTAAATAACTTTCTGGCACTGTATGACACTCGTAATTATTTTGATGCACATAAATTCTCCATAGAAACAGCCCAAAGATTTATTCATGTTAGACTTTTCTTTTCCTTTTCCGACAATGTATCCATTTCTGATAAATCTATAAAGCAGGAGAATCTTAGCTGTATGATATGCCGATAAAACTAACGAATAGCACAGTAGAGTCAAATTCTGTTTTAAAGAACGCCACTTTAACCAATGTTTCAGTTCAACCAAAAAAACTGAAATCCCTTTCTATATCTCCATAAGCGTCAATGTTAAATTATTTCACTGTACGAATGTCGGTACGACGAAAATCTCAGTATAACGAAAACAAATTCCTCTTAATGAATATACGACCGACTCAACAAGCTTTTAAAACGTTTTCTTGACCTACTGAACAATAAAATTAGTGTAACGTTTCCTGATTCATAGATTGGTTTGTTCATCCTTAACCAAGCAATATTTTGTCACAGCTTTTGTCATAAAAGGTCTCTTCTGTGTAATCGAATTTCATAGTCCGGCAGTCTTTTTAAAATATACCGTTAAATGGCAAACTCTCTTTCGTCTGCTATAAACAATGTCAACGAACAGAGTAGGAAAAGCAAAAAAAAGTAGTTTGCTCTAAAAGAAAAGTTAAAAATCTTAGAACAAACTGACAATATGACAAAAGGTGCAAGTTGGATTGTAAACTACTTGGGGAGAGTCAATTTTCAAGTGTTCTGTCCAGGAAGCTACGTAGTACATATCTAAGCTAACTACATATCAATTATGTAATATTGTCAAGTTGATTGCTTTAAATATGACATTACTTTAGTAGCTAATTTAGAATTGTATTGTTTTCTTCCATGTCCATTTCGAATACATACCTATATGTATTACATTTGAAAAAAAATAGATACAGTACTATATTAGATTTAAAAGTTGCAGTTTTGGCGCATTTTAGATAAAAGTAATTTAACGAAATTTCAGTACAACGAAATGATATTTTAAAGTCACCAGAAATTCGTTATAACGTTTGATGTACTTTATTTGCTTCTTGATACGACGATAAGCGCGAGGGTGAACATTTTTAAAATCATGGTGCTGTACACTATTTCCTTCATCCGCCTCAGCAAGCATTCCTCCCCAATGCCTTATTTGCAGCGCACAAGACTATGCATAGTACTAGCTGAAGTGTGGCAAGCCCGCTCGCGTTCTTGGAAATCGGGACACTTCGAATCTCCCCCTTCGGAAAGTGTGTTTTGGTCCAACAACCATCGTCCCCTTGCCGCTAGTGTCTGTTTCTTGGCCCACCATATGTAGCCTACGCTAATGGACAGATAACCCTGAAAACAGATTTCAACAGAAATGGCCCATGGAACCATTTACAAGTACGCTCCTGCACACTTGCGCTTATGCATACAACATTCGAATAGCGTACTGATATCGATTTGAATCCATTATCCGTATTCGATACGCTCTGTGTTTACCTACATTAAAACTAGTTACGAACTGACATAGATCTGAATGCGGATTTGTTTCATCGGGAATTTACGCACAGGTAAGTTACGCCTGCTAATTTAACAGTTAGAGCATGAATTAGCCGAAGTTCTGACCTAATTCATGGATATCAAATTTACTGCATTCATTCGTAAGGATTATGCATATTCAAAATGCTCCGAGTACATTCGCGTTTACATTCCAAAATTCAATTTGGAATAAATTTCTGTTCGAAATAACTACAAATTTGCATGCACTCAGTAGGACAAGTGGAACAATTGTAATTCCTATGTAAACGTAATGATAAATGTGAATTTCGAATACTCGATTCATTACATTTTAAAATATCTCATATCTTAACCGGCATTACGTAACTTTCAGATTAAAAATCGATGAGAAGAGTTAAACGACCCTTTCTTAAATCTATTTTCATAGATATTCTACAAATTATGCGTTGGTGTTTAAACACACCTCCTCGTAAAAATGATAAATATTCGCAACAAATTCTTCCTATTTCAGGGCACTAAGTGTAAGTAAATGCATATGTTGTAGGCTGAAACAATGACTGGCTGTTTAAACGAGCAAGTCGATTATTCCAAGTCATGATATACCACGCTGTTAGCATGAAAAAGAAAAGAACCTCAATTTACAAGTATATCGATTAAAATGCCTGAAAAATTGAACGAACAGAAAGGGAACATTTCGTACTGTTACTCTCATACTGTCGCAAAAATTGTTATTCAGTAGATATTCAGAGTTAGGATATTAGTAGATATTCAGGTTTACAATGTGGGCATGCTGTGAGTTTGTATCGACAGTGCGGCGAGAAGAAGAGGGTGCCACAGGTAACCTGGAACTGTAAACAGAAGCGTCAGGGTAGAGCAGAACATAAACACAGAGGTCACAGAGAGCAACCCTACCATACCAGTAACGAGTCGCTGTGCATCTCTGGGTCCGTGTATTCAGTACGACGTCACGTGTACTAGATAGGGTGGCAGTTACGTTGAATCCTCCCTCAATGAATGTTTGTCCTAGCTCTACTGATATTGTATATCTTAGCTATCATTTTTTTCAATGGTAACTTTTTCTTACAATTACTATGTTGCCTATTTAATCCAATTCGATGAGAATGAAGGCTTCACACATTAAGTATAAAAAATTAAAATGTACGTGTTTCATTCCGATATTTTTGACCAATAATACGTTGATCAAATCTGTTACAACTGTTTTAAGATAATAAAAATAACGAGTTTTTACTTTCATGTAGAGAAAGTATTAAATTGCACGTCGATATTTCACCGGAAATACATGTTTTGAAGCCCCTCAAAAAAGTTTAGAAAAAGGTCCCTGTCTGTATCTACATATGAACAGCATAACTCAAAAACGAAAATGTTGATATTTAAAGCCATTTATCTTCCGAATATTTTCAAGAAAATCTTCACCTTAAACTTCCCTTTTATATTTATAATTTTTCGAATTTTTAATTTTTTTTTCAAAAATGGCTTTCACGATTCTAATATTTACATGACAAATAGTTATATATCTTGAATTTTCTGAGAATAACATGTAAAGACCTATACATCTGTAAAGAAATATGAATAATTTTGTATAACTGGTAAACTTTAAGAGATAGACAAAAACTTACTGCACAAAAAAATGTAAAAGTCTTTAAAAAAACAATGTACGAGTATTTCAAATACTTTTGTTTTTATCGACCATTTCCGAGATATCCGTTGCTATTAGTTTGAATTTTTCAATCCTGTAGTGATTTTAGTTTCTTTATCTTGTACCTAGTATTTATTGTACACCATACAAAAATTCCAAGTCAAGATTTTATCGGAAATACAAACGTGTGAACAACACGTGTGAGCTTGTGTTCGTGTTCACGCGTGTGAACTTAAAACGAAAAGTCGGATAAACACCAAAGTTTGTATTTAAGTTCAGTATCTTACAAATGTTCAACATTATTTTCTTAAAAATGATTCTATACCATAAATTTAGGATATTTACACGACAAAAAAATGTACTTATATCTTGAATGTTCTGGGCATAATCTGTGAAGTCTTCATTTAGTTACCCTATAAGGATAAGGGAAAACCTCGAAAATAACCTTATCCGGGTAACTCACCCTAACCGAGATTCGAACTCGGGACCTCTTGAATGCGGGGCAGACACGCTACCCCTACACCACAGAGGTGGGCGAAAGGAATTTTGTTTAATATTTTTATAAGGGGTAAACCATAAGAGACAGACAAAAGCCTACTACACAAAAAATGTATGTCTTTTAAACCCCCCCCCAAAATGTATATATCTTTTTAAAACACAAAATGTATTTCAAACAACGTTTACGGAATATCCATTATTGTTGGTTCAAATTGTTAAATATTTTGCAACTTTTAAATGCTGTAGATATTTACTTGTTTCTTTCGATGTCATGGGAAGACTACGAAATTTCAAGGCCAGCATAGAGCAACCATTTTTAAAACATTTGACCATCGTGTCTCCTGTATCCTCTTTGCGCCTACAACGAAATGTGTAATGAAACAATTTCTGAAATATCTATCTGGATTAACCTAAAGTAGACTATACTAGAATAGATTGCATAAGAGAAAGAAACATAAACGATAGTGGATATGGAAAGTCATGTGAATGTGGCAATATAATACTTTTAAGCGCTGTCGCTATTCAATTGTTTTTCACGATAGCATGGTAAGAGCGTGGAATTTCAGGGCCAACATATTGCGATCCGCTTTTTAACGTCTGACCATCAATTCGGCTTCTATCTCCCTTGTACCTACAACCTATGTAATGAAACTATTTATGCACAGGTTTATCTCGATTAACCTGAAGTAGATGGAAAAATAAGCTTTCGTAATAAGTTAGTGGAAGCTATATAAAAATAAATGATAATCGGTAGAGAATATCATGTAAACTTTACATCAGACCTTTTCCAGAAAGTGGGAGGTCTGAAAATCGTCTTGCATGGATATCGGGCCTAGATATGGAGTTTTATATACGTGTATATATATATATATATATATATATATATCCGAGCTTTCGCTGCGCAATTTGGGGGGGGGTTCAGGGGACAGATGCGTTTTCGGTAGAACCCCTATATGGAATTAATGGGCGAAATTCAATACTTCATCTACCAGGTATTTATGTAAAAAGACGAGAAAAAGCGTTAGAAAAGCATAAATAAAGCGTTTTACACACTATCATCACAGCATTTCTTCGCTGACGTCACATGTTTATCATTTGCTTCCGCATTCCTTCTAATTACTTTGCACAAATTTGTACGCGCATTAGTGGATTCTTCCCGATAGAAATCTAAGTCTTTATTTTCGCTTTCCAACATACCTTACTACCACTACTATTACCACTTTGGTGAACCAAGAGCATGTAATAAACAAAGGAAAACTGACAACAGGAAAAGATATACCTGGGACTTTGACTTGTTACATTTTAAGTTTGGTTAAATATTATATTTATAATCCGGTTTATCTATAAAACTAACGTAACAATAAAATATCTGATGTGTTACACACACATGACTTTCTCTACTCTTGTACGAACTATTTTTGCAGAAGCTATCGCATTGCTAATTTTCTTATAGGTGGAAGAGGAATATGGTAAGCTTTAAGCGATAGTCAAATCTTTTAAGAGCTGATTGCTATGTGGGGCATTCCATTCTCTTTGCATACCAGGACAAAAAAAAAAAAAAAAAAAAAAAAAAAAAAAATAACGAATTTCCATTTGAGAAAAAGTATAAGTATTGGAAAATTTAAAGGAATAACAAGCAATATCTCGAAAATGGTTAGTAAATTTTGTCCATCTCTTATGGTTTACCAGTTATGCAAAAGTCGTTCACAATGAAGAATACTTTTGGAGACATTCCCAGAAAATGCAAGATATACATTTTATTTGTCATGAAAGTATCTTAAAGATATGATATTTTAATCAAAATCGTTAGAGCCATTTTTGAGAAAATTAACATTTTCGAAAAATGTTCCATGTAAAGGGTAATCTGGGGTGGGGGATTTTCTTGAAAACCTTCATGTCGCATCTCTGGAAGATACTGAACCTAAATACCAAGTTTGGTGTTTATCCGACTGTTCGTTTCTAAGTTATGCTGTTCACAGACACACACACACACACACGGACATGTTTCCAAAAATGCTTTTTTTTATTCAGGGGCCCTCAAAACATATATTTCCGGTGAAATCTCGGTATCGAATTTTTGGGTGGAATACAATACTTCCCCTACTTACTACTTTCTCTATTATACGTAGTAGAGAAAGCAAAAAAGAAAAAGAAAAGGGGGGGGGATAATTCCCATTTGAGAAAAAGTATAAGTATTGGAAAATTCAAACGTATAACAAGGAATATCTAGGAAATGTTTCACTCGACAAAAACAATGTAATGACATTAATTGTGTATTTTAACGCGATCTACATTTTTTGTGTAGTAAAATTTTGTCTATCTCTTATGGTTTACCAGTTTTGCAAAAGTCGTTCACAATGAAGAATACTTTTGGAGACATATATATATATATATATATATATATATATATTATTTGTCATGAAAGTATCTTAAACGTACGATATTTTAATCAAAATCGTTAGAGCCATTTTTGAGAAAATCAAAATTTTCGAAAAATGTTCCATGTAAACGGTAATTTGGGGTGGAGGAATTTTCTTGAAAATCTTCATGTCGCATCTTTGAAATATACTGAACCTAAATACCAAGTTTGGTCTTTTTTGGATTCAGGAGGCCTCAAAACATGCATTTTCGATGAGATCTCGATATCGAATTTTTGGGTAGAATGCAATACTTCCCCTACTTACTCTACGCAGTAGAGAAAGTAAAAACAGCATTCACACATTCATAATTTCCCTGGAGTGTATGGAATGGTTCAAATTAACAAACGAATATCCCCGCATCTGTTGGGAATCGAGCCCAGATTTGAAAGCCAGCAGCCTGATTTACAGATGCATAGACAGTCAAACTATTCAATAACCTCAGAAAATTTAAAATCCAAAATAATTCGAATCCCCATTCTAGAATGGGCACTTAAAATGCTGGATGTATCCACCCCTCGAGCTTTTTAGTATATTTATTTTATTTCCTAAGTTTTCCTTCATTACATTCTTTGGACACTCGTACGTACATCCACACAAAAATGTACAGACGAAAACTGACCCCAGTTGCAGGATAGATAAATAAATAAATATTTTATTTGTTAACGACGCTATCAATTGCCAGAATCATATCACCGCCGCCGGTGTGCCGGAATTTTGTCCCTCAGGAATTCTTTTACATGCTAGTAAGTCTACTGGGATGGGGCTGTCGCACTTAGAGATAAAAACTATCGATCTGTGCCGAGTTTGAATCCGCGAACTTGAGTTCAAGAAGGCCAGCGTCCAACCAACTCGGCTACCCAGACCGATATCTACAACAGGGATTTTTCAGGCTCAGAAGAGTTCAGGATACAATTCGCGTTTTATAAATTGCAAATTTAACATTTTGATACAAATTTAATATATTATTTGCATGAATCCGCGAACTTGAGATCAAGAAGGCCAGCGTCCAACCAACTCGGCTACCCAGACCGATATCTACAACAGGGATTTTTCAGGCTCAGAAGAGTTCAGGATACAATTCGCGTTTTATAAATTGCAAATTTAACATTTTGATACAAATTTAATATATTATTTGCATATGTCGTTAAACTGGACAACATCTATAACATTTATACGAAACTTTCATCAGCAACATGAAGACAAAGGTTAAAGTTATTGCCTCTATCGAATGGCACTTTATGAAAATCTCCATATTATTTCTTATTTGGTAAAATTAATTTGTAATTTTTGTTTTAAGAAAATATTTTGTTTCATACGTTGTATGTACCTCTCTCTTTCTCTCTCTCTCTCTCTCTCTCTCTCTCTCTCTCTCTCTTTCTCTTTCTGTTAATATTTTAATTAACATGAACCGGCATTAACATTTCACTTCCAGAAGTTTTCAAAACTACAAGTTCAGCATTCCAGTATGTGCAAGGTCTGAGAAAATTATTTGCTAAAGGACATAATTGGAAAAGTTGTTGGTCCAAGTTTGATTTACTATAAAACAATTCGACACGCTCCGCTATCTAATTAGTAAGGTACTTACAACCAGCAAATATTAAGCTACCAAATGCAACAGCACGATATAAATATGATTCCATTACACATCTAATGCGGAACATTGTGTTCATCACTGACAGACGATATTATCTTTTGCCACAAAATATTGAAAAGCAGCCTGTAGCGTGCTGTAACCACTGTTACGTCCAGGTTAAGTAGGTAGTGATTTATTGTTATATCAGTGTAACGGTTTCATGATGCCGAAAGACTGTACACTCACTGTAATTCACTGTATTAAGCATTTAATTAGAGACAAAACTTAATCTAAAAGTACTCTTTTCTAAAAAAAAGTATGATTTAAACCTTTTTCTAATCGGTTTCAGGCTAAAGTATATTTTTGCATCACTTATATTTAAGTTTTCCAAAAATTGTCTTCATATTATACCCTATCTCTGTTCATTTACCGCTGCAATTCTAGTTCAAAAGTGTAATTTTCCGACCTACAATACAATAAGTAGTTTAGATAGAACGAAGTAATACGCTCTAACGAGTTTCATTAACAAACGCTCACGATTTTTATTTTCTCTATTACCTAAGTAGGCAGAGGAATTATTATATTGCACCCACAGATGCGATATCGAACTTTTACCAGAAATACAAGCTATCAGCTTCACTGAACCCAACTAAAGCATTTGTATATGAATGTGGAACCATTAGAGATAGGGAAACACTTGCGTGAAAAACTTACAGCTTATTAAAATAGAGTTTGTCGACTTTCTTCGTAGCGTTTTCGAAATATTCATGTTTACATTTTTTCAATACGTTATCTGATAAACTTTATTACTATTATTTTTATTCTTCCCCATCCAAAAGCCGTTCGGTTAGCACGGCTATGCGTTTCTATATTATTTCGGCTACTTTCAATTAATTAAGCACTTACTACTTAATTGGAAACTAAAACACAATACTATAAATGTATCGTGGATAAGCAACGTGGGTAGAAGAGTCAATTCTTATATTGGCCCTATAATATGTGAATGTCAAGTTAGAGCAAGTCGTTTTGAGTGTCCATATCAGATTTTGTCCTTGCTTCTCTTTTTCCAGTTTAATCCTCATTTTATGATACAAGCTTCCAATTTACTGTCGTGAAACTAACTTTATTAACGCATATGAAAGAGAGAGACGTTTATTCAACAACTTCTTTGTTTTACGTATCGTAAATTCCAAAAATTCTTATGTATTACTTTCACATGACTTACTCTGCCCACTATCGTTTTATTTTATATAGCTTCCACAAACTAATCTTACGAAACTTATTGTTTAATCTATTTCATTAAGCGAGATAAACCTTTCCAGAAATAGTTGCATTACACATTTTGCTATATATACAATGGGAATAGCGATAGCCAAATGTTAAAAGTATGCTATATGCTGCCTTAAAATAATTCCAAACTCTTTCCATGCAATCGCGAGAAACAGCTGAATAGTGTCAGTACCTTAAAAGAATGACAAAGTAATGACTTCAAACCAATAATAACAGATAATTCGGAAATGGCTTATGCAAAAAACAAACAAAAAATGTTGACATAAATTATGTGTTTTAAAGAGATTCGACTTTTTTTTTGTACCTTATCGTCTGTCGCTTAAAGTTTACCAGTTATCCACAATTATGCAAAATTCTTTCGGAATGAAGGCTTCACAGGATATTTACAGAAAATTCAAAATACACATTTTGCCATGTAAATCTCTTTAAAATGTGGTATCTTATTCAATGCCGTAAGAGATATTTTTGAGAAAATAAACATTTCCAGACTTTTTCCATGTAAAGGAGATGTTCTTGAAAATCTTTGTGTCGCACCTTTGGAAAACAATGAACTTAAAATACTAAGTTTGGTTATTTATCATACATTTGTTTTTGAGTTATGCTGTTCACACACACACACACACACACACACACACACACACACACACACACACACACACTAGTAAACTAGACTATAAAAGAGGTGCCGATACGATAGGTATAGGTGCATATCATTTTCCGACGAGCAAACACGCGCGCGCAATTTTTTTACTTTCTCTACTACGTATAGTAAGTAGGGGAAGTATTGCATTCCACCCAAAAACTCGATACCGAGATTTCACCGGAAATACATGTTTTGAGACCTCCTGAATCCAAAAAAATCTGATGTGTTACACTCACATGACTTTCTCTACTCTTGTATAATCTAATTTTACAAACGCCTATTCTCCATATGCTTCATGTTAATCGAGATATCGAGATGTCAATCGTATTGGTAATTTTCTTGTAGATGCAAGGGGAATATGGTAGCTTTTAAGCGATAGTCAAATATTTTAACGCTGGTTGCTATGTGGCGCATTCCATTCTCTTTGCATGTCCAGGACATAAAAAAATGAATAACGATTTTGAGAAAAAGTATAAGTATTGGAAAATTTAAGGAAATAACAAGCAATATCTCGAAAACGGTTCACTCAACAAAAGAAATGTATATGACATAAGTTGTGTATTTTAACGCGATCTACATTTTTTTGTGTAGTAAAATTTTGTCTATCTCTTATGGTTTACCAGTTATGCAAAAGTCGTTCACAATGAAGAATACGTTTGGAGACATTCCCAGAAAATTCGAGATATACATTTCATTTCTCATGACATTGTCTTAAACATACGATATTTTCATCAAAATCGTTAGAGCCATTTTTGAGAAAATTAAAATTTTCGAAAAATCTTCCATGTAAAGGGTAGTCTGGGGTGGGGGGATTTTCTTGAAAACCTTCGTGTCGCATCTCTGGAAGATACTGAACCTAAATACCAAGTTTGGTGCTTATCCGACTGTTCGTTTTTGAGTTATGCTGTTCACAGACACACAGACAGACACACAGACAGACACACAGACAGACACACACACGGACATGTTTCCAAAAATGCTTTTTTTGGATTCAGGAGGTCTCAAAACATGTATTTCCGGTGAAATCTCGGTATCGAATTTTTGGGTGGAATGCAATACTTCCCCTACTTACTATAGGTAGTAGAGAAAGTAAAAATCTGATGTGTTACACTCACATAACTTTCTCTACTCTTGTACAACCTAATTTTACAAACGCCTATTCTCCATATGCTCCATGTTAATCGAGATATCGAGATGTCAATCTTATTGCTAATTTTCTTGTAGATGCAAGGGGAATATGGTAGCTTTTAAGCGATAGTCAAATATTTTAACGCTGGTTGCTATGTGGCGCATTCCATTCTCTTTGCATGTCCAGGACATAAAAAAAATGAATAACGAATTTGAGAAAAAGTATAAGTATTGGAAACTTTAAGGAAATAACAAGCAATATCTCGAAAACGGTTCACTCAACAAAAAAAATCTGATGTGTTACACTCACATGACTTTCTCTACTCTTGTACAATCTAATTTTACAAACGCCTATTCTCCATATGCTTCATGTTAATCGAGATATCGAGATGTTAATCTTTATGGTAATTTTCTTGTAGATGCAAGGGAAATAGATAGCTTTTAAGCGATAGTCAAATATTTTAACGCTGGTTGCTATGTGGCGCATTCCATTCTCTTTGCATGTCCAGGACATAAAAAAATGAATAACGAATTTGAGAAAAAGTATAAGTATTGGAAAATTTAAGGGAATAACAAGCAATATCTCGAAAACGGTTCACTCAACAAAAGAAATGTATATAACATAAGTTGTGTATTTTAACGAGATCAACATTTTTTGTGTAGTAAAATTTTGTCTATCTCTTATGGTTTACCAGTTATGCAAAAGTCGTTCACAATGAAGAATACTTTTGGAGACATTCCCAGAAAATTCGAGATATACATTTCATTTCTCATGGCATTATCTTAAACATATGATATTTTAAACAAAATCGTTAGAGCCATTTTTGAGAAAATTAAAATTTTCGAAAAATGTTCCATGTAAAGGGTAGTCTGGGGTGGGGGGATTTTCTTGAAAACCTTCGTGTCGCATCTCTGGAAGATACTGAACCTAAATACCAAGTTTGGTGTTTATCCGACTGTTCGTTTTTGAGTTATGCTGTTCACACACACAGACACACACACACACAGACACACACACACACAGACACACAGACACACACACGGACATGTTTCCAAAAATGCTTTTTTTGGATTCAGGAGGTCTCAAAACATGTATTTCCGGTGAAATCTCGGTATCGAATTTTTGGGTGGAATGCAATACTTCCCCTACTTACTATACGTAGTAGAGAAAGTAAAAAGCATTTTTGGAAACATGTCCGTGTGTGTGTCTGTGTGTGTCTGTGTGTGTGTCTGTGAACAGCATAACTCAAAAACGAACAGTCGGATAAGCACCAAACTTGGTATTTGGGTTCAGTATCTTCCAGAGATGCGACACGAAGGTTTTCAAGAAAATCCCCCCACCCCAGACTACCCTTTACATGGAAGATTTTTCGAAAATTTTAATTTTCTCAAAAATGGCTCTAACGATTTTGATGAAAATATCATATGTTTAAGATAATGCCATGGGAAATGAAATGTATATCTCGAATTTTCTGGGAATGTCTCCAAAAGTATTCTTCATTGTGAACGACTTTTGCATAACTGGTAAACCATAAGAGATAGACAAAATTTTACTACACAAAAAATGTAGATCGCGTTAAAATACACAACTTATGTCATATACATTTCTTTTGTTGAGTGAACCGTTTTCGAGATATTGCTTGTTATTTCCTTAAATTTTCCAATACTTATACTTTTTCTCAAATTCGTTATTCATTTTTTTTATGTCCTGGACATGCAAAGAGAATGGAATGCGCCACATAGCAACCAGCGTTAAAATATTTGACTATCGCTTAAAAGCTTACATATTTCCCTTGCATCTACAAGAAAATTACCAATAAGATTGACATCTCGATATCTCGATTAACATGAAGCATATGGAGAATAGGCGTTTGTAAAATTAGATTGTACAAGAGTAGAGAAAGTCATGTGAGTGTAACACATCAGATTTTTTTCTAATTTGTGGAGATTCAGGGTCCTCAAAACAGTATTTCCGGTGAAATCTCGCTATAGAATTTTTGGGTGAATGTAATACCTTTTCTATTACGTACGTGGTAGAGAAAGTAAAATCTATAGAAACACTTTATATTCCCGACATAACCCTAGATACTTAATGATTTCACAAAAGGGTAACGAAGCTTCATTCATGCCATCTACTAGCCTTCACATGAATGTTTGAATAAGAGGGATGGTCAAAAGTAACCTAATGGTTACTCTGTAACGGTTGCAAAATATAGCGGCAGCAGAAAGTAAGCTGTAATTAATAAGTACAAATATAACGGGAGAGCGCATTCACCGCGTACGTGAAGATCTACTACTAAATATACTCATTATCACTGCAACTTGATGCCATTACGCACTACCCGGGACAATAGCGCTGGTTTAATGCCGCTGTTATGTTTACATTGAAGTGCCTATACTCGCTATACACAGCAGGGATATTGCTGCGCTAGTAAACAAGCTAAAGATATGCCCTGAGTAGTATTGAACTGCTCCTCAAGATAGTGTGACAGTATCATTCCATTATACCACACGGCAACGGAAATGTGAACAAGCTGACAGCTGAATGTAAACATTTAGAATTTTCGTCTTTTTCCTGCCGTTCATTCCAACTGAACTGTCTGATCATGAGCTCTGAAACAAACACAAGCATGAAAACAGTTACACGTTGTCTTATTTCACATGTATATGCAAAATGCAATTCATGTGGAAAGTAAAAATATGTTCGAATAATATAGTGCCAATAAATAATTACGATAACCTATTGAGAGGGTATAATTTTTAATCTGAAATTTGATTACTTTATTTGTAAAGGTACACTACTTGTGCGTAATTCATCTTGCCATCACAATCCACCGCTTTTATCCAATAACAGAGATAGGTGCCTGTTAACAGTTACCGCTGCTGGTTAACAGGTACTACAACGTAAGTCGCTAATAGATAATTGTTACTTGTAACCGTTAATGCGAAATAAGTACGGAAGTTATAATAGTTATACGAAAATAACGGTTTGTCACTCCACTATTACACTTATCTGTTTAAATGTGCTGCCATTTCATCCCTATTTGCTGCGGTTCTAGGAACGTTTCCTTTGTTTCGTGTTTCTTTTCCCGGTCATTACAAAATGTCTTCTAGTGCTCGGCTCCTGTTTGTGAAATCGAATCGACACACCGATAGCCATTTTGGGTGGCCGCCATCTGCTCCGTTTTGTCTTCTACTGCAATCATCTACGGCTGCCAAAAAGCGTTAACGAAAATGCATTTCCACATAATGCCACTTCCATCTGTTGTCAAATATGTTGCCATATGCTGTTAACACCAAATCGCTGTTTGATACCAGTCCAGAATATACAGAATGTTTCACAAATATTTCAACAAACGACGTCCCTTCTGACTTCAGATTTAAGCAATTAAATTCTTACGTAAAGAGGATAAAACTTAAGTCATTTTGAAATTGCATTTATCCAGTTGGTATCTGTATAAAAATGCAAAGTGAAAATTAACATAGTTACATAAAACTAAAGTCTTTATCGCCACAAACATATCTTACCCTTAAGACCTGTCTAATCTACAATAACACCATCTCTTCTTTGATCGACTGATATCTCTTTTAGCTCTTGGTCTATGCTTACGGCGCCTATACGTGTATTTCTGCGTTATAGTTTCGAATCTCAGTCTAATGTTCCCAATTTCTTTTAAGATCCGAAATACTATGTGGAATCAATGGTCGCAGAAACCGCACATTTCTCTTTATGGGTTAAATTAAATTTTAATAGCCTAACAAACGTGTTCATATTCATATCCTTGCTACTTATGCAGCCTGTGTGCACCAAGATCGATTTATTCACAATCGTGAGCAGAATTCACCGTCGTATTTTACTGTAGTTAGGCTTTGCAGCTCTGTGATGAAAAAGAAAGCACATTTAGTGAAAAATTAAAAGTTTTAATTTTTTTAAAAAAAGTGTATAAGAATAGGATGATTTTTTATTATTATTATTATTATTATTATTATTATTATTATTATTTCTAATTGTTCTAATTATACCCTGCCTTTAACTACAGCGGTCGTATCGTTTTTACTTTCTCTACTATGTAGAGTAAGTAGGGGAAGTATTGCATTCCACCCAAAAATTCGATACCGAGATTTCACAGGAAACACATGTTTTGAGGTGCACTGAATGCATATAAAGCACTTTTGGAAACATGTCCGTGTGTGCGTGTGTCTGTCTATGAACAGCATAACTCAGAAACGAAAAGTCGGATAAACACGAAACTTGTTATTTAGGTTTAGTATCTTCCAGAGATGCGACACGAAGGTTTTCAAGAAAATCCCCCCACCACAGATTATCCTTTACATGGAACATTTTTCGAAATTTTTATTTTTTTCAAAAATGGCTCTAACGATTTTGATTAAAGTATCATATATTTAAGATCTTTTCATGACAAATAAAATGTATATCTTGAATTTTTTGAGAATGTCACCAAAAGTACTCTCCATTGTGAACGACTTTTGCTAACTGGTAAACCATAAGAGATAGACAAAATTTTACTACTCAAAACATGTAGATCGCGTTAAAATACACAATTTATGTCATATACATTTTTTTTGTTGAGTGAACCATTTTCGAGATATTGCTTGTTATTCCCTTAAATTTTCCAATACTTACACTTTTTCTCAAATGGGAATTCGTTAGTTTTTTTTATATTATTATTATTATTATTATTATTATTACTATTATTATTATTATTTTTACTTTCTCTACTACGTATAGTAAGTAGGGGAAGTATTGTATTCCACCCAAAAATTCGATACCGAGATTTCACCGGAAATATATGTTTTGGGACCCCCTGAATCCAAAAAAAGCATTTTTGGAAACATGTCCGTGTGTGTGTGTGTGTGTGTGTGTGTCTGTGAACAGCATAACTCAGAAACGAACAGTCGGATAAACACCAAACTTGGTATTTAGCTTCAGTATCTTCCAGAGATGCGACACGAAGGTTTTCAAGAAAATCCCTCCACCCCAGACTACCCTTTACATGGAACATTTTTCGAACATTTTAATTTTCTCAAAAATGGCTCTAACGATTTTGATTAAAATGTCATATGTTTAAGATATTTTCAGACAAATAAAATGTATATCTTGAATTTTCTGGGAATGTCTCCAAAAATATTCTTCATTGAGAACGACTTTTGCATAACTGGTAAACCATAAGAGATAGACGAAATTTTACTATACAAAAAATTTAGATCGCGTTAAAATACACAATTTAGGTCATATGCATTATTTTTGGTGAGTGAACCATTTTTGAGATATTGCTTGTTATTCCCTTCAATTTTTCAATAATTCTCTCAAATGGGAATTCGTTATTCATTTTTTTTTTGTCTTGGATATGCAAAGAGTATTAATCTGTGGTAAAGAGGATGGTGCTGCACCTAGCAACCAGCTATTAAGATATATGTCGATGCTTAAAGGCTGCTGTATTTCTATATTGCCCTTGCAGTTACAAAACAAGGGGAACATAGTACGCCTTAAGTGATAGGCAAATATTTTTAGAACTGGTCGCTATGTGTAAAATGTAATATTCTTTGCATGTCAAAAGATCGTTTCTGCAAATGTTTATCTCGATTAACATGAAATAGATGGAGAATAAGAGTTTGTAAAAATAGTTTGTACAAGAGTAAAGAAAGTCATGTGAGTGTAACACATCAGATTATTTTTTTTGTCCTGGTAATGCAAACAGAATGGAATACTCCACATAGCAACCAGCTCTTTAAATATTTGACTATCGCTTAAAGCTTACCAATTCCCCTTGCATCTACAAGAAAATTAGCAATAAGATTAACATCTCGATTAACATGAAGCATATGGAGAATAGGCGTTTGTAAAAATAGTTTCTATAAGAGTAGAGAAAGACATGTGAGTGTAACACATTAGATTTTTTACATTTGGAACATACTTGTATTGCCTAACGGCAATGGTGTTAACTCGTATAAGTAAATTTGTCATTTAGTTTCCGGGTTTTCTTACGGTTTTATACATAACATTAGACCACACATTTTCACATACTATGCATACTTCCAGACTGGGGAGTATAGGGAATAATATTGGCTAGAGAAATACCCCCACCCCTGGTAGAGCAGACAGGTGCTCCACCGACTGAGCCTGTCACGATGTTTATTGAGAAGTGCGATTGTACCTTTTCTATTGGTGTTGCAAGTAGGATAGATAATCTTTAAGATTTAATACGTGTTGAGCAAATAATAGCTTCTAACTCTCTTGTGGTCAGTTTAATTTATTGTAAAAAGTCATTCAATAGTATTTAACGTCATTAGCAGCTACAAAGGGTACAACCTAAGACAATAATGTGCAATCAAACGTTCGTGTCTAGTAATTACAAATATCTAGATTCGAATTCGTTAAAAGTTTTAGTAAGAATGGTTAGACATTCCTACTTCAATACAAAAACCTAAATAGCCACGAATGTTTTTTATTAATGAATATTTTTATTTAGGTTTTTTTTCATTTAAGAATATGTATTAATTTAGTACTTATTTTGAAACAAATAAGCTTATGCAATTAGGAATTACATTATCATTAAGTTTGTTTGCAAAAAAAGTGGAGTGGGGGAGGGAATGCTTATGAATGGGATTTTAACTTCAGAAGTTCTCATTATCCTATACCTCGGCTAACAGCGTCTATTTGATGACAATCAATGCATGATGTGGTAGGGCCATGCGCAGAGATGACAGTGTGAACCCACTGCGAAGCTGAGTGGAACTTGGATAAATTACGTTTCAAGAGTCTTTTATCTTGCTCTCTATTTCTATCGTTGCACTTATGAATTTATTTTTTTAAAAAAGCAAGTGATGGTGTGCTCAAGAAAACTGATTGTGTACAGAAATGTGAGTAGCGTGGGCGAGATGAGTATTATTACAATTACTTTTCTTGTTTCCATTTGTTTTCTATTAATTCAATTAGCCGTAGCTACATTGTTATAAGTATGCTTACGAAGATTATAATAATAGCATTATAACAACAATAATAATTCACTGATAGTTTTACATTTCGGCAGATACAGTGATATCCCATACTTCCTATCTGAGAAAAGGGTCACTGTATCTCAAGAAATTATTCTTAGCTGATGTTAAATACATTACTTCAAACCAAGAATGCGCAAAATCCCTTACATAAGTATGAAATTTGGCATTTGTTTTTGAGTTTAGGCTTTCCTCTCTCTCTCTCTCTCTCTCTCTCTCTCTCTCTCTCTCTCTCTCACACACACACACACACACACACAAACGGGTGGGCCTTTTGTAAAAATGTCGCTTTTGGATTTCGAAACGTGCAATGCATTGAAATCTAAACAACAAAATGTTTAGTGGAACGCAGTGCAGTACGAAATTTTCGTCGTGACAGGCTTATCTGTATGCGCAGCACTTGGGTAAGTACATTTATCTTCTGGGAGGGGTGTTGGTTCAGTTATTAACAGCAGGCGCGTACACAACGTGAAATACGCCGACATCACGATTCCGAGCGAGTGTTCTACGCAAGGGGATCTGCCAGCCGTTCTTCTCCCACCCTAGACTACCATCTCCTCCTTTGCGTTTTTGCCTTTTCACAATGAAAAAATCGGATTGTACTATTTCCTTTGCCATGGGTAAGCGGTAAAGAAATTCGAATGGCTTGAACTTATGATTTAAGCCGACAGAAATATATTTGATGTATAGTGAAGCATCAATTAGGTATTGTATCAAAATAAGTTGCTCTACTAGGTGAATGAAAAATATTTTTATAAACACCAGACATGGAATGTTCAAACACCTATGCAATTTTTAAAAAGAGCTATAAAAATAACAACATTAAAAATCTTGAAACACGCCAGAATATGTAAACTGTAATACCTATTCTTTCTTCATATGAAGAATTATAATATTCTCTCAGTTAAACTGGCTACTACATTTTTTAAAGTATAAACAATATATTTTTTTTGAATCGCTACATGTAAAATCTTCACAGAAATAACGCACGACATAAAGATTAAATTTGTTGTGATCTTTCATTTCTGGTTAATTCAAAAGCTTAACACGAAGTCCTAAATGTATATAATCTGAGTAGGTATTGGAAGCGTATACGCAACCACTGACAATACGAGTTCATTGCACTGTGCTGAGGGACTAGATTTCATAAAACGGGGCGGACCAGCAGCGACTTCCCTTGCAATTGAAAAGGACGCAAAAACTGTGCTGCAATGACGTTTTTTTCCGCCCTACTTTGCTGGGGGGGGGGGGACTGAAATGAAAACGTACCGTTTATTTACTCTCCAGTTTGTGTATCTCTAGGACAAAACAGGCATATACTGGCAAAGTGCTTTCAAAGCCTTCTGTGTTTTCCTATAAACGCTACGTGCAACTGACAGAGATAAGAGTAACGAAACATCAATTCCACGGTCGTCGAATATTTTATTTAAAGATAAGGAGTATTTAATATACAACAGTAGAAAGAAGACACATACCGTAACAACTCTTTGCTTAAACCTGCTATGACAACGCGAATTTCTTACAACGAATCACACAACGAGGCATAAGATCCCCACAAAATATTCAACAACTGACATTTTGAGCCAATTCAATAAGTACTCATTATTATTTACAATGAAAATTGCACTTTGAGTATTTTTTTAAAAAAATGTTCAAATATTAGCATTGCAAATAACATTTCACCACTAACTTTTTTTTCTTCAACTTTTGTGACATTTTCATTTTATGATAAAAGTTCATTATAATAATATCGCAATGTATCAATAAATAGTATTTTCAACCCCACTGCTATTGTCTTTAAAAATCTCATGCGTCACGCTCACATTATTTTCTCTAACCACTATCGTTTACCTTTATCTCTCTTCTACAAACTATTCTTACGAAAGCTTGTTTTTCGTTCTGCTTCTAGTTAAGTGAGATAAACGTTTGCAGAACTGATTTCATTACACAGCTTAAGAGAGCATATACAATTTGAACGAACAACTCGGTTCTCATCTTTCAATTAGGATTGTTTTTAGGATTGAAAACAACACAGTTTATGGCTTTTGAATAAGAATACACAATAAAAGAACAAGAGAATCCAGAGACTTTTGTTTAAGTTTTTTTTTCAATCGTCTGCACCAGCAACCAACAACAAATAGCGACACATCATTCACTGTGATTTGTCCCTTCAGGTCTACGCATCATCTCAAACAAATATCTGACTCCACGTTTTCTCTTAAAGAATTCGGATGTTTGTTAATAAGACCGCAACTTCTAGCTTATTTTAGACATGTAATGTTGTGCAGTCGTCATTCTTCATGGACGCAGGGGAAAACACGTGTTTATCAAAGACTTGACGGACCATGAAATTTTAAACGTTTTTCTTCTTCTTTCTTTTCTTTCGGTTTCTTTCCCATTTTCACTTGATAAAAATTAATTGAAAGGTTGCAGATGTAAACATTGGCATATAAAGACGCCTGCAAATCGTTAAAACTCTCTTCCCTGGCTCTGTCTCTCTCTGTCTCTCTCTCTCTCTCTCTCTCTCTCTCTCTCTCTCTCTCTCTCAGCAACTATGAACGGCCATTTTGAAGGTGGACAGAACCGGTTAAGTTCATTAATGTTGTGTTAAATTCCAAACAATACGCTTTTTTGTTTATTGTTTGCTGTTTAACTTATTGGGTGACATACGTAGCTACGGCTATTCAAGGTTCTTTTTTTCAATAGCGTTTAACGCATGTTCTTTTTAGGAAGGAAACGTCACAAGCCTAAGTTTAGGGTACCCCCCCTCGGGACTTGCCAGTTATGAGAACCGAGGAACACCTGAAAAAAAAAAAAACTTCATATCAGGGAGGACGGTCCAGGCGGGATTTGAACGACAGACCTCCCGATCGCGAGTCCGTACCTTAACGACTTCGGCTACCCGTATCCGTATTGACGCTTCGTTGGCTCACCTATCAATGCATGCCCGATGAAGTCGATTGCGCAATCGCCACCATCTATTTGCTTTTGAGTTTTGGCGAAAAGTGGACTTTGGGATCGCGGGACTGCTAGCTGCTCTTTAAGTGTACAGCATGCACTGTGATGTTGGGCAGATGGCCTTAGTTACATAGTCGCTTTCCTGTACCATCTGCTTTTGTTCTGTAGATGAAACTATGGGCTATGATATTGACATTCCAATTCAGCATTTATACAGAAAAATGATAAGCGGGGTAAGTAAAATGAATAGCACACTAGATTTGAACCCGCTATCTACCGAATGTGAGCCACAGACGCTACCGGCTGTCATCTCGCTAGGTATAATGAGATTTTGTTAACAGAAATTTCTTGAATTAGTGTTCATTGCGAATTGCGCAAGAATTTTAACTACTCGCATTCGTATTGTTGCCCACTACAGCGCGCCATTCGTTCAATTCTCCATTTGATCCATCAATTTCTCTTTTATTTCTTCCTCTCCATGGTAGATCTGAAAGTTCGTTTTATTAACACACAAGGGTTGAAAGAAAGGAGTTAATGCACTGAAATTCAGAATTCAGTTGAATCGTTAACTATGAGTTTCTTGAAGTTTTGATGGGTGTTTCACACTCTAACCTTCACAAATGTATCACAATTCAGTTTCACTCATTTGTTAAATATATATATATATATATATATATATATATATATATATATATATATATATATGATTAGGTCTGCATAACTCATTCCAAAAAGCAAAGTACGGTTACTTCATGGTGGAACGTTCTTAAACAGTTACAAAGGTAACGAGGACAGAAAGCAGCTAATTTACTCGGTAACAGTTACAGCAAGTAATTTCTATAATTGTATAATCTACTAAAAAATATTTAGTCATTATGACACAACTCTTTAACCACGCAATATTCATTGCTCCTCATAGCGCGGCACTACAGTCCTTTTATCAGGCGACAGAGATCCTTGCAGTACTTAACGTAAATATTTTATATATATATATATATATATATATATATATATAAAATTCCTTGTATCTCATCTTCCGCGATCCTTTCTAAGCAATCCTTTCTGTGGTATTGAAACCTAAAACTGATAAACGCGTGAAAATTAATTTAGCTACATGTAGAATATTTCGCACGTGCAATAATATTACGTAAAACGCCATTTATTCGGTAAGAGAAGTTATCATTTTAAATTTGATTTTTACTTTCTCTGCTACTTGCCTATAGTAAGCAGAGAAAGTATTGTATTACACCCAAAAATTCGATACCGATTTCACTATAAATAACTTTTTGAAACTCCTGAATTCAAACAATCAAGTTACAATCAGATGAGTTTAATCATTGCCAATCTACAGGTAACACTTATTGCATACTATTCATATTAAAAGTGATTCTTTTACTCACATTACGTTTGTCACTATATACCTATATGTTTGCCAAGAAATTATTTCACAATACGGACTTTCAGTTAGATGCAAGATGCGAAAACAACGTTCAACGTTTGATTCTGAAATCCACTTTTGCTGTTAAAAAACTCGAGCAAAGAAAGCAGGAAGGAAGAGGAAACCCCCCCCCAAAAAAAAACAAACGCAACATAGTCGCTACACCAATCTTGGGAGTGTTAAACACACCACTGGGAATGTTTTTAGAAACGCCTATTGCTATGAAAAATTCATGACACAATTTGTACTAGTATAGGTGCACATTTCTTCTGTATAACCTTTGTCTATATTGTAATTTGCCAGTTATATAAAATGCAATGCGAATAAATAAGGACTTCAGAGGCAGTTCAGAGAAAATTGTGATATTAACTTTATTTGAAACGCAACATCATAAAGAGGTGACATTTTAATCAAATTTGTTACAGTAATTTTTCAGACAGTAAACACAATTAATGTTGTACATATAACGATAAAATAGTTTTTTGGTTGATAGCTCTGACACGACTATAGATTGTAAACTTCCAGGAAATAGCTGTTGCAAAAGGTTTCAACCATATTTTAGTGTCACAAAATTATTGTAGGTAGGTTTACCCAGTGATTTATCACGGCGGCATTCGAGCGAAGCTGCGTTAAGAAACACGAACATATAAAATTCGTTAATAGCTATTAGTAATCGATACTTGCAGTGTAACAAAATGATTCACCTCTACAACTTACATCCGTTCCTTTTGGTTAACAATCCCGAAAGCCGACGTGATAAAAGAAACACATGTGTAACGCACGACTTTGTCTACCTATTACATTATTTACATAAATAAAGGGGGAGAGAGAGATTTGTCTACCTACGTTATACACGATACATAGTTTCCTAGGAATGATTTCGAATTCAGCAGTAGGTGTTTTTAGATACAACATAAAGAAACAACATTCCAATGATTAAACTGTAAGTCGTAGTAAATCGTGTAGAAAGATCGTTAACTTTCAAACAGATGAGAGACACTTATGCTTGGGAAAATCTGAGCATTATAATTATGTGGTTTATTTGGAAAGTTACTGAAGCTACGAAAAAAAAAAATCGATGAAATCCTGTACTTTAATGAATCTTAATTTTGTTTCGGTGGTAAGTTCCTCTTTATCTCATATAGTTGCCAAAATTACACAAAATTCAATCAGAATAAAAAAACGCTTCACAGACTATTTATTGAAATTTCCATCGTAAGGTTTATTCTTCATGATAGCATTACAGTCATATTTTAATCAAATTTAGAAAAACGATAAATAATGACGACAATTTCTCCACGCAAAGGATAATTTGGGATGAGAGAATTTGCGAAAATCTTTGTATTGCATTAATGAAAAATGTTGGCTTAAACACGAAGTTCGGTATTTAGCCAACGCCAAAGTTTCGTTTTTGGGCGTTATTACTGTTCTCCCTCTCTCTTCTAAAAATTCATTTTTGAGGTTCAAGCGGCCTCGGAAGCTTTTATTTCCGGTGAAATATCGATACAGACTTGTTTTTTAAATACTAAACTTTCTGCACTAACCATAGGTAGGCGGTAGATAAAATCAAATCCTGTTGGGGCACTCACACGACTACCTTTACCCTTTACCACTCGACAGATAACCCTTAGGTTATTTCCTTAATCACGATAAACTGGCTTACCTAGGAATTATTTTAACTACGCTATACAGACTGATTCACTCAGCATTCCACCAAATGCTTCTAGATGTTTCTTTGTTTGCCTTGGGCTCATGTTCAAGGGAAAAGGACTGAGAAGCGACAGATTCATACATGGTGACCTACGTATATAGGTTTCAGACCACGATAACTTAGCATAAAACAACGAATATTTCCAAATTGGCTAATGCTATGCTAATAAGAAAATGTTACTTGACACAACTGTATATTTCAACGAGGTCTACAAGTTTATAATAATAAAAGTTTTGTGTATCTCTTTAATTTTCAACCAAAGAAACAAAAATATACAAAACTAAATGAGAATGTAGGTGACTCCACAAGCTATATTTACGAAAAAATCCAATGTTTGTTTTGTCAATATTTCAAGCATGATATGTTTAAGGTAATGCAGCAGTGAAATTTGGTAAAAAAACATATTTTTTTATTTTTGAATTTTTATTATAATTATCTTGTACTTTCATGCTACACAATTGGTTTTTAACACCTGCTATTTTAAAATCACAAATGACTGTTTAATCGATCTTCCACCATTGGGTAAATCATTTTACTCAATTCATCTTTTCAGCATTTTTCACCATTCAAATTGCTCCTTGGACCACAGTTTATAACTTATTACCTTGAAATTTTAAGATGTTCAGGAATTACGGATTGAAGGATTTTTGTGCACTATTAAAAATATTAAACAGTTCAGTTGAAATTATCTTCCATAACTCACATTGAAAAAGTTGAAAAATGCAATAACATCTAAGCAACGTTTTTCTAGCTTAAACTTATTAACATTATGAAATGTCCGCACAATTTATTTGTGTTTGTACACTAACCCAAATTATTAATTTGGAAGCGATAGAAAACCGTAGGCTCTAAGGAGCATTTCATATTACCATATCAAAAAAGTGATTAATTGTGAATAAAAAATACCTTAGCAACGGTTTGACACAGGTATTACAATTTTGTGTTCATTATGTATGTTTTACGTTCTGAACTATGGCAAAAAAGTCAATCAGAAGAAAACTGTGGAATTTTGTATTTTCACAGATATGTGAAAATCCGAAATAGTGTGAGCCATTTTTGAGAATTTTTTTTTTCATTTAAAAAGATTATTATTTTGTATTGGAGGATATCGTTAGAATCTTACTTGTCGCATGTTTTAAAGATGAACTTCAATACGAAGTATTTAGAGCGCGCGGACTTTTTCTAAAAATGCTTTAGGGAGGGGGGGATGTTAAAAAAAATCTTGATATCGAATTTTTGGGTGCAACACTAACACTTCCTCAACCTAACATAGGTAAGCGGCACAGACAGGAAAGATGCTTAAAACAGAATCCCTACACGTTGTAAGAAAATTCAAAGTACTCAGAGGGTTTAGTTTAGTCTTAATACTACTATTCGTTTATAGATGACGTTCAAATGACGTACCATACCAACTACACAAACTTATAATTCGATTTTAAACCTTAAATGGCATAACTATTTACTGGTTTAAGTTTTCCTGAACCATTTAAAAGATAGGCACTAAGAAATACACAAAACGTTTATGTTTCAGTTGAAGGTGTTCCTCTTATTCGGTTCGATTCCTGGTTTAATTTACTTTTATTTGTCAAAAGCGAATGTAAAAACATAGCTCTAAACGAAAACATAGCTAATTTGTGTCATCTTCCAGAAGAATTACAACAGCAATGCGGGGCGGTGAAGAAAAGGTTCTTTGTAGGCTTTGTGGCGCTCATAACCAAACACGAGGGGATAGTGGAACGGCGGTGAGCTTAAAAGCCGCTGCCTGAGTGTTTCAACTTCTTAGAGCAAACTCTCATTCCTCCTTTCGGCTTTTTCTTATGCATTTGTTGAGAAAACAGCTTCTTGGACGCAGCTCCTTAAAGCTACAAACGTTTCTGGAGTCGTGCTCTTCAAGTGCATTTCTTTCGGCGCCACGAAACCAGCTAGAATTCGTTGACAACTGGGTGCAAGGAAAAAAATGTTACCATGTGCAAGCATAGGTGTCTGTGAAGCCACACTGAAATGCTTCAGAAGCTGTGCTGTGTTGCCAAATGCAGGCACATCTGTGAAAAATTCTCTACACACTATCGTTTATTTTTATACTTCTACAAACTACTGTTGCAAAAGTTTATTCTTCTATCTAATTAAAGTTGATTGAGATCAAAGTTTCCATAAATAGTTTCAATTTACATTTCGTTATCGGTAAATGGGGATAGCGAGTCAAATGTTTAAAAAAACGGTTCGCAATATACTGACCTTGAAATTTCATGCTTTTCCCATGACAGAACCAATGGAAGGTTGGCAGTACTTTAAAAAAAAAGAACCATTCGAAATAAATTGTTTATTTTAAAGAGATCTAAATTTTTTGTGCAGTAAGCTTTTGTGTCTCTTACAATTTACCAATTATACAAAGTTATACAGAATTCCTTCGGAATGAAGAGGACTCCACAGGCTCTATTCACAGAAAATTCAGATGTACATTTTATTTGCCAAGTAAATATCTTAAATCAAAATCGTTAGCCATTTTTCAGAAAATAAATTTAAAAAAACTCAATTTAAAGGGCATCTTCGTGTCTTCATGAGATACTGAAATTTGAATACCAACTTAAGTGTTTATCCGATACTGCGGTTTTTTTTAAATTAATCTGTTGAACTTTTTTCTAAAACTGTTTCTATTATTATTATTATTATTATTATTATTATTATTATTATTATTATTATTATTATTATTCGGGGGTCCTCATAACATTTACGGCGAAATCTCGATAACGAATCTTTGGGTGAAATGCAATACTGAATACAATCTTCACCTATAAACAATGAGTCTCTCTCAGGTGGAGTCGATCGGAAAACTTCGTGGACTTTCGTAAACGCTGTGTTCACGCGTATAAAACCACTGCAGTAAAATTTTCACCAATGAAGGAATACAGAAAACAGGAAAGAAGAACCTGTGTAGTGTTAGTGTCTGAACGGTTTAGAAGACATTGCTTTTCTTCGTAAGCTACCTGGTTCAAATTCCACACTTTTTTTTCTTTCTTTGGCTTTTATAAGTCTCTATGTAGAACACCATATTGATTTAATATAATATAATAATTAAAGGTATAACTTTAGTTTTTACCTAGGTATATCATAAATAATGTTACAAACTTCTTACGGGGACTGTACGACTGGCTTTCAAGGTTGCGCCCCCATCAGCTTAGCAGAGCATCCTGTGAGTTGAGCTGTAGTAGACAGCGTATACTGCAAAACTTTTGTATGGAGTGGAGTGATTTTAAAAACCGTGTGGCAGGAATACCGCTTCACAGAGTGGGACAATCACCTTCTGAGATTTTCACAACCCGAAAAAGCTTAAGGTCAGCACGATGTTTGAATATCGGGCCATCAATAGACCCACTGAAACAGGGACAACTGATAACCGCCCTAGGAAGGGCCGACCGCGCACCATGAGAAGCGAACTCCTAGGCAAAGCAGTGGCAGCTCGCATTCGAAGAAATCCGGTAAGGAAACAATAAGTGATGGCTCGTGAGCTGAAGATTTTAAAGATGTCCATGTCTCGGCTCGCACTCGAAGAAATCCGGTAAGGAAACAATAAGTGATGACCCGTGAGCTGAAAATTTTAAAGATGTTCATGTCTCGTGTGCTCAGAAGTGAACTACGAGTGAGGATTTATAGGCGAACTGCTGGTCACTTCCTCACTCCATAGCTTAAGCTCCGCAGGGATCAAAAATGTAAAGGACTGCTTTGGCGTTACGCGGACAATTGATGCATGAGGATTCTGTTCACATACGAAAAGATCTTCATAATAATTGAGGTCTTTCAACCGCCAAATTGATAGGTTTTTTATGCCTCATCATCACGGGAAACTCATGATAAAACTGCTAGGATACTCAGAAGCCATCATTCTGCTTCAGTGATGGTTTGGTGGGGAATAACGTACAACTGCAACTGAGCTTCACTTATGCGAAAAGGGGATGAAAACATCAGCCAAGGTGTATTAGGAGACAATACTGGAGCTTCTTGTGAAGCATCTGAGTAACACATAGCTTCCAGCAGGACTCAGAGCCAGCTCACAAAGCAGTGACTGTTGTCCAGGCACAGGAGTGACTTCAAGCAATGTACCGGACTTCATTTCTCCAGCTGATTGGCCCACCAGCAGTCCAGACTTGAATCTATTGGATTACAAGTTATCGTCAGTGCTTGAAGGCATTGTCTGCAGGATGACACACCCCAAGATAAAGAGCCTAAAGCAGTCTCTCATGAAAGCAGTGGAGGGTTTTCTCATGGAGACCCTGCGTACCGTAAATGATGGATGGCCTTAGAGACTTGCGGACTGTGTGAAGACAAAATGTGGCCATTTTGATAAGTGATTGTTACTATGGTTAGACATATATGTGAAAAGCTCTCATAAAAATAGTCACAATATCTTTAAAACATTATCTATATTTCATTAATAACCTTGTAACAGTATATATAGTAAGACTAAGTAACTACCTATTCACACACAAAAATGTAAACATAAACTAACGTTCTTCACAAATAACTTAAAAATGCACGAACAGAAACCTTTAGCTCATAAAATAAAAACACAGAAATTAACAAAAATTAACATCCGCTGTATGAACCCTCAGCATTTAAAACTGTTCTCAACATTCGGGATATATGCACATAACAACAGATCCCTACAATAGTGTGGAAGAGACACTATAATATTCCAGGCTTCTTGAATGATAACCATAAACGTTTTGTGCGTGCATGTGCAGGGAAAATCGAGCGTAGCCCTCCCCCCTCAGCCCACACATTTTAATAGGGTAGCACTTAAATCTGGTAACTGGAAGTGTAGTATATCACAATGATATGCTACCTCTCTGAGTACCAATTTGAATTCGCTCATGAGTGGATAGGATGATTATCCTGGACGAATTCAATAATTCCCTCAGGATGTCGTCACTGTTAAAAGCGAATCAAAATATATTCAAGTATGATCCCACATTGCACTGTTTTGTGTATCGGCCACCTTCTACAATACACACAAACCGCCCTTCGATAACTATCCAGCCCCAAACAAGACACAGATACGCGACCATGAGATATTCTTTAGCCACGTATGTTTGCATGTATTAGGACCCCTTTGGAGGGTAAGCAATCCTTTCCCCTTAGGTATAGCAGAAAATGCAACTTCGTCTGAGAATATCGTGCTATTCCAGTTATGTTTGCAAACGCTTGGCGAAACAATCTATGATCGTCTGTCAAGGTGTTGCTTCTTACCTGCTTTTCGTGCGAGGAGTCCTGCGTCATTTATACGCCGCAGAACCTTTCGAGCAGATCCAGGGAACTGCGAATTCACTTTCATGTCAAGAAGTAGATTGTAAGGGATTCCTTTCTGATTCTGCAATTAAAGCTGCTGCATTCCCGAGTAGACACCCGTCTTCTTCCTGAATCAGCACGATGACTTCAATCCCTCCCCTGGATAATCTCATCCACTTCTGTGCTGTAAATGTAGGAACCCCAATGCGGTCTGCAGCCTCACGTGCAGAAAAGCCTGCGACATTCACGAATGCAAGGAGAGACTGCCTTATCCTTGTGTGTGCACTGTGTCATGGTCAAAGTCCGTATGATTTATCGAAAACAAATTGTTGCGTTTGCGCAGACATCTGACCACCACGTGGAATGCGTACGCTTATTACAAGCTGGCCCACATAAAGTGCTATAGGTGAATATATCTTAAACTAATAGAGAAAATCGAATGTCAAAAATTTCAAATCTTACATGAGAAGGGGCCTTCCAAATTGTGATATAGAAAATATTTGTATGGGGCCCAACATCAGGATTTTAAATGAAACCTTTATATATATATATATATATATATATATATATATATATATATATATATATACTGGTACCCCTCAATAAACTAAGCAACATTTATTAAAACATTTGTTTTTCTAAAACTAATTGTAAGTTGTTATAGCATGTTTTCATGAAGTTGTTACACCTCATGAACTCGGGGAGGGAATGAAGTATCAAACGAAAGAACATGGGTACTATGGTTTCAAAACCACCTCAACTCTTAAAATACAACCTGTATGTAGTCAGCCATGTTGATTATTTACTCTGGCTCTTCAAAATTAAAAAATTAAGGCAGCTTTTGATGTAGAGGTAGATATGATTTTAATACTAGGTGAAAGTAGGAGAAATTATCGAACTGCATCGGCAGTGTTCAATGAGAGATGCTGAATGAAAATGTCACATATGAAATTCAAACGACTGGAAACATGACTACGTAAGTATGGAAGTGTACAGAACAACAATCGCTTGAAGGTGAAATCAAAAGTGAATGATGAAAATACTATCAATATTCTTGCTGCTGTAGAAGTAAATCCACAGATAAGTCAACGTGAATTGTCCAAAGACAGTGGGATTAGCGCATTTCGGTACAGCGATACTAAAACAACAGAAATATTATCCTTATCATATGTGTTTGCCTCAAGAGCTCACACAAAGAGATTTTCAGCTTCGAGTTGTTTTTTTGCGAGTGGTCATGCAATGCCATTGCAAAAAATAGTTCACTCTTTGCAAACATATTATTTTCGGATGACGCAACATTTTCAAATACTGGACAAGTTAATAGGCACAATAAGCATTATTGGGCATCTGGAAACCCCAAATGGATAAAAAATGTGCCTTTTCAGCATCGTTGATCGCTAAATGTTTGATGTGGAGTTCTTGATGACTTTGTCATCGGCCCTTACTTCTTTGGGGGCACAATATCTGGTCAATCATAATGTCATTTTCTCAACCTTGAATTACCTCCCTTATTGGGAAACGTGTCCTTCAATGTGGAAAGAGAAATGTGGTATCAGCAGGATGGTGCACCACCACATTTTGCAATGTGCACACATCAATTGCTAAATGCGAAATGTGATAGGTGGATTGGACGTGCTGGACGTATCACCTAGCCTCCTCGTTCACCCGACATACCACCCTTGTACTACCTTTTATGGGGATACATAAATCAAAGGTCATGTTTAAAGCACCTACAACCAAAATATGAAATTTCGAATACGTAAAGCTTGTCGCACTATTAGCCCCTGTATGTCGTTAACAGTTAGAAAAACCTCTACAAAAGAATTGCAAGTATTTGAATGTTAATGGAGGCTACCTTGAGCGTTTAATAAAGTAATTCAAAGTAATCACCTAGGTATTTATTGACACTTATTCATTTAGTACTATTTTGTACTATTGTATATTTCAGGAAAACGCTTTAAAAGCTCAACAATCCATTTTAGAAAAAAAATGTTTTAATAAAAGTTGCTTAGTTTATTGATTGGAACGATATATATATACCAGGTAAGTCAGCTGCCCAGGTATTCGTATCTATGCAACCCGCAGTTTATAGTCTAATGTGAAAGCATTGACCTTTTTAGCAAACAAACTGTTATTGTAGCTCTGCCCTTCTATTAGGTACGATATGCAATTAGCATTAATGATTAAAGGCCTGAATTATAGCCAAAGAGCTGCGAAAGCCTTAAAAAAAGACGGCGTTTCATGGATACAATGCTTGCAAGGAGATAGAAGAATGTTTTCCCGAAGAGCGGCATAGACTAAGTGGGTTTTGGCCGAGTGGTTTAGCTGCCAGAATGTGATACAAACATCATTTTTTTCTCTCTCTCTCCTTGTGTGTACTCATTTATTTATTTATGTTACTGGTTTCGACTAAAAGATGTTTGCTATATAAAACATAATATTAATGAATATATCAAACACAGGTATAAGTTAGTCACGATAAGAGCGCATGCGTTTGGATGGCGCCACTGTTTTTTTGACAATGCGTAACGTCATCAAGGCTTGTAATCCAAAGCGGGATGAGGCGCAAGGCGATAATGGAAATGTACGGTTGCACAATGAAAACAGTACTAGCTAGCTGATTGTCTTCACATTAGTTCTCGGAAGAAGCATCTCTGCGGAATGTTTTCTTTACCTGGCTGCACTTCCTATGCCCGCCCACTTGTTCCATAAACGACTTATATTGATAAACATATAAATATTCACCTTCAGTTTTCTGTGAATAGTGTGTGAAGACCTCTTCATTCTCAGGGAATTTTGTATCTTTTTTATAACTTGGAAATCTTAAAGGATGGACAAACCCTGCTGCAGAAATTAAATATAGGGATCATTAAGATAAACATTTAGTCAAATATTTGTAACGTTAACTGTTTTCGAAATATTACATATAATAAAATCGTTATATGTTCACATTTACCCAAAAGTCATTTTTAATGGTGTTTAATACTCGTTCTTACTTCATACGGTAGACACTGGGAATACATAAAACGAAAGGACAATTGCGAAATGAAGTTTGCGGAAGGAAACATTCCAGGCTTAACTTTAGGGTACCTCCAGGGCAATTGACAGTTCTTCACTATAAAGCACAGAAAAATCTGAAGGGGGGGGCTTGAAAGTTTTGCGGTGTTTGTCTCCTCTTTCCATCGTAAGAGCATGACTAAACGTTTGAATGCTATTTCCGTGTGTTGCAACCGAACACTGACTGCTTAATTTGAAACCCTATACGTATAACTACCTATATATTGATTAACTTAACTGAGTTAGAAGAATCATTTTTATGAGTATTAGAATTTAGGGTTTTCATCTCATTGCGCAACCAGATATTGTTTACCGTCAGGTTGTATGGTAGTGAATGCGGAATGCCAGCTTTTTCATTCATAACTCTACAATGAAACTACACGGCCATGTATAAAACGAACATATGTGCAATTGTTATTGTTAGAGAAAGTCGTAAGTGTACCATGTGGATTTTTTTTTCTCTAAAGTCGCACCGAAAAATCATGAACTATACCTTTTTCACTATAAGCTGAAAGGAAAAGTAAACAAAATCACGTGACAAGAGAGCACCTCATTGGTTGGTGGGCAAATTACAACCTTTCCCGCATAGCATGTCGTCTCTTCCTCTACAAAAAATAGTTCGGTTCAGATCGTAACATTTTGTGGTTATTCTCGTGCAGAGAAATTTAAAAAACTCATTATTGTAACAGTTCAATTTATGAAACTAAATGTGTTTGTTCTGATTCACCTATAACTAAATGAACCGTTACAGCAGACGGTTTAAGAGACCATGCGCAGGTGCTACAATTCGTTTCCGGCGGAAAATCTTCTGCTACTGTGGAAAACATAAACGCGGGAAATGGATAGAAGACAGTTGTGTTAAATGCTTTTAACAAATTCTGTGAAAAGTACCCACCTTTAATCGACAATGAATATGGTTGGCCATTGTTTAACAATAACTGAACTTCTTTATTACTGATGCAGAATTGTTGCTCGGATAGCTTAGGTCGCGTTTGTTTTCTGTTGTGTTTTAAGCCATAGCGCTAATCGTTATTTACTTGTTGCCTCATAAAAGGTTAAAGCAAAGGTGGTAAGTTTAGGATGTAAGGCAAAATATAGGAATAAGACATACAATGTTTAAAAGCTAATGATCCCCAAGGTCACAATATACTGTATTCGCATTCTGTCTGAAGCAATTTCCTCTCACGGGTTCAGTCTCCTCCACGTGGTGCTGCCATGTGCTCGGCGGAGTGATACATTTAAGTTTTGTTTACTTCTCCTTTCAGCTTATAGTGAAAAAGGTATAGTATGTGTTGCAACTTTCGCCGTTGTTCTTTAATTTGGCTTTTATTCTTTCTTTGCCGCATATTTAATTGTAGGTAGCACTATTTTCAAAGTGTGGAACAATAGCTGCCCTCCTACACTAAGTGACAAGTGAAATGCGGATATGTAGTGTTACAAATAGGTATAGGCTTTCAGTGAATTCCCATATGCCGCTCTTAAATCAAGTTATGTACGAAGAAAATATTTAGGCGTTGTTTTAAAGTTAACAGTAACTCAGAAACACAATGCTGAACAGTACAATGTTTCAGTGATTCACACAATGTAAGTTCTAAACGAAGCCTTACGGGATATTTGTGTACTCTTCGGAAAGGAAAAGGATGCGTTAATTGTCCCGTAAAATACGGGACGGATAGTTATAATCAGCAACTAAGCGATTTTGGAGAAGTAAAACAGAGGATAGCAAAAATACTGAGGAGAATAGTTGTGTGGAAATTCTGAGGTTGCAACGAAGTTAAGAAACACTTCAGCATTTGGAATGCAGATAGAAAAATCTGATGTGTTGTACTCACATGACTTTCTCTATTCTTGAACAAACTATTTTTACAAACGCTTATTCTCCATCTACTTCATGTTAATCGAGGTAAACGCTTGCAGAAATTATCTTATTGCTAATTTTCTTGTAGGTGCAAAGGGAATATGGTAGCTTTAAGCGATAGTGAAATCTTTTAAGAGCTGGTTGTTATGTGCAGCATTTCATTCTCTTTGCATGAACAGGACATAAAAAAACAATAACGAATTCCCATTTGAGAAAAAGTCTAAATATTGGAAAATTCAAACAAATAGCAAAGAATATCTCAAAAATGGGTCACTCGAAAAAAAATAATGCATACGGCATAAATTGTGTGTTTTAACGAGATCTACAATTTTTGTGGAGTAAACTTTGTGTGTCTATTACGGTTTACCAGTTACGCAAAAGTCATTCAGAATGAGGACTTTTGGGACATTTCCAGAAAATTCAAAATATACATTTCATTTGCCATGAAAATATCTTAAACATATGATATTTTAATCAAAATCGTTATAGCCATTTTTTTAGAAAATCAAAATGTTCGAAAAATGTTCCATGTAAAGGGTAGTCTGGAATGGGGAGATTTTCTTGAAAATCTTCGTGTCGCATCCTTGGAAGACACTAAACTCAAATATCACGCTTGGCATAACAAGCTTTCGTTTTTGAGTTATGCTGTAAAAGAGAGAGTAAAAATGGGACGTGTAAAATAGAAAGGTAAAATAGGTAACGAAGCTATTTTAAGGGTGAATGAAGGAAAAAAGCATACACTGCCTAAGACCTGGATGCGAATTGCTTCTATGAGATACACTGAAAGCCTTGTTGAATGGGGAAAGATTGTGCTCATGACGAAGAGGGAAGATTAAGGAGGGTGGGTTTGCAGTGATGGCAGAAAATGATTATAGGTTGATATCTATTTTGACATATTGGTCATTTGATGATCATTCACTACAGGAAAGCAAAATGCTCGTGCACAGCAGGTATTGCACTGCTAGACTGAGACTTTTGTTACATTTATTATTTAATAAGCTTGGTCTTTGTTTCAGGTATATATTCGATGATATCCAATTTACCATTATTAATTCAAAATATCATACAATTAGTGCTGATATTTAATATTTTCTGGGTTTTAATTTAACATTTCTTTAAAATAATTGTAAAATTGTGACTTCACGAAAACTAAATGCCACGATTCCGGGACATGAACCACAGATCTTCGGTTCTCAGTGCCGATGCTCTTACTGCTTAAGTTATCATGGCTAGATTACCCATACACGCGTTAAACCTTCGCATTTGATTCAACCGTTACCGCCAGATCCGACTGTCTTCTATTTTTACTCTCTCTACTACGTATAATAAGTAGGGGAAATATTGCATTCTACCCAAAAATTCGATACCGAGATTTCACCGGAAATACATGTTTTGAGTGCCGTGAATCCAAATAAAGCATTTGGAAACATGCCCGTGTGTGTGTGTGTGTGTGTGTGTGTGTGTGTGTGTGCGCGCGCGCCTATCTGTGAACACCATAACTCAAAACTGAAAAGTCGGATAAATACCAAACTTGGTGTCTGACTTTACTATCTTCCAAGGATGCGACACGAAGATTTTCAAGAAAATCCCCCCACCCCAGACTACCCTTTACATGGAACATTTTCAAAATTTTTGATGTTCTCAAAAATGGCTAACGATTTTGATTAAAATACCGTATGTTTATAGAATTTTCATGGCAATTGAACTGTATATTTGGAATTTTCTGGGAATGCCCCCAAAAGTCCTCTTCATTTTGAATGACTTTTGCATTAACTGGTAAGCCGTAAGAGATACAGAAAATTTTACAACACAAAATATGCAGATCTCGTTAAAACACTCAATTTATGTCATACATTTTTATTTGCTTTTTTTTTTTAATCCAGTGAACCATTTCCGAAATATTCCTTGTTATTTGTCTGAATTTTCCAATACTTATACTTTTTCTCAAATGGGAACTCAAAATAAAATGGAATGCTGCACATAGCAACCAGCTCTTAAAAGATTTGACTACCGTTTAAAAAAAATGTGTTTTTAACTGGTAAGGTTCTTAGCGTACCATTCTATACTGGGCGTGAAAGATCGGAAATTTTGCTCAGAGGCCTATCGCTTAAAGCTTAATTCCACTTGCACCTACGAGAAAATTAGCAATGATTAACATGAAGTAGACGGAGAATGAGCGTTTGTACAAGAGTAGAGAAAGTCATGCGAGTGCAACACAGATTTTTTTAATTGCTAAATCGTAACCATTTTATGCATGTATAATTGCTTCGAATAAAATATCCACAGCTTTTGTCTTATCTTTATCGGCGTTTTCTGTGGAGTAACAACTATTTTCTACTCCCATGACATTCTTAACGAAAAGTCAAAGCCATTTTACAATTATGGAATGCTCTTTTTTTAACTCCAACATACCTATTCCACATTCTAACATACAGGATTTTTTAATACTTTTTCGTCTTTAAATAATTTAGGAACTGAAATTAGATACTGGTTCAAAACTATAACCGAAAAGAGCATCCTTTTTAATTGCGAAATAATGATCCAAAACGATTTAGTAGTTTCAGACTCACTTTTCCCTCAGACAAAAGTTTAGTATTTATATCCATTAGCAGTAGAGATAACAAAGACATTTTTACACATGAGGGCTTTTGTCTAAGGTGCTGAAGCTCTACTATGAAACCATTCTTAAGTAATATCGGCATTCGTTCATTTACTAGTAGGTACTGCTATGCTTTAATGCATTTGAAAACTTCCGATATTCAATTAGAAACGAACTGGCAACACGAACGCTGGTTCTGACGAAAACGCTTCCGTATTCACAAAAGTAGGTTCGAGAGAACCTTTCGTTTCATGAACGAATACGTTCATTTCGAACTACCATCCTCGAAAATCGAATAAAACGAGATAACAAGTGGCAACATAGAGAATTGGTACGCATATATCGCCTGTCTTGTTTATCACTTCTAGGCTGGCACACATAGAATTCCATGGAATGCCGCAAAGTCACCTCAGGTGTAACCTTGATAAGAATTAATCATCAGAAACGCGATCTATAAGAACAAATGCAAACATCCGCACCTTGATAAAATGTGTTTACATCCTTTGTTGGTAAAGGCTGTATTTGGGTAGATGGCGGGTATTACACCATCAGAATAGCCCTTTCCCAAACTACATGTTCAACATCCAGGAGAAAAGTCGTCCTGGGAAATTCACCGCGGTAACACCTCACGGTAAGATGTTAACTTTCAGGAAATTCGACCCATATGACATAATGCATCCAATATGTAATACAGCATGCATATAGAAAGCGATTCTTCTTTCCTCTTGCGTCATTCAACAGTTTTACTTAGGAATGGTTTCAAATCATGCAAAAGTGCTTAGTTGCATACACAACTAAGGAAATGGCATTCAAATGTTTAGCCATGGTAACCAGATCTTGCCAAAGAAAGAAAAAAGTATTGTGTTGCATTCAAATGACTTTCCCTACCCCCTATCGTTTATTTTTTTATACTAAGCTTCTACAAATTATACTCACGAAAGCCTATTTTTCTATTTCATGTTAAATGCAATAAACATTTCGTTACACTTTTCGTTAAAGCTATAAGGGGGATAGAGGAAACCAAATCGATAGTCAAATGTTTAAAGACCAGTAGCTATAATACGAGGCCGGCCTAGAAATGGCATGCTCTTTACAAACTTCGGAGAAACAACTGAATAGCGACAGTACTTTAAAAACATGACACGAAGTATTGAAGCATTCAAACCAATAGCAACATAATTATATTTCTGAAATTACTAATATTCTAAAAGTTATTCGAAGTATTTGTGTACTTTAAAGAGATCTACACCGTTTTGTGCAGTGCGTTTTCATCTATTTCTTATATGGAATTGTGTGTTTCACGAGATCTATTTTTTGAGTAGCAAGATTTTGTCTTTACCTTAAAGGTTTACCAATTATTTACAAAGTATACAAAATTCATTCAGAATGAAGATTCTTAACAAAACATTCGGTATATAAATGTTATTTGTCACACAAACTCTTCAGTATTTCCGGTTATAATTGACTTTTGCGATGCAACTAACGCATTCTTACTGTTATTTTCCATGTTATGAATTCCGTCAAAACTAATACGCGGTTTCTATTTCAAAACATAAGTTTATGTTGAAAATCATATTTGCTTACGGTTGTGAACGAATTAGGCACATCCACTTGAATGAGCCCTCCTTTATCACTTCCTATTTTTGTTTGCGATATATGCAGTTTTATGTGACTCACCCGGTATCCCAAGTTTGGTATTTCTTTGACTTCCTTTTTGAGTCCCTCTCTCTCTCTCTCTCTCTCTCTCTCTCTCTCTCTCTCACACACACAATTTTCTTTTACGCAGTGGGGTCAAAACATGCATTTCCTGTGAAATCTTGCTAGTGAGTTTTTGGGTGAAATACAATACTTCTGCCACTACAGGTAGGTGCTAGAGAAAGCAAAAGGTGGATCACTATTATGTCTTCCCATGACATCTTAAAAAAACAATTGGTGATAGCGCTTACTAGCTTCAATTGACCACCTTTAGGAATTATTCCTTTTAATGCTCTTCAAGTTCCAAATGACAAAAGTCCTGAAAATTTCAAACCAATAACAAGAAATATTTCGAAATGGCTGCGACAAAAAACAAATAAAATAATATATATATATATATATATGGCATGGCGTATTAATAATTTGGCGGGTTACATTATTGTTCTACGTTGTCACTCCAGACACACTGTTGTTTACATCACTCTTGGCTGATAGCTTTGCTAGCCACGAGTAGTGGGGGATAGCGTGACACTCAGGATTCCGTGAGTAACGGACCGCGTGTGTAAGTCGGGCTTTAGATCGGCGGACATCTCCTCCCACCTTCCATTTTTAATAGTGTAGGAACCCCAAACATTTGAGAAATAAATCTAGGAATGTGTGAGTAAATTTGTGTTATGGATTTTGTGCTGTAAAAACCCACGCCTTCCTCTAACCTGCACACCACGTTTCGGTCCTCCGCAACCAAGTATACGCCCCCTCATTGTACGTGCTGGGTACTCAAAATTAATTTAATTTTCATGTGACTTTTAGGCCATCTACCCAGCATGTAACATTTTTGGTGAAGGTCGCTGTGTTTTTGGTGCGTGAGTGCATATAAAAAGTAATAGTTGATTGTGTGTCCATGTGGCGTGTGAAACAAAGTGTTGCATTTTGAGGTAAGTGAGATGTGAATGAAAGTGGTGTGTGGTGTGAGTTGCATTTAAGATTTCAGTGATTTAAAATTTTGAAGGATCGTATGCTAGCTTCCGCAGCGTCGTAACGTAACCATTACGTAGAAATTCAAAACTGTTCCCTAGAAGTCGCTGTGTTGGTTCTCTCTTTGGCGTAGCAAAAATTTTATTACTTTTTTTAATTCACTATTTCAGCCTTGAAAATTCTTAATTTTGTTTTAGTAGGTTTTCCAATTTGTTTTTTGTGATGGCCACGTTAGCCTTTGGCGTTTCTGTATATTTCCTCTCTCTCCCCATCTTACATTCCCCCTCCCACGCACTCTTTCTCTTTTCTTTCCCCCTTCTCCATTCCCTTCTGCCTCTTTGTTTTCTGTGCTTTTTGCATGTGCTAACATGTGTATCTTTATTGGATATTTTTGCTAATAATTCAATTACTGCTTTCATTTAGGTCTGAGGACAATGCTCGCAGGGCGGTGTGACTTAATATTTAGTGTCTCATTACAGCCATAGTTTCTTTCCGTCTTGCCTGCTTTATTTTTCATTTTTTTAACTATGACATTTGGTAATGCAGCATTAAGCTTTCGCGGCATCTAATATTTTGGTTATAATAATAATATGTCTATGTCATAATAATGACTATGTATGCTGTCATATAATGATATAACAGCATACATAATCTACAAACAGTATTTTCTGTTTCTAGATTATGTATGCCTGATACGACTACAGTAATCTTTCAAGTTTGTTCTTTGCCTCATAATGATATTATTATGCATTATATGTAATTCAGTTTGATGATATAATTATTCTGCTCTTATTCAACTATGATATGACAATATAATCATTTGTCACTGCCATATATGTTTCTGTTAATATTACTGACACACATTTTTGCCTATACTGCGTCATATTGGGTGACTAATTATTATCTGTGTGAACTGTTAAATTATATGCGTGCTTTACTGCTGATTTGTGCATTGTTTATGGGTATTCATTTTGAACTGTGCTTTTCTTATGCATGCACACTGTGCTTCTTTTACAGCATTGATAATACTTTTACATTGTCTATGTCTATTAGCTGATCTTATTGCAGGATTGTTGGGTTATCTCTTGCATTATCAATTGCCTTGTGCTACAGATTTCATGTGCATTAGTTAGCATTGTGATTGTGCTCCATCTTAACCAGTAGTGAATTATTTTTCAGCATCTAAATCTGTAGCTTTCATCTGTTTTTTCTTTTTTCTGCTTGTATTTCTGGGATAGTATTGAATTGTTAAGCAAATCACACCTGTCACCTATGCAATCCGTCGCCCTAACGCTCCCAGGACCAAAACCCAGCCAGTGCATGTGTCTCACATGTTTCCCTACTACGATCTAGTAGGACCATATAGAATTTAAACTTTTGATTCCTCCCTTTTGCAGATAATAAGTTTTTGTTACACTATTTCCTCCACGTACTTTGTTGTGACACTACATTTTGTTTTGGATAAGTGTGACATATACTTACCATGATGCTTTAATGCGATTTTTCAGGTCTTTGAGGGTATTTTACTGCTATGATATAAAAGAGAGACGTGGTTTTTTTTCCTCACTTGCTAAATTGCTGTTGTGTGATTAATAAGTTAAATTATTGAAGTTTTGTTTTGGTGTACTCGCTGTGCTTGCTATATGTCAACAGTGATGTAGGATTGATGTTTATCAATGATGGTAAAAGCGAAGGTAGGACAGGCTACCACATTTGGAGAAAACCAAAATTAATATTACTACGCTCAGTTTTGCTCGTGTAATTCGGTGCTACATTACTTTGTCATTTCAGTATTACGGATTTAGAAAATAAGCTTTCAGCTTTATACATTTTGCAGTAACCGCGGATTCTTGAATAAGTTTGTTGCCATATTTAGGTTAAGTAGTAAGACGATCCTGCCTAATTCACTCAGCTTCATGGGCTATAAATACTTCAATACTATTAGGCATTACTTTTACTTTCACTACTACTTACCTATAGTAAGTAGAGGAAGTATTGCATTCCACCCAAAAATGCGATACCGAGATTTCACTGAAAATGTAGGTTTTGAGGCTTCCTGTGTGTGTGTGTGTGTGTGTGTGTGTGTGTGTGTGTGTGTGAATAGTATAACTAAAAAACAAAAAGTCAGTTAAATGCCAAACTTGCTTTCCAATGGTGCCACAAGAATATTTTCAAGAAATTCCCCCACCCTAAACTGCCTTTTACATTGAACATTTTTCTTAATTTTCTTAAAAATGGCTCAACGATTTTATTGAAATACCACGTATTTAATATATTTTTAATTCAAATAAAATAGCTTGAATTTTCTGCGAATAGTCTGTGACTCTTCGTCATTCTGTATGACTCTTATATAACCGCTAGGAACAGACAAAAATGCACCACACAAATACAGATCTCTCTAAAACACCTCGCGTAACCATTTTCGAGATATCCGTTGTTATTGGCTGAAATTGTTCAATACTTATTTAATTTTTACTTTCTGTACCACGTACATAGTAGGTAGAGAAGGTATTGCATCCTACCCAAAAATTTGAAACCGAGATTTCACCGAAAATACATGTTTTTAGGTCTCCTGAATTAAAAAAAAAGCATTTTTAGAAAACTGTTCGTGTGTGTGTCTGTGAACAGCATAATTCAAAAACGAAAGGTCGGATACATAACAAACTTGGTATTTAGGTTCGGCACCTTCCAAAGATGATACACCAAAATTTTCGAGAAAATCCTCCGACCCCAAACTACCCTTTACATGGAAATATTTTTCGATTTATTTTTATTTTCTAAAAAATGGCTTAGGGTTTTGATTAAAATACCATATATTAAAGATATTTACATGACAAATAAAATGTATATCCTGAATTTTATGGGAATTGCCTTTGAAGTCCACTTCGTTCGGAACGAATTTTGTATAATCTTGTATAACTGGTAAACGTTAAGCGATAGACAAAAACGTACTACACAAAAAAGTGTAGATCTCTTTAAAACACACAATTTATTTAAGTTTTTTGTGGCATAAGCCATTTATGAGTTTTTGTTAGTAATGGTTCGAATTGTTCATTACTTGGCCATTCTCTAGAAGTCCTATCAGCATTCAGTTAAGTCCTGCTAACATTCAGTTGTTTCTCACGATTGCCTGGAAATAGCATAGAATTTTAAGGCCAGCTATAGCGTTCAGTTCTTAAACATTTGATCATCGCTGTTTCCTTTGAAACTATAATGCAATGTGTAATGTAGGTATTTCTGCAAAGGTTTATTGGATTAAAACGTAGTAGATAGAAAAATACGGTTTAAACGATCGAAGGTATAGAAAGTCATGTGAATGCATCACATCAGATTTCTTTAATTACCGCCATTCTTCAGTTTTTCTCCGGCTGTCATGGGAAAAGCATGGTATTCACGACCAGTGCATAGCGACCAATTTTTAACGTGACTATAGCTATTCCATTTTTCTGTGTAACCAAACTATGCACATGCTTATCTCATTAACTTTAACTAGATAGAATAATAAGCTTTTGAAAGAATAGATTGTAGAAGCTGTATACAATCAAACGATAGTGAGATGTGAAAAGTAACACAACATATTTTTCTGTCTTCAACTGTCTGCCTCGTAGGAGAAAAAAATTAACGTATAAACTCAATTAGCAAGCACCTATTCTGGGAACCGTTTGAAGAGTCTACTCTTAAGCAGCCAGTATCTTACTGATTTACACGACAACAGATTGATATAATAGCTTTCAATTGATATAGTAGCTTTCAAAGACTAGAAGAAACGCTACTAATTGATCCTACTCTCGGGGTTGAGTAGGTACAGTTTCGCTCATTAAAATGCTCCGGAAACAAGCAAATCGATTTAAAGCAACATTTCCGAGGAGTTTCTTAATGCAATAAATAAAAACAGACACAGAAAGTTTCTGGATATGCTTTTACACTGGCCACATGAACATTATAGCTACGCGGCTTATCATTTTAGTGTAATTTAAGCTTATTTGTAGGAAATAACCTTATAAATCACTTGTAGTTGTGCTCTTGTGGTAATTCCAGAAAATTCATGATAAACATTCCATTTCTCGTGCAAATATCTTTAATATATTGTATTTATATAAAAAATCGTTAACAGCCACTTTTGAGATGATATAACATTTCAAAAACTTTCCATTTAAAGGGTAGTTTAGGGTATGAGGATTTTCCTTGGAAGATACTGAACTTCAATATACCAAGTTTGGTGTTATCCGACATTTCGTTTTTGCATTATGCTGTTCTTTCTTTCTTTCTTTCTTTCCGTCACACACACGCGCGCGCGCACACACACAGAGAGAGAGAGAGAGAGAGAGAGAGAGAGAGAGAGAGAGAGAGAGAGAGAGATGCTTTATTTGGATTCAGGAGGCCTCAAAACGTATATTTTCATCGAAATCTTGAAATAGAATTTTGGGTAGAATGCAAATACTCCCTCTGTCTAATAGGTTCGTGGTGTAAAACTGACAATCGTAAAAGGCCTCAAAACGTATATTTTCATCGCAATCTCGAAATCGAATTTTTGGGTAGAATACAAATACTGTTAGATTCGTGGAGTAAAACTGACAATCGCAAAGTCCGAAGGGAAGTCGACGTTTGTGGCTCTCTTGAAAACAAAACCATCCAGCGCGTATGGTATGTCCTTATTGAACGAGCCAGTGCGTGAGAAGATATTCCAACGTAGCAAGGCGCCAGATTGAACATTTCACGCTGGTGAATCACCTTCAACCTTGGCATCAGGAAAATTGCTGCTTAGAGAAAACAGTGTGGCGGTAGTATAGAGAAAGTTGATTTCATAAAAGGTTATAAGAGTTATCATTGCTTTTAAACCCTCTATTCTGCCCTGTTAGGGCTAAAATACGTATACCCACCCACCTTGAAATTGTGCCGTAACACAGGCTAAAAAAGTGGACCTACTTCAAAATAGCTTCATGTATAGAACTCAAATTTGGACGGCTTCTGCGATTAAAGTGAGCGTAATGGGTTTTGATCCAAAATATGTATGTCGTTTTCTATTCCTGGCTGGGGAAGATAATTTTCTTCAGAATTACATTCTACTTTCCGTCTCTCTCTCTCTCTCTCTCTGTCTCTCTCTCTCCCTGGGGTATGATAAGTAAGAATGCAAAATTATATGTTACTTTGTACCTTAAATAAATAATAACAATAAAAGAAAACCATAGTGTTCAACCAATAATAAGAGGATATTCTTCTCCGAGTGGAATACAAAAAACTGCAGAACTCCGTTTGTTTTAAAAATTAAATCGATTGTATTAAGAAAACGGACTACTTCTATAAAAAAAACTGAGACAACCTGTTAGACATTGCTTGATTCTTTTAAAATAATTTCAAGAAAAATATTAAACGCTAGATCCCTTTATTTATGTAAAGCTTTTTTCTAAATTGAATATTAAAGTGAGAGTACGCACATTATAAAAGGAAAACCTCAAAACCTATCCTTAACGGGAATAAGGTGACGCTTTTGGCATTTTATGAATTAATATCACCTTAAATTAATAATAAACCAAAGCAAAATCTCTGCAATTGATGCCGCCATGTCAGGATGAAACTGCAATATTAGGTAATATTAGGCTAGATTTATTACGCAATCAGGTGAAATGGAAACACGTTTCCTAGCCATGCGCATATTTGTATATTTGACAAAACTGTGCATGCACATTTTACGGATGAGTGTTTTCTGTAAAATTGTTTAACACAAAAATGTCATCTACTCATACTATTCCTTATTTACCACGTTTAGCCGACAGGTTCTTTCTTGCTACCTAAAGGGTGGCAAAACTATTCGAGTTTGCATGTTTGGTGGTGGTGGTGGTGGTGGTGGTGGTGGTGGTGGCGGGCACGTTGCATATATGTATTGTGATCCGGGAGGGTGGATCGAATTTTCACTACTCTGTGTTACCTTGTACTCTGTACGTTGTGAGAGGGCGACGCAACCCCTATAGAAATAGTATCAGTTTCCCATGCATCCCAATCAGTCCGCTTTTCTGATTTCTTCCTAAAATAACAAAACATACCTAGATGTGTTAACTTTCAACCTGTGCCTATTCACTCCATTGCTATTGTCATTGACACTTTTTAAATGACAAGTTAAATCAAGTAAATAACGTTAGTGGATAAAAGCGATGGACATTTTAACGAAGACGAAGGCAATCAATGAAAAAACATACATATTTATTTTGTTTTCTAGCGTCGTCGATTTTGTAAACAGTAATTGATTTAAATGGACGAGTAAATAGAGTTCATAAAGCAAGTAAATTACTTATCTTGATCTGGAACATGCATTTCAAGACTAAGTTTCAGTAGTTAAATATCCGGATTAAGCAAATGGATAAACAATAATCCTGCCGCTAGGTGTCGTTGGTGTCGCATTAATCGGTCGCAATCCGCAGATCTAAGTGGATTAAGCGACTTGGCAGTAACTTTCAAACACTTGGGCACTAGCGGTGAGGATTGCGCTTAATCCATTTGCTTAGTCCGGGGCACCTTTGTGTATTTTTTTTAAAAGAATACAGAGATTTACAATGCTGGTTGTACTGATGGTAAAATGAATGCAAACAAGAAGCACTAAATACACATGAATGGAATTAAAATTGAGAGGAATGATGTATTGGTGTATAAACTATGAATGCTATGGAAAAACGTATACTTAATATAGTAAAAATAGCACAAACAAAAAGCACTAAATACATATATGAAAGGAATTAAAATTGACAGGAATGATGTATTAGTTTATAAACTATGAATAAACTCACATGGATAAATATATTGATTTACAGAGGAAAAATGAAAAGGTGTAGGAAACATGTATACACTGTTAATGTGAGTTTCATTGTCACACATGTTTACGCACGAGAATAACCTTGACATATGTGGTGTGATGATGATGATGATGATGATGATGATGATGTGGGGCTTAAGGGCGCTCAACTCCTACGGTTATTAGCGCCCTTACAATGTATAAAATAGAAAATTGAAAAGTCCAACAACTAAAAAACCCCACACAAGCCCGCTTGGTCAAAAACACTAAAAAAACACAACAGACCAAAGACTATGATCTACACACTAAAAACATTGTCACTAAAAGAATAAAACAACGTGTCAAGAACTGTAGAATGCAAGGGACATGAGCGCCTTATCTCCGTCGGGGAGAAGAGCCCCATTAAAACTGACAATATAAAATCTCAAAGCTAAAAGACGCTCAGCGCATCAAATGCGACAGCTAAAACCAATGCCAGTGATAAAACGTAAAAGACATTCTACAGCATGCGCGTCGTCTGCCAAAACGCTGGCTAGGCCAACAGGCAGACCAACACGAACGCGCAACGGAGATAAAACTTGACACTCTGTTAAAATGTGACGCACCGTTAAGGGCGCATCACACTGCTCACACAGTGGTGCGGGGTCACCACTGAGCAGGTATCTATGACTAAAAAGACAATGTCCGATTCGTAAACGAGCTAAAAGTACCTCTTCCCGACGAGAAGAACGAGAAGAGGTACCCCAGACTAACGGAAGAGGTTTAACCTCCCGCAACTTGTTCCCCCTAAGAGCCGCCCACTAATCGCGCCAACGCGAGAGGATACGGTTACGCAAAATAACATAAAAATCTGAGGAAGGCACAACACAGGTAAAACATCTGGGTGATAACATGGCCGATTTGGCAGCGGCGTCGGCAGACTCGTTGCCTGAGATGCACACATGACCTGGAATCCACACGAAGGAGACGCTGATGCCAGATGCACCAAGCGAGTGGAGCAGGTCATGAGGGCTCTGTACGAGCGGGTGGTAACTATACAGCGCGTCAATACTACGAAGGGCACTCAGAGAGTCCGAACAAATAACACAGCGCCGTAAGACGTGCCGCTGAATGTAAAAAACACATTGATATATACTAAAAAGTTCGGCGGTATAAATCGAACATTGTCCAGGTAAATGAAAAGTAAAACTCTGCGCACCAAAAACAAAGGCACATCCCTCCAACATCAGTCTTAGACCCATCGGTATATATAAAATGACAGTCCCCGAACTGCGCCTGTAGGTCTAAAAAAGCGGATCCAAGGACGGAAGCAGGGGTCTCATCTTTCGGCATCGACGTTAACCCAAGGTGACAGTGGGTCTCACCGCGCGACCATGGAGGAAAACGCGTTTCCCCCGTGGAAGGGCCGGCGCTGGCGCAACGTCCAAATGCCGAAGGAGCAGTCGCAATCGAACCCCTGGAGGGAGCAACGCAGAGGAGCTAACTAAATATTGTCGATCGAGCGAATTCTCGTAAAATATCGGGAAGGACGGGTGGTCAGGCAAGCTGGAGAGTCGACAGGCCTAGCTGCACAAGAGCATCTCACGCCTGAAGGACAGCGGAGGCTCTGCAGCTTCAGCATATAGGCTAGGTACAGGGCTGGTTGGAAAGGCCCCTGTAGCGACTCTTATGCCACGATGGTTTATGGCATTCAATCGACGTAATACAGATGGACGCGCCGACGAAAGGACAATGCACCCGTAATCAAGCTTGGATCGGACCAAAGAGCGATAAATATGTAGAAGGACGGTCCGATCAGCTCCCCAGGATGTGCCACTTAAAACACGTAAAAGATTAAGAGAACGGTCACACTTAGCTTTGAAACAGGAAATGTGCGACGTCCAACACAACATCCTATCAAAAATCACCCCAAAAACCTTGCCTCGTCTGCAAACGGAAGCATCGCCGGCCCGAGATGGAGAGAGGGCGGAGGGAAATATTTCCGGCGCCAGAAGTTGATGCAGACGGATTTCTCGGCGGAGAAATTGAAGCCGTTGGCCTTACTCCAGGCGTAGACGGTCGATACAGCTCTGGAGACGGCATTCGAGTGGACAGTCCGCCGTGAACTACAATAAATGACAAAATCATCAACAAAAAGGGACGATGAAATGCCAGGTGGAATACAATCAACAATGGGGTTGATAGCAAACCCAAAAAGTGTGACGCTAAGTACAGAGCCCTGCGGTACTCCGTTCTCTTGAATAAAACGACTAGATAAAACCGAGCTCACACGTACACGAAAGACGCGGCCCGTCATAAATTCCCGAAGAAATATGGGAAGACGACCGCGGATATTCCATGCGTGAAGTGCACGTAAAATGCCGCCCCTCCAACAAGTGTCATAAGCTTTCTCTAGGCTAAAAATCAGTCACAGTTCATTATAACACTCGGTATTAGCAGACCGAAAATTATAGCTGGCGGAATCCAGCCGGTCTTTGATAGAGCGAAAGACGGCGGAATAATGATCTGAACTGGAAACCGCCTCAAAGGCAGCACCCAGAGTATTAGCGATGGCAGCCGGATCCACTACGGTGGCATTAGAAACCTGAAGGCCAGAAACAGTATAATGCGACACTTTACCTGAGAAGCGACGACGTTTATCCCAAACAACGGATGAAGGCGTAAAGCGATTAAAAGACTCGACAAAACGAGTCCACGATGCCTTCTTGCTATCCTGAATAATGCGACGAGCCCTGGCGCGCGATTGTTTAAAAGTCACCAAATTATCAAGTGTAGGGTGACGCCGAAACACCCTAAGTGCAGTTCTACGGGCACGAACGGCGTCCCGAATATCCTCGTTCCACCATGGAACAGGCATTCGCCGAGGTTGAGAGGATGAACGGGAAATTGCGCGTTCGGCGGCAGAGAAAATCGTAAACGTAAGGTGCTGCACTAGTTGGTTAATGTCGGCGAAGGGCTGATCGTAAAAATGCACGAGGCTGGAATACAAGCTCCAGTCGGCTTTTGTGAATATCCAGGTAGAAACTCTGGAATGCTGTACGCGGTGTGACAGAAGAGAAACGACGCAGGGGTAATGGTCGCTGGAGTAGGTGTCAGCGACGACGTTCCACTGAAGACGACTAGCAAGCTGGAGTGAGCAAATGGCAAGGTCCAGGTGAGAGAATGTACCAGAAGAATCAGAAATAAAAGTAGGTGCACCTGTATTGAGGATGGAAACATTGAACTGGTAAAAAATGTCGGAAAGAAGAGTTCCCCTCGCACAAGCCCTTGGCGAACCCCACAGGGGGTGATGGGCATTAAAATCTCCCAACAGAAGAAATGGTGTTGGGAGAGCGGACAGGAGAGCTCGTATGTCCGCGGGAGCAAGGGGAGACGATGGAGGTGAATACACAGAGCAAACAGAAAAAACCGGGTAACTCCAGTCTAAGGGTAACAGCTTGCAAGTCGGACGTAAGAGTGAGATGTTGAAAATGAACGTCGTTATGCACTAACATGACACCTCCATGAGCAGGAGTACCCTCCTCCGGTTCAAGGTCGTAGCGAACCGGAGTATATCCTCGCAGATCAAAAGGATCGTGAGGGCGAAGTTTAGTCTCCTGCAAACACACGACCATAGGCGAATAGGAACGCAATAAAAGTTGCAGTTCCGCCCTATGCGATCGTACACCACGTACATTCCAGGTCAGGATAGCCATTAAGAAAAAGGGATAAACTGTCTACTTAGAAGGGCGGCTTAAAATTACCTTTTGCTTAACCTTTGGGCTCGGGCTTGTTGTATGGAGTTGGTCAGACTCCATAGCTTCCTCGGAGGGAGGGCCCACGCGTTCAGTGCCAGAAACCGATTCAAGCGCCGTGAATCGGTTCTGGGTGGCGATGGGTGAGGGGTGCCGCTGAGCGCGGCTTGTCCCAGGAGCTTCCTGGAACTGCGACCTCCGAAGAGGAGAAGGGAACTTTTCTTACCGCGCGCACGCGGAGGGTCCTTCAGAAAACCTTCCCTACGAAGTATCTGCTTTGGTTTCTTTTCAGCGGCTTGCGACTTCACTGACTTGGGACCAGGTTTATAGGGCTTGGTAACTGTAGCTTTAATATACGGCCGGATGGTAGTGGCGGTTAATGCAGTCATGGTCCAGGTCTGAGTTACGGCATCTACTCATGGTACTGGAAAGGCAACAACAGACCTAAACTTACCAGATCGCAGGAGGGAAGGTTCGCGCGCATGGTAGCGCCTCCGGGATTCAGGGAAGGAGAGTTTCTCCTTTACCCGGATCTCCTGGATCGCCTTCTCGTCCAAGTACCGCGACAGTCGGCAAATGACGCAGAATGAGACCCTTTGCAGTTAACGCAGACGTGGGCTGTGGAACAGGTACCTTCGTGTAACGGCTGGCTACATGAGGCACAGATGGTAACGGCACTCTTACAGGAGACTTGCGTATGCCCAAAACGTTGGCATTTGAAACAACGCAGAGGTCTAGGTATATAGAGCCTCACAGCAATACGCTCGTACCCTGCTGAAAGACTCGTGGGCAGATCGACGCCGTCGAAAGTGATAAACAGGGTAGGAGTTGGTACCAAAATTCCGTCGCGTTTAGCCTGCACTCGATGAACAGCTGTCACCTTTTGATAAGAAAGATAGCCGAGAAGTCCTTCGTCCGACGTACCATCGAGGCAATGGGTGGTAATGACGCCTCGACAGGAATTCAAGGTGCGGTTCTTCTCGACACAGATAGGATAACCGTGGAGAAGCGTGGCGCGCAACAAGGACGTACTTTGCTGTTCAGTTTTGGTTTGAACCAACAATGAACCAATTCGAAGACGAGTGCAGAACTGAACCGCACCTGCAATAGCGTCAATGCCCTTCTGAATAATGAAAGGGTTCACCTTCTCAAAACTTTGTCCTTCTTCTGTATGTGAAATGACCAAGTAACAGCCAGATGTGGGCGGTGCTACTTCCGTTACATAGACTTTTCGGCGCTTGTTGTTAGTAATGGCGAAGGGGTGCTCCATAGCGAAATAAATCCTCCACCATTGCAACCTTCTCCGACCTCGGGCTCTGGCTTCCCGGGCGTTACCCCGGCTTGGGTGAGTGGCCTATCTATACCAGACTCATCCCAGGGTCACACCTCCCAGAACATAGACAGAGGGACCCAATCGCCGTCAGAAGTCAGCAGCTCATGCAATGGCCCCCCGCGGGACTGCAGTTGAACAGCGGATACGAACACAAACCCTACATGACGACCCCGGGTGGTGGGGATGACGCCATTACCCACTCACACAGCTGCGCACGCAGTGCGCGGGTATCCGTCAGGCTGTGTCCACGGAGGATTAACATAAAAGGTTAAAAGAAACTAAAAGTGTGTGGGCGTTTCGCACTCAAGGTAGGCCGGCGAAGAAGTAAAAGAGGCGTGTAGATGAATGGGCGTGGGGCGAAATGTGCATAAACAGAAGAGAAGAAAGAAGCGATGGCGAGGGACGACATGGAATGAAGTGCACAGAACGCACGAGAGCCTACCTTGAGTCCCCCGGTCACTAGAACGAACCACCTCGACCGGACGGGGATGAAAGGGTGAAAATGGCTATGAATGGCTCGGGTACCCCGGGTGCGCCTAACCCGTACTCACAAAAGGTGAGCCCCTGGGGGGACATATGTGGTGTAGAAGGAAGTTGAACTTTGGGCAGTTTTTTTCATCGCTGCTGCCCCTATCGAAGCGAAACACAGGTCTACGGCCGAGAGATTCGGTGATGACGGTGATGAACAGGTAAGAGAAGTAGTTGAGAACATCGGGAACGGGGATGTAGATGGATATGCTGAACTCTTTGTCGAAGCTGGTGGCGTGGCATCCTGTAGCGGTGAGTTTGTTGCAAACTGCGAAAGTTGCGCTGGTGCCGAGGTAGGTAGTGCAGAGGACGTCTTGTTTGAAAATGTTTATTTTTGTGGGAACTCAGTTCGTGAATAACATCGGCACCGTCTAGTTTAGTTTTAAGGTGACGGTTTCGATGTTGCCTAAGGTGGTGCAGGGGACGATGCGGATATTGGAGAGTTGGGCATTGAATAGGAGTTTGAGGGTTAGATTGTTCCCGACGAAAATTGGGTCGGGTTGGCAGGTGAATATGCGTTGTCAACCGGACAACGCGACGTTTCAAGCCACTTCGCAGTTTCTCTTCGCCTTTGTAGAAGATGCAGAAAGGCGTGCAACTGAGGCTTTGAGTGAGTTCCGGAGTGGTTTTTCCGAATCTGGGTGAGAGTAATAACTTGTTATCGTGTCTAGCTTGACGACTGTTTTGGCTCCGTATATGCTATCCAGGGATTTGATGCACTAAGTACGTATGGTACATTTTGACGTAGCGATTAGGCACTGAGTATGTGGCAGCTGTAGGATAATTTCTCAATTGGCCAAGGGCGTCCATAATCACTTTTGGCAGAAGCTGCAGTTTTTAACAAACGGAGGTTCGTGGAAATAGATGGATTGGGTTGGCAGGCTGTAATGCTTCGTGCACCTTCGCTACGGAACAAACCTCCTTGGCGTCTATGGAATGCTAGTGCCAAATTACGTCTGCGACATATGGAGGGTAACGACTAAAGATGGCGTTACCGTTCTGCAAAAGCACTCTACGTTCTGTGGGAAAAAGCACCACTAGGCGTCTTCCGCTTTCAAGGAACTTTAACAATGCGGCGAAGTACACGCAGGTTGTGTGTTATTTCTGTTGGCCTATTTGCGGAGAAACGCTTTAATTTGACGGTTAAGTTCAGCGTGGTCTTCGTAGAATCCCCGATAGGACCGCTGGCACAGGTGAATGAGGCGTCCACGGAGTTGGCAGCTACACGTCGGATGGAAGCAGAATGAGCAGTGGAATACCGCACACGTTTCTCCTGGCTTGTCACGATAGCTGAGCACGTACTGCCTGCTAAACGTGGACGGGTAAACTTATTTGAAGGCTGCATCCGCAGGAAGTGGTAATTTGTGGGAAAGGAAGTGAGCAACGAGATATTAGGAAAGTACGGTTGGAAAGACGTAGGAAGCGGTGAGGTTCTTAATTGGCAGCAAGTTAGACGGGAGATATGGGGAAAAAGTACGGTTGGAAAATCCACATCTGCAGTAAGCGATTTAAGGTTCCTAATATACAGGAAGTTAGGAGATATCGATGAAAAAGTACACTTAGAAACCCACATGAGCAGGAAGCGGTGTAAGGTTTTGAATTGGTAGGAAGGGTATATATTGGGCACGGGACTGTTGGAAAAACCAAACCTCAACACCAAATGTTGCCTTTGCGATAGGGGATTCCACGAGAACACGATTTGCATCCACTCTGAACATACAAACGCCGTACACGAAATCTGATATGAGCATTGCCCAGCTAGAGCGCCAAGCACATGCAGCGGTAGTTACTGATTTGCAGCATAGTACCCGCGGAGATGTATTGTTATTCGTAGAATATGTACAAGCCTCCTTTGGGAACATACTCAGACATGATCAGGGTGATCTCGTGGCCCTCGTCGATATCGCCGTCACGTCATTCGCTTGCTTTGAACTGAATGGCTTCCAAGCTCATGTTGGAAATGACAAAATGAATCTCGGTCTTGCAGCTGTGGCATTTGACGGATGCTAGATTTTCCATCGGTGATAGACAAAGCGCAGAGCATAGGGTTAATTTTTACACGGATGTCCTTCCACTTCGTAATTTTTAAAACAGCTTGGTTCCCTTGCAGTACACGGAGACGTAGTTTATGTACCCCGTGCTGGGCTGATGACGGGTCGGTGGTTGAGAGGCGACTGAGCGCTGGAGGGTTAAGGTTGTGGGATGCATTGGATGAGGTGGGGTTATAGGTAGGTACAACTTCCAGGAGAGTACGAAATTTAGCGCACCGGATATGCTTTCTGAACTGGGTGAAGTTGGCACGTTGGAAGCATGGTTGTGAACTAGCTATACTTATGGTACGCCAAGATTCGATTTCGCACGTTCATTTCTTCTTTCTTTTTGTGATACAAGATGACGGTAATGATTCCCTGCAAGCTAACCAACGCGTTCCATTCTTACGGGTTGAGGGAGACGCTGTCGCGGATAACTGCTTCGTAAATTATGAGCACACGTCCTACACCTTTCGCTTCATTCATTTCAGCTTAGACTGTTTCGGCTTGGTAGATTTCACGCGTTTTATTGTCTTGAGACGTCTGACGTCCTATCCCAGCATCGAATCGATCGTTTCGTGTGCCTTTCGCTTGAGATTGGACGCCGCCTCCATTAGCCTGAGCTTCAGCGCTGCCTTAGAAGTGCTTCCTCCTGCGCTCACGTAGGACAATAGTACGCGTTCACTTTCAGCGCCTCCTTACTCACCAGTTTGGCTCCACTTTTCAAGAAAGGTAGAACTGTTTTGAAAAGGCCTCCGAGCGCAGATACCAAGCCGCTTCCTCGCTGGTAGCGCTTACCGCGGTAGAGAACGAAATCCCCATGGTGTAGCGCGCCGCCGGCTTGATCGAGATAGTATTGCGCGACCGTGTTTACGCCCATTACCGTTGCTATGGTCGGAAGGTGAGAAAGATAGCTGACGAAAATCCGTAGGCAAATGGCAGAAGATAGTCATAACCATTACTTAAATGTAAGCTAACGGTTTATAAGTCTTGTAGAACGAGGGGTACATAGCTCAGAGGAAGGACTTTTCGTCGGACATGTACGTGTTGATTTTTCTAGTGTTCCACCACTACGCTCTTTTTCCACGTGGACAAATGTGTCGCCCACCACTTCCTGTGCCACTAAATTACAATAGATGAACATTTCATAAGGGAACACCATATGCAGATCTAGTGTTTCGGACCTTCTCCGGGATGATGGTGTACGGTTCGAAGTCCAACATCTTGGCTATGGCGGGTGACAGCAGCGGGATGTGAAAGCGATGAAGCGGTTCCACCGACGGCTGGTCGGTCTCCGCGGGTCGCTCGGCACCAGAATCGGAAGCAGGCATTGCGCCGTTCTCCGGCGGATGTGCGCCATCAACCGAGGCAGTTGGTGGCAAAGCATGTGGAGTTGCTTCCTTCGATTTAGGCTGCGGTGCAGCAGAAGCGGCGGGATTGGGAGGCACACCGGCTGCTGGATTGGGCAAAAGCGGAATGCCCTAGGGATTTGCCGCTGCTGTGTCCCGGACGACCTGGCGCTTTGGGACGTCGTTTTTTTTGGGTGTTTTCAGGTTTGACCGGCGCGTCGCTCATCGCGGGAACCACGGTATTGGCGATACGCACGACGTGCTCTACTTAACCTCCAAAAGGAATGTGGGGCAGCTGCTGCGCTTTCGTGACTGCTGCGTTGACGCTGACCATCTTCTTGCAGTCGTCGTCTAAATTCTGCTCAATGACGGCATTCACCTGGATCAAGAGGTCTTTGGGATAGTGCACGATGCTCGGCGGCATTTGCAGGCTAAATTTTTAATGCGTGGTGAGGCGTCATCATGTATTTGGTGCCGAATAGCTGCGCGTCGCCTTCAGAAACCTTATAGAATTTTTCCCGGTACGTTATATTATGCAAGACCACTTCCTATTCTCCCTGCAGCACTATTCTCTCGGGCAATATGTTAGACAAGTTGTAAGTGCTGTTGTCGGTAATGTGATCCATGGAAGTGTTGCTCACGAGCATGAGGTAGAACGATTCGGTCTTAATCATATCGAACTGATCATCGAAACCTTAACCCAAGAGTTAAACTTGGAATGATACCCCTTCCACTTCACCAAAAGTTGTTTGTTACGCCCGTGCCCCTTGGTTTGCAAGACGCAATCAATTTTGAACGTTTGAGGGGACTTCAACCTTTGCAGCCCTTCGGCGTAGAAGTTGCCGTCTATGACCTCTCCGGCAAGATCCTTGAGTTTATATAGCACTGATCAATCACGAAGATTTAGGCTGTTCAGTACTGTTCGTACCCGTTATCGAATTTAATTTTTCCCTTGGATATACGCACGTGATCTGCGACGGAGTATTTGGGCGGCGTTTTGCGGGGTGGGCACCTTTCGGCGTATAGACTATGGTACACTTGCGAAATGCTGTACTCGTTCAGGTCCTTCGGTGCTATTTTGATGGACCTGTGTTAAGAACCGCTGTACGACTCGAGAATCTCTTAATGGCTGGTGTGCGTGAAATATTTCACATCTTCGTCTTGAGAGTGCGGTTGAAGAGTTCGACGTTGGCTTTGACATTTTTGGTGGTGTAATGAATCATGCCGTGTTTCTTGAGAAAGTTTTGAAAGGTATTTTTTGGTAAACCCTGTTCCTTGTCCGTTTGCAGCACCCTGGGAACGCGCTCGGAGAACACTGAGCGAAACGCCTGGGCCACCTCGGACCTCAGCTTTGATTTCAGAGGTACGGCCCAAGCATACTTGCAGAAGACGTCGATGACTTTGAAAATGAGCGCGTTAAGTTTCATATGCTCCTTGATGCTGTTCATGACGTTGAGATCCGCCTCCTAAAGATCGTCCATATATCTCACGTGATAATATCGTGTTAGAAATCGCTTCCTCGCCGTTGATGCTTGTGCAACGTGTAACTGTCCTGGTTTCGCAGAAACGCCTCGGCGTTCGCATTCGGTTTCCCCGTGGCCTTTCGCAGGGAGCTTACCGAGCCAAACTGGGAGGGTTTTCCGGTTTCGCATAAAGTCCTATTGCCTTCCATTCCTTCATCCCTTACTTGTAAAGGCATTGCTACTTTCGCAAGCGAAGGTTATAGCCCGCTCTATTCGGTTTCTTTTTTGTGGAGGAAGGAGTCGGTCTATTCTTCTTCTGTGGCGAGAAAATGTTAACTTTTACGGATCTAGGTAGACCTGCTTCTCCTCCTTTAGGCGCACCTCTTCAAAAAGGTCGTTTTCCTTGTCGTCGTAGCTATTGTTATCGTGAAGGTAGGGCTCTCTCAGTTGTGTCACAAGATCGAGAAACTTACGTTTTTCGTGACAGATGTTTGCGCCCTAAACTTCCTACATTTCCTTCGCCAGGCTCACGGTGATTTTGTCGATGAAGTCAAGGTTTTCCACGGTTTTCGGCTGTGTGCCACCAAGACCTGCTAGCAGAGCTTTATCCTGTAAATTTCGACACGAGCGCGCTACACAGAGAAGCCAGTGTCGATAGAAGCCACGCAGGTAAAAAATTCTCCTTTCTGAATCAAGATTTTTATTTTTCTTCAACGGGAGCTCCTTGTCGATTAAATTCTTCGATTTATGTCTTTTGGAGCGATTCAGACATTTGGTGGGTAGTTGCACATTACCTCAGCACACGTTAAGCGTGCATTCGCAAATGACCTTAATCAGATCTACGGTCGCGTATTTCAAAATCCTCTTGCGTACGGCTGGTTGGCCTTAGCTAAAACAGTCAGATTTACGTGCTGCCTGGCTATGAGCCGCTCACTTTCGCAATGCTCGACCTACTTCCAACCATGGTTGTATGGTAATGACGCTTGCGTCGCAAAACGCACATCACCGTTCGCTGGGAACGAAATACTAGAGCGTTTCGCCTAGCCGCACGCCGGTTCGATACCTGTAGCGGTCGGATGGTATTACATGCAGTCCAGCACGAGACACCCGTGCGCCTGTTCGGTGGCCTTTTCGAAAGCTTCCAGTAGAAACTTGGAGATCGGGGTTCGATTTGTTGGCACAACCTTTCGATCTGCATCTTATCCCTGTTGTTCTTGAACTCCACGATGCAGTTTGCGTCCAGAGATATGGTTCGAAATTTCTGCCCTTGCGGGAAACGTTCTGAAGAATATGCACCACTCCGAAGCACTTGTATTGCGAATCTCTGGTGAAAAATGTGCACGTTCGAACCCCCACTCTCAACTATGAGGTCGCCCAGGATGACGAGGTCCTTCTCGCCCACGGGAACTCAGCTCGGGAATCCAGCGTGGGCCTCGCAATCTAGGAGCAGGGCATCGAGTTTCGGCGAATACTCCAGCGGGTGGGACCAAAGGACCTTGGAGGGGCGTTGGGTGAACATTTGGTTGGCGTTGTGATGAGCATCCTGCTAGGAAAATCCAATTGCCTAAGTCCGCGCGGCGGGCGCATCGTGCGTGTTCCCGGTTTCGAATGGACGGCAAAGGGCACTTGCCTCCTCATTTATGTTTACATCCTCTTAAACCCGTAGGGATAAGAGTCCTAAATGCTGGCGAGCACGCGCTGACCACCATCCTAAAGGTCTTTGTGCAGGGTTCGGTGACCAACGTCCAGAGCGGATTTCTAGAAATCTGAGTGCACTGGAGCGTCACCCACTCTGCATTGTGCCTCGACACCGCGTCCCGAATCACTTCGGCGTTCACGCATTCTAGGTTGTCGGAATTCAGGGTGATACCCTTCAACTTGCACACCGAGTTCTCGTCCGTCTCCGGAAACTTGATTTTTAGGCAGTAGCTCTTCGGGCCCGTGAAGGCCAACCGGCAGACGTAGGCTCCTTCTCCAGCTCGTCGGTCATGTTCCTTAGGAAACGGCCCACAGGCGGCATCCACTAGCCCAGCGCGTAGCTCCCGATCACCGAATTCGTGTCGAAGTAGTAGATTCGGTTCCACAACCCGCGCAGGTAGCGGTAAACTCCAAGTGCGCTTGCGCGGTCGTGAGGCTCACCTTGGGGCTGTGGTCGACATACCTCCACAACGCCACCATTACATCCTCCGTGGCGGGAAGGTAGGACCTCCTCTATGGCAGGGTCGTTTAGAAGCTCGAGCCTGTCGTAGTGCTCAACCGCTCGCACGTGGGCAGGTTGTCTCTTTGGCCCATCTTACTCCAGGAGTTGAGTATCAACTTTGCGAGCTCTCACTTTCCCGAATTGAGGGATATCGCGTTCGGGTCCAGAGCGACACCTTCTCGTTCGAGAAACCTCTGCACGTACACCTCGGACGAGTCGCAGTCCGAGGGCCAACCGGCCTCCGTCTTGATTTTGTGGAACTGGTTCACGTAATCTTCGAAGAGCCCCTTCACGCCCGAGACAGGGTTGTACTGCACAATGTCGTACTCCTAAATTTTGTAAGCGTAGAGCAGTCGGTAGCCCTTCTCCAGGTTTCCGTCAGACACGTCCCGTCCTCCGGGTGCCGGCATTCCTCCGGATTCTTCGCGTCCGCACATACGCGACACAGCACGGGATGATGCAGGTTTGTAGGCAACACAATACACTTAATCAAACCATTCTGTATACCCCTTAGGTCGAGAAAGCGATCCAAGTGGATCCTCAGGTGCCCCAAGGGGTACGACTTCGTCTTTTTTCACGAAGGGGTAGAGGGAGCAGACGTCGAGATATTACATTTTCGTGTCGCCCGCGGTCTCTGCATAAGTCTGTGCAGTTGGTGCGCCCACCGAGGCCGTCCCTGCGGTTGAGGGACTTGGGTCGGGGGAAGGTCTTGACAAATGCTGCCAGTTCGGAGTCCATCATCGCGCTGAACTCTTAGTCTCAGATCTCGATTACGTCATATCCCGCATTGTACAGGGCTGAGTGGCGATTGTAGAAACATCGCTTGCAGCCGTGGAAGAAAAAGACCCGCTGCGCATCGCCGTCCTCCCTATGCCCGTCCATCTTGTGCCCCAGAATCTTCACCTCGCGTCCTGTCATAGCGTGCTGGGTGGCGTGATGTCCTGCGCCTCCAGCCAGCACACCTATATCCATGAGATGGGGAACTGCATATCCGCTAGGCGGTATCCGCCGGTCGGCCAAAGCGCGATCTTCACGCGTGGCATAAATCGCTACCGGTACACGTACATTCATGCATGCACGATTGTGACGCATCTCGAAACGGGTATATCCCGTTCTCTTCCGGGAATTCCCTCCTAAATTTGGTAACTCCCTAACTCAGCAGAAACACGCCCATCTTGCAGTACGTCACCATTTCCTCTTTCATGTCGAACACTACCCCGAGAACGCTCTATCCTCGAAGGCCTTTCTCCCCTACAACGACATGGCCTCCGGACAGTAATACTTTTTAACGGGAATCGAACCCAGATACTGCTAGTTTTCTTTCGTGTTGAAGAAACATGGGGAATAGCCTCTGCATTCCTTCAATTTGTAGGTCTTAGAAAAGCGAGACAGCGGCATGGGAATGAAGTTGAGCGAGTCTACAAACGTGACATCACCGTACTTCATTTGGTAGATCTTGGTACCGTTCATGAGCTCCGGCTCCCACTTTAAAGTACTTCAATAAAAATTGTCCATCATAGTAACGCATGTTGTGTGCGAGCAGCACGACGTCCCAAACTTCGAACCCCGGCTGCGTCAGGCGATCGAACAGCTGCGTTACGGGATCGTCGCTAAAAGCGTGTTCTTTCGTGCCACACTCGGCACAGTACACCAACTGTTCATATTCCCCTATGCACAGAGGGCACGCTTGGTAAAGCACGCATAAATTTGGAACGTGCTGTTAAGTCTTCTCTTTGCCCATGTACGGGATGTTTTGCGTGCATTCAAAGTCTATGAACATAAACACGAAGTGGTTTCTCTTGTTCGGTGAACAGTACGGCTGTATGTACAACATGTTATTACTGTTCACGTAAATCTTGCAATTGGAGCAAAATATTCCTCCGCACTGGTGAGCAGCCTTGCTGTGCCTCAAATGGACAAGCTTATTGCAAGAAGTACACACTTTCTCAACGTCGCACACGGAAGAAAACTTCAGGTAAAAAGCACCTTTCTTCTCGTGGTTGGTAAAACATGTCGGCCCCTTAAAGTCGCAGTTACACGCCTTACAGTGTATGTAAGATTCACATTGCTTAGCGCACTACTGGTGACACTGAACACATCCTGTCACATTTCTGAAATTCTACTTGCGCCGCCAGGTAAGGTGACACTATCGACAATACTACGTGCATTTAAAGCACTTGTGCAAATTCACGATAGCATTAAAGTGCCCCTCGTGGAACATGACATGAAAGTGTTTATCAAATTCTTTTTCTGATGCGTAGAACTCGTCCTTTCTGGTATGATCTCAAAGTCCATTACAGCGTATCCCTTTAACACGGTGTCGAAATGTCTGACATCATCTATAGTAAGCCTGTCATATAATTTATTTACACTTTGGAACAGTGCAATAGCCTTGTTTTTTGGAAATATTTTGAACGCCTCATTGTATAATTCCCGTCTCCATCCACTTTAGCTTTACACATGGCAATGGCTCTCAGTAAGCATTAGTTTTCTTTGTTGATTATTTCTACTATATCCTTATTACCATGACAGGCATCGCATGGCTTACAACAAGAACCAGAGGCCTCCTTCGTTCACAGAAAAGTTACTTCAAGGGGCCCTCCTAGCAAGAAGTGCTGATTGCTTTCCATCATCTTTTCAATGCATTTTATAACAGCTTCGGCATCCACTTGATCGATTCGCCGCACGCTGATATTGAACGCTTTGAACGAATGTTTGACGTCCGATATCGATAGACTTAAATACCCGAGTTCGTTCTCCAATACGTTTTCTTTTGCAAAATTTAGAACGTCGTTTAACAGCTCTGTTACCCATTGCTCCGGGTCTGCATCGTTCTGTAAAACCAGGAAAAAGGCCTTTTCGTGCTTCTCTGTGTATGCGTTATCATTTCAAACCTAGGCTGCAAGGTTAAGTCTCGAATACCTAGCCTTCTGGCTCCATGCTGCTCCACTTTTCAAAGACTCGCCTGCAAAAATGGTCTTTTCGCTGCGGTTTTTAAGGTATATTGACTGTAAAAACGCGAAACAACTTAATAACCTTTCGTGCAATTGTATTGCAAATAAATGGCGCATGTAGTACGTGAATCAAATAGCTAGTCGCAATAGTGTTCTTTCAAGTACATGTCATACGCGTAAACATGTATAATTACAATGAAGCTAAAATGTATGTTTTCGACAGTATTCACATTTACAGCAAATTCACTGCAAACAAGCTCACTTCGTCGAGTGGGCTATTGTCTCGTGCTTTTAAAGTCCTCTTATCGATGCCGCAACTTCCAACTGCGCGCTCAGTTAAATGCCTAATTAAAAGATTAGGATTATCTCGCCAGAACTTGCCAAAGTGTAATCGGGTACTTTTTCAGGACACTTTCGGTCGTGCCATTCAGGTACCACAGCATCTGCCATCGATATATAGCAATTTTCCTAATGCAAAATCGAAAGGCTACCATCACTTCTCCAGAAACTTTTTTATCGCCAATATCTGGCCGTGTATACACAGAGGTGTTCTCTGCACAGCGAGTGTTTTTCAACTCTGAATATAGTCATACTGAAGCCACTCTACATTTCGAGAACGACTTCGGCCAGATTCAACCATTGGAACCATGGTTCGTTTTTTCCCGTGAATTGCACTTTATTCGTTTACAAATACTTCCCTTCCTTCTCCTATTTCCTTAGCAGTCATTTAAAAACAAATCAAAAAGGAAAGCTTGGTTATATAATTTATGCATTAAGTTTCGGGTACCTCATCAGTTTTCACTCCAGTTTCGTATTCTATCATCCCCTCCGACAACCTCCTCTCCCTCCTCTGTATTTTCGTCGTAAGTTGCTTCACAATTAAGAAATTGTTGCTCTACGCCATTGCATGCATTTTCCAATTTACTGTTCATCTACTTCAATGACCCAAATTCATCCAACATTTTAACCACATTTCCTTTTATTGTGTTCACCAATTCTTGCTGCTTTGTTACGTTCTGCTTCTTCTCTTCCAGTTCTTTCTTCATTCTTTCCATCATTTCCCGTATTTCTCTTTCCCTTCCTTCACTTTCTTTTTCCCCCTCTTTTCTTCCTTGATCTTCCTATTGCATTCCTTTTTCATCTTTTGTTTAATTGAATTTATTCCCTTCTTACACCTCTCCGATACCGCTTTTATTATGCTGTTCACCGATACCGTTCTCCCTTCCCCACCATTATCATTACATTTCGAATTTATCTTCAAATTTCCTCTGAAGATCACCTAGACAATTTACCCTTCCACTTACTTTCCTCCTCCACCTAAGTTTAACTGTCATTCCCCATTTTCACATTTCCCAAACATGTATACAAAATTTTCAGAGAAGTAGGAATTCATCTCATTTACCACAAGTTCGCTTTTCTCCGGAGCCAATTTTCATTCCAATTCCAAACCCTCCGGCAAGTCTACGGTATCCATCAACAAACTACAAACTACCATATCCACAAGAATCAAATTGTTGTCGCTAGCATATATGTCCACCGGCTTTTTATCAAATTTACAGCCGACTTGCTTCTTCGTCTTTGCTTTTTTACACCCACACCTTGCATTTGCAACGTACCCCTCAGGACACTAGAGTTGACCCATTTTCATACTCTCATACATCATCCCTCAACACCTTCCACCTCTGACATCTCGTTATCGATTTTAAACAATTATACGCGTTGTTATGCGTCCCAAGGTTAATAAGGTCAGAACCAAACCTACAACCAACTACCCTTCCGGTATACGCACGTGCAGTTAGGAAAAATTCGTAATCCTTATCACATCTTGTCACATTTTCCAAATGACCGGTCTCGTCATTCAACTCGAACCCACATTTCCCAAAACTAACACAGCTCCTCTCACGCAATCATCCTTGCAAATTATTTCTTTTCCACCCTCAATTTTTCTCTTTATACCTTCTCCGCAACTTCAATACCAATCATTCTTCCAGCCAATCGCAACGCGTTTTATTTCAACCAATGCCTACCATTTATTCTATTCCTATCCACCAATCAAAACCTTCCACGTCACTTCCTGTTCCACTTTTTATCCCTCACTCACCATTTTTCCCCTTTCAGTGCCCGGACTCCGCACGCTTAACACCTTGCTGCTCCGGTCCTCTAAATTACGTGATTTCCTCGTCATTTTCGTTTCTCCTTTTTATTCCCTAATCTTCTCAGTCACGTACCAATCATTAATCCTCCTTCCTCAATTTTAATCTCCTCCCGGTTTAAGCAACTGGATTAACCATAATCTTCACCGTTAGTGGCCACCTTTTTCTAATTTACCGCCAAGTCACTTAACACCAACTCCACCTATCGGCAGGATTATCGTTAATTCATTTGCTTAATCCGGGGACTTAACTATTAGTGTGTAGTTAGTGACGGTTACAATTCATATTGATGTGTCCTTCATTCCTACTGCGAACCCATAATTGGAAATTCTGGCCGCTCCTATTCTCTGCCATTCAGTGTTAAAGTCGTTCGTCAAAATAGTCTGGGCAGCTTTTATGTACTGAGGCCCACTAATCTCAAGCAACATCTGTTGTATAGTGAAACACTTACGCCTAACAGCAGTAAAATTCAAGAAGTAATGTAACGCTACTTTTAAGTCTTGCATTATTATTACAGTTATAACAGCAACGGGGACAGAGAGTAACTGGTTAATTAGCAACGGATAGCAAGCGTGGAGATTAGTATGGACACACCTTCGAGGAACTTACTCGTTATCGTTAGAACTCTAAACTACATACCATTGCGTAGTATATTTCTCACAAAATTTAAAATATAGGTACAAGCGATTTGCCGCTTCTTTGTAAGAGGCAATAAATGTGAAGTGTCTTTGTTGCATGGGATGAAATCGGCAGTCAAAAAACCCTCTTATGTCTGAATGATCGCGAAAGAAAAGCAGCTTCTTTCATGAGGCATATTGCTTGAGCCTTTTCTGTATTTTGCAGCTAATATATTGCACTGCTCTTCAACATCGCTACATTCTACCACTTGGGAACATAAATATCAACTAAATCATGTTTCTTCTAGCTTTGTCCCGTGCTCCTTTTTCTTTCCCTTTCTCGATTTGCTAATTAATGTATAGAGGTGTGAAAATTATTAGACAAGTACATTTTAACCGTAAAAATGATTCTAAGTTCTGACTTTTGAAAATGGCTTTAAAACGTATAAAATCAAATCTACACAGCATATGACTGTCTATTAACTATATTTCTTTTCCTCCTTTAACAAATTGATTTAGTAATTTTTCTTGGTGAAACATTTTTCCAACTCACCGCTCATTCTACACAGAACAAAAGGTACACATCACAGAACAAATGTCTAGCATTTTGCCACGTATCCTTCTTATGTGGTGTGAAGATCTGGTGAGACACGTACCTGTTGGAAGCTCGGAAGGTCTAGTGGTGCATGTTGCTCATCTCCGTAGTGGTAACCCTGGGATAATCTTCTCGTTTCAGTTTGTCTGTGTAACTTGTATTATTGTGTCTGTGAAGTATTACAGTGTACGTAATTGTTTTAATATGCTCCGGTAGCTCAGGGAGGCACTTTGTTCTTGCAGGGAGTGGGAAGACACAGGAGTTATGTTGAATAACTAGTACACTGTTCTTTAACTTTGATATATATATATATATATATATATATATATATATATATATATATATCACCACTAATATAAAAACATTTCTTGTTGTTTACACACAAAAAGATGAATACGTTTATACATGTGTATATTCTAAAGAAGCTTGCCTGTGAGTCGTAGTGAACTTTAACGCGTATGAATGTCTATTGTTATGATCTTTGTACAGCACTATTTACATTCGTTTGCCACTGAGAGTAACAATCCACGAACGAGTTGTTTTAGTAAGTGTTGTAAAGTCGTTTCTATGTTTGAATTTAAGCTTGTAGCTAAACCATGATTGGCTCTATGGATGATATGTCCCTCTATATAGCCAATAACACCAATGTTCTTCCATATTTATTTGTTTGTTAACTAAACTGTCACCCAGCTTTCTCGAGAGGGTAGCTTATTGTTAGAGATAGCCGCAAGACCTTGACTTCTTCCTTTGTACTTAGGGTTTCTCTCCCTTACCATTGTGTGTTTGTTACAAGCAAGTGTCGTGTCTCGCCCTCACGACCCACATGACATAACTTCTATGACATCTTAAACTTATACAAAAATTTAGAATTACAAATATATTACATTTTGGAATTAATTGTTCTTTCACACACGCTGGAGAATTTAATGGCGTGCCTGCATGTTGCCATGGTAGCTCAGTGGTCAGAGCAACCGGACGGAGACCGGGAGATCCGTGGTTCAAATCCCGGCTATGGCATTGAATTTTTCAGTCATCTGATTCCATCCATATTACATTTTTATTTAGAATGCATTAACCATGCTAGGTCGGCTTTGTTAATTAACATTTTAATTAACACATAATAAAAAAATTAATATATATCATAATTCCCGTTACAATTTAATTTCCAGATATGGTCCTGAATTTTCAGATAATACTGAGAGGAAGAATGACATAAAACAGTCACCAATCAATAATTTATGACAAATTTGAAATCAATTTGAAACGACCTTGATTAAAATATCATATGTTTAAGATATTTTCATGACAAATAAAATGTATATCTTGAAATTTCTGGGAATGTCTCCAAAGTTTTCTTCATTGTGAACGACTTTTGCATAACTGGTAAACCATAAGAGATAGACAAAATTTTACAACACAAAAAATGTAGATCGCGTTAAAATATGCAGTTTATGTCATATACATTTTTTGTTGTTGAGTGAACCATTTTTGAGATATTGCTTGTTATTCCCTTAAATTTTCCAATACTTATTTTCTCAAATGGGAATTCGTTATTCATGTGTTTGTCTTGGATATGCAAAGAGTATTAATCTGTGGCAAAGAGAATGGTGCTGCACATAGCAACCAGCTATTAAGAGTAATGCCTATGCTTAAAGGCTACTGTATTTCTATATTGCCCTTGTAAATATATATTCCCCTTACATCTATAAGAAAATTAGCAACAAGATAGAGTGTGCAAATGTTTATCTCGATTAACATGAAGTAGATGGAGAATAAGCGTTTGTAAAAATAGTTTGCACAAGAGTAGAGCAAGTCATGTGAGTGTAAAACATCAGATTTTTCTTTACATTATTCTAAATCTAAAGGTTTAATGTTTCTTGCGATCATGACCTACCACTATAATCCATTGGGTTACAATAACATACACACTTCCTTGGGACAAATACATTAGTTACTATTAGCGGTAATAGGTGCTATTAATTTAAATCGTTACTGTAAATGTTAGCACAATATAACTACAACACTTAAAATGCATATTCGATTCAAGCATTCCAATCTTCTTCCACAAAAGGGTTGAGAAGATCATGAAGAACATCCTTGTATATTAAGGGACAGGCAACTGACAGACAAGGCAAACAGCTGTAATCACTTACCCAAAAAGGGCTGAAAGAAGCACAATATACATGGTGAATCACCTGAAACTTGCACTGCAAATGTTTCGGAAATGGAAAGTGCTATTGATGTGCAGTTTTCACAGCACTGATTGGTAGTCAGGGGCTCGTACACTTAGCCTATAAACAGATTTTAATAATACTGAGAAAGTGTATTTTTTGAGCAAACATACAATTTTTTAAATGGAACAATACCTAGTTATATCAACATAACAAATGTAGAGTAAATTAGAGTGTCAATGGTCTTTGTTGCCAAATTCTAGTGCAAGTGGTTTACGAGAAATCGTATTTTGAAAAGTTTCCACCCCGACAACTGTTTGTCCCATTCAACCTGCTTAGTTTCTAGGTACGATGTTGTGTTTGTTTGCATTGTGTTTTCTGTTCATTGATTGCATTGCAACTTTCTGGTCAGTTAGTTTGTGACAGTTCAAGTAGTAAGTCGTGAATGGAAGATGGGATTTACTAATGCAGAAAACGCGACATGCGTATGGTGTATGGAGAGTGTAGCAAGAATGCAGTTCGTTCCTGTACGGTGTATGCGGAAACGTATCCCAATAGACGTCAACCATCTCGGCAATTATTTATCAACCTCTTCAACCAATTACGTGAAAGTGGTACTGTAACACCTAGAAAACGTAACAGAAACAAACAAGTGACTGGAGAAATTAATGTTTTGGCTGCCGTTGCAGTAGATCCGCCAATTAGTTCCCGCACAATCGCACGTGGAAGTGGCTTAAGTCAGGCAAGTGTACTGCGCATTCTCCATCGACATAGGTTCCATCCCATCACATCTCTCTCCATCAAGAGCTGCATGGAAACGATTTTGAGAATCGTGTTAACGTTTGTACATTGGGCAATAAGACATGATACTCCAGATTCATCATTATCTTGTTTAGTGATGAGGCAACATTTACTAATCATGGCCAGGTAAACCGCAGCAACATGCAGTATTGGTCTGTTGACAATCCCCGTTGGCTTCGTCAGGTGGAACGTCAGCGTCATGGAGTTTAAACGTGTGATGTGGGATAGTGAACCATCAGCTCATAGGCCCTTTGTTCATGGAAGGAATGATGAACTCGCACAAGTATCGCAGCCTCCTGACAGACCATCTGCCACAGATGCTAGAAGATGTTCCTTTGCAGTATAGGAGGAACTTGTGCTAGCAACATGATGGTTGTCCAGCCCATAGTGCACGAAGTACTACAGCTTGTCTTAACCGATTGTTTCCAAATCGTAGGATTGGACAAAGAGGACCTGTACCTTGGCCGGCCCGTTCCCCGGATGACTTCTTTTCTGTGGGGAAGGCTGAAAGACACTGTCTACAAGGATGTACGAAATACACCAGACGATATGAAACGACGTATTACTGCTGCCTGTTCTGAAATTTCCGCTGAAATGCTAGAACTGTGCAGCAGTCTTTCCATAGCAGATTGGAAGCCTGTATTGAAGCTGCCGGTAGCATTTTGAACACAGCCTTTGAAGGGCTATGTTCTCTTTACTTGTAAGAATCCACAGAAGTATTGTAATTCCCTTTTGTTTTTCTTTAGTTTGTGTTACCACAGGTTGTACAAGTGTCGGTGCGTAAAAGTTTCAAAATAAGATTTCTCGTAAACAACTTGCACTAGAATCTTGCAACAAACACCACTGACATTCTAATTTACCCTACCTTTATTCTGTTGATGTAAGTAGGCATTGTTCCATTTAAAAGTTGTACGTTTGCTCAAAAAATACACTTTCTCAGTATTATTAAAATCTGTTTATAGGCTAAATGTACGAGCCCCCGATACCAATCAATGGTGTGAAAACTGCACTTTCCATTTCCGAAATATTTCCGGTGCAAGTTTTAGGTGATTCACCCTGTATACGTATATTGTGGCATTTCCAATATCCATTTTATAGTTAGAAGCTTCCGTATCACTGCTCAAGGGTTTTAAGGTCCATATATGTATACTTACGCATAACGTCTATAAGGATTATATTTCGCCAGGAATACATGTTTTGAGAGAACCCGGTCAAATAAATTAGAAAAAGGCCTATGTGTATCTGTGAACAACATAACGCAATTTTTTAAGTATTTTAAACAAAACGCTTCATACTTATGTTCAAGATGCAAGGTGAAGTGTTTCAGAAAATTCCCAACATCCGTTTCACATGCAAAAATTTCCATTTTCGTTTTCTTAAAAACGAACATTAATATTCAATTAAAATGTAATGAACTACTAGAATGATTGTCTGCTTCTGCCCAAGTGTATATTACCAAAACATTTAAGTTATTAAGAATAACATTCAGTAGTTAGCAAAATAAACTCATACAATTTACAGAACAGCTTTGAAAATGAATTATATTAGGTAATCATATGATTATTATACTTGAAGACTTTTTAAAAATATAAGCAATAATCTTCTTTATTAGAGACTGTCAACTTCCATGAGTATGTTTTATTCAATCACATAACCTTTAAGCTTTTCTTTTTCTTCATTCGCTTCCGCTTTGATTAATACCCTGGCAAAAGCAATTTAACATCTTGTTCGCTTTATGGGGAGACTAAATGGCAAAAACTGCCATAAAAGGTCATTTTTTAGTTTTTTTGTGCAGTCTTATTAATTGGAGTTTTCCCTTTAATTTGATATAAATTTTATCATTGTATACACAATGCTTACACTTGAACTGCATTTGCAATTTTGTACTGTGAATTTTCCACCATTTCAGAGAGAGAGAGAGAGAGAGAGAGAGAGAGAGAGAGAGAGATAGAAATCATAACTCCATGCATTGAAGTAGAGTGGTAAACTTTAGCCCATCTTTTACGGGAAGTTCTGTTCTATAAATTACCTAGTACTACTGTTAAATATACTAGCTTCTGTGTGCTCAAGCCATATGTTTCTTTGAAATATAGGCGAATTTGTCCTCACAGCTTTGTTTTGAAGCTTTTGCTATGAATCACCTTTTCTGTTACAAATGATCCGTTTTCTCAGAAACTGTTGAAGATAATTAAATCAAATTTTAGGATGACAAGTGCTGTTGTGGACCTACTTTGGTGTATGTAACATGTTTTTTTTAAATAATTGCTGATAAAGCTTTATCAAAGGATGGTATGATTGAGAAAAAAACCATATCTTCATTAATTAACAATCTTATTGGACAAAAGTAAATCAGTTAACTTAGAAGGAATGCATCCACATTCTGTAAAAATTTCAGTCGGATATTTTAAATACTTTTGAGATAATGGGGCCATGAATTTAGCAGAATTAACATTGGCCATTGACGGTTTTCAAACTCCCCTTAATAGAAGAGCTACTTTTTAAGTTTTTGTAGCAGAAAATGGTGCCTGGTCTAACAATAGGTATGAAGTCTCAGTCCAACAAACACAGGCGAAATAAACGCGGATTTCCCCCTAAAAAGGTCTCATTTTATTATTATTATTATTATTATTATTATTATTATTATTATTATTATTATTATTATTTATTCAAGAGATCCCAAAATATTTCCGTTTAAATTTCCATATCGATTTTTTTTATTTAACGCAATTCTCCCACTACCTCAGTTATATAAGCGGTTACTTCATTTCATACTTGAGTTAGACTGCCCATGCATGGTAAGCGAAAAATTTTGAATAAAATTATGAAACCCAAATCACGCTTTACGTAGAATATATTATAAATAAACCCGTTTACCATTCATAGCGTTGCTTTTGTAAATGGTCGCCATGGTAAAGTTTTTTTTTTTCCGAAAAATGGCCACAGAAGGTTTTAATTAAAATACCTACACTGATATATTAACGTGCCAAATTAAAGTTAGGTGTAGCTTGTGGCGTCCTCTTCAAATCGACTGAATTTTGTATAACTGGGAAATCACAGAGAAATAAAACCCTTCTACGGGAAAAATATTCAGTACATCATAATACACAGTTTGTGCCCAGTGCAATTCTTGTTCTTTCTTTTCAACTCAAGAGCTCGCTCACTGCTACGGTCTAAACACTTGAATGCTGGCTCCTTGTGTTTCACGTAACTAAGAAGTTATTGCTTACTTTGAAATAATTTTTAGGCAAAATATATATCGTGAATCATGTAACGTCGATATTGCACTTTTTCATTTGATTCTCGTTCATATGCATCTTTTGAAAATCCAACTTTACCATGGCGGCCATTTACAAAAGCAACGCTATGAATGGTAAACGGGTTTATTTATAATATATTCTACGTAAATCTTATCAACATAACTGTATGTAATGCAAAGATATGCGTGAACATTTTGAACGGCAGATTCTAGAGCTTCAAACCACCGGACATTAATTACATACATATCGCCACGTTACACCGTGCGCCGTAAACATGCTTTTGTTTAATGTTATATCTTACGTCATGACGTCGTTATGTTAAGTGCATCGTACACCTGCTTAAGTGAAAACACTTACACGTATACCATGCTTACTTTAAGTTGTTCTACATTATACTTAACAGCTTTAAATGGAAAGAATCACAATATTCGACGCAAAATAGAAATCGGTGTTCACTTGTATAATGTAATTAGTTAAAAAATTACTTAACGAAATAAAACAAAATATATGCAACCCCAGGTTTTACCACCCACAAACTTCGTCTTCAGTTTCCATCCGGGATTAACAGAACAATTTGCTTGGTTTACCATTCACAAGACAAAATTAATCGTTAACAAGCGTATAAATTTAAGCTTTGGAAACCAAAACACTCTTAAACGGTCAAAAATAGGAATAATAATAAATTTAGTACACGAATGCTATGAATATGTGATGTAAAAACTGCAAACCGCGCAGGGTGCCAAACTATGCAATAGCTAATTGGATAAAACGGGCTTTAACATTGAATCGCGTCATTCCTGGTTTCGAACGCTCGGAGGTTCGTTCTCTTCCTCCCTTTCTTCCTTCTTTCACTTCATAAAATATACGCTCTACAAATTTTTCTATGAGTGGCCTCTGGCCTAATATTATATTGTAATATTAACTTCTAATTAGATCTGTTTTACACGCAGGATGTTATTACTTTTGAATAAAGAACATATTTATGAAATTGAAAAACAATATATGCAAAACAAGTATACGACGCTTATTTTCTCGCACATGAGAAACTGTTTGGCTTTGTTGTTTGCTATGCATGTTTTATGCTTTTGATGTCCTTTACTCTGTTGGCGTTCGACTGCCTTCGAGGATGAAATGAAAGAAATGTGCGAAATAATTAACGGTATCCGTTTGACCTCAGGTTATTTATTTATTTATTAAGGAAAGACTACTGCAAAATCCTAACCATACTTATGGAACAGCAGACAAAGATGGAAAGATGCAACAATGATAGAAAATGGTTATCAATTGCTCTTTCACACAAGCCGTGTGTAGGACAAGGTTGGAAAGGTGAATTTGAGATCTTCTTGTGGCTTATCGGAAAAAATGCGAGTCAGTTAGGGACTTTAATGTCGTGCCGGCACGTTGCTATGGTAGCTCAGTTGGTTAGACCAACCGGACGGAAACAGGAAGAACCGTGGTTTAACCCTTGACTGGTGAGGTGATACATTTGTAACGTATCTTTTGAGGTGAGGTTTGGTACACCGCGATGGAAATTGGTCTCAATATGGAAACCAGCGACGTTAAAATGTTACAAACTCGCATTTATATTAAATCTATTATTTAATGATCATAGCTATCACAAGAAAAAAAATCTAATGTGTTACACTCACATGACTTTCTCTACTCTTGTACAAACTATTTTTACAAACGCTTATTCTCCATATGCTTCATGTTAATCGAGATATCGAGATGTTAATCTTAATGCTAATTTTCGTAGATGCGAGGGGAATTGGTAGGCTTTAAGCGATAGTCAAATATTTTAAGAGCTGGTTGCTATGTCGAGTATTCCATTCTCTTTGGATTACCAGTACAAAAAAAATTAAGAATAACGAATTCCCATTTGAGAAAAAGTGCAAGTATTGGAAAATTTAAGGAAATAACAAGCAATATCTCGAAAATGGTTCACTCAACAACAAAAATGTATATGACATAAATTGTGTATTTTAACGGGATATACATTTTTTGTATAGTAACATTTTATCTCTTATGGTTTACCAGTTATGCAAAAGTCATTCACAATGAAGAATACTTTTGGAGACATTCCCAGAAAATTAAAGATATACATTTTATTTGTCATGAAAGCATCTTAAATATATGATATTTTAATCAAGGTCGTTAGAGCCGTTTTTGAGAAAATTAAAATTTTCGAAATATGTTCAATGTAAAGGGAATTTTCTTGAAAACCTTCGTGTCGCATCTCTGGAAGATACTGAACCTAAATACCAAGTTTGGTGTTTATCCGACGTTCGTTTCTGAGTTATGCTGTTCACAGACAGACACAAACACGGACATGTTTCCAAAAATGGTTTCTTTTGGATTCAGGTGGCCTCAAAACATATATTTCCGGTGAAATCTCGGTATCGAATTTTTGAGTGGAATACAATACTTCCCCTACTTACTATACGTAGTGGAGAAAGTAATTACAAAGTAATGTCATTAATCACAAAATATCATTTTAGACGTTGATTTATAAAACTATCATCAAACTCACTGTCTGTTCATAAAGTACACATTTTCAAATTATTGTCATAAATCTCAAGATTCTGTCTATTTGTGAACAAGTAATGAACATCTTTGTAGTATCATAGTAGGAGAGAAGCAATACAACCTTATATGAAGGCAAATTTATAGAGTGCAATTAGTACAACATTTCACAGTGCAAGTCCAACAGATTGGTATTTTAGTCAGATCACACGATTCATGTTTCCCTTTCACTTGTCCTGGAACATTTGCCACATCTCACCTGCCGGTCAAATTGTGGAAGAGTGTCTGGAGAAATACTTTTCGCAGCATTCAGGCGATGTTTAGCCGCAACTCTCTGGGTATATGGCCGTTTAGTATTCTACAGAATGAGCCAAAAGACTCCGAACCGGCTGCGCAGTGCTTTTCCTGTCCGCGTCCTCGGCGCTCGTTGCCGTCTGCCACTATCATAGAAAGGCACGGATGAAACCATACATACTTAAAACTACTTTTAAAGGCTTTACTTACCAACTTTACGAAAGGAGATGCTGAAAATGGCCACTGTCGTTCATACATTTTTGGCACCGCTTTAGAAAACTGTCCATCACTCGCCGTAGTTCACGTTGAGAAATTTCCTGGCAGATATTCTGTTTTAATTCTTCCAGGGTGCGTGGGTTTGTCATGTAGACTTTATATTTTAAGTTACCCCGAAGGGGTATTTTATGAATATTACCGGTTGCGCGGAGTTTTTCCACTGGCGTGTGGAAATATGATAAAAACATGATAACGCACTGCTGCTATAAACAAATTCACGCTGTTGTGGTTTTGCTGTACAGTGTGAAGTGCAGTTTTGAGTTGACGGTGATGTGATGTAGTTCAGTTATTACGAGTTATTTATTAGTTTATCCTGTAGTTAGTCATAAATTATATTATGGCTCAGTATATGTTTTCTACTGCACAGCTTGTATTTATTTATGATTCGTATGTGTTAACTCGGTCAGCTCGCCAAGTGAAAGTACGATTTACAGAAAGATTTCCAGGTGTAAAAGTTCCAGGCCCTACAACAATCCATGAACTTTACAGTAAATTTCAGGCCACGGGACGCGTTCGGTTCTTACCGAAGAAACATTAGACGACATCGGTCATAGTTTGGAAAATTCCCCCCAAAAATTCCATGATGGATAGTTTCCTAAAAAGGTGCCAAAAATGTATGGACAACGACGATGGCCAGTTTCAACATTTCCTTTCATAAAGTTGGTAAGTAAAGCCTTTAAAAGTAGTTTCAAAAATTTTGTATGGTTTCATCCGCGCCTTTCTATGATAGCAGCACACGGCAACGAGCGCCGAGGACGCGGACAGGAAAAATACCGCGCTGGCGGTTCGGAGTCTTTTGGCTCACGCTGTAGCAGTCAGTGAGGCTCTACTAGTTGCATTGCGAGAGAGTTTTATAAAGTCAAGCCTCTTCTGCTTCGGATTTCCTGAGAAGGCAGTGAAGATCACATATGCATTAACTACACTTATATTCAGCAATGCATAAAATATAGCAAGCGGCCAACGTCTGGTCCGGCTGGTTGTGGAGTACTTGGTACACTTCTCATCGAGAGGTCTACACCTCATTTTGTTCCATTGTAGAATTCTACTAATTCTGGCTTCTGCTGTTGGACACTGGATCAGTATATTTGGTGTTATGCATGATGGACAACAAAAGAACTGCCTTGTTCTTCTTTGGCACGAATGCATTCAAAATGAAGTCATTGGTGAATCCGTAGATGGCTGACATTTCTTCCTTCTTTCTCGAGGGCAGAAATTCTATTGGTATTGCCCTCTGATTCTTTCTTTAAGGTCCCAAATTACGTCAAACCTCTATTTTTCAGCTCCACTGACAGCTCAACAGATGAAAACATTTTATCAGCTGTTATGTTCCTATGTGTCTGTTTTATGGGTCCAGAGAGATATAAATTCTTTTCCGGTCCAGTCAGTGTTCTTCCATCACTGTCTTTACCCATGTACATACAGAGAGAGAGAGAGAGAGCTAAAAGACTACGAACCGCCTGCGTGGTGTTTTTCCTGTCCGCATCCTCAGCGCTCGTTGCCTATGCCGCTATCATAGAAAGGCGCCGATGAAACCATACAACATTTTTAAAACTACTTTTAAAGGCTTTACTTACCAATTTTATGAAGGAAATGCTGAAACTGGCCACCGTCGTTGTCCATGTATTTTTGGCACCTCTTTAGGAAACTATCCATTACTAGCCGTACTTCACGTTAAGAAATGCTGGCAATTTACGTTTTAATCCCTTCAGGGTGTGCGGGTTTGTCTTGTACACTTTATGTTTTATGTTATCCCAGACGTAGAAATCGCAGGGGGTTAGGTCGGGGGACCGAGGGGACCACAAATCTCTACTAATAATTCTATCCTCAAACGTCTTTCAACTGTTCTCATCGAAATATTGCCCATATAGGCAATTACAGAGTCTATGAAAAAAGGCAAAATCACGCCCTCTGACTGTTAATTCTCAAAAAAAGGGGGGCAAAATTGTATATTCACATTAGTACGGGCGTCAACTTTTGACTCGAAAATAATTCTCAACGTGAACTACGGTGAGTGATGGATACTTTCCTAAAGAGGTGCGAAAAATGTATGGACAACGACGGTGACAAGTTTCAGCATCTCTTTCATAAAGTTGGTAAGTAAAGCCTTCAACAGCAGTTTTAAAAATGTGGTATGGTTTTATCCGCGCCTTTCTATGATAGCGGCAGAGGGCAATGAGCGCCAAGGACGCGGACAGGAAAAATACCGCGCAGGCAGTTCGTAGTTTTTTGGCTCTGCCTGTAGATACATGCATTGCATCATTGAGAGCCATTATTTTATGCCATACCTTCGAGATTTCTTGGGAATGTAAACTCTGAATTTACATCTGCCTCTAAAACTCACAACAAAGATATCACACATACATGCATATTCTCTAATGGAATAGCATGCTTGACAATTATACATGAATTTCTCAAACAGACGAGATGGCAACAGCGCGATCAATCTTCTTTCTCCCTTCCCTATCCGAAAAGTTGTCGAATCGGAGGAACAAAAGAATAATGTAGACACGCTTCAGACACACTGTACAACAGAAAATGTCCCACTCTATATCGTTTGTAGCAAACAATGCTTCAAGGTCTTCATTGTTGGATTTGAAGATTAATGTGAACATCAATATTCCTAGGAAAACTTTGAATTCAATAACAACAATATCTCTCTAATCATAGCAGTTTTGATCAGATAATTTCTGTCTGGCTTGTGCTAAGCTATTGATTCGTCCGTAGAATCACCTCTTGAACTATTTCTGCATTGAACAAAAGCTCCCAAGTTGAAAGCTGAATGAAGTATTTTCCAAGCTGCTTAGCAGATCCAATTATACCGGAGAGGTGTGTAATTATATTGTGTTTTCTTGTGCGTGCGTTTGCGTTAGGCGATTCCGCTGACCACTTGAATTTGTTTTTCCCCATGTAGATTTCGTATCCTTTTACTTCCTCTTCAGCTGAAACCACCATCTGATGTTTCCTCCCCTGATTCATCCTCTTCATCAGAGATTTCCTGTTCTGTTTCACTGACATGGTCGCTTTTAAATACCGGTGCAAATTATCAACTTCATCGCCGCTATAATCGCTCTCTTCATTGACATCATTTGCCTAGTCCGCAAACCGAGGATCATTCACATTCATAGTCGCTTTTAAGGACGTCATTAGTGAAACACAAAGAAAAGTATCATTCTCAAATAATAAGCAATACTGCATCCAACTGTCGATATATAAAACTGTTACGTACCTAGTGAACTGGGTTTGGTAAACCCTTGTTGCACAACAATGGTGAAAATCGTTAACATTAACTGTAGTATATCACGTCCACATCCACTCACTAGGCAGACTGCCCACAGACTGCTTGAAAGCTACCTAGGCTGCCTTAGTCGCAATACTTAAGAAGCAGTGGTGGTTTGTATTTTCATTGGAATACAATAAAACCCACCTCACCAGTTAAGGGTTAACTCCCGGCTATGGCATTGAAATTTTCTACCTTTCTAATGACAGAAGAGTTCAAGAGATTGGACAGAAAAACAACGCATGTCAAAATCTTTGCATCTCTTTTGTAAATCTGTTGCATCTATAGAACACAACTTTCACAATACCAGGACCACGCATGTCTGAATTCTAAATGCTCAATGAATAGAAGGGAAATCGAGGGATCATTAAAAAAATGTTTAATGTCGAGAAAGGCAAGCGTTTAAATTTGAAGTTGTATAATTAATACTGATATCACTTTGAACTACAAGTCAATCTTGAGTATCACGTACTGTATTGTTATGTACACTCAGTGAATTAAAAACCGACCGGCGTCAGACGAGCTCGAATCGGCTACTTCCGTGAGCGCTCGGGACAGCCAGGCTTTGTTCACAAGACTGCGTATATTCTTGTAGTAATTATAATAGAGAACATACCTATAATAACAAAAGTCTTCCGAGAAAATAATTCATATACGTGATTTCAAACGGACAGATGTTTCAACACTGCATATTTGTAACCAAAATACCTTTATTGATTTATGTTTCTGAAGTGGAGTATGACTAAAACTCGTTATAATGTTACGCTTACTGTAGCACTCTTACCTCAGTGGTAGAGTTAGCTTGCTGTTACTGAGGTTGCAATTACAAATTTCCGTGGAGCAACTCAACTTCCACTCACCCTTTCATTTTAAGTACACGCGTTAAAATAATAATACAGGTTTTCTTCATTTTTATGTACCCAGTACTGCCATAAGTTCTGTCAGTACTTTCAATGCATATTACTATTTAAACTATGCAAACTCATTAATACACATATATTCTGTAAGAACACAAAAAATGCTGCAGAATGGACATATTCTTATTCAAAATAAAAACCATGTGCGGCAACACAGCGGCGAAGACGTTGAGGCTACTCATCAATAGTTGCACGAATGCTGTCCAGTGGAATTCTTGACAGCTGACGTGATTGATTTTTTTTAACATCTCAATATTGCGGTGCCGTTTTTGACATGCTATCGCCTCGAGCTTCTGCCACAGAGAATAATCCAATCGGTTGAAATCCGGACTTCCACTAGACCAGTCAGCAGCAGCGATGAGCCGTGGAACATTGGTTGCCAACCACTGCTGCGTGGTTTTTGCTCTGTGTGCAAGAGCGAATCAATTCGAAGGGAAGTTTGAAGGGAAATCGTGGATTTTTCAGCACGATAGCACACCTGCACACAAAGCAAAAACCACGCAGCAGTGGTTGGCAACCAATGTTCCACGTTCATCGCTGCTGTTGACTGTCTAGTGGAAGTCCGGATTTCAACCCATTGGATTATTCTCTGTGGCAGAAGCTCGAGGCGATAGCATGTCAAAAACGGCACCGCAATATTGAAATGTTCAAAAAATCAATTACGTCAGCTGTCAAGAAAATTCCACTGCACACGATTCGTGCAGCTATTGATGAGAGGCTTCAGGTCTTCGCTGCTGTGTTGCCGCACATGACCATTTCCAATAAGAGTATGTAGCATTTTTGTGCTCTTTCAGAATATATTTATATTAATGAGTCTGCATAGTTTTATTTAGTAGTTATATGCATTGAGAGTACTGACAGAATTTACGACAGTACTGTGTATATGGGGTTTATTTAGTGGTCGGTCATACCGGTAGATGTCAACCATGACATTAATTTATCGGTTGGGAGGAGGTTTCATACTCGAAGTCAATTTAATTATATAACCACACATTTAACCATTATTGTACTATATTCGTACGTAAAATGAAGTAACACAAGATTATTTAACTATATTACAGTAAAACGATTATAAAAGATAGCAATCCATTACGGAGAAGCGAACTCGAGCTTCTTGCGCAAAAGTTAAGCAGCTTAACCACTGCTCCAGGCCAAGCACTGCGGAGATAGACCAAATCAGTGCTTTCTGGCTTGTATTATAGAGTTAGCCAAAGCGGCCGCACAAAAGTTGACCGTTGTGAACCGCGCGCATACTCTAAGGGACTTTGAAAAGCTTTAACTGCTGAAGAGATCGGCCACTTTTAGTTTACCCGAGAGTACATAGGTTGTTATAAGCATTCGTTCTAAACTTAATACGCATAAATTGTGTACAAGTTATCTGGTTATTTACATTTTATTAAAAATAATATGCATACGAAAAAAAAGTTAATGGGAACAAAAATGAAGTCCATAAACAGGAACTGAGACATTTTCATAAAAAGTAAGGTTTATAAAATACATACCATCTTAAAGACAACACATGAAATAACTACCGTCAATGAAAAAGAAATCAGCCTTTTTATAAAAATATTTGAATCTCCGACCATTTAAGTTACGCATTTTTAGCAAATATTATTTAAATGTATTTACAAAAGCAACCACTTATCTATAACTTTAAAAATGCATTTATATATTTATTTTATTCCAATCACAGGACCCTCTCTTTAGATTCCAAAACCAATCCCTAGATTCTACATTCTACAGAGAAATAACTTTCTAGTTTATCTTAATAATTTAGTCATTGTTTGTAGGTAAATGGTATTCACTATGTATATTTCCAAGTTTCCCTAACCACTGCACCGAATTCGATTAAACTTGGCACACTTATTACTCGACCACGGATTTTTAGGCATCTAAAAGAGGCTTTAAAATATCAAAATAGTCACTAAAGGTACAATTTTAGGCTCCCAGAAATAGTTTTCAAAAGCTAAACCTTTTTTTCTGTATCTAAAATGTATTTCCACTTTCTAAAAGTTTAAAAATGCAACTAATTAGCGAGTATTCAAAATTACACAGTAACAAAAACAGGAAAGTCACTAAATTACTGTGGTTAGAAACATTTTATGTTACGAATTTATGGTTGCTATTACATAGTATGTGCTTATAAAGTTGGAAAATGACACTCAGAACTTTTGTTTACAATGCTTGAAGTTTAGCTGGGTCGTACCGAACAATGAATGGATGAAATGGGTGGAAATGATATTCAAATAGCCTGGGATCCATAAAGCTGAAAGTTACCCGACACTCATCTTCTCAGGATAAGGGAAATCCCCGGAAAAAACTTTACCGGGGTAATTCACTCTAACCGAGATTCAAACTCGAGACCTCTTGAATGTGAGGCATACGCGCTACCCCTATCAAAATGGCGAGCAAAACTTATTGAATAGATCACAGTGCTAATTCACCGCACACTAACACTATATATTATGACCTAAACATTCTAGTGCTGATAATGGAGCCATATTTGCAAAACACATCATTAACCCCTTACATGCCAAAGTTCCCATTTTCGGAACATTGAATAATCATTCATTTTACTGTACCACAAATATTATTTTGAGTGATGTTTATGAATATATCTCTTATAAAAGGATCACAGATGGGGAGTTTGTATATTAGAATCAAATACAGGTTATATTTACCTCATATTATGAAGCCATCAAATATCATGTTTTGTTCGCAAAAATCACTGGTTTCTGATTTGTGCATTGTTGTGCACATTTATGTCTGTAATCAAAAATGTTCCAGAAAAAACCAGTTTGGACCCTTAATACTGGATTAGTAACTTCAATGTTCTCATTTTGGGAGCGCTGGCATGTTACATGTACCTAAAGTTAACAATTCCACAGAGGCAGTTTGCTGTATTGTATATCATTGAAGAAGGTACTGCTATTGCAGAAATGAAGGTTTGTGAACAAATCGTGATTCATATGTATTCTGCAGATAAGAGTGAAAGTTTGTTTTGTGTATCATTCTGTGTCTCGAGTTTGAAATAACTAGACAGCATAATGGATCCTAAAACATTTTATGGATAAGTTTTCTTGTGAAAATATTTCATTAGATACCTGATGATGAACCTAATTATTATAATGTAACTTATATGTTTGAGGGAACACATGAGTTTAGAATAGTCGGTTTCCGAAGGCTTTATTTATTTTTTAATTACAGCAAGGGTAATTTCTCATATTTTTCCTCAGCTCACGAATGAAAAAAATACTGATATCTACAGGATACTGTGGATTCCGTTGCGGCCTCTTGTAGCAGGGAGCAGGATATTATTCTAACACCTGAAACTGGCAACACAAGTGTTGAAAGTAAGAATTACAAGATGCTGTTCTGGATGTGGCTTTGTTTCCAGGTACCTGGGGAAGTTGAAGTACATGTGAATGACAGTGATAATGAAAGCAATGAAACGCCTGTAGCATCAAAGAAATGTAGGCTGGAACCAATAAAATGGAACAGGAATGAAAAAGTGGCATTTCAAGAGCCCCCTGAAGTCATCCATAAAGTTAGCGAAGAACACTTAGGGAAAACCGAGTTTGACATATTTTCCTTGTTCATGATCCCTAATATGATTGAGGACATAGTAAAACAAAGTATCCTATGTACAAGCAGAGACAAAAAAGATCGTTCATTTGAATTGTCTACAGAACAGCAATGTCTAGATTTGCTGATGCTTAGTGGCTAACATTCATTACCAGAAGAAAATGATTACTGGTCAACTTCAGAAGACGAAACTGCTCCAACATTTGGAAAAACTATGACCAGAGAAAGATTCAGGACCATAAAAAGTTACCTCCATCTTCTGATGATTTAGGAAATTCTAAAGTTGGAAAAGTGCAGCCATTTCTGAGAGCCTGAAAAAGCAATTAACAATTTGGCACATTTTATAAAAATCTTAGTAGGTATCGATGAGTAATGGTGCCCTAACGTGGTCACCATTCAGCAAAGATGTTTATAAAGAACAAGCCTATAAGATTTGGATTCAAAATCTGAATGCTGTGTGGGTCTGATGGATATCCTTACAATATGGAAATATACTGTGTTAGGGCTGAAAATGATAGTTCGCCTCTTGGAGCTCGGGTAGTAAGAAACATGTTATTAGCTGTAGTCAATACCAATCAACATGTAAAGTTTTTTGACAAACTTTTTACTAGTCATTCCCTTCTAGCAGAAATCACAGACAGAAGTTTCCGAGCATATAGAACAATGAGGGAAAACCGAATAAATAAATGCCCTTTGGTCACCACCGCTGAAATGAAGAAAAAGGAGCGCGGTACTTTCTAGTATCGCTCAGACGAAAAAATCATCTGTGCGAAGTGGAACTATAACTCTGTAATTATTGTTGCTAGTACTTATTATACAGCTACTCCCGTAAAGAAAGCAACACGGAGGGTGAAAACAAGAAGGAAATCCAACAACCAAATCTAATACATCAGTGTAATATGGGAATGGGCGGAGTTGATCTTCTGGACTGGACTTGACTTGCATCAAGCTATCGTCCACGCTTGCGTCCTAAGAAATGGTGGTGGAATTTATTCTCAGATGATCTAAATTTAGCCATAATTGCGGCGTTCCGATTTTTCAGTGTCTAAATCTAGAAAATAATATTTCTCACCTCCAGCTTCAACGAGTAATTGCATGTAACTCTGATAAAGTGTTACCATGCGGACAGAAAAAAAAAGATGGACCAACATCCCCAGTAGTAAAAAATATACGGTACGATAGTGCAAACTATATTTTGTTGGAGACATCTCAAGGAAGGTGTGTGCTGTGTCAAACTAATACACCCTGATGTGTATGAAGTGCAGGAAATGACTTTATAAGAAACACTGCCATTAAATATTCCACAAGAAGTAGATAATATATGAAGGAAAGAAATATGTAAACGCAATGAGAGATATGGACGAAAAGTGTAATTTGTAAGAAATTGTTTATATTTAGAATGCTTATGTGTGGAACCTACTATAGAGGAGTTCCCATGTGTGATTAGCGGTAGTGTATAGAGAGTCAATTTTCTACTATAAAATGCCAACGTTCTCGTTTTGGAAACATGCTGAAAATAAAATTTAAATTGAGTTTTATTTACGGACGCTCTTTAACTGTTATAGCTCTTAGCGTTCCATTCTACATTGGGCGTGAAAGACCGGTAATTTTGCTCAGAGGCCTCTTCATCAGGCTTGAGGTTCTTTTACGTGCTGTAAATCTATGACACGGGACTATTGGATTTACTTCCCTTCCGAAGGAAGCCATGCTAAGGCTTTTTACGCCCGAAAAAATCCATCACCCTCCGCCGGGTTTGAACCCGCGACCTCCGGAACTAGAGGCTAGCATGGTAATCACTACACCACGGAGGAAAAAATAACTGCTGGCTCATATGGACTAAATGTATATCCCATGTGTTATTGGGGCTCTAAATCATCTGGAAAAAATATTGCATAATTTGCTAATGGCTTAACTATGTAGGCCATTAAAGGGTTAAGAACAGCAATGTAAAAGAACATTTGAAACACATAACAGAGAAAACATGGGAAAACTTTGGAACGTTGAAAGGGTTGTAGCCCCACGTATGATAGACAGCCAATTTGAAGGTGTTGTTGCCCCACGTATGGGCGCCAATTTGATGTAGGTTATCTTTACGTTATTAGCCCTACGCTTTGGGCGCCAAACTTGAGGTAGTTGCTTTCCCACGTATGGGAGCCAGACTTGAAGTAGTTTTATTGTTGTGGTTACACCATGTATTGCGGGAGAGATGTTTCTAGGAGTGTTCGCCCACGTACGATACAAACTTTCCGGTGGCCTTCGCCCACGTTCACGAATCAACTTTTTATGTTAATGTTTATTTATTTAAAGATTATATATGTATGCCTCGGCTGTGTCAGTAGTAATTTTCAGAACATGTATCTCTTAGCAGGACTGGTGTGGCTAGAGAATTATAATTGTATTATACTTTGTTTATTAATCCTTCACACGATTAAATAACACTTCACTGATGTATCCTACTGTAGAGCCGTGAGATTATCGTTTAATTGCACTTTTTAACACGTCAACTTTATATTATTCTCACCGCAACGAAGTTTTATGTCTCACATTGTACACGTACCAAATCTAAACTGGACTGGTTGGGAACACTGTCTTGTAGCGTCTGCCGCCTGAATTTGTATATTTCCCCTATTTCAAGTCTCTGATTGGCTAATCCTACTCCAATAGAATACTTTTTATTTAACTTAAAGCTTTTCTAGTTTTTGATTGGCTATTTATGAACTGTTTTAAATATTACATTATTACTGTTCCAAGAATTATTAGTAGCATTATTAAACTTCTAATTTATTGTTGTCTCAAGGTTACCTCATTGTTAGCAACTTCCGGCTTCTACTTTATAGTTCTGTTTGCTATGAAAGGTAACTTGCTTCTATTCTCACAGCTTCTACATTGTTAAACTACATAATACATTCACATAACATTATTATACATGTACACAATAATATAAACATAATACAGGATGATTTTAAATGGTGGACCCATTTTATAAAATTCCTATTTATTAAAGTACAAAATCCAACATGAACCATCTTTACACCAATAAACAGAGGAATGTTCAAAGTTTTGTTTAATACATAATAAATGTTCGATGTATCCACCGTTTGCTGCACGGCAAACATGTACGCGATAGCCAAACTCGTCCCACACACGAGCAAGCGTATCTTTGTTACTGAGAGCACGGTAGCAGTGATACGGTTCCGCAGGTCGTCCAGAGTTGTAGGTAGAGGCGGGACGTAAACAGCTTCTTTAACATAACCCCATAAGAAATAGTCACGTGGGGTGAGATCAGGAGATCTCGGTGCCAGAAGTGTAGAGCCAGGTCTTCATTTACCCTGCGACCTATCCAGCGCTGAGGAAGGGATTCATTAAAAAAAACCTCGTACATCGCTGTACCAATGGGGTGGAGCTCCATCATGTTGGAAAATGAGGTCCTGTAAATCTTCCAAAATTTGAGGGAACAGCCATTGTTCCAACAATGTCCAGGTACATTAATCCAGTTACAGTTTTTTCCGCAAAGAAAAATGCTCCATAAACCTTTGTACGGGATAAGGCACAGAACACGTTTACCTTCGGTGAGTCTTTCATGTTGCAATGTTGAATGTGGATTTTGCAAACCCCATATGCGAACATTGTGTCTGTTGACTTTTCCACTAAGGTGGAAAGTCGCTTCATCGCTAAAAATGATACGCTGTAAAAACGCGTCATCCTCCGTCATTCCTCGCACATAACCACAAAATTCGATACGCTTCTCTTTGACTTTAGGTTTAAGAGCCTGCACAAGGTGTAATCGGTAGGGCTTGTACAGCAAACGCCGTCTCAGAACTTTCCATACAGTTGGTTGGGGTATTCCAAGTTCTCTACTAGCTCTGTGGGTAGACTTACGTGGACTGCGAACAAAACTGTCTTCAATCCGTGTGTCCCCCTCGCGACACACGCGGTCGGCCTGTGCTTTTTCCTTTACAAACACGTCCAGTCTGTTTAAATTGCGTAAACCAACGGCTAATGCTTTTTCTAGTCGGTGGTTCAATGTCGAATTTGCTACGAAATGCCCGCTGCACTACAATTTGCAACTCGCTTTTTGGAACTCAATAACGAAGAAAACCTTGTGCTCCACAGTAGCCATCTCACTACGTACTGACAGTGAAACGCAATGGCGGCCTATTGCGCGAGCACTTTACCGCCCGCCGAAAAAAACTTTGAAACTTCCTCTTTTCATTGTTATACAGCTTGTTCATGTTTGATTTGTGCTTTAATAAATACGAATTTTATAAAATGGGTCATCATTTAAAATCACCCTGTACAATGACTGTAACATACACTTTATATATTATATTATACACATACTGCTTTAAGGCTGGCTGTTATTATTTTTTATATTATATAATTAGACTGATATCATTTAAGTGTTAAAAATACTGCCTCAACGTGTGCACAATCAACAGTTTAATGAAGCGGACGAGATATGCGAGTCATTAAACCATGGGGAAAACGCCACTGCCCCTTCTTGCTCTTTGGAAGGGATTTCAAAGGATAATACAGAGACCTGGGGTGAGGGGGCAGGTATTTGTTTCTCTTTATACGAAATGAGTCTACTGCTAAAGCCTTAAAATAAACTAGTCTTTTACCCAGAATACCTCATGCCTACAACCAAACTATAACGAAGCCTTTGAATCAAATCAAACCCATGATATCAATGCTTTATCTTTCACTGCTGCACGGAAGAAAGGGAAAAAAAAAACACATTGTTGAAACAACCCAAATAGTAAAATTGGCACTTTTAAGCTCTAAAGCCATAAAATAGTAGGTGCCAATGTTCAAAACAGGCACTTTAGACACCACAAAACACCTTCTATACATTCATATTTTATAGCACGTGTGATATTTAACTAGAATCAGTTAGTTCGTACACATAAAACATAGGTATTTTGCCTAAAATCCGAAGTCTACAAATCACTTACCCTTTGGCAAAAATACTGTGAGGGTTAGTTATTCCTAGTGCACCCGCTACGGCATGGATGAGGGTGAAAAAGCTGCGAATATTGGTGCCTCTTTCCTCCTAAACTACAAAATTGATTTAAACTAATATTTTGTTCATTTATTAACCGAGCAATTATAATATGGGGGTTGAACACCCCAAAGCGTTTAAAAGTTACGAAGGAAGCTAACATAGTTGCGAAATACAAGGGTTTTAGGGACGCAGATTACAATCATAGGGCTCAATTTTAACCCTTAATTGGTCGTAATCCATTTGTTAACACAGTTGGACGTCGGTGAGCGCTGCTCTCATTCCTTCTTTTCTAACTTTAATTCAGTTTAATACGATTTTAATCATTATTTTATATGCATTATTATTCATTTTTATCTCGTTACATTCCTTTTATTATAATACAACAATTGCTCACAAACAGTACAATAATATTTGATAGACACTTTACAAAAAAAAAAAAAACCAAGCCAAACACATTTTATATCTTTTTGTTTGTTAACTTAAAATTCTTCAAATTTGTTACTTTTACTTATTCAGTATATTCAAAACTATAAAGCAATTTTTAAACAAATAAAGCCAAATTTTAGGCTTTTTTTTAGAAAGCACGTTTTATTCACCTGCCACTGGAAATATCTTTAGTATTTGTACATGAACAACAAACAATGACATTGTGTTTACCACAGATAGGTTGTGCACATTCCTTATGTTTTACAGTTGTCTTTCCGTTCTTGGGGTAGAATTTACATGACACTTCCACTTGCAATGGCTGCTTCAGAAGGAACTGAATCTCTCTCACCATCAAGGCCTATTCTCCTCTTCAGTTTCAATCTACACGTCATAAGTGAGGCAGTATTTTTAACACTTAAATGGTTTTAGTCAAACTATATAATATAAATTCAATAACAGCCCGCCTTAAAGCAATATGTGTATGTAACAATATATAAAAAGTGTATATTACAGTCATTATATATGTTTATATTATTGTATACATGTTCAATAATGTTATCTGAATGCATTACATAATTTAATAATGTAGGAGCTGTGAGAATAATAGGTAAAAGGATGCTAACAATGAGGTAACCTTGAGGCAATAATGAGTAAGAATGTTTAATAATGCTACTAGTCATTATTGGAGCAACAATAATGTAAATTTTGAGACAGTTTATAAAATAGTCAATCAACAACCAGAAAAAGCTTTAGTTAAATAAAAGTATTCTATTGGATTAGGAATAGCCAATCAGAGACTTGAAATACAGAAATTTACAAATGTGGCGGTAGAAATCAAGTCAGTTTTTTGTAGACAGCGCTCATAACTGGACGCGTTGGTTGTAGACAGTGTTTCTAACCGGACGCGAGATGCGTCCTCGAGAAATTTAATACGTATTCAGTGGGAGATGAAGATAGTTTACGTGTTAAAAAGTGCAAGTATTTAATTTAAAAAAATCTCACAGCTCCCTCTATATCAGCGAAGTGTTATTTAAATCGTGTCAAGCATTAATAAAAGGAGTGAAGTAAAATTATAATCTGTGTAAGCCTACATTCTTCAGCCGCACCATAACCCTGCAAAGAGAAACGTGTCTCTAACAATAATACTGACGCAGCCGAGGCAAACATAAAAATATAATATTTAAAGAAACAGTCAAATTACAAAGTTAATATTTTTAAACATTGGGACGAAGGCCACCGGGTACCATACGTGGTTACAACTACTTCAAGATAGGCTCCCCAACAGTTGAAATACAATACAACACCTACTAAAAATTGGCTTTCCATACGTGAAGCATAAACCTATCTTCAAATTGGCTCCCAAAGCGTGGGGCAAACAACAATACAACAAACCTTCTATTTCATAAGGTCCTCATGAATCCCTGAAACAGAGGCTCAGCTGCAAGATGAAGTTTTGTTAGCTCAAGGGCTAAGGTCTTCAAGTAACAGCTCCTTGTCATTACAGTATCTACATTTTCTTCAAAAATAATAATACTGGGAATTTATCTCAGCAATGTTCAGCAAAGAGGTGCCAAAAATGTATGGACAACGACGGTAGCCAGTTTCAGCATCTCCTTTCATAAAGTTGGTAAGTAATGCCTCTATAAGTTGTTTCAAAAATGTACGATTTCATCCGCGCCTTTGTATGATAGCGGCAGACGGCAACGAGCGCCGAGAACGCGGACAGGAAAAAACACCGCGCAGGCGGTTCGGAGTCTTTCGGCTCACCCTGTATTTAAGTTCCGAAGAGTTCGCCTAAAGCAAATTCTGGCAGTTGTGTATCGTGACTTCAGTTCACCGACGACTTCTACACCCCCTTTTGTTAGATTATAGAACGTCACAACTTCTGGTTTCATTTTCTCACCAGTAATTGCTGCCAATCTCATCGCCACCATGCATGCCAGATATCAGCAGTACATTGCGGTACCGTCGTGGAACACAAGATACTAGCATTGATTCTTCGCTGCTGTTGACTGGCCTCGTTCTTGTGTTTACCATGATTGGTGGAATCTCCCTCTTTTTTTTTTTAGGAAATGTTCCAACAACGGTTAGATTTGTTTTCACGCACTAGATCGTCCGCCAGATCAATTGATGTGAACCAATTGTCCAGCTCGCATTTCTTCCAGAATATGCAATAGGTTTCAACAAGTCTTTTTACAACTCTGCTAGGCTAATTGTTTACAGCATAGGGTCCCTCCGGTTGCTTGCCAACATAAATTTGCATGTTCGATGTATAGAACATACGAGAATCAACCATTGCAAGTATTTTCAAACATACCAAACAATACTTGCTTGGCGTTTTTGGCATATATTGTCTGAAACTGCTGTGCCCCCGGAAGTTCTCCAGAATTTCATCTATGGTGACGTATTCAGAAGGACTGTAGTGACACTTGCATAGCTGCACAAATTCCTCAAACATCTCTCGAACCGGTGCGAGCTTATCCAACTTTCCTTCAGGTCTGGTTCTAATATCATCAAGCCGAAGTGCACGGAGTAGCAAATAGAAGCGATTGTATCTCATTACCAGGCAAAAAGGTTCAGCAGCCTATCGGTCCTCAACACGCTGATGTGATGACTTCATTAACCCTGCTAAATACAGCTGTCCGAGAAATGCCCTTATTTCGCCCATATTTGCATCCGACATATATCGAGGGCGGCTATATTTTGAGCGAATTTTCCTTAAGTTTTATGTTGGTATATACTGCAATTTTTTTTCAATTAATGAGTCAGAAAAAAATAACTTCCAGCCATCATTTACACTCTTTGCTTCTTTTGCCACGCCCTTCACACCAGGAGGATGCAGAATATTTCTTGATCTTCGTCGTCGATTTCTTGGAGGAGCATTAACTTTCCATTTGGTTAGGTTATCACGTTCTACTCGGGTCCTCCAATTGCTGACATATCTTCATTAGCTGATTGCCAGTATCGTGGACATTATTTTCTGCCATTTCCACATCTGAATCTTCCCGGTCGTCGGTGAAAACATCCATTTCCGAAAATTCAGATTCATAACTAGTCTATCCACCGACTAAGGGAACGGCGAATGAGGCACTGGCGTATTTATGCCTCATTCGCAAAACTTCTCATTTTTCACAATATTAATGTATAGGATACCTCAAACATATTAACTGGGTTTATACAGAAGATTGAAAATGTCCAACACAGTCGCGGGTGAGCGCAACGTCATAGACAGCGCACACCTGCAACAATTACTTAATAAGCAAATAACCAGATGTAGGATATTGTAATGAAAAGAAGCTAGAAACAGTGATGTGTATTGAATTTATTTAAAGGTGAGTCGGAATTGTAACACTAACATCACTTAAGTTTACTCACTTAACATGTTTCGGGAAACCGTTGTTCCCATCCTCAGAAGGTTAACCAGATGTAGGATATTGTAATGAAAAGAAGCTAGAAACAGTGATGTGTATTGAATTTATTTAAAGGTGAGTCGGAATTGTAACACTAACATCACTTAAGTTTACTCACTTAACATGTTTCGGGAAACCGTTGTTCCCATCCTCAGAAACTTCTGAGGATGGGAACAACGGTTTCCCGAAACATGTTAAGTGAGTAAACTTAAGTGATGTTAGTGTTACAATTCCGACTCACCTTTAAATAAATTCAGATGTAGGATATTCACTGAAATCCTTTCCCGCGCAATCTAAACAGTGCGATATAAAGCTAACATGAATCATGGTTGCCAACTGCGCTCCTTTCTCATGTTAGCACATTTTAAAAATGGAAGTGAGCGTTGCAATCACCCCGCGTCCAACGACGGGTTAACAAACTTGGCAAAGTCAAGGGGTGCGAGGAGGTAAATAAAGCTTAAGAAGACTCTGAATTATGCTGCAGCAATCTGGAACATTGAAGCAATGAGTTGGCCTTGTTTGTCGCGCCCTAAAATTTGCTACTGTATTATAGTTTGGAGGTCTGTTTGTGTATATTTATACAATTGAACCTCCACTTATACGTTATTCACTTCTGCATTTTCCACAGATATGTATAAGCTAAATGTTGTAGGCACCGAACCTTGCACATTAATATTTAACTTAATACGAAATATGTTAATTTACTTACTCATTTATACCTTAGTTTACGCTAAGGTATACTATACATGGTTTCTGTATAAAATATCCTTGCTGTTGCAGCACAAAACACTGGGCATGTTGGGTGAGGCATCAATATTTTTTGGAACGCATTATTGCTGCGCACGTGTTAATAAGATCGTGCAAGGTCATTCTTCCCCGGGATGTATCTGATGAAGCAAACCTAAATAATGAAGTGTTCCCAGTGTGCATGAGCTAATTCAAGCTCTATAAATTACACGATTTCTATCATTGCAAAGCCTAAACGATGACACCATTACTGAGATTAATGCATACAATCGATTACTGTATGACTTCTGTGGAAAAAATCAAAGCAGCAAAGAAAATTTGACGAGTTTTTTTTAAACTAGTGTAAACCATCGGTACTCGTGAGTTTTCTTTTTAATATGAATAAAGCGCTGATATGCATATAAGTAATATAATTATCTAATTAGTGTATTATATTTCTTATTTATGCGTTTGTTTCATTAGTTCTTTTTTATTTTAAATGTAAAATTAGTTTGAGCAATAATCTAATAAAACAGTTTCATTTCCATAAGAATATTCACTTTTACGTTTTCTCATTTATACCTACTTATTTTAGCTGCTTCCCTTTGAAAATGTATAACGAATGATACCTACTGTTATTAGCAGAGACGGGGACTTAGGTGGAATAGCTTTTTAAATGTGTTAAATCGTCAGTTTAAAAGAAAATCTTAGGAACTGCATCTTTGTGATTTAAACGCCGAAGTTTTATGTTCCCTTTTTAATATAAATGTAAACAAACTGTGTATGTTGACTTATTCTGATTATTACTTATTCCTTTATTATTAAACATTGCCTAGATGAGCATTTTACTTCTGTAACCGCTACAACGAAAGTGATGACTGCACCGAATCTACATTGCCTTCCGGTCAGTTTATACTCTCTTTACAAGCAACAATGAGTGTCACCGTGCAAAAATGTAACAGTAATTATCGCTTAGCTTCCGGTCGAATCATACAGCCTTCAAAAGCAACAATGAGTGCGCGAGCTACAACTTTAATGGTAAACGTTTCGTTGTTCTAAATTTCTCTTTCTTTCAGTTTTAGTTGTGGCATTGTTGTGCAAGGTGGGTACTAACCTGACGATATTTAGTGTGCCTTTACGCAGTAAAATGCAAAGTTATGGAGGACGAAAATGTTTCTCGTAGTGTGAATAGCACCGCCAAGTGGTTTGCTATCCTAGCGGACTGCGTGTGTTCAGGTCATTAGATAATAACGTGCAACAAGTGGGATTGCTTTAAATATTTACTTTAACAATTTTTAACCAACACATTAACAATTAAAGCTAAACAGTTGCAACATTCCAAACTTAGTTCGCTCGAACTTGTATTAAAGTTGAGGAGACACTTTATATGTGAGCCGTTCCTTTCAGTCACATCTTGGCTGCCAGACTGTCTAAAACAAAGCAGTTTCTCAATCCACCCCTCCTCGCGTTTCTCAGGGCCAACAAAGATCAACCATACTGGGCAACAAACAATTCTGACAATGCTATCCCGGTCAGTGTTGGCCTCTACAGGACACGATGTAACATACCGGCCGACAAGAAATATTATTTCTTAACATTTATACAGATAAATTTAATACTTTTGGATCCAACGCACATATTTCCTACTGACGGTAAAACACATTAATACAAAAATATGACCAGTCAGTGAACTATGAAAATGCTTCATATCTCAATATATCAGTACAACGAAACAAAAAAAATGCACTATTCAAGACTACGGGAAAGATTTCTTGCTCCCAATTGCAACTGCAACATTGAGTCGAAAATGCAATTTGCATTCGACTTATGTAAAGCCTTTATTGATGTCGGGATCCCTTAGTGGAAATTACAGAATCCTTCATTATGACAGTTTTTGGAGAAGTATGCGGACGAATCTGTGTCTAGTGAGTCACGTTTGCGAAAATGTTACTTAAGTTAATGTTACGATGTCATGAAAACCTTTAAAGATAAAACTAAAAATAAAAGGATGTGGATTTCAATCGGAGTCGACTGATTCTACGGGTCGTTTTGTTGCCAATGATCCATTAGATCCTTCAGAAGATGAATCAATAAAAACATTCCTGCTTACAACAGAGTCTGAAAAAAAGTTAACAATTCAACTAACGCAAAGTTATGCACCAATTCATTATAATTACTGGGCCTGAAGAACTTCAATACGTGTAACTTTTCATCTCTGACGCTGCACCATACATGAAAAACGCTGGGATAACTTAAAATAAAAGTGCTATTTCCAAACATGCTTCACATGACGTGGTTTTCACAAGGCGTCAGAAGAGATACGATACTTGTTTCTAGATGTCCACAAATTGATTTCCAGTATTAAGATCTTTGTAAACGACCCGTCTAGGATTCGGGCATTTAAAGATATTGCACCAGATAATATACTCTGCCCCCTCAACTTAACATAACGAGGTGGGAGACATGGATTTCAGCAGCAGTTTACTATGCCTCAAATTTCCGGAGTACTAACATAGTCAACGCTCAAGAGGATGAAGAATCTTCAATTGTAGCAGCCAAGAAAGTTTTAGAATCTTCGGAAGTGAGAAATGATTTAACTTTCATTGCGGCCGAGTTCGGTTTCCTGCTACACCAGCTTTGAAAGACGAAGTCAGTGAAAATTGTGAATCATGCAGTTTAAAGACTGCAGTGTGTGTTAGGGAAACAGGGTTCATTAGTTACAGAAAAGTGCAAAATAGCGTTTCCGAAGTATTGGGATCTTGACAAACTAAGAAACATTTCAAAAATTTTACAAGGTGACAATTCTATTACAACAGAAATGGACTCTACTATTGTGCTATGTTTTAGGTTTTGCTCCAATAACCTCCGTAGATGTTGAGAGATCATTTTCTCATTAGAAAAAATTATTAGAACAAACACATGACTCTAGAAAACTTAAAAACGTATTGGTTGTAATGTAGAACGAATAAGCCGATAAGGCATTGTAATGCACACGCCTTGAATAAACATTTTCATTTTTCTGTCAAGTATAGGATCTTTCAACAAGAGTGTCCTATCTTTGAACTTAATTAAAACACGTTCTATAAATGATAGAGGTTTATTCCTTTTTTTTATTTTGGAACATAATTAATGTCATTACGTGTAGAAGAGAACATGAGTTAAGTGACTGCCGCGACTTCGTTGGGTTGCGCGTATACGGTTGACCCAATTTTCAATGACAGAAGAACGTAAATTACGCCCAACTTCACAAATAACACGCGTGATGTTATTGATAAGATCATTTACTGTTTCTGACTTGTTGACATAAACTCGAGATTTAACATGACCCCACAAGAAGTAATCCAACGGCGTTAAATCAAATAACCTCGGGGGCCAGTTAACATCATCATCACCACCACCACCACGGGAAATGATGAAATCTCTGAACTTCTCCTTCAAAAGATCGATTGTTTCGACAGCAGTATGACATGTGGCACCATCTTGCTGGAACCAGATGTTTCCGAGATCCATACCATCCAACTGAGACCAAAAAAGTCCCTTATAAGAGCCCGGTATCTTTCTCCATTGACAGTTACAGCTTCTCCATCTTCATCTTGGAAAAAATATGGGCCAATGATTCCACCATACCAAACTCCACACCACATAGTAACCCTTTGGGAATGAAGTGATCGTTCTTGAATCTGCATAGGATTGTGATTGCTCCAATAACGGCAATTTTGTTTGTTAACACAATCATCCATCCAAAAAAGGGCTTCGTCGCTGAAGATGATTTTTCGACAAAAATCTGGATCAGCTTCCAATTGCTCCATAGCCCAGTCAGCGAATACACGGCGCAACCTATGGTCGTTGGGCTTTAGTTCTTGAGTTAACACCATTTTGTAGGCGTAAAACTTCAGGTCCAGATGCAGAATTCGCCAAGTTGTGGTCGGCGAAAGCCCCAATTCTTGCGCACGACGGGCAATTGATTTGTTTCCGTTCTCGCGTACATTCTCACGAACGGCACCTATGTTTTCGTTGGAGCGCTTACGTCGATTACATACAGGCGTTCTTTGATCGCTGACAGAATCACTTCTTTCAAATTTACCGATCAAACGCAGAATCGTTCTCTCGCAGGGATGATTATGCACACCGTAAACTTCAGGCAATACACGGAAGGTTTGGCGAACAGATGAACCATTTTGATAATAAATTTTCACAATTTCTACGCGTTGCTGAATGCTGTAACGTTCCATGGCTATTTGTCAATAACAACTGTAACCACATGAAAAAAAATGACTGCTGTAACTCAATAACAACGGCAGCTATCACATGTTAAAGATAGGACACTCTTGTTGAAAGACCCTATACAAGTAGCATTTATTTGTTCCATTTATATGCGCCATTAACATCTAAAGTCACATCGGCAGCTTTGTCCTTGCAACAATTGGCAATTATGTTCACTCGTTTTTGGTATTGATCCTTGGATCTTTGCGTTTTCTATATAAACATTAACTTCACACGTACATTTACGCTCTCTCACCCATACTTCCAGATTCTAGGGAGGTTGGGGAATAATCCTGGCTAAAGACTAATTCCCATCCTCCACCCAGGAATCGAACCGGGACCTCTGGATTTGGAAACCTTTTAAGTTACTTTAGAAATATAATACAACATGATGTTAAAATAAATATGCTGATTGAGTAATTGAATAGCGCAATTACATAGTAAATAGTTATGCCTTATGCAAGGTGTTTGTATATTGCTAGTTTAGCTATTTATTATCTGTTTCCTGCCTATTTTATTCATTCATGCATTATCTGTTTACCCTCCTCTTATGTAGGACTTACACCCCCAGGACTTTCAAGCGGGTGCCTGGGGTCAGAGGCCCGTCGAGGAGCAGACACTCATGGATCAGACATAACATCCAGGATGGGTGATCAGCCCGATGCCTGGTATGGGATGAAGGAAGTAGATGAAGCGAAATGTTGGTGAAATGGATGAAAGGAAAGGTGATGATGGAGCAGTTGGTGGAATGAATGGCGGGAGAAACCGGAGATCCCGGAGAAAACCCGCCCAGACACCGCTTCGTCCACCACAAATCCTACATGCAGGTCCCTGGGATTGAACCTGGTCTGCCTCGGTGGGAGGCGAGCGGTCTAACCACTCGGCCACGGCGCCGCAACTGCCTATTTTAATGATTCATAAATAATGTCTAAACTCCTAGCCTCTGGTTATTAGTCATTGTGTTTACAGACGATTTGTAAGTTTCAAATATTCCTTGTTTTAAAACTCAGGTTTTCATTAAAACCAAAACTTTTGTAATACACGCACACCCTTTGAAAGTTTAAATTAAACATTAATAGATGCAATGGAGGGTTTTATACGAAAAGCTAGTAAGAATTTTTAAAAAAGGGTAAATGAAGAAATTATGTTCTGAACACCAGGTAATTCAACTTCTTTCTGACATCTTCTATCTCCTTTATGTTGAATTTAAAATCCTTTAGTTCCAATCTAGGAACTATTCCAAACAAATTTAATTCCAGGTATATAACAGTTCTCCAACTGATGGGATCTTTGGCATACCTACTTTTAAAATCAATTCTAAAAGTAATGCCAGTCTGATGTGTTGAAACATAGCAGTTGCAAGCACGCATATGATGCAAGACCCAGGAATGTTTGTAAATTACAATAAAGGGCTCTTAATGTTGCATTTAATTATATGACATATACTACATGAAAGGCTCAAGAACTTAAGTTACGAGTTTTTCACTGTATTAAAAGAAAAAGTAGAATGAAATCTATTGTTACTTCACAAATCCTTCTTATTCCTGCATATTTGGCCGCCAAGTTATAAATATTGCACACTGGCAGAAAGAGGATAAGAGTAAGGCGTCTTCCAATACTCCTGAAATGGCACAAAGAACCGTGATTTGATGCTAAAGAACCCGTGTCAGATAATAGGAGACCAAAAGTATTTGATGTTATGGTTATGCATAAATAATGACTTACTTGAATAATACTTTAAAACGATTATTTGGAACTGAAACAGTCAGAACTATTACACAAAACTAATCATCATTTTCACATTTGGTGCAAATGAAAGGAATGATGTCCAGATAAGCTCATGGTCCAAAGAGCTTAGAGTAACTCGACATTCACCTTAGGTTGACGATTACCTTTCTTTCTTTTTTCCCCTCCATAACTTAGGAATCTGTTAATGTTCTAGTTTTTAGCACAATTCTGCAGATAAACCAGATTTTAATTTTTCAGAAATAAGAAAATAAAAGCCTTGATTAGGACAATATGTGAACAAAACTAATACATAAATACATGCTATTGTACGAGTTATTCTGAAAAGTCAGTATATTTACTAATCATGGTAACTATTTGCTAGAAGTGCTTTAAATCTGGCAATGCACATTTTGTTTCCATGTACAAAGGCATCTAGGGTGTTTAATATCAATATATCATTGATATTAAATAGCACAACTTCATAAGAAATGCAACAAAGACTACTACTTTTGAAAGTGTGTTGCTTTTAAGGGTGGGAAAAGTCTTTTAACAAACAATGAATATCTTGGAAATGTTCAGTGCCATAATAATTGACATAAATTTGATATTTTAACAAGGTACGCGATTTTTATGCAAGTTTCTATCGCTTATGGTTTCCCAATTATGTAAAATTTGATTAAAATGGAAAGAACTTCACTGGCTGTTTTCAAAAAATTAAGATATGTTCAAAATAACTTTTTAAGCATTGAAGATTCTGCATTAGTTATTTTTTGAAATTTTTTTCCAATTCCAAAATTTCCTACCTAGAAAATAATGCAATTATATAAAATATGTAGAAGTATGTTGTTTAAAAAAAGATGTATAAATTGCAACACAAATGGAAACAATTTTTCAATAAAATCCTATAATTTAATGTGCAGCATCTAATTAAATGATCCTATACAATGTTTTTTTAGCTTCATATGATGTTTTGCTTATAACAGTTAAGTACAATGCATCCTCTGAACACCTAAAAAGCAATCATTACATCTAGATACAGCTTAGTTCATGTGCCTAACCAATTTTATCATGGTAAGACATTTTGCATACTTCTGCTTCAAATCAGCTGTCACAAATCTTAACAGTGAGATGTTTTCAGTGAACACAGTAACTGCTCCATCTTGCATTGCATATATCTAATTTTTATACAGGGAAAATCAGCTTCAACAAATTTCTTTTTCTCTGAAAGTATAACTACTATACTCAGTGCCATTCCCGCAAATTCAGTCTTTCCGACAATAACGAGCCCTACTGTTGTTCCCCTTTTCTGAAGTTTAAAGGTCACAATTTGTATAATAATGGGAAAGGAAGAGAGAATGATCAGTTATGTGATAACATGTTACTGCCTATGCCACTTCTACACTCTTCTAGATATCCTAAGATCTTAGTTCCCACTCCTTTTGGATAGAACTGATTACATTGTATCAACCAAATTCAAAAGTTTCAGGTATTTGTAACATAAATATGACACTTAAAATATGTACAGTTTCACAATTTGATATTTTAATTCCAGGTGGTATGAAACAGCTCACAGTATGCATCATTAACTTTGGCATTTAAGAATCTCTAGCAACTTGGTGCAATGTTTCTTACATTTTTTCCCTATAAAATATGAATTTCACCCTATGAATTCTCTCAAACACATGTCACCTTAGCTTTAACATAGTGACAGTTCCACAACATTCAAATTTGTTAAAACCGCTTCAGAAATCCTCTTTTTTGACAGCATTGTCTTTCGTTACTGTATGTACTTTGTGCCTTTATACAACACGTGCACAAAATTATTATAAAAGCTGTGTGCCTTTACTGTATCACAGTTATGAAGACGACATTCCACATGTTCAGGGAAAAATAATGAAAAATGTTTTGCATTACTTTTTTATTCACACTGGTACATAAAATATGAGGTAGAGACCAACACTTTAAGCGCATTTCTGACACAGAGAACTATGATAAACACGTTTTATGAATGCTGCCAATACTAGTAACCAGTACTGCACAAAAATGCTTCTTAACCAACAATTCATGTTCTTGTAAGTCACTCTACACACCCATAATTATTTTGTTATTGGTGCAAAACAGAGTTTAAATAAATGTCAAAGTAGATAAGGGAGATGTAAATATAATAAATTCTATTGGATTTTCTTTAGTATTTAATATACAGTAGCCAGTATTTTACGTTCATTAAAATTAACTATAAATCTTCATAGATGATTACATTCCATTTCCATAGTTTAAAATAATTTAATTTTAAAATATTCTATCTAGATCCTCAAATTAACGCTAATAATTGATGTATGTAAACAATTCATTGTCAGCACAATGAGGTAAACAAGTGTGTTTGTTCGTAGATTATACTGTTAAAGCTGTGGTAATTTCTAAACAGTACAAAACAGATTGATTGTGCGCTAATATTTACGGCAAATTTAATGTAAACAATCGCGATTATGTACGTTCCATGTATGGAAATGGAGTAAAATGACAGGAGTACGTTCACACTTTCTAATCATGTTTTGTTTACTACAATACAACACAAAGTATACTTCAAACACGACATGTAATGCTGGAAAAGGGGACGTTTAAGTTCCTATGGGCCCGAAAATCAGATGTCACTGCTTCTTTATAAAAGACACGTGTATTTCGCATAACAAAATACGATTACAACTTGACACTGTGTGTACCGTACTCATGTTTTCATATTGACAGTTGGAGATGACTGCGTCACATTATAACTGATGCCGTATACTATCACTTTAATACTTTCACAACATTTTGACCAATTGCGCGATCACGAACTGTCATTACTTCAACACTAAATCACGCTTAAAATGCATAGAGACAGCTATCATTTCGCGGCCATATTGGATGGAACAGCAATTTATATGGAATAGCATGGAGTCGTCCAGCATTTGTTTACGAAGCCACAGAAGGTAAATTGTAATTGAACAGATACACTTACCTATACTCCGCCCCGTCAGTAAACCTACTGTAAACAGAATGCAGAGCAGAAATACTCTCGACGCCATAAATTCACACTCATTGGGACAATTTTTCACTGAAAAACTTCGTCTAAATACGCCATACAACTCTCTCTCACTCTGCGCGCATTAATACATTCTTCGCCGCATGTTGGAGAGCTTTGACATCACCTTCCGCGGCTATTCCATTCATTCAACTTCACCCCTACCATCCAACCGCAGTATGTTAGTGGGCCCAGCAATTTTGGCGCAACATTTCAAATCTCACACCAGAATGGTGAAGAGAAACCGGTGGTAACGTTAATCTGTAGTTCAATAACATGGTTTGCTCTTGAAGCTTACATTTTAGAAGAAATGACCCCGAAATCTCAATTGATAATATCAGGTGTAAGTCAAACACAAAATCCTGAAATGACTTAAATGGCATTCGTGATAAAGTATTTAGAATAAACGAGCGGGTGAATGTAAAAATATTATACAGAAAAGAGTAAATTACTTCAAATACAGCATACTGGTGGTTATTAAACACTATATGCTGCAGCTCCACGTTATTTGCTAATGCAAACCCTTTCCCGATATGTCGTTTATTTTAATATTTTTAAAACAAATATTAAGATAAGCGAAAATAATTACATGGCTTTACCATTTCTCCGTCACGACCCGTTAATAAATTCGAAACTATGTTGGTATCACTTGTTCCCATATGACTGTACATCATAGTTTTTCCCCCTTTCTTCTTACCCCGGAATCATTGTAATATAAGACAATATGTTTCTGGTAGAGAAACATGTAAAGTAAATAAAAAGTATTACATGCGCCTTTTCTTCCTTCTAGGGTATTTGCCACTTGTCTGTAACAGACCACGTGTCCTTTCGGGTGAAAATAGAGTATAAAAAACAAATCGTGTTTACAAACATTCGACAATTCGCAACGCGCTCTATGGTGAACATGAAAACCAAACGAATGAGTTTATGATGCTTAGTACACTCCTGACATCTATGAGTTGTAGCGACAATTGCTTCACCAGCTACGGTGTGCAGCGGAATATTGACAAACTGGAAAACGCGGCACTCTGTCTCCGTTCATTTCGTTAACTGGCAGCTCTATGAAGAACCTTATAATAATCTGAACGTACTTATGTAAAGTAGATGTCAATGGAAACATTTTCACAATTCTGAAGCAGAAATCACAGCTGTGGCATCAATCATGGGGGCACAAGCACGTTTTATAAAATGCGAGGAGTTACTCTGATATGCTTTGACATAAATAAAGAGATAACATTAATCAAATATAAAATTATTACACTCCTTGAAAGCTGCTCAACATTCGTCTCTTACAACCAATAAATCCACATTATCTTTTACAATCAATGAGCTGTCATTAAAATGAAATTAATAGTGTGCTCACGTACTTAATTTGATACGGAATAATTTTTGTACTTATCATATTTACAATTATTATCACAACATCATTGCAGTGGACGAAAGAAAAGCTTAACTTGAATACTCACCTTATTTTCTCTACCCATTATATATTTACGTAATAGATAGGTATATCCCTTATATATTATTAGTACACGTTTTTTATTCACGCTAATCTTAATAAATGTTATCCAGGAACGATTTAAAATTAAACAATATAGATTTAGTTACATCAGCTTACGGAAACAACATTTAGATGTTTAAAAACATGTCATAGTAAATAGTTCTTAAGAGGAAAAGAAAAAAACAAGAATCGAAGCATACAAACATGTTTCATCACATGACTTGTAGATGCGCTTCTAAAAACATGTAACATACATTGTGGGAATTTCAGTAAGGCTAACGCTACAGGGAAGGAAAAAAAGTGGGAAATTGTTTCTCCTATCTTTCGTCTAGCCTTCATTTAAGTTAGTTATGTAAAATTTAATAAGAATGGAGAGGATTTCACAGCCTATTAGACAATAAAAAAGCGAATTTATTATGGTAAAATCTCAGACACGTTAAATTTAATTAAGAGCATTAAAACCATTTTTGAGAAAATAATGCTAAATTTTCCATGTAATTTTTTTTATTATTTTTTTTTTTTTACATAAAGGAATTTCGTGAAAATTTTCGCTTCCATACATGATATGCTGGACTTAATTACACGCGCGCAGGCACGGACGGAGCTTTTTTTTTTTTTTTTTAGTTTTATTCAGGGATTTCAAAACCTGTATTTTTAGTAATATCATAATATTAAACTTTTGGATAGAACACTACACTTCCTTTATCTTCAGTAGCTAAACTGTACACAATAAAATATATACCGAAATTGTGGTGAAAATGAGTTTTGATCTGAAAGAAGAAAAGCATTTCAAAGTCAGCAATTATTACCTTTTATGAACTTATTCATTAATACCACAGCTTTTAGAGCTTCCCAAATTTATTTTTCCGTCAGTTTAAATCATATATATTATATACAAATCTTGCTCTAATAAATACCTACATATAAAACATGAATTAATTGTTCTTTCACGCTAGCTGCGTGTGTAAGACAAGGTTGGAAAGGTAGAATCAGACGACTGAAAAATTCATTGCCAAAGACGGGATTTTGAACCCGGCTATGGCATTGAATTTTTCAGTCGTCTGATTCTAACTTGCCAACACATAAAACTGTTTTAACACCACATATGCAAAAGTGGAAAAATCAGTACAATTTTCAAAACATTGTATCTAAAATTAACAAATTGGAAAACCTTGAAAAATGCTGGAACATATAAACTGCAACATCATTTGTTCTTTCTGGTATTATTCTCCGCTGATTTGGCTGCTGGAATTTTTTAAAGTAGAGACGAACTCTTTCTATAGTCTCTGTATATTCCTAGATGAACAGCTCACACATGTTAGCCTTGGTATCACATGATCTATATGAATTCATAAGAAACTAAAGCTAGATCACACAACATTTCAAGGCTTACTGCTTAAAATACTGGAAAATCCAAACGAATAGTACAAGAACCTCGTTTATCCAGACTAGCTGGATTCGGAGGTAACCCGGATTAACAAAAATCAAGATAATCTGAAAACAAGGTATTAAATGAACACAAACTATGATGCACGATAATGAAATTTGGATGCACCACAAAACCAGGAAGGAAGGAAGGAAAGAAATTAATAGATAAATAAATAAAGAAAGAAAGAAAGAAAGGGGAAGAGGAAATTGAAAGCCGTCCAGATTAGAAGTCTACGACCGCTATCAGAATTGTCATAAAACCGAATAAAACAATTTCACACACTTTAGTTTTGTTGTTCTGTGTCTGTAATAAGAAGTCGCAATGATGGCGACCTCTACGCTTCGTGTGGTGATATTACAGCCGTATAGTCAAGTAATATGTATTTATCAAAGGACGCACATATTTTCGTGGTGAAAAAGTAATCAAAATCAATCTGGATTAATCAGGGCCGAAGAAACGCGATTCTTGTGCATTTCGAAAATAGTGAATGCTATAAGAAGTAGGTATTTAACACGGTATAGGTTAGGGAGGATTTAGCACTACGGCCAATAGTTGGCTATTGTGCTCAGGAGGGAGTAATACGCCGAGAGAATGCAGAGGGCAACCAGCTCTGGTGACGGCAGGTACAACACACGCGAGGTCTCTAAGGTTTCCTGATGTAGCATTCCGATACTACCCCTAACCTCAAGGCAAACGTCTTCCCCCCAAAGCCTCTCCTATTCACACGGACAGTTTCGGGCAGCGTGTTCTATGCTTGACGTCAGACGTCAACGCCATAGGCACACATCACCGTCCGTCGCGTTCGGCTCTGCAACCCTGAAAGATGAAGAATGAATGAAATAAAGAAAAATAAAAATAAAAAAGACTGATCAGGATGTCGGTCACCTCGGAATTTGAAGCGGGACCTTCTGAATTCGAGCCTTAGACATCATTGCCTGATCCATCCCATTCGTGCTTGATACAGTAAATTCTGTATTTTAACGAGTTGTGTAGTAAGTGTGTCCCCTTCTTATGGTTTCTCAGCTTTAGAGAATCCAGCAAGAACGAAGAGAACTTCACAGGACATATACTACATTTTCCTCATGTCATACATCAAACTTACGTGGTTTTAATCATAACCAAAAACCCCTCTTGTATCTGCTTATGTATCCACGAAATCTTCGCTTCTATGCTAAAAGTATAGCAAGGAAAAAATCTGATGTGTAAACATCACGCGACTTTCTCTACCCCATGATCAATTGTGTATTATGCTATTCATATAAACAGATAATATTTATCACCGATAAGTGTGTGCCTAGAAATGGTTTCAAACCAGGCAATTACGACAAATGGCTGAGCTTGCTTCTTGTATTGTGAAAATAATTCAGTTGTTCATACCAGAAGGTGTTTTTTCCTTATACAAACTACCTGTCAAGAAACAGAAGAATCACATATTTTCATACGTGTTAGACGGGCGCCAAAGACGAATTGAAATATTTAAAATATTTTGAGGTATATGTGTAAAAGTGTGATTGTTATTAAGTTGAAAACATACACTAGAATAACCAATACCTCGTTATCGCTCATATAATACCTTTAAATCGATTAATACTTTTCAGATAACTTTAACATGCAATAATGAATATTTCGAAAAGCTCTATATGCTTTCTATAGCAGGCATTTGACCCTATTTTGGATGCTAAACCATTCAGTGTGAACGACCAGGATCTAATTAAGACATAAAAGAATGCATAAATTAGAGATAGAAATAAATGCTCTGTTTTAGAATTTCCACAAATGCCAAACGGTACTACAAGTTATTCCTTCCTTTCTTTCTTCCTTCCTCCCTCCCTCCCACCCTTTCTCTTTCTCTCTTTCATCCGTAGGTAATGTTTCCATACGCAGGTGTTAAAACTTTACTCCCACAATACGTCCTCCTCGAACATTCTACACTTGTTATTGCTCTTTCAACACTCCAAGCACCGCACACACAGATTTGTTAGGATTGCAGTTCAAAGTTGGGTCACGTAGCACGATTTGAAAACGGAACCTGTTTGACGTATGCATCACGCGCTTGCATTATTTAAGAGTTCGGTACAGATATGTATCCTAACGTTTGAACTGTGACTCCTTGGAGATTACAGTGCCTGAAGATAGGTAGGTATTTATGGTTTACAGTATAGCTGAAGACTGCAACATGCACTGGATTGGGAGAGATTAGAAATGATCATGTTGTTGCTGCTACGATGTACCAGTGGCGGTCCATGATTTGCAAGTTTGGGAGGGCGGCAGGTTTTATTTTACAGTTTACCGAAAAACATACGTAAACAAAAATAATATCAACCAAAATATTCTGCATATATTTTCCAGCGCGTAGAAAATCCTATGCATTAATGCAATTAAGAATAAAACGTGCAATAAAATGCATCTAAGAAAGCAAGCGTAAATTAAATTACTATATATGAATAATTATTGTATTTATCCTTTCAGTAGCAGGAAGCCTTTTGTCATTTATATTATACGGTGCACCCGTGCGTGAATGAATATCGGTTAAAATTTCAGTGGAGAACACACGTTTTTATAAAAAATGAAATTCTGTGCTTTATTTTCACAAAACAAATGATTTACAAATCTTAATCACACATGCTTGCACATGGATAAACCTGTGTTTCCTGAAAATATTTCTTCTAAGTTTTAGTTCCTACCTTCTATATTATGTAGTGTTTATGCAGACGTCAGCGTAAGAACATAATTTCTTAAGCGGAAACGCGTAGATTGTTTTTACCTTATCTCGTGTCCAAACGTGTATGTGATGATACCAAGCAATCAACAACACACATTGGAAAAATTTCAAGAGTATAAAATGAACTGTGGAAAAGTATTATGTATCTACATGTCTCTAAAAATAAATTAAAATCATACTTGTCTATAACTAAACTAACCTAACTAATATTCTTGTAGATGAAGTTTTTCCTTTTGTTCAGCAAAATGGTGGAAATCAGGGCTTTCTCAATATACAGTTAACACATATATAGTTAACACATACGAAACATAAATAAATACAAGCTGTGCAATAGAAAATATATACTGAACTATAATATAGTTTATGCTCGACCATGCCAAAATGTAGTATTTATACGACTGGTAGCAGTGCTTTAATGGGCATCATTAAAGTACACCTGTTCATTAAAGTATTGGTATTCGACCAATCAGAAGTGGCCACGTAACATTGTGAAAGCTCAAGTATCGATTATTCTGCGCAGTACGTCTTACAACGCTAGCAACTTTGTTTGACACAGGTGCTACAAAGTCATTGTATTGTAACCATAGATAGAGGAAAAACGATTGTAACACATCACTCAAACCAGAAGCCAATACTTACGAAACCTTTAATTTAGATACATGGTTGAGCATAAACAGTCGTATAAAACTTGACTATAATGGTGATTAAAACGCTCGTATGATAATTATTAACCTCGCTTCGCTTCGTTCGCTCAGTTAATAATAATACTCGCGTTTTAATTACTGCCATTATAGTCTCGTTGCATAATGCACTATTGTGATTAAGTACAGGACAAAATAATAAATAACTCGTAGTAACTTAACTACATCACATCACTGTCAACTCAATACTGCACTTCACACTGCAGAGCAAAACCACGTCAACAGCGTGACCTTGTTTATAGCAGCAGTGCGTTATCATGCTTCCACGCGGCCAGTTCGTAGTTTCTTGGTTCTCCCGTTACCTACTCGTAACAAATATATGATTAAAGCATTAGCAATCCTTTTTATCCACTTGAGAAAACACATAGTTATGAGAATCGTACAAATGATGCGTTGCTATTTACTGTTCATTACGATTCCTTAAATACTTAAGTAACCTTAAATGCACACATTACAGATTTTTAACAGTTTCCACCAAGCGAGGCTTCCGAGTAAAATTTCCGGTCTTTCACGCCCAATATAGAATGAGAGACTAAGAACTATAGTAGTTAAAGAGCCTCCATAAATAAAACTCAATTTATTTTTCCACCAAGATCAGAGCACTTGCACTGAATTTACTGGTTAAGTAAGGTATTTTACACAACACGTGCTTCTGAATCGTGTACGAATAACGCGTAAGTGTGTGAATCACAGCTCTCGTGAACGCATGCACTGTGGTTATGTGACTCACAAACAAAAGTGACCAACATAGATTATAAGTATAAGGGTAATTATGTATTTTTTGCTCTGAATCATTTTAACTCAATACTATACTTTAAATCGCAGTATAACTTAGGAATTTTATTAATCTTTAAATAGTTTATATAACAGAATTATATTTTAAATAGAACTGAATACTTTTTTTCATGCGATAGCGGCATGAAATTGAATGACTCTATATGGAAAAGACCACGTGGAGAAAGAACCAATAGCGAAGCGCTTCGGACTCCGTCATGTTACTATTACCTCTCTGCACCCCTCGCTCATAATCGAAGCATTCCTTTCCGTACGTCTCACTCTAGCAGTGTCCACAAATGTGAAGATTCCCGGAAGGACTTGATGTAGTCCGAAACCACAGTCAGCTTTAAGGAAGCGGAGTCGATAAACTTGGCAACAGTGTGAAGCTTGGCTGCTTCGTTTCCTACTCCCTAGTGAATTGCGATGCATGTGGGATGCTTGATTGAAAATTGAATGAAAAAGGTTTTCATGGATAGCGTGGATAAATAACACAGCCAGTGGTGATCATCACCTACAGTACAAAGCTTTCATGGTAAGTATAGCACATACCTATAATGTCTAGGTAATTATTTATAAAAGCGAAAAGTTACTCACGCCTTGTTAATACTTTTAGGTTAATTCCAACGATGAATGGTTAGATCATTTCGATTTTATCACTTAGGTTTTATTTCTGCTGGAATAAAAATACATGTTTTTTTATTTTATTTTATTATTTTTTTATAGATACCTGATAAATGCTGTATGCCAGGCTGTAACGGTAATTACGATTCCGAGAAAAACAGCTTGTAACTGTGTTCAAGTTTCCTGTGGATCCTGAAATACACAGTACGTGGGTCAAATGGATTCCGAGAAGGAACTGGAATCCTGCGAAGAGATCTGTAGCATGCATAAAGCATTTTGAAGCAGAAGACGCAATTATCTATGATGTTTATCTTGATTCAGAAAGTAACGAGAAACAATTCCCACGTGCTCGACCAAAACTACGACCTGGAGCAATACCGCGAATTTTTCCTAACCTCCACTTATTTAAGCAGTCCAAGAAATGAAGTAACACGAATGGATCCTAGTGAAAGGAGTAAAAATGAAGAGGAAACATTAAAGAAGAAGAATGAAGCATGGTTGACCGAAGATGTTATTACAGGTTTCTCCGATTTACATAATAACTTTCTTCAGAAGCTTTCAGAGGTGAATAAGTGGAATTATCTGGTGTTGAGTGATGTATGTTTCTATCAGGTTATCTGTGGAGGGTATCCATAAAATTGCAGCAAGTGTAAAAGTGAATTTTGATATGGTAATTCAAGTGCGTACAGGCTCAGCTATTGTGAATGCCAGTGATTTGAAATTGATTTTGCCGGAAATCTCAAAGTTACAAGGTGGTCATAGAAAATATCCTAATAAGGTATGTAATAAATGACAGTAAAAATGATGCAGAGGTTAGTAATACCGAAACTGGAAAAGTTTAGAGAAAGCATTAGATTTCTGGAAAATTAAAGATGAAAGAGAAAATAATTTTCAGTTAGATTTCCTACGTGGACAGCTCTTGTGTGCCATGAAAAAAAAACTCTGTAAATATGCGCCGTTTTGATTTTTGAACAGTCCCATGCAGTATATGACACTATAAGAACAAATAGACTTCTGTGTTTACCTCATCCAAAACAATTGCAGAAGCTTGTTTCTTCTTTTGGTGTCACGCCAAGTAGTGATTCAAATAATCTGCATTTTCTAAAACCTGTGGCCAGCAGGTTATCTGAAAGGGAAAAAGTAGTAAATCTTCAATTGGACGAGATTTATATAAACCCAAGTTTTCAGTACAAAGGTGGAGTAGTTACTGGTTTGGCAGAAAACTCGTCATGTAACGATGCAGCGAAGACAGTACAAGCTTCCGTTGCATCTGAGCATTTGGCAGTATGAAGGGAATTGTCACTCTGTATCTAGTTAAGAATATTTCTGGTCAGCAGCTGTATGAGAAAACTGTGTCAGTATTAGATTTGATGATTTCATGTAATTTAAGAGTTATCACAATCATATGTGATGACAATTCTGTAAACAGAAATTTATATCTTAAACTCACTGCTGAATCAGATAACAAAATATACTTCAATTTCTACAGCTAGTGGTAATGTTTGCAAGATTATTGTCCTTTTTGATACAGTTCACTTGTTTAAGAACGTGAGAAATAATTGGCTAAATTTACTGATAGTGATAAAACCTTTGTGTTCCCCTCATTTGCTTCGAATCTAGCGAAGTGTTGGAGGCTAAGTTTGTTGATTTGAGAAATTTGTATAAATTGGATAGCAGCTCTTCACCGCTAGTTAAAGCGACTTCAAAATTGAACTACAAAACAGTTTACCCAAATACCATGGAGCGACAAGAAGTAAACCTGACAGTAAATGTTTTCCATGAAACGACACTGGCTGCTTTGACATGTAGTGTGGGCACCAGAGAGTTTTTGAAAAACGTTAGCAATTGGTGGCAAATCATGAATGCCAGGCATTCAGTAGATGGAATTGTCAATAATGATTCAAGGGTGCAGTATCTAAGGACATTTTTACAGTGGCTTAAAAATGGGAATTGCTAAATGAGAGATCATCCTCGCTCACAAGGGAAATGCACAAAACACTGTCCCATAGCACTGAGGGACTCATTGAATTAACAAACTTTTGTCATATGCATTTTGAAGTTCAGTACATATTGACTGCAAAGTTTCAAAATGGTGATATTGAGGGGAGATTTGGTTTATATAGACAACTGTTTGGTGCCAATTATCATGTGTCATTTACATAAGTAATGGAATCAGAAAAAAAGATCAGAGTAAAGAGTTTGCTAGGATTACTTTCTTCTCACTATGGTAATGTAAATTTTTGCCCTCAAATTTTGAATGAACTGTTTCAACCTGCAGTTACTGGTGATAAACAAGATATTTATGAATTTGCTGGAAATAACGAGTTTTAAGAATCCTGTCTTCATACCACAGAAAGTAGTGATTTGGTAAGTAATGGTTCAACTTTTGTATATGTAGCTGGTTATGTGGCACATAAGGCTGAAATATTGTTATCCTGTAGTCATTGCACTGAGGTTGTAAAATCCAGCAGATGCGACAGCATCATACTTTGAAATTCCTAACAGAGGAGGATTAGCGGCTCCATCATCAACTGTGATGTAACATGCTGTGATGCTTTGCCATTTAGCTTTGAGTATAATGTCAGATTTCTTAACAGAAAAGTTTGGAAATATTTTTCTGAGAGTTCCAAACCAAAAACTATTTTTTATATATATTTTGAAATATTTTCTCTCCTCCAACCCTGCTCTCTGGTTGTTCTTGATGTTTGCTTTTGTGGTAATTCATTTAGCACTATATGTGACTTGATGGTAAATTCCCTTGCCAACATACTGTTAAACAATTACAGAAAACATTTAAATGATACAATGAATCGCATGCATAACTCAGTCAAAAGAAGGAAGTTGCTTGTATTTTAGAAGAAATGAAATGTCATATGCAGATAAAACACACCGTATTTTAAAAAGCATTTATCCTTATTTGTTATAATCTCATATTTTCCAAATGATGGTGTTGAGGCTTTACCTTTAAGCTTAGGCTATGTCAGCCTTCTCCACGGGGAAGTTCAAAATAAGTTTCTGTAGAGAAGAATATGTTGTTACTTCCTATCCTGTAATTTTTAAAAGTTTTTGCTTTTGTGGTAACTCGTGTATGGCTAGCTACTACACTGTTAAACAATTGCAAAAATAATTTAAATTGTTGTAACCAGTCTTAACTCAGTCAAATTAAGGAAATTGTCTGTATATAAGAGAAAGTGAAGTGATCCTCTATAATCCAATTGTATAAACATATAAATAAAACAATGTCTAAAAATTATTATTCTTCCTTTTTAATAACCTTGAATCATTTTCATTCAATCCTCAGATCTGACAAAAGAATACAGCAGTTTTGAAAATGAGAAATTAGATGTACGAGGGCGGATCGAAAAGTAACGCACAATAATTTTTTTTTACAAAAAGGTTTAATAGTTAAAAAAATCAGAAATGAACTTACACATTTTACCTACTTTTCGACATAGTCACCAAGTTTCTCAACACATTCCTCCCATCGTGATACTAGTTTTAACATGCCCTGTTTGTAGAAGTCCGTTTCCTTGGAGTATAGCCATCTGCGGACTGCTGATTTCACTTCCGCATCTATCGCAAAGCGTTGTCTGGCCAGGAATTTCTTCATGGGGTCAAACAGATGAAAGTCCGACAGTGCAAGGTCCGGACTGTATGGTGGATGCTGGAGCACCTCCCAACCAAATTTGGTGATTTTCTGACGAACAGCAGGAGCAACATGGGGGCAAGCATTGTCATGAAGAATTTTGACATCGTCAGCATTTATGCTGTGGCATTTGTCACGAAAGGCACGATGCAACTTCACCAAAGATTTCATGTAGGCTGCAGCATTCACAGTGGTCCCGTGTTCAGCAAAGTCCACCAATACAACACCATGAACATCGTCACAAGCACTTTCCTAGCAGATTGAGTCACTTTGAATTTTTTCTACACTGGGGAACCAGCATGTTTCCACTCCATACTTGCCTGCTTTGTTTCGGGCGTGTAGTGGTATGCCCACGACTTATCACCACTGACGATTCCTTTCAGAAAGTCATGCGGTGTTCCGCGTTAGGTGATCCAAGCTCATCATTCGCTGGCCCTTGTGGTTGTCGGTCAGGTTCTTAGGCACCCAGCGAGCACTAAATTTACGAAATTTCAACGTGTCATGAACAAAATCGTACACTGCACCATAGGAAATGTTGAACTGTCGATAAGGTTGGCAGTTGCACACGCCGGTCGTTCAAAATTGCCGCCTCAATGCCTCTGACATTCTGCTGGGTTGCAGCTGTTACCGGCCTCCCGGAGCGTGCGAATCACTAAGGTTCACACGGCCCTCTAGGAAGAATGCACACCACTGGAGACATACCTACGGTCCATACAATCATCCCCAGACACGCCACGCATGTCCCTGTGAATATCACCCTTTGGCCCACAAATATCGAACCATACCTCTCTGCTCTTCACACGTGGACGACAGAAACATGCGCGCCATCTTTGTTGTAGTTCACGCTTCTCTCGCTAAAGCTGCACATGAAATAAAAAAATACCATCTGAAGTGAAATTGCAACATTCCAGCTCCAATACCAAGGCAGAAAAAAATTAGTGTGCGTTACTTTTCGATCCGCCCTCGTATTATTTGCTGTACCCAATATCTCAATCTTAAGCAAATGGGATATAACTTAAGTAAATTTCTAGGGAAACTGAGTTTACTGAATTATCCTTTTAGATATATTAATATTAATGATTCAATTACCGTATTACGAGCTTATTGCATTAAAGGATTAATGAGTGATAAACGCATTAGGCGTAAGGTAGAGCGAAAGTCAATGATGATGACTGGGGTGTGCTATTGCGAACTGCTAAATATGTCACCAAACATTTCAGTTCCTGTACGTAACGTATAGAAAAAGGCAAGAAATTAATAAATGTTCAATGCGTTGTCCCAGCCGAGTAGTTGCAGTTCGAGCTGCGTTGCCAAACTGTCGACTTCCTTAAAGTGTCCGAAACACACTTCGTAATGAAATCATTCCACTACTTGATGTATAAGCGTTGCAAACACATTTAAAATAAATCAAAATCTATAAACTAATTCGGGGAGTTGCGAAATTAATACTGCAATGACATCTGATGTCATCCTTAGTTTCCCTTAAGGGACAGAAACAACCACCTTCAAAAAGAGGGGCGCCCAACGGCTATTCCTCCCGAGGGTGTTCCCGTTTGGCCAATGTCTTATTAGTTATTACTTTATAACCCCCCCCCCCAACGCTTGCGCCGGTATGGAAGTGGATACGCCACTGTCGCACACTTTTTACTTTCTCTACTACGTATAGTAAGTAGGGGAAGTATTGCATTCCACCCAAAAATTCGATACCGAGATTTCGCCGGAAATACATGTTTTGAGACCTCCTGAATCCAAAAAAAGCATTTTTGGAAACATGTCCGTGTGTGTGTCTGTGTGTGTGTGTGTGTGTGTGTGTGTCTGTGTGTGTGTGTGTCTGTGAACAGCATAACTCAAAAACGAACAGTCGCATAAGCACCAAACTTGGTATTTAGGTTCAGTATCTTCCAGAGATGCGACACGAAGGTTTTCAAGAAAATCCCCCCACCCCAAACTACCCTTTACATGGAAGATTTTTCGAAAATTTTAATTTTCTCAAAAATGGCTCTAACGATTTTGATGAAAATATCATATGTTTAAGATAATGTCATGGGAAATGAAATGTATATCTCGAATTTTCTGGGAATGTCTCCAAAAGTATTCTTTATTGTGAACGACTTTTGCATAACTGGTAAACCATAAGAGATAGACAAAATTTTACTACACAAAAAGTGTAGATCGCGTTAAAATACACAACTTATGTCGTATACATTTCTTTTGTTGAGTGAACCGTTTTGGAGATATTGCTTGTTATTTCCTTAAATTTTCCAATACTTATACTTTTTCTCAAATTCGTTATTCATTTTTTTTATGTCCTGGACATGCAAAGAGAATGGAATGCGCCACATAGCAACCAGCGTTAAAATATTTGACTATCGCTTAAAAGCTACCATATTCCCCTTGCATCTACAAGAAAATTACCAATAAGATTGACATCTCGATATCTCGATTAACATGAAGCATATGGAGAATAGGCGTTTGTAAAATTAGATTGTACAAGAGTAGAGAAAGTCATGTGAGTGTAACACATCAGATTTTTTTAGTCCTGGTAATGCAAAGAGAATGGAATACTACACATAGCCACCAGTTCTTAAAATATTTGACTATCGCTTAAAGCCTACCAATTCCACTTGCATCTACAAGAAAATTAGCAATAAGGTTAACATCTCGATATCTCGATTAACACGAAGCATATGGAGAATAAGCGTTTGTAAAAATAGTTTGTACAAGAGTAGAGAAAGTCATGTGAGTGTAACACATCAGATTTTTTTACTTTCTCTACTACGTATAGTAAGTAGGGGAAGTATTGCATTCCACCCAAAATTCGATACCAAGATTTCGCCGGAAATACATGTTTTGAGACCTCCTGAATCCAAAAAAAGCATTTTTGGAAACATGTCCGTGTGTGTGTCTGTGTGTGTGTGTGTCTGTGTGTGTGTGTGTGTGTGTGTGTGTCTGTCTGTGTGTCTGTCTGCCTGTGTGTCTGTGAACAGCATAACTCAAAAACGAAGAGCCGGATAAACACCAAACTTGGTATTTAGGTTCAGTATTTTCCAGAGATGCGACACGAAGGTTTTCAAGAAAATCCCCCCACCCCAGACTACCCTTTACATGGAACATTTTTCGAAAATTTTAATTTTCTCAAAAACGGCTCTAACGATTTTGATTAAAATATCATATGTTTAAGATATTGTCATGACAAATAAAATGTATATCTCGAATTTTCTGGGAATGTCTCCAAAAGTATTCTTTGTTATGAACGACTTTTTCATAACTGGTAAACCATAAGAGATAGACAAAATTTTACTACACGAAAAATGTAGATCGCGTTAAAATACACAATTTATGTCATATACATTTCTTTTGTTGAGTGAACCGTTTGCGAGATATTGCTTGTTATTCCCTTAAATTTTCCAATACTTATACTTTTTCTCAAATTCGTTATTCATTTTTTTTATGTCCTGGACATGCAAAGAGAATGGAATGCGCCACATAGCAACCAGCGTTAAAATATTTGACTATCGCTTAAAACCTACCATATTCCCCTTGCATCTACAAGAAAATTATCAATAAGATTGACATCTCGTTATCTCGATTAACATGAAGCATATGGAGAATAAGCGTTTGTAAAAATAGTTTGTACAAGAGTAGAGAAAGTCATGTGAGTGTAACACATCAGATTTTTTTATGTCCTGGACATGCAAAGAGAATGGAATGCGGCACATAGCAACCAGCGTTACAATATTTGACCATCGCTTAAAAGCTACCATATTCCCCTTGCATCTACAAGAAAATTAGCAATAAGATTGACATCTCGATTAACATGAAGCATATGGAGAATAGGCGTTTGTAAAATTAGGTTGTACAAGAGTAGAGAAAGTCATGTGAGTGTAACACATCAGATTTTTTTTTATGTCCTGGACATGCAAAGATAATGGAATGCGTCACATAGCAACCAACGTTAAAATATTTGACTATCGCTTAAAAGCTACCATATTTTCCTTGCATCTACAAGAAAATTACCAATAAGATTGACATCTCGATATCTCGATTAACATGAAGCATATGGAGAATAGGCGTTTGTAAAATTAGGTTGTACAAGAGTAGAGAAAGTTATGTGAGTGTAACACATCAGATTTTTTTTCTTTTCTTTTTTAGGTTTAACTACATTACTACGCTTTATGGATCGCAAACTCTTGCCTAAATTGACTTTTTACTATAATTGCTTCTAACTTTGCTAACGATATCATACCAGCATGATATCGCTGGAATATTCCTTAACACACTCTAGTCTACAAATACTGAAATACTGGTATTTAGTGTTCTCCCTACATAAAATCGGATAAGAAAGGAGTATTTTTTGGATTATTTATATGTAATTCAAAATGTATGCTTTGTTCATCATCATAATATACCAAAATATCAAACAAACTTTAATCACATTTATTAGCCATTTTTGAGAAAATAAAAAGCAATGCAAAGGGTAGTTTGCAGCGCAGAAAATGTCTTGAAAATATTTGTCTTGAATCCTTAAAGGATTAAAAGGTGCTCTGACGTAGTATGAGAAATCTGGTATTAATTGACTTTTCGAGTTGTGCTGTTCTCAGACGCACAGACCTTATTTAAAAATACTATTTATGAAAGAGTTCAAAACGAAAAGTTTTGGGTTAGATGCGAAACTTTCTGTACCTTAGGTAGGCTATAGGAGAGCGTAAAAACGCAGTTGTAAAAGGAGTAACTACATAATACATAAATGGATTTGAAACAGCGTAACATTCCAGTGCTTAAGGGGTCTTTCTTCGTATGCTCTTACACAGTATCCAAGCTAAATGAAAGTGGAATTTTTCATTCGTATTTAGTTGCACAAACAATTATTTCATTTGCATCATTCACAAATTAAAACCAGCGGTGAAGAAATTTTAATATTTTAACAGGTGAGTTGATAATTTTTAAAACAAAATAAAAATCGTGTTAATTATATGGCGTGAGACTTCTATGCATTTCAAAAGACACTTACGAAAGTATTTTTGGATCCAGATGAATTAACGACCCATGTCGCTCGTTGTTAATTGCTACGCATAGAGCTCGAGTCATTGTAGATACTTTTGCTGCAACGAAATTTTATCATTGTAGATAATTTTGCTGCAACGAAATTTTATCCTTGGCAATCGCTGCTTGCGTTTACCATTGGTAGTTACACAGCAAGTCTACGTGGAGTCGGAGTATACATTTTATGTTGCGAAACGTTTCCCCCCCTTTCTTTCTTTCTTTCTTTCTTAATAGCTCGGCACGTTTATTTGCAATGAAAGCAGAAAGGTGGCAACAGGTCACTCTGAATCACGCGAGTCGGATTTAGGCGCAAAAAATATGCAGCAAATAGCGTGCCGTAGAGGGCACCATATGTATAATTGGCGTAAAGATGGCACAGGCAGTTTCAAAAGGAAGGTTGCCCGTATCTTAGCAACTCTTGACGCCATAGGAAGAGATTGCTTGATGTCATTACATATTGTCATTGCTGTGAAAATTCTCAAGGAAAAAGCATTCATTAAGTACTGCTAGGAGATGAGAGATAGCGAGGCGAGGCATGGGGGAGAGGGGTGATAATAGACACTTTGTAGGCGAGGGCCAATATGACGTGAGGGGAACGCACATGGTGAGAGTTGCGAAAGTCTTGTCTTAGCAGATACTTTGGTGTTCTGTGCTTAGCAGTCAGCACATTTTAAAGCTAGCCATCTCTTGAGCTCCCAACGGTAAATTTATCTTCTTTAGCTTCATAACATCCCTTTATATACACGCAGGAAAAGCCATGAGATGTTCCTATTATCAGGAACTAGTTTATCCATTTTGTGAAATGGAAGAAGAGGTAATTTCCTCGAATGGAAAGGTATTTATAATTTGCGTATCAGATCATTGGAACCAGTGGCGTAGCAACCGCCCCCGCAATGCGGGGAGGGGGCCCAAAGGCTCGAGATACTACATTTTCGCATGCTTAGGCCGCGCATGCAGCATCCTGTTTTAACACTATAACTTCAGGGGACAATTAGTTTTCTTGGAATTTCGGGAGTATTGAGAAATATGGCATTGTGAATTCTTTAATCCTGCACTGGCCAAAATAAAGGTGCCGCGCGGGACAATAGGATGGATGTTACTTGAATTTACTGGTCAACGGGCAATACAAATTTAAACAGTTTTCCTCTGTTTCTCTTGTCATTCTGATCGAGTAGGATAGGGCATGTACGATGCTACATCAATAATATTGTGCGGAGTGTGAGAAAGGCCTTATTTTGACTGTAAAAATTAATTATAAGTACCGGTAAAAGATCTTAGTTTCAGAAGTTGAGCACTTTTTACTTTCTCTACTACGTATAGTAAGTAGGGGAAGTATTGCATTCCACCCAAAAATTCGATACCGAGATTTCACCGGAAATACATGTTGTGAGACCTCCTGAATCCAAAAAAAGCATTTTTGGAAACATGTCCGTGTGTGTGTCTGTCTGTGTGTCTGTGAACAGCATAACTCAAAAACGAACAGTTGGATAAGCACCAAACTTGGTATTTAGGTTCAGTATCATCCAGAGATGCGACACGACGGTTTTCAAGAAAATCCCCCCACCCCAGACTACCCTTTACATGGAAGATTTTTCGAAAATTTTAATTTTCTCAAAAATGGCTCTAACGATTTTGATGAAAGCATCATATGTTTAAGATAATGTCATGAGAAATGAAATGTATATCTCGAATTTTCTGGGAATGTCTCCAAACGTATTCTTCATTGTGAACGACTTTTGCATAACTGGTAAACCATAAGAGATAGACAAAATTTTACTACACAAAAAATGTAGATCGCGTTAAAATACACAACTTATGTCATATGCATTTCTTTTGTTGAGTGAACCGTTTTCGAGATATTGCTTGTTATTTCCTTAAATTTTCCAATACTTATACTTTTTCTCAAATTCGTTATTCATTTTTACTTTCTCTACTACGTATAGTAAGTAGGGGAAGTATTGCATTCCACCCAAAAATTCGATACCGAGATTTCACCGGAAATACATGTTTTGAGAATCACTGAATCCAAAAAAAGCATTTTTGGAAACATGTCCGTGTGTGTGTCTGTCTGTGTGTCTGTGTGTGTGTGTGTCTGTGTGTGTGTCTGTGAACAGCATAACTCAAAAACGAACAGTCGGATAAGCACCAAACTTGGTATTTAGGTTCAGTATCTTCCAGAGATGCGACACGAAGGTTTTCAAGAAAATCCCCCCACCCCAGACTACCCTTTACATGGAAGATTTTTCGAAAATTTTAATTTTCTCAAAAATGGCTCTAACGATTTTGATGAAAATATCATATGTTTAAGATAATGTCATGAGAAATGAAATGTATATCTCGAAATTTCTGGGAATGTCTCCAAAAGTATTCTTCATTGTCAACGACTTTTGCATAACTGGTAAACCATAAGAGATAGACAAAATTTTACTACACAAAAAATGTAGATCGCGTTAAAATACACAACTTATATCATATACATTTCTTTTGTTGAGTGAACCGTTTTCGAGATATTGCTTGTTATTTCCTTAAATTTTCCAATACTTATACTTTTTCTCAAATTCGTTATTCATTTTTACTTTCTCTACTACGTATAGTAAGTAGGGGAAGTATTGCATTCCACCCAAAAATTCGATACCGAGATTTCACCGGAAATACACGTTTTGAGACCTCCTGAATCCAAAAAAAGCATTTTTAGAAACATGTCCGTGTGTGTGTCTGTGTGTGTGTGTGTCTGTGTGTGTGTCTGTGTGTGTGTCTGTGAACAGCATAACTCAAAAACGAACAATCGGATAAGCACCAAACTTGGTATTTAGGTTCAGTATCTTCCAGAGATGCGACACGAAGGTTTTCAAGAAAATCCCCCCACCCCAGACTACCCTTTACATGGAACATTTTTCGAAAATTTTAATTTTCTCAAAAACGGCTCTAACGATTTTGATTAAAATATCATATGTTTAAGATATTGTCATGGCAAATAAAATGTATATCTCGAATTTTCTGGGAATGTCTCCAAAAGTATTCTTCATTATGAACGACTTTTTCATAACTGGTAAACCGTAAGAGATAGACAAAATTTTACTACACGAAAAATGTAGATCGCGTTAAAATACACAATTTATGTCATATACATTTCTTTTGTTGAGTGAACCGTTTGCGAGATATTGCTTGTTATTCCCTTAAATTTTCCAATACTTATACTTTTTCTCAAATTCGTTATTCATTTTTTTATGTTCTGGACATGCAAAGAGAATGGAATGCCCCACATAGCAACCAGCGTTAAAATACTTGACTATCGCTTAAAAGCTACCATATTCCCCTTGCATCTACAAGAAAATTATCAATAAGATTGACATCTCGATATCTCGATTAACATGAAGCATATGGAGAATAGGCGTTTGTAAAATTAGGTTGTACAAGAGTAGAGAAAGTTATGTGAGTGTAACACATCAGATTTTTTTGTGTCCTAGACATGCAAAGAGAATGGAATGCTCCACATAGCAACCAGCGATAAAATATTTGACTATCGCTTAAAAGCTACCATATTCCCCTTGCATCTACAAGAAAATTACCAATAAGATCGACATCTCGATATCTCGATTAACATGAAGCATATGGAGAATAAGCGTTTGTAAAAATAGATTGTACAAGAGTAGAGAAAGTCATGTGAGTGTAACACATCAGATTTTTTTATGTCCTGAACATGCAAAGAGAATGGAATTCGCCACATAGCAACCAGCGTTAAAATATTTGACTATCGCTTAAAAGCTACCATATTCCCCTTGCATCTACAAGAAAATTACCAATAAGATTGACATCTCGATATCTCGATTAACATGAAGCATATGGAGAATAGGCGTTTGTAAAATTAGATTGTACAAGAGTAGAGAAAGTCATGTGAGTGTAACACATCAGATTTTTTTATTTTTATGTCCTGGACATGCAAAGAGAATGGAATGCGCCACATAGCAACCAGCGTTAAAATATTTGACTATCGCTTAAAAGCTACCATATTTCCCTTGCATCTACAAGAAAATTAACAATAAGATTGACATCTCGATATCTCGATTAACATGAAGCATATGGAGAATAGGCGTTTGTAAAAATAGTGTGTACAAGAGTAGAGAAAGTCATGTGAGTGTAACACATCAGATTTTTACTTTCTCTACTACGTATAGTAAGTAGGGGAAGTATTGCATTCCACCCAAAAATTCGATACCGAGATTTCACCGGAAATACATGTTTTGAGACCTCCTGAATCCAAAAAAAGCATTTTTGGAAACACGTCCGTGTGTGTGTGTGTGTGTGTGTGTGTGTGTGTGTCTGTCTGTGAACAGCATAACTCAAAAACTAACAGTCGGATAAACACCAAACTTGGTATTTACGTTCAGTATCTTCCAGAGATGCGACACGAAGATTTTCAAGAAAATCCCCCACCCCAGACTACCCTTTACATGGAACATTTTTCGAAAATTTTAATTTTCTCAAAAATGGCTCTAACGATTTTGATGAAAATATCATATGTTTAAGATAATGTCATGAGAAATGAAATGTATATCTCGAAATTTCTGGGAATGTCTCCAAAAGTATTCTTCATTATGAACGACTTTTGCATAACTGGTAAACCATAAGAGATAGACAAAATTTTACTACACAAAAAATGTAGATCGCGTTAAAATATACAACGTATATCATATACATTTCTTTTGTTGAGTGAACCGTTTTCGAGATATTGCTTGTTATTTCCTTAAATTTTCCAATACTTATACTTTTTCTCAAATTCGTTATTCATTTTTTTATGTCCTGGACATGCAAAGAGAATGGAATGCGCCACATAGCAACCAGCGATAAAATATTTGACTATCGCTTAAAATCTACCATATTCCCCTTGCAGCTACAAGAAAATTACAAATAAGATTGACATCTCGATTAATATGAAGCATATGGAGAATAGGCGTTTGTAAAAATAGATTGTACAAGAGTAGAGAAAGTCATGTGAGTGTAACAATCAGATTTTTTTATTGGTATTATGTCGATTGAGCATGTATACCTACGAGGGGCACTATTTATATTTTGAGCCTTGGCAACTCTGAATGCTGTAGGTGCCATCTGACGTTTCCAATGGGAATTTTTACATTTTTTACCATAATCTACTTCAAACATTTTGTCAAAAGAGCGTCATTTGTTTTGTTTACATTAACTTGAAAACTGTGTGTCCAAAAAAAAAAAAAAAAAAAAATGGAATTAACTCGTGAAAATGTTCGTGCAATGATTTATTACGACATTCGACGTGGATTATCAAGACAAGAGTGCATCGATCAACTAGCTTCCACATTTGGCCACGAAGCTCCATCCTTTGCCACTGTGAAACGCTGGTATAACGAATTTAATCGTGGTCGCCTTTCGCTCAGTGATGAAGTTCGTGAAGGTGATCCAAAATCAGTTGTGCCAGAAAACATTGATGCTGTGCAAAAACTAATAATCAAATATCGTCATGCGACATATTGTGAGATTGAGGCAACCCTAGGCATTAGTTCCAACAGCATATTTAAAATATTGCATGATTATTTAGCCGTGAAAAAGGTTTGCTCTCGTTGGATCCCACATAATTTGGCGCAATCTCAAAAAGATGCTCGTGTCGAGTGGTGTACAAAAATGCTCAAGAAAACGATAGCGGTGCCTCAAAAGACGTATATAAGATTGTAACAGGTGACGAATCATGGATCTATGCGTATGAGTCAGAACTTAAACAGCAGTCGACTATATGGGTGCTTCAAGCTGAAGCAAATCCAACAAAAGTTCTTCGTACTCGAAGCACTTCGAAGCAAATTGCCGCCTGCTTTTTCAGCAAAACTGGTCATGTGGCAACAGTGCCTTTAGAGGAACGTAAAACGGCCAATGCCGAAAGGTAGACAACCATTTGTTTGCCGGAAGTCTTCGGTGAAGTAAGGAAAACCAACAAGAACCGCAGGATCGTTCTTCATCAAGACAATGCGAGCGCACACACATCTCGTCTAACAGAGTATTTGAAGGCTCAAAAAATCGAATTGATGGGTCATCCGCCATACAATCGTGATTTGGCACCCAATTTCTTTTTGTTCCCGAACATCAAGAATAAATTGCGTGGACAACGATTTTCGTTGGCAGAAGAAGCCGTTGATGCCTTAAAAAAAAAAAAAAAAAAAAAAACATGTTTTGGAGGTATCTCAAGAAGACTGGAATAAATGCTTTGACAAATGGTTCAAACGGTTGCAAAAGTGTATTGATCATATTTTGAAAAACAATAAAGCAGTTTCAATCAGAAATTACTTTGTTTTAATTATTAGGCTCAAAATATAAATAGCGCCCCTCGTACTAGTCGGCCACATTGCGTGCAGTGGGAAGAGGAACTAAGCAGTTACAGAACAAGTGGGAAGCCATCGTCATCGTCGTAAAGAAAGCATCTGACGACGACGAGCTGCTGGCAGACCAAGTTTTAGCCCGAGTGAATTTTTGCTGCGTGCCAACCTCAACAGGGTTTAACCGCAGGATGAGTATTTTCAATAGGAAATGGTGGTTAAGGAAGACGGTTTGTTTTTAGGTAGTAATGAAAGTAGGGAGGAAGCATGTAGCTCCTCGACAGCTGCCTGTTAGCATGCAGCGGCCCTTCTGCACCCTAGTGTGTATGTGTTTATCAATTGTTCTTTGGTTGGGATTGAATTTTGAGACCAATCATCTCTTGGGTAGGATTACTATGGAGTTCAGCTTTAGCTGCTGTTGGTGTGACTCCTTGGTTATCTGGTCATGTCATGCGGGGAACCCGAAGACGGCGAGTTCTAGGGTTGTAATCCCCAAGTGATCTGACCAGGATACTCTGATGGTGTGGCAACTGGCGTAAAATTTAGTAGCCCGGAGCCTAATTTCATCCTCCACACATGGAAGAGTTGAGGCTACATGTAGTAATCTCACGGGGAAGGCGCGGCCGACAGAATAGATGGACCGGAGTCCCCTATTCTGCGCCCGTTGTAGCCATAGCAGCCAGCTGTCTGCTGCGGCCATGTCCCAGACCTCGCAGGCGTATAGCATGAGGGGGACTATCAGGGCTCGGAAAAGGTGTATCTTTAGGCGAACAGGCATCCCGGATCTCAGCATCGGGTACAAGGGGGCAATTGTCCCCTGCGCCCGGGCCGAGACGTCTCGGATGTGCTCGCGAAAGTTAGGTCTTTATCCAACTTCACTCCCAGGTAGGTTATAGAATTCCTCCATTCAATCCTTCGGCCTCGAAATTGAAATGTGGGGCATCTGCGGGGATGTGGCGCTTCGTTAGCAGCATGGCGTGGCTCTTGTCCGCATTAACGGGCAGCATACTGGGCCATTTCGACTTGCTGCTGGTTTGGAAGGTCTGCCATGAAGACGCTGAAAAGCGTGGGGGATAGAACAGAGCCTCCGCCTCTAACTGGCCTAAGTGTAGATGTTTTCCCCGCAACTGAAACTTTAAATGTGCGGTGTCGTAGAAAACTCTGTATGATGTTGTTAACCTGTGTTGGTAATCCCAGGTGGATGAGTTTGTACAGGAGACCCGCGTGCCACGTCGTTGAGAAGGCCTTCTCGACATCCAGCGACATTCGCGGCGGTGAAGCAACCTTCCTGAAAATCCAGGGCGACCGTCTCCACCACTCGCAGCAGCTGCTGAGATGTCGAATGCCCAGGACGAAATTCAAACTGATGGTCCGGGATGGCTTGAATGTCTCCCAAAAGTGGGGACAAGCCGTTGAGGATCATCCTCTCGAGAGGGTCGGAAGGAGACTGATGGATCGGTAGTTTGAAGGATGTACCGGACCTTTCCCTGGTTTCAAGATGCATATCACCCGGGCCTCGCCACTCTCGTGGAAAGTGACCCAGAGTGAGACACATGTTGAATACTCGGGTTAGAAAGAGCACGGCGTTGAAGGGAAGGTGCCGGAGAATGAAGGGGGTTAGCCCGTCAGGTCCGGCTGCCTTTTTGGGGTTGAAACGCAGGAGTGCGCCATGGAGCTACTCGAGCGAATGATGGATAGCCGATCCATGTCGTCCGGAGGGCGCCGAAAATATCGGCGTACCTCCCGACGAACGTGTTCGGAAAAGATGTCCTGGGGGTCCTCTCTCGGACGTAAGGTACGTTCAAGATAATCGGCGAACACATTTGCTTTGGCCTGGGGTTCATAGGCGAGGCCTTGGAGAGGAAAGGTGTATTGGCCTCGATGGGTTCGGAGGCTTTTTGCAATCCTCCACACGTCGCCAACAGTCTGGTCTGCGTATCCTCCCACGCTTGCACATGGTGCTCGTGCAGGCGGAGACGGACTTGTCGGCGTAGACGCCGCAAGAGCGCCCGATTGTGTGGCGTGCGGTGACGCTGGTAGTCTCCGTGCAGCCCAGGAGAGCATCTGCAGTTCCGAGTTTCACTTATATAGCCTGACGCCCGCAAATGTAGTGCTGTTTTCATTGTGCAGCTGTACATCCCTCTATGCCTTTCCCCTCAGATCTTGTCTCATTGTCAACAAAAAGTTGCGAACTCCTCCAAGCGCACTCATATCACGGTCGACTAGTACCTTAGTGAAGACAAAAAATAAAGAAAAAACAAACTAAAGAAAGGGATGTCATGGTAATGAAACTCCGAATTCGTTGATAAACAGGAGATGAACCAAGTGTTTGAATACAAACTGCAGAAAATAGAAAATTTGCAAATGGTGGCATTTTTGAAATAGACGATTCCGCTAATTTCGTGGGCGAGTCCATAAAATGTGAATATAGCACTTGTTTTCCCATGGTTCTAATAATAATGAAAATGAGTTAATAAATTGTGAAAGAAGCACTAATCTACACTCCACTTCCATTTCTCAACTAATGCTGGAAAATTATAAAACTTCTCTCACAAGAACCACACTGATCAGTCATTTTAATAAAGAAATCACACAAAATTTAAAGAAGCACGTAGTAAGAAATAGTGAGAAGGGGATTGGTGTGTCACCAACCTTAGCAATGTGTAATACCAAATAAATAAATAAATAAATATATATAGTTATATATATATATATATATATATATATAATTCATCTCTTAACATCACATAATTATATAAAATAATAAATAAAATTAAAGACTTTAGTAATTATTCCTTTTAATGCTCTTCAAGTTCCTCTTCTTAATACAACTGTATTATTAGCTTCAGGAATTACTATTACATGAAATCATGGATTTCTTTCGAGGGCATAGAGAACTAGGTGAATGGCACAGTGGTAATTTTCTTGCTGATATTGAACACAACCCTATTTTATCTCAATTAATGAATGAGAAGACAAAAAGCAAAAACACCTACTTAAGTGTTCAAATAGAAAAATTTGATGTGTTACACTCACATAACTTTCTCTACTCTTGTACAAACTATTTTTACAAATGCTTATTCTCCATCTACTTCACGTTAATTGTGATAAAGATTTGCAGTAACTATCTTATTGCTATTTTTCTTGTAGGTGCAAGCGTAATATGGAAATACAGCAGGCTTTAAGCGATAGTCAAGTTTTAAGAGCTGGTTACTATGTGAAGCATTCCATTCTCTTTGCATGACCAGGACATTAAAAAAAAAAAAGAATAATGAATTCCCATTTGAGAAAAGTTATAAATATTGGAAAATTTAAACAAATAACAAAAAATATCTCGGAAACGGTTCACTCAAAAAGAAAAGAAAAAGGGGTATGACATAAACTGTGTGTTTTAATGAGCTCTGCATTTTCTACGTAGAAAGATTTTGTCTGGCTCTTACATTTACCCGTTATGCAAAAGCCATTCAGAATAAAGAGGAATTTTGGGGACATCCCAGAAAATTCAAGATATATATTTAGTCATGGAAATATCTTAAATATATATTTTAATCAAAATTGTTAGAGTCATTTTTCAGAAAATAAAAATTTTCGATGAAGTTTTCCATGTTAAAGAGTAGTCTGGAGTAGGGGATTTTTCTGAAAATCATGTTGCATCTTTGAAAGATACTGAAACTAAATACCAAGCTTGGTATTTATCTGACTTTTCATTTTTGAGTTATGTTGTTCACAGACGCACACATGGACCTTTTCTTAAAAAGTTTTTTTTTGGATTCAGGGGACCTCAAAACATGTATTTCTGGTGAAATCTTGATAACAAATTTTTGGGTGGAATGCAATACTTCCCCTACTTACTATAGATAGTACAGAAAGTAAAAATAGGTAATTGCAGAAATACATGACGATGGTTCTATTCCCTAATATTGGGCACTCCCAAGACGTAACAAAACATGATCAGTTAAGTTTAGTTTTGCAATACATCTTAGTAAAGGAGAATGTAAAACACACAGATAGAGCTCACGATACAGGAAAGTTTTCTAGGATTTATTAGAAAGGGGATGAAAGTGCACAAGAATTAGTTATTACAGTTTTTACAATGGCTTGAAAGAATATATAGGTTTTTCAGTTCCAGTATTAAAACATGACAATCATTAGAAAAAATGACAATTGGAAAGAAAACCCCAACTCTCAAAAGACTAGGTCCAACAAGTTAGTCTTTAACCTATGACACTTTGTTATCCGTCCGTTTCCATTATCAGATATCATGAGGGCTTTAAGCAATACAATAGTGATCTCTAAAAATTCAAATGAGTGTAACGAAGCAACTTCTATAAGAAAACAAATGGAAACTTTTGAGTCTGTGGTTCGGATGGCAGTACAAAGCAAAGTGTTAGAAACTACCAATATAGTGTCAAAACATATGTAGTCGCACAATAAAGATATACAGCGTTACAAAATTATTGGGTGAAGCTTTTACTTCACTTCAGTAATTTAGAAATTACTTTAACAAAGTAAAATAAGATGCTGAGGATTGGCAAATACATGGGGAATCGAATGTCATTTTGTAAGAAAACACAGCAGTTAAAACAAAGAAATTTTTCGATTAATTGTGTGAGATAAAAGTCCGAGTAACCCACAACAGTATTTTGAATTTAATGTGTTACATGGTTTCTTTGGATATGGTGTTAGGTCAATTACGGCACAGATTTAAAAGCATGATGGACATAACTGAATAGTTCATGTTTTCAGCCCAATATACTCATGAATAGTAGTGACAGTGAACTTCTTTCAATTGCAGAAAAACTTGTAGTCAGCTATCCAAATGATATTTCACACAATTTCCTCACCCACTACTCATAGTCCATAATGTACTTCAGAGCTATATCAAAGATATTAAAAGCGGATCAGATTAACGGTAACAGATCTAATCCTCATAAAAAAAAAATAACAATTATTTCTAGTGTCCCTGATGTCTCAGTGGCGTTGAAATTATTTCTTAGCACTCTTTTTATTATTATTATTATTATTATTACTATCATCATCATCATCATCATCATCATCATCATCATCATAGACTTTTCATATTTGGGTCGGTATTGATTGTGCAGGGGGCCCCTGAATAGTCTGCTATGCCACTAATTGGACCTAAGTATATTGTATATTTGACTCAGATGGTTTGAGGCAATGCAGTAGTAATGTGCTGAAAGGGTTTTGGCTCTCTGAGGAGGACTGAGAACTCTAGGATGGACCTCTCGAGTACCTTAATCTAACAAAATGTATTGGTTAATAAAGCAGCATCCATCCAAGGAAGGCCAGGATGTCTCTTTGCAGCTGAGAATAATAAAACTTATGAAGTTTCTTTCTGAAGAGAAAATATTTCAAAACATACCATATATGAACAAATTCTCGTAATTCTGTACCTATTATTATCATCGTTGTTTTATATCACAGTATGCGGCAAAACAAATGACAATGAAATTATTGATCATTTGTCGTCCAAGTTTTCATAGTAACGAAGTATTTATTTGTTGTATATAACAAATCGATATATTCTGAATTCAGTTTCCTGTTGATTTCTGCAGTGATGGTTCTCACAATAAAACAGGTGCTTGTTGTGGAACATTGTTTCCTGTCATACGGATAGGTTGTCAGAATGAATTGAGTTCGCTTCATGTTAAAGAACTGTACAAGGAGAGATTTAATAAGGAGGCTCCAGTAACCAAACATAGCTGTCGTCGGCAAATTCACTGTTTTGGGATCAGTCCTATTGATGAAAGGGCATAACAGGTCGTCCAAGAGGCAAGAACCATCAGCACAAATGAGAATCAGAGACTACTTCTCCAACAGGTGTTATGAGTCGTCAAATCGTAGCCTTCCACGAACATCGCTGAAATTTGGTTTGAACGATAGATCTGTTCTGCGGACATTTCCAAAAACTGGGTGAATTTGCACACAGGATTCATGTTACTCAACGTCTAAAGCAAAGGATGAGTGAGCAAAAGCCCACACCATTGGGAGTTACTTGCACTTCTATAATGACACTTTGGAGATCACCTAATTTCTCTTCCTGTATTCCTCAGTCCATTCCTGTATCCTGCCTGTTCCCTGGATCCATAGCCCTGATTTCTACATATGGGGCATGTTGAAAGAATCAGTTTTCACGATAGTGACTCAACTGCAAATATTCCTGAGCTACACAAGAAGATAACATAGTTTTTTTGTCAACTTACAACAAACTTTGTTCATCAACATGTTCAATAATCTTTAGAAATGTTATGAACAATGTAAGACATTAACCAACATTTCAGTAATTTGTTTGGCAGCATACTATATTTCAGTATATCACTCTGCAAGCAAGGGGGTGCAGTTCAGGGTGGTCTGGAGGGAGCAAAGAGTATAGTCCAAAATATTCTTAAAATCTTAAGCCCAAATAATGCATTTATAAACATCTTAGCCAAAATCTTGTGACAGTTATATTTTTATAAGATTGTGATAAGTATAATTTTATTAGGTTAGCGATGTTCAGGACACAATTGGCTTTGGAAATTTTGGCAAGTAATTTCCTGGATGCTTATGTAATGTTATGCTTGCGCGATTTTAAGGGGAACGTTCTGCAGAATATTCGTGCAGGTACTGACACGAGTGGAATATGTAAATCATGCTCACACTGTTTACGTCAGTACTGAAAGATGCACAAACTCAACATTCTTGAAGGTACCTAAAGTTAGGGCTTTTTTATGGTTCTCTGCTAAACACGTGCAAACAGGAATGTGTGGCACTCAGTCCTTTAATCTTAAATCTAAGCTTCAGCTATGTATCAAGAATGTCAGAACATGGAATGTCCTCCATTGCACCCCAAGTAAACCTCTCTCGCAGCCCTATCATTGGCTAACATGAGTCACCATGTAGTATTGTAGCTAACTAAATCTTGCTGTCATGTTTGTTGTAGTGTGGAGTAGTACTGTAGATAATTAAAACTGAATTTGGAACCAGAGTTACAAGCTGTTGTTGCTTCCTTTACCAACTCTCTTCCCTGTATCCTCCTGTCACATATGGTGGTGAATGGCAGTTTAAAGCGATGGCATTATCACATCTGAGTGCAAGAGGTACTGGGATCGTCACCTGGTGCTAAGATTTGTACTTCCTGCAACTGCTTGCCCTGACAGGCAGATTTCCAGCAGACCATCCTAAGCAAAGGCAGGCAGTTTTCCTCAAAGCTGGACAGGTCATGAAAAACCTCTCTCTCATACTCCTGACTGCTACTGAGGTAGGTAAATAGACTATGCATTATATCATACATGACCTTAAGATACATCCTAATGCTTATTACTATTACATTTAAGTTGTTTTCCATAATCATATGCTCCAAACTGCTAATGAAGTAATAAAATGCCACCACTTTGGAACCGTCTGGAAAATTTTCATTGAGATTATTTCAACCACTACGCTAAACAATCTTTATCAATATTTTTAAAATAGTTTCGGATATTTGCAAACATTTACAGCTTTGGAAGTTCATATATGGTTTTTTAAAAGTGTTTTTATTGTTATTATAAGTTTTACAGATGTTTTAATATTGTTTAACACTTGTAAGTTTTCAAACCTTTTACACTTTTTCTACATTATTACAGGTGTGTAGTATTTGAATACCAGAAAATGCATAATAGTGTGCAAACCAGGAACGAAATTTGATAAAGTGTATGAGGTTAAACATTGTAAAATTGTGGAAAAGTATTTAAAAACATAAAACATGGTTTCAAAAAGTACTAAGAAAGAAATCATTCTCACTACTAAAGACTTTCCACAAAAAAAAAATCATGATGTATATTATGCTAGGATGAAAATTTAACAGGAACGTTTTCACTTCAACTCCTAATGTATCTCCAAAGAAAGCATTGTTTTATTTGATGCCCCAATGTAGCTGCTGGATGACAAACTTATTACTGTATGCACCCAGCAAGGTATCAGGTTCTCTAACATACCACAGAAACTAGCAGGCCTGGGCCATACTGTTCAGTATGGAGGGGAGGATTGGAGAAGATAAAATGCTGTCTCCCCTCATGCTAGAACAAAATCTGATGCATGTTGCCTGAGAAAGTAGGCATAGGCAGGAGTAGATCGAAAATTGTACAACTCTGGCCTCTGTAGACCTTTTCAAGAATTATATATTGGAATTCATAGGATCTATTTTCAGAAAAACAAAAGTAATACCTATATAATCTGGCTTTATTAATCAAAATTTTACACCAATAGTTGTAATTAACTCAATACAAGCTTAAAAAGAAAAAGAAAAACAAACAAACAAATAAATGAAAGCACAGAAGATATCATTCAGAGAAAATTTTCCATCCATATTGAAGTTTGAAAATAATTGATTTCCATATGGAAAACCATATATATATAGTTTCTGGAATTAGAGCTAATACATTTTCATAACAGCTCTAAGTTTAATCTTATGCAAAACTTAGTGAGAATCATGAATCACTTTCCCATTGTACAGCTCACCCACATACGCTGGAGTCTGCACATATTATTACTATAAACTTGTCTAGCAGAGAGAGGTCTGGCACACAGCTCCAATGATCTGCAGATTTTCAATGACTAGCTTGGCATATCTCAGAACTGTTCAGAAGATGCATTACCTATATAGCATATATTTTAAGCCTTGGAGTGCTTGAAACAAGAAATGGTTGCCACATAAATGCTTATACATACACAGTAAAACCCCATTTTTATGTTTCTGCAATTTATCACATTCTACTGTTCCTATCTACTCCCACCATTAAAACCTATGAGCAGACACATTTCTATTAACTTGTACTTTAACTTGGGCGGCAACACTGATTTTCCATAGAAGTCTTCTCATTCAAATTGATACAGAAATCACTGAGAATTTCTGTATCAGAATACAGTTCTTTTGGAATATGTGAATGATGCTGCTGCATGCTGGAGTGATAATGTAAATGGTACCAACAATGTCTCCAACCACCTTGTGCATCAAGAAAGGTTGGGGCATTTTATCCCTTTTATCCTGTGAAAAGGCAGGTGAAATTTAAAGATTAGCATATACAAGATGAAGACATGATTTCCATTTTTTCAAGCAATGTAATACATAGCATCACAGCATACTAAAGCACTTTTATTTTAGGAAGGCTGATAGCTTTGGATGTACAGTGACAATGGTAACACCCACTAGAAATCTTCTGGTCAATCGGATTTAATTGCACCATTAGCTTGTGTGGTTGTCTCCATCTTACAGTTTTAAAGTACTTATTTTATTCTTAAAGTTCTCAAAAGTTCTGTTATATTATATATTACATATGATGACAACAGAAGTAACCTTAAAGTGGATTAACTGAACAGTAATTACAGTAAGTAATGCATAGTATTATTGTATACAATGTATTACAAATTTGCAAGAGCATGATGAATGTTGGTAGGCAGTGAGGAAGAGAGGGAAGTATACACATCCATCAGCCTTCATATAAAAGAAAACCACTTTAGTAGAATAAATTAATGTGTTAAACATTTTAAATTATGTTTACATTTCCTGCCATTTACACTTTTTGCATCAGTTCCCTGAAAAGTGCAGAAAAGGGATTTTACTGTGTTTAGCTTTTTCTTAAGGTAACAGCTGCACAAATATATAGGTACATAATTGAATTGCAATAGTGAAATGTGATGTGGGTTACATAAAGATTACAGATTTACGAAACACAATACATGGAAAATAACATTTCCTCTTAGATTAAAATGTTCTTTTTTTATTAACACATATATTCCAGAAGCAAGCATCTTTTGAGAAAATGGAAAAATAACTTTATAAAACATTTAATAGTCTACAAATAAAGAAAAATTCAATTCAGTAAAAGAGATACCATTATGAAAATTATTTATTCTCCTCAGATGAATGCCATGATGCTGGGTATTCCATATTTTAAACCAAATTATTCAGACTCAAGTCTTCACTTGTTTAACACCATGCCCTAGGTAAAATGTAAACACGCTCCAGTGAGCAGATTTTAAAGATTTTCTGTCTTATTTAATGCACAACAACAAAATTAAACATTAAAATATATAATTTCACAGGTACTCAAGCAGGTGCTTTCTTTCTGGAACTTCCATATGATGGTGAGGATGGTCGTTTGCGCTTTGAATGGCGGTCAGCAGAGGAGCTACTACTATAGCTGGAACTGGAACTCGAGCTAGAGCTAGATGAACTGGAATCACGCCGACGACGAGATGAAGCAGCTTTCATTGCAACTGAAATGGATTTACCATCTGACTTCCTCTGTTTGTCTTCTTCTTTTCCCTGCAATACAGCAATATTTGGAGTTTCAAAATACAAAGTGAATATACATTTGTGAAAGGTATATATAATTTTATGAATGAAAGCAGCCATTGGATTTCGAGGGTTCTCTGTAAATTGTTTCCCAAGCTTTATCTAGTGCTGAAATTGCAGAAATTAAACGAAGATGCTCTAGTAGCTTAATGCAGTTATTCCTTTGAAGCATATCCAACAATTTACATTACAAAGCAGAGTGACCCATATCATAGATTTAAGGCACGTAAAAGAACCTCAAGCCTGATACAGAGGCCTCCGAGCATAATTTCCGGTCTTTCACACCCAATATAGAATGGGAAGCTAAGAACCACAGCAGTTAAAGAGCATCCATAAATACAAGTAAAACTCAATTATTTTTAGAGCAGAGTGAGCAGGTTCCTAAAATGGCATAATCATTTTTAGAAAAAGGCATGTGCATGCATGCCTCTGAATAGCACAATTATAAAACGAAAAGTCTGTTAAATACCAAAGTTGGTATTTAAGTTCAACATTCTCCACGGATATGACAAGGATTTGAAAATATCCCCATCCCAAGTTACTCTTTACCTGGAAAAAGTAACATCTATTTTAATGTTATTAAGTATACATTTTGTGAATTTGCTTCAAAGGAAGCTGATTGAACCAATTTCAAATGACTTTCATTTTAAGTTTAGCTCATATTTTATTATAGTAGTATTTTAAGTGTTCCTTCTTGTTTCTGTTCTTTCATTTTCATTTGTTATACTCTGAGCGTTTTCATAATACCTAGCAAGAAAAGAACCAGCTTTAATTTTTGTGTTAAGAAATGTTTTTCCATGAAAAAAGACAAAGTGTTTGCTGATTATCTTAGCCAAAATAATGATGTATTTGGTGAGATTAAAAACATACAGTGCACAACTAACAGTGTGATGGCTTATGCTTACAACCATAATAAACATTAATGCTTGGAGTTCTAATGTAACTGATTAAATTCTTTATTTAGGTAAAGTTTTGTACTTAAAACCAATTTCAAATTATAATGGTATTGTGCTACATCCACCTATCTAACTTGTGCACTAATGAGGTGTGGCCGCAGGATATAGTAACCGATAATGTAGAGACAACTAATTTTGAATTATAAGGGATCATTCTGAGAAATTCAGGCAGTGTGCTAGAAAAGTTCTTCCAGTGTTATGAGTATGATGTATTTACACACAGATGAAGTCTATAGCTCTTATTAAGAATGAGTCCATGTACTGGTTGTTTGATCCACACAGGTAAAGCAAAAGGTTTGTACTATGCAGAGGAATAGCTATCACACATTCTTTCAACAACTTTGAGTTATTGAATTTAATGGAAAACAAATTTCCAGTAGCTAAGGATTGTAATGACCCATTCACATTAGTCTCTTTTGTGTTTAAGGGGACTGGGTAGTGATTTGGGCTCAAAAAATTGATTTTTTGTCTTGCATCTTAAAAAAAAAGTAAGAATCTTCCTCTTTTAAATTATATATATATATATATATATATATATATATATATATATATATATTTTGTAAGGGTATATGCACATTTAAGGCTTTAATGCTCCATTTAAATATGGTGGCGTGCTGGGTTATGCCTGCTTAGCTGGTGGAGCCAACAAATGACACACTTTTCTTTAAATGCAGTTCTCCGTAACTTGAAATTTATCAAACTTAGATGCACTTTCCTTCAAAATTACTGAACCTATTTTAATGAAACTTTTAATGTAGTTGCTGAAGCATATATTCTATAAACTTGACATGTTATTAAAACACTCCAAAATATAAAATTAAAAAAAAGAATGTATATGTGTAAATTTTTTTTAAAAAAAATTACCAAAGCTCAAAAATTTTTCTCTTGAAAAGTCAGAAATGTTTAAGTAAATTTAAGTTATGAATTAAGAATAGGCATTGCTTAGTGCCCCCAAAATATATTTAAGGATTATACTTGAATATTGTTGAAGTACGAGTGCGGATTGGTAAGTCAATGACTTTTTAAAGAAAATAATTTTTTCCAAAAAATCACTTATTTCTCAACATTGTCTCCTTTCAATTCCATACATGTTGTCCAATGTTTCTCCAATTTTTTTAACCCTTCCAAAAAATATGATTTTTCGAAGTCTGCAAAATATGAGGTGGTTTATCATGTGTTCACTGGATGTGAATTTATTCCCAACGAGCCAATTTTTCAGGTTTGTAAAGAGAAAGAAGTCGCTTGGAGCCAAATCTGTAGAATATGGTGGGTGAGGTAGCAGTTCTTAGCCCAATTCCACAAATTTTATGATGACAATGGCTGACTTGTGTGCGGGTGCATTATCCTGGTGAAAGAGAACCTTTTTCTTCACTAAATGGGGTCATTTCTTCAGCAATTCCTTGTGAAACTGATCCAGCATTACAGCATAATATGAACCTGTGATTGTTTTACCCTTTTCCATGTAGTGGATATCTATTACCCCTTGTGAATCCCAAAAGACAGCCAAGATGATTTTTCCTGCTGACGGAATGGTTTTAGTTTTCTTTGGAGCAAGTTCGCTGAAGGAAATACTGCTTTGATTGTTGTTTGGTTTCAGGTTTATAGTAATGGATCCAAGTTTCATCAACAGTGATAGAACGCTGCAAACACTCATTTGGGTTGCGCTGGAACATTTTCAAACATCCCTGTGAAATGGTCACACGATTCCGCTTGTTCTCAACTGTGAGCAGTTGCGGCACCCATCTTACTGACAGCTTTCTCATACCAAAAAAATTGTACAGAATGTTATACACCCATTCACTCGAGATGTTTACGGTCTTGGCTATCCCATGGATTTTCACTTGGCGGCCTTCTAACACAATATCGTGAACTTTGTTCACCATTTCTTCTGTTGTGACCCTAACCGGCTGTCCTGTGCACATGGCATCTCTTGTGCTCAAATGGCCACATCAAAATTCTGTGAACCACTTGTGAACCATGCCATGTGATGGAGCAGAGTCCCCATAATACTTGTTCAGCTTTTCTTCCATTTCCTTCACCATCTTACCACGCAAAAACTAGTGCTTTATCAGAACACAAAATTCGCTTTTCTCTATTTTCTACGAAGCAACACACATCTGCTTATTTTAGAACGCTCTCAACAATGTTCTAAGAAACAAATCACAACGAATTTCTGCGATTATACACAGAATAGATGTAAGACTTGGGTGCAAACAAGAAACCTGTAATTAGAACGCTATCTCTCATCAAAGTCATGGACTTATCAATCCACCCTCATAAAGTGCACTTACACCAATTTTTTTCAAAACATATTAGTTATGACCTTTTTTGAGGCCATTTTAAATAATTATGTAGTTTTTGTTTATAGCATTGGAATTACAGTGAATCACTGTACATTCATGCCCAAATTTCATTTTAATCTGAGTAGTAGAAGTCTAGAAATGTTCAACTAAAATTTGTATTGAAATGCTGAAACTATATAAGAATCAGTGCCCAGTTCCCTTAATGGTTCCAAGGCTGATGGCCATTCAGACCACAAAACAATGTACAATGAATTAATAGATAAAAAAAGTTTATAATAAGACAAAATTGCATCATTCCTATTCACAGCGCACAAAAATTTGCATGAAAATATTGTGTGAAAGTAAAGAGTAACAAATTGGAATGTGAATAAAGAAATAAAGCAGTTAGGTGACAAGTTAGGGAAAATTAATGATACAAAGAATTAGAAAATAAAAGAAATAAAGAATATATGCAACATACTAGGAAAAAATATAAGTTACCAGGAATTAGAAATAGAGAGAAATAAAGAACATATGAAACAAGCTAGGAAAGATGACAATTATCAGGAACTAAAATGAGTGAAAAATAAATAACATGCAACAAGCCAGTAAGGATTAAAATTGCAAAGATTTAGAAAGGGAGAGAAACAGGAAGCACATGCAGCAAGCTAGGGAGGATGAAGATTATAAAGAATCTAAAAGAGAAACAAGGAGCATTATGAAAAATATAAAGAATCAGAAAGGAAGAAAAACAAGGAGCATATGCAGCAAATCAGAAAATACAAAAACTACAAAGAAACCGAAAAGGTGAAAGCATTAAAACTAAGATGAAGTAATGAGATTCTCTGTTCAAAGCATTATATCTATCATAAATAAATACATACAGATAACAATTTGTCAAGATAAAAATAAAATTTTATCCTATTCAGAAAAAATGTGCTAGAGTACGTTTGCTGCTGTTGTAGGTCTACTTTTTGACGACATGATGATTATTTTTGTTTAAGGGCGTTCAACTACTAGGTCATTAGCACCCTTGGAAAACAGATCATGGCAAGGGCCAGAGATAAAGATCAGTATGAAAAATCATGGTAAAAGCAGAGATAAAGATGAATATAAAAAGCCTAACAGAAGCCAGAGGAAAATCAATATAAAATCATAGCAAAAGTCAGAAATAAATACCAACATACAAATAAACTGAAAAGTAAGAAACACATGACCTGCTTTTTGAGCACTGTTACTAAACTGAACATGAATCTGATTAAAAGCAAACAAGGTAAAGACACGTTGATATTGTAATGAAAAGAAGCTAGAAACAGTGATGTGTATTGAATTTATTTAAAGGTAAAGACAGTTTTGAAGAGTTACTTGAAAGGATATATAATCACCCTTCTTTATACATGTGCAGTACTTGTAATAGTTATATGAAACTGCAAGTTCCAAATTGCAGTATGAAATTTGTGGATATACCTGAATGTATCACAAAACTATCTCCTTTAAAAGAATGATTACATATATCTCATAGTCCTTCTGTATTGTTTATGAAACTGTGACCTTCAATAGCTTTTACACTTAATCCATGATTAGGAGTAAGGGCTTGGTTGTAAACATTCCAACTAACATCAATAAGTGCCTACATGTTCCACCCAAATTTTTTGATATGACAACGATTTCTTTTAAAAACTTTTATTTATGGATACTCTATAACTAGTATGGTTCTTAGCATCCCATTCTATATTGGGCATGAAAGACTGGAAATTTTGCTCAGAGGCCTTTTTATCAGGCTTGAGGTTCTTTTACGTGATGTAAATCTATGACACGGGACTATTGGATTTACTTCCCTTTCGAAAGAAGTCATGCTAAGGATGTTTATACTTGAAAAAATCCATCCATTTGAACCCGCAACCTCAGGAACTAGAGCTTAGCATAGTATCCCTAGTCCAAAGAGGACTAGGCAACGATGCAGCTGTAGTTAAAAATGATATATCTGACGTAAAATTTTATGAGTTGAAATACTTGAAGAAACTCTACTATATAAGAGTAACAGTATCTGAATAGACGAATTCTACTTAAAGAGGTATAAAAGACAATATGCAGAAAATATGGAGTTTATCATTGCTGAAAAAGCTAAAGAAGTAAACTGGAAATAAGGGATGAAGATAAAACTTCAATAGGGCATGTGAGTGAGGACAATGACGGAGAAGTACTTTTAATGTCCAGAAATAAAATGAGAACACACACAACTGAGATAATAGCGCCAGGACAGGACAAATCCCTAGTCACTTGGCATTTAATACAAACTTCAATGAACTTTGTTTTCCTAAAATATTTGCAGGTCAGTATATTTTAATATACCAAAATATCTTGCATACAGCAATCGCACTAAATCCGGGTGTAAATGCATTGATCACAGATCTTTTATACCAAGCAGACTATTGTTCATGGCCAAACAGAAAATACAAAGACAAAAAGTTGTCCAACATGAATATATAGGAAAACAATCGGTCCTCTACTAAAATTAATGGTGGAAATTAATTAAATCCAGAATTTGTTAGTAATTTAAGTTGTTACCATTTAAAAAATATATACATTTTAGTCCAGCAGCATTTTTGGGAGAAAAAGAACTTAATGGCAATGATCAGTTAGGAAAACTGACGTTGTTTATTATGCTGTATGCAGCAGAAAGCTGGTAGTGCAAGTTGCTTTCATCAATATGAAATATGAAACATGAAACACACGAAGCAGTTAACTGCTTAAGAAGCACTTGAAATGAGTAATAATGTCGATAGCAAATCATCCTGTTATGTGTGTTCTATATTTCCATTAGACAAGAATCTCGTTTATCGGACTACGTAGGACTGGAGGTGATCCGGAGGAATGAAAATCTGGATAATCTGAAAGAAAACTATTAAATTAATACAAACTTTGAAGTAAAACATGAAATTTGGATCACTGCAAAAGCAGAGGAGAAAGAATTGAAGACCATCTACAATTGCTATCAGGACTGTCATGAAAACTAATAAAACATAATCTCACAGTTTTGTTTTGTTTGGTGGCACTCACCATGGTAATAGTACTATTCTTAGCTTGAAGAGAACCAATGGCAATCTCTATGCTGTTTGTGGTGCCAACATTACAATCATATGCACTACTTGTCTGAGGAATAAGTGCAGATGGGAGGCAAAGGAAGCTTGCACAGAAAGATAACAGGCAGGCCATATTATATTACCATTCCCAGTGCATACCATGTACTGTACTCTCATTCAGGCGTTATATTTCCTGTCTAAACCTAGCCATGGCACACTAGCGACCTCACCTGAAAACAGCACTCTTTTGTCAGACAGGTAGTATTTATGAATGAAATGCATATATTTCCATTGAGATAAACTGAACAAAATTCAACTTTGACAAACAGCAAATGAGGGCCAAATAAACGAGGTTCTTGTGCATAATATTTTTATCTTTTTTGAACTGTTTACAGCAGAGAACAGTGTATTTGATCAGCATGTTGTCAAAGATTATCATCAGAGAGTACAATTTCAAATGTGAGGCTTCCCCCACGAACACATGTTCTTCTGATTTAAAGATGCACTGAGTATAATTCATCAATTCAAGAATCAGTCAAAAAACTTATAATTTTATTAACAAATATATCACTTGTGAGTACAGTGAAAAATGATCAATACATAGTTTTCAGAAGCACAAGCACACACATGCCTATTACAAAGGCAGGAAAAGCAAAATGGCATGCAGGTTTGATTTTCCTTTACTTGTGATGCCAGCCTACTATTTTAACTCCATTACCCAGGATGAAAACAACAATGAAACCAAGAACAACCTGAAGAAAATAAATAATTTAATGAGCTATTTTTATAGAAAGCTAGAATCAATTTATTTTGAAGAAATCTTAAAGAAGCTTGATATGACTGACATACAGTGCATGAATATAATACGACCTTTAAACTAACATAACATAACATAAGATCTCAATCTATAGACCCTATAGTGAGCTAGACCAGCTAAAAGAAAGCTAGTCTACTCTAGGATGTAGATTACGTCATAAATACATAATTACATTGTGTACTTGTATGTAAATAAATTGTAGTTCTTATGTAGAGTACATTAGAGCTAAAAAATGTTAAAACAATATTATTTATACTTAATGTAGTTATAAAATTTGGTAACATATAGTCAGTTATTTTTTTGAATGAAAGAAATCCTCCTCTGTATAGAAGGTGTGAGTGATGAGATATCTTTTTAATGCTACCTTGAATTTATTTTTATTAGTTTTCAGTTCCTTAATATATGATGGAAGTGAATTAAATAATACCGTACCATTGTAGTAAGCCCCTTTTTGGAATACCTGTAGGTTATTGCTTGGCCTTTTAAGTCCTGCCCATTTCTGGTTTGTTTGCTGTGTATGTCTGAATTTTTTAGGAACACTTCTGGGTGGTCAACCACAGTTAAAAGTACAGCTAAAATATACTCACAGGCTAATGGTAGAATTCCAAATGTTTTGAATAGTGGTTTACAATGCGTTGATTTCTTTACACCTGCCATTATTCTTATTACCTTTTTTTGCAAAAGAAATATTTTTTTTTGCGTCTACTGAATTTCCCCAAAATGTTATTCCATAAGTCATAATTGAATGAAAATAAGCATAATATACTGCTTTTAGGATGCTTTTATTTGTAAAATGAATTAATGATCTAATTGCAAAACATGCAGAGCTTAGTTTTGGTAGGATGTAATCAATATGGTCTTTCCAATTCATATTATGATCTATAATAAGCCCAAGAAATTTTATGCTACAAGTTTCAGTAATTTCATTGCCTTCATCTTCAATTCTTATGTCTGCAATACTTTTATTTTTTGTGCGAAAATTGATATACTTAGTTTTTTCAAAGTTTATATGAATTTTGTTACTATTGAACCAATTATTTAGCACATTGAAAATGCTGTTGGATAACTCTGAGAGGCGACTGATGTTGTGTTCTTTAATTATAATACTTGTATCATCAGTAAAGAGAAGAGGATGTTCCTAAGATGGTCTAGTTGGCATCAATACTTACAATAAACATATCTTACATATTTTGTTTGAATCTGACATAGACATACAACTAGTTGCAGAGGAGTAGGGACAGGCAACTTATATTAATGAAGTATATAAGCAAGGTACAGTCTGTATTGTCTAAATTCTGAGAAATACAGCTAATGATATAGAATCAAGAAATTAGGGCTTAAAGGAAAAATTGTACAAAATATTCAATGTGTTTTTAAACAGCAATTTAATGTTAACTCAATAAGCAGCTTATTGTGTATTCTCTCTGCCTCTGTCCAAGAGCATCAGGAAGGCCCATCACAAGAACAGGTGGTGATGCTGAGGAATAAGAGAGTTTTACAATAACTGCAGATTCAGAAGACATGCAAGATATAATACAGAAATACTGTCAATGTCCAAAACATTTAGAGAATGCATGCTTAACAGAACTTGTGGCTAGTTATTATAAACCCTACAAGAGAATATTGAAATGGATGATGGCTGAAAGTGCAGAAACTACAGTAAAAAAACAAAATCTGCACTTGCAGTGATCAGAAGATACAAGTTGGCACAAGTTCCCAACAATGTTAAAAGAACAAGTGCTCTTGTTGGTGTCATTTGGAGATTAGATTTATGACACAGAGAAGAATAACTGCTACAAATTATATTGTGCTAACAAATTTTCGGTTAAAATGGATTAGGATTGGAAAAAGCCTTAGAGATGGTTCAAAATAATGTTTCTGAAATTGATGATGATTATGGCACAGAATGAAGAAGCAATAGATAAAGTGGACATTTTGGAATAAGGAGGCATGGAAGAGGTTGATAAACAGACAAACAAAATTCACAATTCATAGCAGTGTGTCCTGAGAAAAAATATATGAATTGTTAAGCAAATTAAATGGAAAACAGAATTCATTACATGTACTAAACAGTTATAAAATTAACAGACTGCCAATGAGAGTATTTTTAAGCAGCTTCACTGGTGTAGGCAAAGTATAGCGATAAAATACATTGTATCAGGTGATAACACGTTATAGCTTACTGGATGGCAATAAGGATAGAGTAGTAGAGCTGCTATGTGCCTCTTCTGGTATGGCAGTGTTCCTGATTAATGGAGTCACACTGCACATAGCTTTTGCGTTACATGTGACATAGTTAGCAGGCAACATCCTGTCCTATTCAGTGACTTATGCAATATGATCAAAGAGAAATGATTTAATTTGAAGCTGCTGATTATTGACGAGATATCAATGATTGGAAGTGAAATGCTAAGCAGAATTGATAGACTGCAACACATAATGAGAAATTACCTTTCTTATGGAGATTTTGCCAGTAACAGGCTTCATCAGCTACCACCTGCAATGGATACTCCAATTTATAAATTTTCTTCATTAATGGATATAAATCCTCTGTGGGATGAGTTTGAATTATATGAACTAACAGAACTAATGAGGCAAAGACATTAACCAGAATTTGCAAAAGTCCCAAATAATTTAGCCATTGAAAAAACCACAAACGATATATGTTAGTAAATTCTAGAGTTGTGGAAACAAAGTATCTGAGAGTGCAATAAGAGTATTTGCAAGAAATGTAGATGTGCAGGAGTACAATGAAAAGAGAACAACAAACCATAGTTGTAGAAGAGTTTTGTCAGTAATAAGAAATTTTATTATAGGGAAAAAATATCTGATTGCACCAAAATTGGAGTCTTGAATGCATTAAAAAACAAAAAGCTAATGATAGTTAACAGACTGCCTCATGAACTGAAGCTAAAAGTAGGAATTAAATACATAACGAGTAACATTGGTAAAAAGGATGTTTAGTCAATGGAGCTTGCAACATCCTCAAAGATATTGATTTCAAACTGAACTCTCAAAGAATTGGAATATCAGTTTGAAAGAATACCTAAGAAACATGAAATATGTATAAGCAAATGGACAAATCTGCAGTAGCTGACCATTTTTGGAACACAGATCACAACATAAAATAATGTTAAACACAAGGAAACCAAGGAGTTACAGCATATGGGAGAAATTTTTCATCAAGCTATGAACTTTGATATTCCTATGTGTGAGGATAGGTATGTGAACTTGTTCAAGCTGCCAGCATTGCCAGTTGTACCATGAGGGAACCAGATGTTCGATAGCAATCAATAGCAATTGACAATGTAGGTAACAACCTATAAAAGCATGTTCCTGCAGAGTAAGTGAAATCTTAAGTGTGTTTAGTCAACTCCAACTCTATTTTGTATTTCAAACTATTTGAATAAACTGAATTTAAGAATCAAGCTGCGTAAGAACATTTCAACCACAAATTTTAATATTGTCAGATATATATTCCAACATCATTTCAGCAGGTGTGTGTGAAACATTCATTTTTGACCGTTGGATGAAGCAATAATGCAAAATGAAAAGCACTGATTTTTAAAAAGCCATGTAGCTCTATGCCTCAAATATAACCCACTGAAGTAAAAAAATGTGTTATAATACATTAAAAATATTTGTTATGTTTGTTAAACAAAACATAAGCTTAGTAAGTTTTTAATCACAATATAACAATTTCTATTACATATTTTGCTACAGAGGGGATACCAAATGCCAGAGTCTAGGAATGCTGCTAGGTCCATCTTTAGGTGAAGACTGAAGCTGTGGTGGTGACTGGAGTGTAAGTTCGTTAATGTGAGTTTTGCATGGCAGGTTTTCATGCTGTCCGATACAAGGGCATCATTATACATCATGGTAAATGTAAGGGAGGACTCAAGAAGAAGAAATGTTGCAAACTTACCAGTTTATGAACAACAAATTTGCTGAAGAAAACCTGTGCACCATCTAATAGTTTTAAAAGAAGCTTCGATGACTATCTGCTAAAGATATGCTTCAGACCGTGTCTATGACTGTTAAAACAGATCTTCACATTATATCTATATGGGCACTTTACTGATGTCTGGAGGCAGCTAGCAATACTCTGGCCAAGGTTTTTCCCCAGTCTCGCAAGGTAAATACTGGTGTAGTACACAGCTATCAGATACCAAAATGATACAGTTACAGACATGCTCATTTTCAATGGAACTTATCATCTTATAAAGAGGTAATTCAAAAAGTGTGCTGGTTTTGATATATCAAATTATGAAATTTATTTTTTCAAAACACATTAACAAAATACATAAACATGTTCCCATTTCAGGTATGGAAAATTATGTCGGGCATATGACCACCTCTACTGCGCTGGCGTGCAACAACTCTGTACGTGAAATTCACCATGACTGCCTGAAAATCCACTTGGATTTCGACAACTCGTTACAGATGTTTCAGGGTTTATTGACATATACCAATGATTTAAGTATCCCCAAAAAAAAGTTACAAGGAGCTAAGTCACATGACCTTGGCGGCCATTGATAGTTAGCATTTCATGAAATGAGGCGATCTGGGAATTGCTCATGGAGCAACTGAATTGTTTTGCAGGAAACAAGGCAGGTGGCACCAGCCTGCTGAAATCACAACTCTTGAATGTCCATTTCATTGAAATGAGGCCACAAAAGCTATCTTATCATCGCATTGTATTGTTTTATATTGACTGTCAAGCTTGTCCTGCCTCACCTTCAAAAAAATAAGGGCTGATGATATCGTCCACCCAAATGCCACACGGAACTGTCATTCGTGGATGCATTTCCTTTTCTTGAATCATGCAAGGATTTTCTGAACCCCAGATATGGCACTTCTGCTTATTCACAAATCCAATTAAGTGGAAGCGACCTTGTCACTGAAGAGGATTTAATACTCGCAAAGCTGTTGTCTTCTCAGAAACCAGTCTACAAAATTTCACCTCTTCTCGTGATTGGCTACTTTCAACTACTGTGTTAACAGTATTGGAGATCATGCTGGAGAATTCTCTATATTGAAGAACATCATATGCTTAATTCGTGGGATTGGATTTTATTGGACTAACACAGTGTGGACTGTTATGTTTTGCTCAGATTGGTTAGAACACCGCCGCCCAGAACTTTTAATGTTCAGTGTTTAACCCTTAGGGGGGAGGGAGGGGGAGAGAGAGGGCTACTTTCCTAAAAGTGCTTTTTTATTCAGGGCCCTCAAAACATGTATTTCTGGTGAAATATTGGCAGTGAATTTTTGGGTGGAATGCATTACCATGTCTATGTACTATGTACAAGGTATAGAAAATAAAAATACATAATTTAGACAAACGTTTTTCGGGCTCTGTGGCCGTGGTCTACTGGGACTCTTTCCTCTTATATTCCCAGACTTTTGTCTGCGGCTACAGCACACATCTTCAGTGGAAGTTCGATATGTCCTTTGTGCATCCTATGCCATACAGACAACTCATAAAACAGTCTTTGATACTGCCTAAAGACCAGCAGAAATTAAGAAAACTGAAGCCCTATCACCAAGACTATATGGCTTGCCGAAATTACACAAACAGAACCTTCATCTGCAACTCATAGTCAGTGCCATCGGTTCTCCCATTCAAGCCCTTACAAGATATTTTGCCGATATGCTTTGAACACATATGGAATACTGAATCACATAAAGACTCATGTCATTTATAGAAAAACTTAAGACTCTTACTGTTGCAACCAGATTTACTAGGGAGTTTTGACGTGGTTTGCCTCCTCACCATGTTTCTCCCATTCCTGTCTAGAAGCCATCACCCAGCTCAAGGAAATTTTCTCAGATATTTTAGCTCTGTTTCACCATGTACTGACCACCACATATTTTCAGTGGAGCATTAGCTCTTCAAACAGATTGACGGCATCGCCATGGGCAGCCCTCTTAATCTGATTGTGGCCAATTTCTATTAGGAAAGCTTTGAAGCTAAGGCTGTACAAACCATTCCATGTAAACCTACTTGTGGTACCATTATGTGGACGACATCTTTGCTGTTTGGAACCAAGGAGAAATTACATTTCAAAATTACCCGTCACAAGTAAACAGTATTAATTCGCACATCCAGTTCACCATCAAGAAAAGAAAGAGATAGGAAACTGCTTTTTTTAGATGTGTTAATAAGAACAACAACACCACCCTTAGACACACACATACTGACAGATACCTGCACAAGAACTCAAACCACCATCCAAAGCAAAAACGATAAATCATTAAAACCCCTGTAGACAGAGCTCACCGGATCTGTGAACTACAATACCTATGGCATAAGTTAAAGCATCTAGAGCAAGCATTATATTCCAATGGTTATGAAGCCAAAGAAAAAAAAAAGAGCTCTACATCCCAGAAGACACACATCTTCCAATAAAAAGAAAGGCACAGCATATCTCCCATATCTGAAAAACACCATCAACCGCATTTCTAAGCTATTACAATGACAATGTAGACACAGTATTCAAGCCTACAAAACAGATATGCCAGTCACTCTGCTCAACCAAAAACATTAGGAACACACTCTCTTCAGTCGGGGTATACAGGATTCTATGTTCATATGATGCAGTTTATCTTGAAACAACACAATGCACTATCAATATACTCCTCTGAGCATAAGAATTGCTGTCTAGGTCAACCGGAAAAATCAGCTGTAGCTGAAGGAGAGCATATTATTAATTATGAAGCAACAGACACATTAGTACAAACTACACATTATTATTCACACTATATCCTGAAGCTACAGAAATTTATAAACACTAGGGGGTGGGAGTTTGATACCGATGATACTCTTTGGTATCGAAGTATGTCTAATACTTTGAGATAAACCTTCAACACTTTTTCAATACTTTTAAGTTTTGCATTATTGAAAGTTGTGTTTAACTTTATGCTAAACAAGGAATGAAAGGAGTTAGACTTCACATTATTGCCTCACATGTGTCCCCAAAGAGTTACTGGAATATAGTTCTTGATAGACCTTAACTGCATTTCCTGTAGGTGAATGAATGCAAAATTCCATAGACTTGGATGTCTAAATGAAAACATGCAAAACAATGGAGGAAGGAATAGAGATACTAATTTAACATGCAGGGTAACTGAGGTGTGAATGAAATTGATTTAGTGACGCACTAAATCACGCTTCTGCAATAGCCTGGATTGGTGACTCACTCTCTGCCATTAAGTTTACCTACTCCGGTGACCAAAATCTGTGAATCCAGCAGAAACAAATCAGAACTTCAGATGTGAGATAATACAGTGCATGGAAATATTTCTCCTCTCAAGAATGCTTGATTCTTAAACAAAAATCTTAAGTTTCCTTAATATCTCTGCATTTCATATACTTCCTTGATTTTTTCCTTCATATTTTTAATTGTGTCTAATATGCCTTTGCATTAAACATGTATATTCTAACATATAAGAATGGGTAGTAGAGAGGCTTAATCCACAAAATTACTCTGTTTCTGAGTGTTATATGGTAGTAGTGCATAGTGATAGAATGGTGTAACACACACATTAGTTGTAATTGCTTGAGTTGCAAGATTGCAGAATAAACAAGAATTGCTAATATTTGTTTTTCTATGGATAGAAAATCCTTTAAAAGAAAGTTTTCAGCACAAAATATAGTTACATAAAAAGAGAAGCATAGAAGTTGTTGTTATTATTATTATTATTATTATTATTATTACTATTAGACTTGACTAACAATATGGGATATATAGCCTGTGGCATTACCAAAATAAAAGAATCTGAAGTGCTGCACTCGCATGACTTTCTTATACTCTTGTACAAACTAATCTTACAAATGCTTATTCTCCATCTACATCATGTTAATAATGTTAATTTACAGAAGCTATCTAATTGCTAATTTTCTTGTAGGTGCAAGGGGAATATGGTAGGCTTTAAGTGATAGTCAAATCTTTTAAGAGCTGGTTGCTATGTGGAGTAATCCATTGCATGTCCAGGACATAAAGGGGAAGAAGAAGAAAAACGGGGGGGGGGGGGACTTCCATTTGAGAAAAGCTACTAGTATTAGAAAATTCAACAAATAACTAAGAATATGTTGGAAATACTTCACTCGACCCAAAAAAAAAAGTATATGACAAATTCTGTGTTTTAACGAGATCTACATTTTTTGTGTAATAAATTTTTGTCTAACTCTTAAGGTTTACCAATTATGCGAGTCATTCAGAATGAAGAGGACTTTTGGGGACAGTCCCAGAAAATTCAAAATATACATTTAATTTGCCATGAAAATATCTTAAACATATGATATTTTAATCAAAATCGTTAGAGCCAACTTTGAGAAAATCAAAGTTTTTGAAAAATGTTCCATGTAAATGGTAGTCTGGGGTGGGGGATTTTCTTGAAAATCTTCGTGTCGCATCCTTGGAAGATACTATACTCAAATCCAAGTTTGGTATTTATTCAACTTTTCGTTTTTGAGTTATGCTGTTCACAGACAGGCAGACCCACACATGGATGCGTTTTCAAAAATGCTTTATTTGGATTCAGGGCACCTCAAAACATGTATTTCCTGGTGAAATATCAGTATTAAATTTTTGGGTGGAATGCAATACTTCCCCTACTTACTATATTAGTAGAGAAAGTAAAAATTGCTGTCAATTGAGAATGTCAAACAGGAACAATTTTGGAATTAGCATAATCGTACAATATAAAATTGGTTACATGCACTTATATACAGAAAACTATTAATAACATAATTTGGGGAACAAGCTATTGCCTTTACACTTTTATTTACAGAGTATTGATGTTCAAAAATTAGTAAGCGAAACAGTGGTGGTGTCCCATCACTAATAAACAACATAATAATTTCAACTGTAAGGAAGAAACCAAAAATTACACATGGCATGGCATTCAGCCTTACAAAATGTTAAGGAAAGAAAGCACGTGAACCAATAAGAAAGCATCTCCCTTTCAGCAACTCTCAAGAGCACCAGGATAGGTTCAATCCCCTTGCTGAAGAGAGCCAATCAGCACTCAAATCCATGACACTGCTGCTATAAAGGTTGGTGCACTTTTACAGACAGCATCAGTCACTGCCAAGTTAGCAAGCATACATCACACATCCACTGAAGATGTCTGCCCTAGTCACAAATGCAACATCTGGGAATACAAGAGGGAAGAATCCCAGTAGACCATGGCCACAGAGCCTGAAAAACGTTTATTGTCTAATTATTATTGGCCGTGAAAGCCTATGCTCTTTAATACACAATTTGTTTGTTATGGCTTAGCAGTGTGATTTATGTCTTGCCTCACATAAATCAACTACCAAGCAAGAGCCCTTGGACTTGTAGGATGTGCCATCTATTGCCGCCCACTAAAACTACCACAAAGCTGATGAACTTGGATCATATAGCACTGCATTGGCGCTAGAACATAGATCACTTTGATGGGAAAAATTAAAGTTTTATACTTTGGCACCTAGATCACTTAGCATTGCAACTCTACATATTGAATAACCGTTTCACTTAAACAACTGGCTCTTCCATTTCAACAGTTTAGAGAAAATAGGTATAACTTGGCTGGTTCAGTATGTCCTAGGAAAAGGAACACCACTAAATGATGGAGATATATCTTGCTGTTTTACCTTTTGCTATCTGCCGGCTTTTAGCATATCTTTTCAGATAGTGTACAGAATGAAATTATGCTATATGCCTAAAAAGATATATCACTTCATGAAGAACAGTGGCAGAGCATGTACCTCTCATGTTTTTTCAGGATATGCCAATTTTGTCTGCCTAGGATCTTCATTAAGTGATGAACTTCATCATACACCAATGACACATAAGCAACTTTGATCTATAATCTGAGCCACTTCTAATGCCTGTATGGTCAGCTGGTCTATCTTTGACTACAGATTAAGTTAGAGAAACCAGGTAGTCATCCCCATGTATGACACACTGTTATTAAAGCGACACTTTAAGTAGGCAAATATGTAAGATTCATAAGTATATCGTATTACAAAATTACTTGGACAGAATTATTCAAAATAAGTTGTGCCAACATCAACTATTAAGGATTTCAATATAAATGGCAGCATAAACACATGAGAACTTGCATAAACTTCTTAACATTGGAAAATGCATACAGTAGAGTCTTGCAAATTTGAGGTTCTGTTAAATCTGAGCTATTTGAAGATTTTTTTTTTTAAACCAGAGGCTAGTCATCACTTTACACAGTCCTGATACGTATCTATATACTTTTGCACCTCCCTACCTCTTGCCTATAGTGTGTGTGTTACTTGGCAAGGATTAACTTCCCGTCAGTTAAGGACCAGCTCAAAACTGGGAAAACCCTTCCATAACATGTACATACATTGTAGCAAACAGCTACTTTTCAGCTGCAATAACAACACTGACTACGTATATATTGTAATGAAAAGAAGCTAGAAACAGTGATGTGTATTGAATTTATTTAAAGGTGAGTCGGAATTGTTACACTAACATCACTTAAGTTTACTCACTTAACATGTTTCGGGAAACAGTTGTTCCCATCCTCAGAAGGTTAATTCGACTGGCCCGTGTTGTTGGTGTTTCCGTTTTTTGGACTGGATCCTGTGGTGGCATCTTGTGGTGGAGAAATGTACTTCCAGAGAGGATTTGGTGGCGGCAAATCAAAATTCATTAGATTTGTGTTGTGTTTTAGAATGGTGATCTTCTCCCATGCATCTAATTCGGCTGCAAATTTGGCTGGTTTGACTAATGTAATATTGGGTTTGATGTTGTGATTAGTGATCCAAAAATGGTGTGAAACTGCAGATTTGTCCATTTGTTTGTATTTAATACATCTCATGTGCTCCTTTAGCCTAGTTTCTAAGTTTCTTTTTGTCTTACCTATGTATACTTTATTGCAATCTGAACAATTGATTTTATAGATTCCAGCTTTTTTGTCTTGTGGAATGGGGTCTTTTAACTTGTTACAAAGTAATTTCTCTATGTTAAATTTGTTCTGTGGAGCTAGGCTGATGTTATGTTTCATGAAAATCTTCTTAAATTTGTGAAATGTTCCTGGGTGGTATGTGGATTTCTTGAACTTTAGCTCTTTATCTTGCTGGCTGAGATTTGTTGTGTTTCTGATGTGCATCTGTCGTTTGAATTTTGCAATTTTTTTGTCAATAGTTGCTTTGTTGTACCCATTATGTATTGCTGTGTCTACTATATGCTGGTATTCTAACTGGTATTCTTTTTTATTTAAGGGGGTATATACCAGTCTATGTGTTAGGCTGTTATGTTTCATCATAGAAATAGAAAAAGAAGGCATGCTACCATTTTTAGACCTAAAAATCATCAGAGAACAAAAGAACCTAACCTTTGGCATATACAGGAAGCCAACACACTCTACTAATTACATAAAAAATAAGAGTTTCAATCCAACCACACACAAACATGCAGTACTAAACAGCCTAACACATACTGGTATATACCCCCTTAAATAAAAAAGAATACCAGTTAGAATACCGGCATATAGTAGACACAGCAATACATAATGGGTACAACAAAGCAACTATTGACAAAAAAATTGCACAATTCAAACGACAGATGCACATCAGAAACACAACAAATCTCAGCCAGCAAGATAAAGAGCTAAAGTTCAAGAAATTCACATACCACCCAGGAACATTTCACAAATTTAAGAAGATTTTCATGAAACATAACATCAGCCTAGCTCCACAGAACAAATTTAACATAGAGAAATTACTTTGTAACAAGTTAAAAGACCCCATTCCACAAGACAAAAAAGCTGGAATCTATAAAATCAATTGTTCAGATTGCAATAAAGTATACATAGGTAAGACAAAAAGAAACTTAGAAACTAGGCTAAAGGAGCACATGAGATGTATTAAATACAAACAAATGGACAAATCTGCAGTTTCACACCATTTTTGGATCACTAATCACAACATCAAACCCAATATTACATTAGTCAAACCAGCCAAATTTGCAGCCGAATTAGATGCATGGGAGAAGATCACCATTCTAAAACACAACACAAATCTAATGAATTTTGATTTGCCGCCACCAAATCCTCTCTGGAAGTACATTTCTCCACCACAAGATGCCACCACAGGATCCAGTCCAAAAAATGGAAACACCAACAACACGGGCCAGTCGAATTAACCTTCTGAGGATGGGAACAACTGTTTCCCGAAACATGTTAAGTGAGTAAACTTAAGTGATGTTAGTGTAACAATTCCGACTCACCTTTAAATAAACACTGACTGGTTTATGACTGAAAAATGTTTGACAGCTATTTTAAGAAAGCAGCTAGCCTTAATAGTTAACATATGTTTTGTTGAGGAAAAATATCCCTTGCAACCCAAAATGGCAAGCCAGGGTGGTGTCAAGTTAAAGGAGTGTTTTATTTTAGTATGTTTGTAGCCTTCTTTGTGGATAGAGTACGTTAGAAGTGGTTGAACATCTTATTCCTAACTTGTTTCAACAATGAGTGCAAAATGTAAGAGGAAATTTGTACCATTAAAGGTAAAATTACAAGCTTTAAAAGGACTGGATAAAGGGGAGACAATTAAAAAGCTCGCAGCGGAATATGGTGTTGGGGAAGTAACAGTCGGAGACTGGCGATGAAACAGGGATAAACTGGAAAAGTATTCAACAAAGTGTTCAGAAACTCTTTTAAAAGAAAGTGTATGAGGAGGTCAGAATATAAAAAAAACTAGTGAAGCATTGTTTATCTAGTTCAGTCAACAAAGGCAGAAGGGAAGTCCAATTTCTGACCCAATGTTGCAAGAAAAAGCATTATCGTTTAGAAACAAGTTTAAAGAAGGTGAAGACGATTTCAGCGCGAGTGTAAGTTGGCTACAGAGATGGAAGAGGTATGGTGTATGACAGCTTGAGATTTATGGAGAAAAGCTTTCCAGCGATTCTGATGCTGCAGTGAACTTCTGTAAAAAATTTGAACTCATAAAAGGTGAAAATCTCACAAATGATCAGTTATACAATTGTGATGAAACAGGGTGCAACTTTAAAAGGTTACCTTCTAAAACACTTGCTTCATGCAAAGAACGTCGTGCTCCTAGCCACAAAAAAAAGTAAAGAAAGAGTGACAGCAATCGCTGAATCAAATGTGTCAGTTACACACAAATTGAAGCTTGTCATCATAGGCAAGTCTGCGAGGGCCTAGAGATTTCAGACATTTCCTTGTCTGCACTGCTATCTCTTACAAGAACCAAAAGAATGCCTGGATGGACAGAGGAATATCGGAAACTAAAAATTTTTGAAGAAAAATGGTTGGCCTAGTAAAGCAATCTTATTGATGGATAATGCTGGATTGCATCCAGACGAAGAGGAAGTGCAGTGCGATGGAATTTGGACTTTGTTTTTGCCACCTAATTCAAGTTTGATCAATCGATGGATCAGGGGGCTTTGGAAAGCTTAAAAAAATGTACTGATGCCACCTGTTGCAGTTGCTTCTACAACCAACGGAAGAGGATGGAAACATCACTAATTTTTTAAAACAAGTAACCATGAGAGACGTAGTATATTGGTTAGCAGAGCCATGGGATGAAGTGAAGCCTGAGACACTTATGAAATAATAGAAGAAACTTTCAGAGAGCAAATCTACTGGTGAGAAAGAATTCAATGATGATGCTGATGAAGATGATGTATCCCTGTCACACCTAATCACACAGCTTCCAGGTGGTAGTGAAAGTGAAGTTATGGAATGGATGAAGAGTGATGAACAGTTTGAACTTACAGAAACATCAATTGTTGAGATGTTGAATGAACCAACAGAAGAAAGCTAGGAGGAAGACATAGAAGAGAGAACTCCAAAAATGAGTCATAATGAGGGTTTTCCTGTGTTGGAGGCAGCTTTGTGTTATGTAGAACAACCACCATAGGCAACACCATGTTACTCAAACAATGGCATGACATTGCTGCATAAAAGAGATTCAGTATCCTAAGGCAGAAGATGCCTAAAGACTTTCTCAAAAAATAACCGTATGTATGTGCATATTGCGTTTATTTCTATACAAAGACTTTAAAAACTTACAGTAAATAACTTCACCTTGACTTTTTATTGGTTTCATTTTGTCTTTAATGAGTTTTCCTATGGTGCTTCGTGTAGTCTGAGCTATCCCAAATCCAAGATACCTTCACCTACCATTACCTTGAATTGGCAAGACTCTACTGTATAGGCCCATAAACATTAAAACTACAAGAAAAGTAAAGGTGCTATCAGCATAAAAAGTTTACATCTCTATATTAGATTAACTAGGCTTTAGAATGATATATAACTTTTATAGTTTTCATGTTTTATTTTTAGCTTGTATTGACCAATTACTACGTAATGGCCTATAAAAGAATTTGTTTCACATATACTGGTTATTGGAAACTTCCTGTTGTGGATGTGCCAAATCTGTAGGCAGGTGACTGGGGGAAGTCAATGGGGCGAAGTCCTTTAATTGTCTATCTCCTGAGAGGCAGGTCATGATTCAGAACATCAACTGATCATCCTACCTTGAAAGATGAAGTTTGAAGTCGGGTGATTGGAATATTTTTATCCTGCTACCACTTTTGTAATGCTTTTCTATTAAAAAGGTTTGCTCCCCATTTAAATAATGCTAATACTGAGCGATTGTGATGGCATCTTGTGAAGTTTGGAGGTTGCTCCTAAACCACAGATTGATAATTCTTTTCCTCGAATAACGCCTTCAGCTAAAAACTCTTACCTAGGGTACAAAAGCTAAAACTTGCCTAATAGTATGTGATGGTAGGAAATTTCTAGCTGCAATCATAGGACTTATTTCTGTTGCATAGCTTCCGATTATTTTTCTTGGCTAAACACACAGATAAATATAGATTTTGATTGCAAATACAATCACTGGTATATTAAACTTCAGTATAGTAATTGTAATGAATACAATCAATTATCTTGCATCTTAGTGCAGATTCACAATTACTTTAAGATGGCATCCTTTCAAGTGGAGCAGAAACACAACTGCCTCTTGTGAAAGTTAAGAGCCAAGTGATAGTGTCCTTGATGTGATGGCCTATTCAAGGAGGGAATGCACATTTCCAATTAGCCATGTTCTAAGTTGGTTCCTTCAACGCAGTCATGTGCCAAATAGAAATTTAATACTTATATACTTTATCATCTAAAAACTGGAGTGCAAAGAGAGCAAATGGGTTCATTGCCAACTGCACAACATTAGATACCAACCTACCAACTATATTTATATACTTTGTTGTATACAGTGTATACTTCTGGAAAGAGACTTTGCAATATTATGAACACAAAATCACATCAAACTAAATAAGATATTGAAATTATACACAAAATCACATTATCAAACCAAATAGCATATTGAAATTATCACAAGAGCAAAATATGGCTTATGGAATGGATACAAATGTCAAAATAATAAAGACAGATTTAAGGCAAAATTAAATACCTATATAAATTAATTTTACATAGGATAGGGTACCAGAGTAATAAGTGAAATTGAGAAGTATTTCATACCTATATTTTAAACTACTTTAGCCTGTTTTAATTATAAGATTTTAAAAACCAAAAATAGTTTGTGTTTGGCTAACCAGAAAGGAAAATTTACCTGTGATATTTTAAAATAGAGAGAGCTGCTTCAGCTGCATACAAACTGCAAGACAATTCTCAAGCATTATCTCAAACTGTCTAAAATCAACCAGATATCAAAACTTTTCTCCACATCCTTTATAAATTTCTGCTCAGAAAATTTTATGGAGTATAAATTATGTGCATCTTAAATAATGGGATTATGCTGTGCAGCTAGACATGTGCAAACTCCCCCAATGACATTTTCACAATTGTGAGACTTGTGATGTCATAATGGCCAAGAAATGTCTAGGGTCATATATTGGAAGACATTTTCTATTGATTGAGCATTTACTATAGATAGTTATCACATAATAAGATGTTCATATTGTCATCCTTAATAGTGTTGTAGTCTCTAGTTCCTGCAATCAGATAAACAAACCCAGGAGAGGACACTTTTTTTGTAAAAATCTTTAGTATGGCTTCCTTTAAAAGGGAAGTAAGTACAGCTGCTGTTCCTGCGCTTCTGTGATATTTATGTAAAAGGACCTCATATCCGCAGCAAAACGGTTGGTAATTTTTTACACTCAAAATACTCCTGCTTTTCCCTAAGGCATTGAGCTAATCATTCATCACTGCAGGCCCAAATAACAGACAGGAAGTCTAGTGATTACAGAAATCCTGGGGTGACAGATTTGATGATTTTCATACACCTCTATAATCAATGCACTGTATAATGCCCTGTACCTTCAAGGCAGTGCAAGGATGCACTGTAGAAATAGGAGAAGCAGGATTTGAAGATGCTGTTATGGTATTAATGTATTTATACAAAGTCAAGATGACCTCCCTTTTCAGAACCTAATTTTGGAATTTAGAATATCTTTATAAAAACAAGATATTATAACTTAATTTTTAAAGGAAATTTTAAGTGTTGTACATATATAATTTTGCAAAATAAGGGACACTACTGATTAAGTACTTTTCTCTTAACCTAATTTTGGAAATCACTTTCAAGATAAAATGAAGCCAGGGTATGTTAAATGTAACACATTTCATAGTAATGAGGAATTTATTAATATTATAAACATTTATATAAAACGGAGAAAATTCAATTTCAACAAACTATTTCTTCAAATCATGTTACTACAACCATTAAAATGAAATATTCTGTGCATTTATCTTAATGAATCACTGTGAAACTCTAACTGCATTCAACTTTATCAGTCACTATCACTTCCCTCACTGTTCTCATCAGACAAAGTGCTTGCAGTACCTGCATTATTTCTTCTCATATAGCATCATCTTCTGAGCCATCACATGCATTGGTGAGGAAACATCATTATCGATTCAGGTGTGATGTGATGGTATGCTGTTAGTATACACTTTCCCAGCAAAGCAATACATGACTTCTTGAACTTTCCTGGTGGAGTTAATGCATGGTCCCCTGTAAGCAACCAGCTTTATACTGATCTTTAATGTGGTGTTTGTGTGGTTATTATTCACACATCTATTACTTGCAGCTGTGATATCCCTCCTGGAATTATAATGAAATCACAGTTGCTTTTTGGAATTTAAAATATGACATCAAGCACAAACATTCATGATGCTTAAGTAAAGTGTCCAGTCTTCGGTTCAAGATGCTTTTTATCCAGTCTATCATCAACTCTCTGGTCATTCACTGTTTTTCCTGGCATTGGAAAACTAAGTATGCCTGATGGAAGTTTCTTCTTTGGCATTATTTTCCTTGCAGAATAACATACAGAGGCAACTTTCTCTTATCTACAGGAACACCAAACATCACAGTCATTCTGGATTTTATATTTCCTATAGTGCAAATTGTGAACATCTTAGCTGCTTTCTCCTCCAATGTCTCATCAGCATTCCTAATGTACCAATAAATAGTAATATTTCTTCCTCAAAATGATAACATGCCAGTGATACTGAATTACCACTTCTTCCATTCTTTATGTAGACATTGCAACGGCTGTTTTGTACTGCAGAACTAACCACACCAGCACGTCTTCCTGCTGCACCATCCATTACTGGCTTTGAACCAAGCATCAATTATTTCCATGTTGCAGAACTCATGCCAGTGATACTGAATTACCACTTCTTCCATTCTTTATGTAGACATTGCAACGGCTGTTTTGTACTGCAGAACTAACCACACCAGCACGTCTTCCTGCTGCACCATCCATTACTGACTTTGAACCAACCATCAATTATTTCCATGTTGCAGAACTCTAGCTAAGTCTAGAGCTTTGGTGCATATAATGTCTAGTGAAATGATAAAGCCTTCTTTTCTTTTTTCATGCCCACAAACAACAACCTGTTGTTCCGAGTTCATGGCACCTTCCTTTCTGCAGTCCACTAAAAGCTTTTTGCATAGTACATACATTTATATGCGACTTTATTCTCCCGTCATTGCCTTACATTGGCTTCTGTAACTGCATATTACTGAGCAGTGACATAACTGATAATATTTTCAACATGATTTATCAATGCAGTTTGAGATTTGGGTCATAATACTGGCGAGAACCTGTCATAAGCTGGATGCTTGAAGATCCAAGCTTTTTTGCATGATCCATTATACACAATGCTATTTGAAACACTCACTAGACAGAACCATAACCGAATGGATGTTGATCCATTGCAATAATGCAGCAATGGGCACAGAAATGCTTTTTCAATTGGTTAATTGTCTTTGAAGTGGAATGGCAACAGAAACACTCATTACAATTCTTCAGCCGTCATTAGTTAGGTAGGTAGGTGTGTTGCTGAACATGGGTGATGCAGTTGTACCAATTGCTTTCTTTGCATCTTCTTGAAATACTTTCTAATTAGGTACCTATTATTTATCAGAATCAGACAGGATGACTATAGGTGCAGTAGATATGATGGATAAGATTTTCTATTTAGACAACATACCTAATACAACAAACTGTTGCAAGCTGTTTTGCTTAATTCAAATTTGTGCAGTAATTGTATATGGTAGATGGAGAGGCAGGTAGGAGAGCACAAATATGTGCCAGGAATGTAGCGGGTGAAAGACAGAAGCACACAGCTAAACCTATCACTTTCTGCTTGACCAGTGGCTACCATTACAATATTCCAACCGCTGATGTGTAAGAAAATCCTCTATTTCTAGTTTCTTGGAAAGAAATCTTTTTATTGATGAAAATGCTTAAAATCCCTCTGGACAGGTTAATAGCTAACTTAACAATGCAAAATGAAACTTGCACAATTTGCAAATACATTATGACCTTGGCAGCAACCTTTAACATTACCCCCCCCCCCTGCCAGCTTCACAATTGCCCACTCTATCCCATATCCGCAAAGTTTAAAACATATTTCTGCTCGCATGCCATTTGGAAAATATATATTGTGAATGCCAGATGACCCCCAGTTTACAACATTAATATTTGGAAAGAAAGAAAAAAGGGGGAAGGGGGGGGGAACTTGTGTTTGGATAAATAGGGTACTTAATTCTGAAAATTTCTCTTGAGCACTGTCTTAAATCTGATCTTTGCTTATTCTATGATGTTTCTTTTCTAAATCTCTAAATGCTCCATTAATCTTTTAACTTAAATAATTGCAACAAGTTTACCATTAATACCACAATTTTTACTTTCTCTACTATGTATAGTAAGTAGGGAAAGTATTGCATTCCGCTCAAAAATTTGATACCGAGATTTCACCAGAAATACATGTTTTGAGGCCTCCTGAATCCAAAAAAAGTATTTTTGGAAACATGTCCGTGTGTGTGTGTCTGTCTGTGAACAGCATAACTCAGAAACGAACAGTCGGATAAGCACCAAACTTGGTATTTAGGTTCAGTATCTTCCAGAGATGCGACACGAAGGTTTTCAAGAAAATCCCCCCACTCCAGATTACCCTTTACATGGAACATTTTTCGAAAATTTTAATTTTCTCAAAAATGGCTCTAATGATTTTGATTAAAATATCATATGTTTAAGATATTTTCATGACAAATGAAATGTATATCTCAAATTTTCTGGGAATGTCTCCAAAAGTATTCTTTATTGTGAACCAATTTTGCATAACGGTAAACCATAAGAGATAGAACAAAATTTTACTACACAAAAAATGAGGATTGTGTTAAAATACACAGTTTATGTCACATACATTTTTTTTTGTTGGGTGAACCATTTTCGAGATATTGCTTGTTATTCCCTTAAATTTTCCAATACTTATACTTTTTCTCAAATGGCAATTCGTTATTAATTTTGTTTTTTTGGGTCCTGGTAATGCAAAGAGAATGGAATACGCCACATAGCAACCAGCTCTTAATATATTTGACTATCGCTTAAAGCCTACCAATTCCCCTAGCATCTACAAGAAAATTAGCAATAAGATTAACATCTCGATCTCAATTAACATGAAGCATATGGAGAATAAGCGTTTGTAAAAATAGTTTGTACAAGAGTAGAGAAAGTCATGTGAGTGTAACACATCAGATTTTTTAACTAAATAAAACTTTTTATTTTCCTTAGCAAAATATAGGCATTTTAAAGGAGACATCTTCAACGGTTGTTAAAAGTCTAGTATAGTATTTACAATACAAACTTTTAATACTATTATAAACTACTAGTCTTCTTACCTAATGCTGTCTAAAAACATATTTCTGTGTTTCATACTTTGTGTTTAATTTTATTAGACATCTTAATATGGGAGGACCAGATAGTTAAAATAATTTTGCATGGCAAGGCAGCTACAACTTTTAGATACATGTTACAATTGTTGCCTTTGTCAAGTGAGTATGTCTGTTTTTGTTTTTAAGCAGTTTTAACTGAAGCAAATAATACACACTGAAAACAAAAGAAACAGCCTCTCCTATGTTTACCGAATAATTGCTGATATTTTCATCAAGTCAAAAGTTACATTTTTTATCACTTGGTGTTGTGGTTATATAACACAAACCTTTGGTACACAATGTAATTATTATGGAAATTTTTTTACACTGACACAACTAACAAATAACAGTAAAGAGCAAAATTTAATTCCAACTTATTTAGATTTATTTTTCTAAAGTAATATTATGAATAACTGTAAGGGTGGCATTCACCTACCTAAAGTGAGCTCTACTTCTGTAGTAAACTACTTCCGAAGTATTTTACTGCTTTCAGATACTCCCAGAGTGTAAACTGCTACAGAAGTAAATGTCGGAGAGCACTGTCATGTAATATGTTACTACAGAAATATACAAAGTGCAAATATAGGTTAAAATTTACTCGAGACCTGGTTGGAGTAATTTACATGTTGATTGAACTACAAAACCATATTGTATTTGGAGGAAGATATTTTGATGTGTACATGGATTACTTAGATTACATTCATGATCTAGAAGAAAACAATGGGAATGCAATAGTGTGTATAGTATGGGAAAGGTGAGATTCATATGATACTTATGCAGACAGAGAGGGAACAGTTAAAAGAACATTTAGAAATTAATCTTTTACCTTCCTTTTTGAACCTACTTGAACATTTTCAACAAAACTCAGACAGGATTTTGGCTGTATCACCCAAACTGCCCTGCGAGTGTTTCATACCGGAACATTTCAGATAGTTGCAGGGGTGATCTTATAAACGCTCACTGTACGACTACTGGTCATATCTTTCATTGCGTTGTTAAGAATGCTTTTGAGATTAACAGCAAGGTACATAAACATGCCCACAAATTATGTGTGTTCAGAAAATAAAATTTTATTCTTTACTTTTGCAAGTTTCGCACACTGTGGGTGCAAATGACAGCAGCAAGTTTCCGTCCTATGGAGATCCTTTTCTGAGATCAGAAAGGGTATTTCTCTCACAATATGCAAGTAATCTGTGATGGAAATATGAAGATTGGAATATTGTTTCCAAAGAATTTTAAGCTGCTCTTCTGTACTTTTCATGTTGCTTGAAGCATTAAACTCCAAGATTTTTCAAGCAATTCTCTTTTTATCCAGCATCTTTACATCATGTTGTTTGCACTCTGTATTGTTTAAATGGATTTTTATTATCTCTACCAAAAACATTTATCTCTTTTATTGAAGCTTTTCTACCTTTTCCTATTACACACAACCATATTCATGATTGATTCAAGTAAATCATACAAACAAAACTGGGAGTAATGAGCTCTTACTTCTATAGTAATAACTAAAAAGCAATTGTAGTTGAGCCCTCCAACATTACTTCTGGAGTAAGTTACTCACGTAGTATGAGCTTCTTTAGTAAAGGTTACTTCCAAAGTAATTTACTCCACATGGTGCACACTGCCCCGAATGTCTAACATATTTTCTGAAGTACTATGAAATCAATTATATTTAAAATGAACTTCCACACATCTAGGATTGTTATAATTTGAATATAGTACAAGTGAATGATGAATTAATGCTACAAATGTATAAACTAACAATTCTCAAGAAATTTACAAAAAAATTTATTAAAGTAATGAAAATTCCTGGTGAAACAAGAAACTATTACATAAAATGAAACCATATCCATGGTCTGATTCAACATTTAATTCTAATGATCAAGATAACAGATATGTTTGAATATGATTTTACATAGGATAAATAGAAAGATTCACATACCTTGTTCTGCTTGCTTTTTTCACGAGTTGAGGAGTGTGGACGCTTTCCTTTTGAAGAGGACCTCTGCCTTCGCTTTTTTTCTGGTGTCCTGGACCTTTTCTTTAATTTGGCTTCTCTAGATCTTGATCGCTTTCGTGACTTATCTGGTGATCTAGATCTTTTTCTTCCTCTCTCTGCTGACCTAGATCGTTTCCTTCCCCTCTCTGCTGATCTTGATCTTTTTCTCGATTTAATAGGTGTTCTAGATCGTTTACGTGACTTCTCAGGAGTCCTTGATCTTTTACGTGATTTATCTGGAGATCGGGATCGCTTTCGGATTCTTTCACCAGATCTGGATTCTTTACGGCTTTTCTCTGGAGATTTCGATTTTTTGCGGCTTCTCTCAGGTGATTTAGATTGCTTTCGGGTTCTTTCAGTAGAAAGTGACCTTTTTCGTGTTCTTTCGGCAGAGTGTGATTTCTTTCGGGTTCTTTCTGCAGAATGTGATTGCTTCATGGTTCTTTCAGCAGAGTGTGAATTTTTTTGTGTCTTTTCAGTTGCGGTTCTTTCAGCAGAGAGTGATTTCTTGCGTGTTGTTTCAGTAGTGTGTGATTTCTTTTGGGTTCTTTCAGAAGAAAGTAATTCTTTTTGGGTTTTTTCAGGGGAATGCGATTGCTTCCGTGTTCTTTCAGAAGAATGTGATCCCTTTCGTGTTCTTTCAGCAGATTGTGATTTCTTTTGTGCTCTTTCAGAAGAATGTGATCTCTTTCTTGTTTTGGCACTAGTATCCTTCCTTTCCAGTTTAATTTTCTCACTAGACCCCGAGCGCTTGCTTCGTGCCTCTTCTACCTGTATGGGAAAGAACTGCTTGTTTTTACTTGTTTCCCAGAGAATAGATCAGTAGGCTAAGGAAAGAATATATTTTAATGTTTTAAGTTATTAGCAGCAACTTATTTGCTATCATGTTTGGCCCTTTTTTCTACATTGGTCTGATTGAACATACTGAAATTATAGAGTGGATTAATGATAGTTTAGTACCATTAAGTTGTCCTTCAGAACATGTTTTGAAGATGTTTGTGTCCATCTGGTATATACTGGTGTCTGAAAGAGGATCTCCTGCTTAGAATGCTACATCAAACAGGAAATAAAGCTTTTAAAACATGCCAGAACTCGCATATGGGTTAAAATCCACATCACCAAAAATACACACAGAGTATTGAATTTAGAAATTCTGCCGGTTGAAAACATAGTGAAGTCCTCCACTAGCCAGCTAGATGACAGTACAACGGACTGTTAAGTAGGGGATGGACATACAGCTGACGATAGACAAATGTCTTCGAAACATGTTCTGAGTGAAAACTTAGTAAGTGAAACTATGCATGGTGTTGTCATTCAATCACAATTTCAATATGTTAAGAAGCTTCACTGTTTATAATCACTTGCAATAAGTTAGCATGTGGTCTGATTAAAATTATCATAAATCATACTGGTTTATTTCAGCTACTAATATTCAGCATTAATGTGCATATGTAGAAGAAGCTGAATGGAGAGGAAAGAGCTCAACAGAGCGTGTGTAAAAGTGTTGCACGTATAGTATCTTAAACTTAGTTATGAAACTTCCATATAAGGGCATCCACAACAGGGTTCAGAACAAGACATATCTTCAGCGCACACACTTTCCATCAACTCACACCCTATGCAAATTTCAATGAAGAGTTGTTATACACTGCAACAGAAACCCTGAACCATTTAAAGAAATGGTTTAGCAGCAATGGATTAAAACTAAACACCTCAAAAACGTGTATTGGGCATCTTTGTACTTAAGACAAACTGCATGTAGATAATATACAAATAAACCAGACACATACTGCAAAAATATAAGGAGTGCATATTTAATAAGCAACTAAAATGGGATGATCACATTCATTACATAAACAAAAACTTAAATAGTGCTTGCTTTAACCCTCTATTGCCAGAATTATTTTGCTATATATGCCACTCTTCCTCTAATTCCTAAACTGGTTTTTACGTGCCTTTCACTAGCACCACAACTTAAGTGACTTGAATAGCTGTGATCGTTAGTGGATACGAAATGGACTGGCCATTCATTCAAAGCCAAACGAGTTCAAGTCCCAGTGGCTGCAGTCGAATGTGCCTGTGGATAAGGACAGGGAGGGTCCAAGTAAAAAATAACTGGTGTAATGGAAGACTTGGATGCTGACGGGATTACATTTAACTGTAGTTCCATGGCTTTTGCTGATTATGATATATATATATATATATATATATATATATATATATATATATATATATATATATATATATAAAATTACAGTTTTATTGAAAACATATTAATATTTTTACAATATGAAACAGCTATAAATAGCCTAATTTTAATTTAATTGAATCTTGAGTCGGTGGATACATTAAACCTTCACTTACTTGAAATGAATCAAACATGTTTTTTTCCGACTGCTTTTTTCCGACTGAGCATGACGGGAATTCAGGTCCATAAGTGTAGGTGGTGTGGAAGTGGTGTCGTCTGGTGTTCCATGATGAAGCTGCTTAGATTTTTGAGTGGCAGGGCTTCAAAGTTCATTGCCGTTTTCATGCGTTTGATTATGTGTATGTTTTCCCTGACTTTTCGCAAACAAAACCAAAAGGAAAAAAGCCAAACCAAACCAAACAAAAAACTTTAGATGTATATCCAACAACAGACTGACAAATCTGCCATAGCAAACCACTTTTGGACCACAAACTACAACCACCACCCCAGTCAGACTCCTAAACCAACCACCACCAATCCAACAGAACTAAAAGTTGGAAAAACGCACAAATAATCAAATGCATGAAAATGATAATGAACTTTGAAATCCCACCACTCAACAACCTACGCAGCTTCAACATGGTCACACCAGATGACACCACTTCCAGACCACCTACACTTATGGACCCAAATTCCCGTCATTCTCAGTTGGAAAAAAGCTGAAGATGAAAGCAAGTGATGTTTTTGAAACATGTTCGACTAATTTCAAGTAAGTGAAGTTTTAGTGTATCCACCGACTCAAGATTCAATTAAATTACTGCTTCACTTCACTGTCTCTAACTTCTGAATAACACTTCAATTAGCCTAATTTTATTGTTAAAGGTTAGTATAATATGAAATTAGGAAAAAAAGCCCATTAAAAACCTAAAAAAACACCTTAATAACAAATATGATTCAAATGGCTATAAAAGGTTAATATGCACTGCATAGCTCAAATTACCAACCTGGGAACTACAAAGATAGTCTATTTCAGTTACTTTCACTCTATAAGGACATACAGGATCATACTATGGTGCAACTCAGTGGGGTGGGATACTATCTTCAAGTGCCAGAAGAAAATTATATGCATCCACAGGTTGGATCAAAAGAATCATGCAGGAATCTATTAAAAAATTATAAAATACTAACATTACCGAGTTGTAAACTAGCAGCGAGAGGGGAAGGTTGTGTAGTGGAGCGAGTACGAGAGAGCACAATAAAATGGTAGTGGACGTTCAAACGTATCAATGCAGAACTGGAAGTTTTGGCAGAAAAAAAAAGGAAAGATGGGAAAGTAAAAATGGAAACTCAGATATGGAGAGTCATGATGATAATCGCGATATTGCTGATAATAGGAGTAGAACAGAACCCAGGACCAGAGGAAATGAACAAGTTAATGGAAGAAATAAGGGGGATGGGAAAGGAACTAGGAAAAAGAATGGTTAATAATATAAGAGAGCTGAAAGATGCAATGAAAATACAGAGAGAAGGTATCAGAATGTAGAGAAAGAGTAGATGGGATAGAAAAAAGATATGAAGTGGTTAAGAGAAGGAAAAACTGTGTAATATTTGGGGTGAGATAGGACAGAAGAAGTTTGGAGGACACGGTATATGAAATCATACAGGATGTACTGGGAATACAGATGTACGGTTGGGAAATTGAAGATATGTTTAGGATCGGCAAAAAAAGAAGACCAAGACCTATTATTTTGAAACTGACAACAATGATGAAAAAATGAGAGATTATAAGACAAACAAGAAGACTAAGGGGGACAAAATATTTATAGAACAGGACTATATGAAAGAGGAACAAGACATAGGAAGGAATTAATTCAAAGAATGAAGGAAGCAAGGGCGGAGGGAAAAAGAGCATTCTTAAGAGGTCTGCAGTTAATAGTAGAAGGTAAAAAATGGAGTATGAATATAAAATGAAATGAAGCCAAAGGAATGTATGCACCACAGCAAAACATAGAATGGCCGGAAAACACAGGACAAAGACCTAAACAGAGAATAGGAAGTAAGCAGGATTTCAGCAGTCAAATACGGGCAAGAGGAGGGTATCAACATGAGAGAACAGACAGATATACGACAGCTAGCTGACCAGGAAGGCAGGAGAAGTGGGAGAAGCAGGTTTGGTGAGAGACAAGGGAGATATATCAATAGGAGACAACAAGGAGAAGGCAGGAACAACAGTTAGCAGTGAAAAGGGTTTGTAAAGAACAATATGGAAACAATTATTGATATATAAAAATGGAGAATAGAGGTTCCAATGTGTTATGGTCAATAATTAAACAGAATAATGGAGTAAGGGTCGAATTCATAGCTGTTGCTTATTTCAAGGACGTCCTTAAGCAGTGATTTTCAATACATAGACGCTACGCTTTTAGGTGAATAAGGAAATGCTTATTCACATAAGGAAGCTCCTACTTCCGCTTATATGCAGTATGGAGAGCTGACGCCATCTTCCATCAACAGCGATTTCATGGAGTATATGGAATTTTATAACAAAATTGTACTACACATTAATAAACGAATTTTCGTGATTTGCAAATTGACTTGAAACGCAGGGGGTGCTGAATTTAAGAAGCAATATCGGTTTACCAAAGCTGCTGTTGTAATAATCTAATGCCTCTGCTAAACAACGTAACCTTAACAAACAGAGGTTATGAACTCGCAATGTGAAACAGGCTTACTTGAAAAGAATGCATAGAATCTCAGTGCTATAACACTATCCATATGTTTCATGTTTAGAAGTTTTCCCATTTATGTCGTCCAAAGCCCTTAGATCCCTATAAAATGAGATTCCGCTGCATTTATCCAGTATCATTTAATAAAATGCGGAAATATTCCTGCAGTAAATAAAGTATATCTCTGCAGTGCTTTTCTCGATCAAATTGCCTATTTTGCATAATTACCACCTCTGCAACGAATTACTTAAGTCACACGTCTTTACCATTAATTCACAAATATATTGGGTTATCAAAATCTTGAACACAGGTTTACGGATTTTGCATGTAAAACCGCTGTTAAAGTCAAACACTGTAAGTTATTGGGTGCTTTACTTTTCTGATTACTGCTAGATGGTGTAGTAATTGCATTTGTGATTTGCTTCCATGCATGCATATACACAGTGCGCATGTTGTAAATGCTTCTAGCTACTAACACCTTACGCAAGAAAGTCAGATTTTCAGTTTTAAAACAGTCCATGAGTGAATACTATTTAAGGTTAGTACATCACACAGCAATCAACTGCCTGCACTTCTACGATGTCTTTGTATCTACAGCACCACTCTTTTAGTTGGTTTCTTTCCTGCTTACTGAAATGTTTTTCTTTTGGCATTTTTTCAACCTAATGTAACTGTGTAACTATTACTACAAACCCTTAACTAAATTTACAATCTACTTGATTTTAAACTAATGTGAACTAATTAATAAATGTACCATTTAAAACTCGCTAACTCCTACCACATGCTCAACAGCTGTTGTGAACAAGACATTAACGAAAATGAAAATGGCAGCTAGCTATTTGGTCACCTGCATGTTCGTTTACACATTCCTTCGCGCATCCGAGTGGCTGTGTAACAGCTGAACCATGTTGCCACATGTGCTTCAGAAATAAGTAAGCGTTTAGCGCTGAGCATATAAGTACCGTTTATGTATACCAAATAAGCATTTTCTTATCAGAAGGAAAGCATCTTCTTTTCAAATAAGCGACAACTATTAATTCGACCCTAAGAATAGGAATAGGGGTGGCATATAACCCTACAGAATCATATTTTTACGACAGTAATTTTTATAGTATGCTAGAAGAAGACATGGAGGAAATATGGGAAAAGATGTCAGAGACAGAATTTATTGTGATGGGAGACTTGAATGCGAGAATAGAGGAAGAAAATGGAAGGTTATTAGGAAAAGAGCAGGTAGAAGAGGATAGGGATGTGACAAGGCCAGGAAAAGCAGGGATGGAGTGAGTAATAACGAAAGAAAAAAGTTACTAGAATTCTGAGAGGCAAACAACATTACGTAATGGAACAATGGAAGGAGTTGAAGGGGAGGTTTACATTTGTAAATGCAAATGGGCAAAGTGTAGTAGACTATATTATATTATGTAGTGAGGAACTGGAGGAGAGAATCACTAAATTTAAAATAATAAATCAAGTAGTAGCCATTTTCCATTAATGATGGACATAAATGTTTTGGAGCAAAAGGTAAAGAATAAGGAAATAACTCAAATAAAGACAATAAAAGTGTATAAATGAGGAACTAAAAGAGGACATTTTAAAAGAATTAAATTCGAAGGTAAATCAGATTGTGTAGTGTGGAATAAAAATGGCTATGAATGAGGGAAAACCAGAAAAAGTATTAGAGCTACTGAAATTATTACTAACAAGAGCAGGAGCAAGGATGGAAAGAAGGCAGGGAAAAGGCCAGGAAATTAAGGGGTGGTTTGATGAAGAAAGTAGAACAAGAAAAAGGGAGGTATTTAAAAAGCTTTTTAGGAGGAGGAGATCAGACAAGGAAAGGGATAGACAAAACCTGATGAAACTTAAGGGAAGATATAAAGGTTTGATAGAGGCTAAGAGGAAAGAATGACAGGGAAATATAGAAAGGAAATTAAAGGCAACAATAGATGGAAAGGATAGTAAAAAAATATAGGAAATAGTGAGGATGACGAACAAGAAAAGAGGGGAGAAAAATGAAATTACCGAGTGAATGGATAGGATATTTTAGAAGTCTAATTGGAGAAGAGAAGAGAGTAAATTTAGATCCAAAAGAGCAGGGCAAGGAGGTATATTTAATGAAAAATTAGATGGTAAAAACACGGAGCTGGAAGTTTACCAGTAAATAAAGAATATAAACAAAGACAAGGCAGTAGGAACAGATGGAATGCCAGGAGAATTTAGATAATGTATTTATAATAAAGACTATAATAGATAAATATTTGAGCAGGAAAAGAGGAAGGATATACAGGTTTTTTTGCAGATTTTGAAAAAGCATTTGATATAATAAATAGAGAAGCATTAGCCTATAAATTAAGAAACAAAGGGGTAAGCAAAAAGTTTATAACAGTAATTAGGGAGATTTATAAAGATATACAATTTTGTATAAGAGTGGAAATAATGGAGTTACAGAAATGACTGAGCAAAAATTAGGATTAAGACAAGGATGTAAATTGAGCCCTATATTATTTAATACGAAGTGTGATAAAAAAGCAGCGGGAATTTTTGTTTTTCTTAAATAATTTTTAATGATCAACATCAACTTTGCCCCCTTCAAAGTAATCCCCTCAGATATAATACACTTGTGCCAGCACTTTTTCCAATCTTGGAAGCACTTCTGGAACTCACTTTTCGTTATGGTGTTCAGCTCCTTCAGCAATTCTGTTTTTATCTCATAAATGGTGGCAAAACGTCGTGCTTTCCATGGTTCTCTTCAGCCTCTGGAATAGAAAGAAGTCACAGGGGGCCATGTCCGGCGAATACAGCTGAGGCAGCGCAACAGTTTTGTTTTTTGCCAAAAAGTCACGAACCAGCAATGAGGTGTTAGCAGATGCATTATAGTGATGCAATTTCCATGAGTGGTTTTGCCACAATTTTGGTAGTTTTCTTTGGATTGCTTCAGGCAAATGGTGCATAACTTCCAGGTTAGTATTCATTATTGACCGTACGACCATAAGGTAGGAACTCCTGATATACTATCCCGTTGTAATCAAAGAAAACAGTGAGAAGAACTTTCACATGTGATCAAACTTGTTGAATTTTTTTTCGGTTTTGGCTCTTCAGGCAGTTTCCATTGGGACGATTGGGCCTTAGTTTCAACGTCATACCCATTTACCCATGTTTTGTCACCTGTTATAACCTTCTTTAGAAGTTCTAGATTGTTTTTTATTTCATTCAGCAATTTCTGAGTGATGTCTATGCGATGTCGTTTTTGGTTGAAATTCAACAATTTCAGAACAAACTTTGGTGCTATATGTTTTATGCCCAAAACATCCGAAAAAATTGCTTGGCATTAGCCAAAGGATATGCCGACATTTTCCAGAACCATTTTCTTTACTTCTTTCACATTGTCATCAGCAATTGATGTGCTAGGATGTCCAGGGCAGTCGTCGTCTTCATCTTGTTGACCCTCTTTGAAACACCTAACCATTCGTAAACTGTCTTACTCATAGTAGATTCGGCAAAAGTCACAGTCTACATTTTGAATGTGGTGCTGCACTTTATTCCATTTTTCAAGCAAAATTTAATGCAAATTCTTTGATCCATCTTTTTCGAAAGTAAAAATTTGCAGAGCACTCGAAAACACATTTTTTTTTTTGACTATCAACAATAAACTAAGTACTCAAAACAGCTGAAAATGCAAACATACATAAGGAACATGTGTACCAACAAGATAAAACAAAAGTTTTGAACATTGGATGTACAAAGTGCGCGAAATTAAAAAAAATTCTGTTATTTTTTTATCACACCTCTTATATTCATAGATGATATAAGAGGGCAGCCCCAGAAGTACCCGACCTGACATATATAGCGGTTGTTTCAAACAAATGACTATGGTAGAAAGTACCACCCTTATAAAGCTTAAGTTTGAAGTTTGACAATGCTATGTTGTTTAGCAATTGTTTGGAAGCCATCAATAGTGAATACTCTCAGCGAATTCGTAAACATGAATAAAACTGGCCATAATTATGTGATACAATACTTTCATTTGAAAGGTCTTAGTCCAACTAATATTAAAGCTGAGTTAGATTCTATTCTGGGGGAGTCTGCTCCTTCGCTTACAACAGTAAAATATTGGGTGGGAGAGTTTAAGCGAGGTCGTACGAGCTGCCAAGGCGAACATAGCAGTGGTCGACCATGCCAGAAATTGTGAAGAAAACCCACAAAATGGTATTGGATGACCGTCAACTGATAGTGCATGAGCTAACAGACAACGCAGGCACTTCAAAAAGTCCTGAACATTGCATACTAACTGAAAATTTAGGCATGAGAAAGCTGTGCACAAGATGGGTGCCGATTTACTCACAATGGAACAAACGCAGCATTGTGAGGATGTTTTAGTTGAGTGTTTGGCAATGTTTCACTGCAATAAAGCTGAGTTTTTGCGTCGATTCATAACCATGGATGAAACATGGGTCCATCACTTCACACCTGAGATGAAGGAACAGTCAAAACAGTGGATTGAAAGGGGAGAATCGGCTCCAAAGCAGGCAAAGACAGTTCCATCTGCAGGCAAGGTCATGGCATCAGTTTTTTGGGATGCGCATGGGATAATTTTCAATGATTATCTTCAAAAAGGAAAAGCAATGAATGGCGAGTATTATACAAACCTATTGCAGCGTTTGAATGATGAAATCAAGCATAAACGGCAGCATTTAGCAAAAAAGAAAGTTCTGTTTTATCAAGACAATGCACCAGTTCACACATCCATTATCGCCATGGCCAAAATCAATGAGTTAAAAGTTTGAATTGCTTCCTCATGCACCCTATTCGCCAGACTTAGCCCCCTCTGATTATTTTCTGTTTTCGAAGTTGAAGAAATGGCTTGGTGGTAAAAGATTTGCCAACAATGAAGAGGTGGAGTTTGCAGTTGATGGCTATTTTGCAGAACTTGATGGTTCTCACTATGAACAGGGTATCAAAGCTATTGAACATTGCTGGGATAAGTGTATTGCGCTGAAAGGAGACTATGTAGAGAAATAAAGATGCTTTTTCCCAAAATTTGTGTTTCTTTGTTAGGTCGGGTACTTCTGGGACAGCCCTTGTATTAGATAAAGTGAAAGAAAAAGATCTGCACTGTCCCATAATAGCAAATAGAAAGATACCAGGTTTACTATACGTGGATGATCTTATGGTTGGGGCTATAATGGTGATTGGGCTACAGAAAGAAATCAACAGAATACAGGAATTCTGCAAAGAATGGGGAATTAAAGTAAATATAAACAAATCAATTATGGTATTTAAAAGAGGGAATAAATTAAAAAAAGAAGAGAAATGATAGATGGGGAGTTTAAAGTTAGAAGCTGTCATGGAGTTTGATTATTTGGGGGTGAGGATTAACAGTAATGGTGAACGGGCAGCGCATAGCAGGAAGATTATGGCTAAAGTATAGGCGACAATGATAGGAGTAAGGATGTGCAAATACAAATTAGAAATGCCGACTAAATGGATAGAAAGAATGTATGAGGCACGGGTAGAAGCAAGAATGCTATATGCAGTTGAAATTTGGGAGGGATCTGAATTAAGCAGAAAAATAGACCAGAGCTACTGAACATTCTGTAAAGAACTACTCAGGTTACCAAGATCAGCACCGCAGGAAGTAGCGTTAGTGAAATTAGAAAGAACAAGAAGAAAGGGATGATACTGGAAAGGATATTGAAATTTTGGTTTAGATGCCTGAAAAAAGATGAAGGGGAAATGTTAAGGATATGTATGGAACAAAAGAGTATGAAAAATAAAAATAGCTGGTGGACAGTGATAGAAAAAATTATGGAGAAGATAGGAATGGGAGATATTTGGAGAGCAGGAGAAATAAATAGCAATGTCTTCTGGATAACAGTAAGAAACAGAGTGGAGGACATAGAAAGACAAGAGATTTGGGGAAGCTTAGAAAATAAAAAATCACTACGGTTCTATAGATTAGTAAAAGGAAATGGGGAAGAGAAGGGTATGTGGATTATTGTAATAGAGCGGTAAAAGAAGCATTTGCTTGGATGAGAACAGGGGCAATGTACCTGAGAGGGCTAAGAGGCAGAAAATGTGGAATTTGTGAACCATGCGTAGGCAGTGAAAGCATTATATGACAGAATACAAAGAATTAGCAGAATGGAGACAAAAAGTATGGGAGGAAAAATGGGAAAAAATAGTAGCAATTAAAAGGTTGTACGATTCAAAATCCTCAGCATTGCCACAGAACCAGAACGAAAAGTAATTTAAAACTACCTATGCATAGTTAACATTATATGCAAAAAGTCCACTTTATGAAGGAATAAAAGCTTACAGCAAACTGAAAAACCCAAATCAAAACAAACGATCAAAGACTATTTAATAAGCAACTGAAAAACCTACTATTAGACAAGGCCTACTACTCAGTAGCTGAATACAAGTGTGATAATAATATATAAACTTATATTCATTATGTCAATAGTAGAATGTATCAAGGCATAATACAAAAGGATTACCAATGTAATTCTCCTTATACTGAATTTCTGTAAATATTTTATTGTAAATTTATCTTATAACCTTTCTTTAACTTTCTGTTCAAATGTATTTTTCTTGTTTGTTTACAAACTGTCAAGTCACCTGTTTATGGAGTTTTTGCTCAATGTAAACATTTTGTAACAATAAAAGCATCTTATCTAATAGATTCCTCAGGTGATATGAATAAAAGTGAACACAGCAGAAGGAAACACCCCAAAAAAGATCCTTCCCTAAAAAAAACAAAAAAACAACAACAGCTCTTAAAAATAATAGTTTTTGTAGTTTTAAATTTAATTGAGCAGTGTAAAAATATGCTTAAATGTATTTAATCCACAGGAATAGAGATTTAGACAGTTTCAATACCCCAAACTCCATGTTTTACTAAGGAAGGCAGCTTAATACCTTTTTGCTTGATTCCTTTGGCTTTTCTAAAGGCTCTCTGCTCACCGAGCTTGTTGCTTTGCTTTTCTTCTCATCGTCTTTTTCCTTCTCAACATTTTCTGTGAAATAATGAAGGAGAATGGTATTAATGCAAAATAATGAAATATGGAATGTGTTCCTTTATTGTGGGAATCTCACAAGGAAAATACGTGCATCTAGCATTTAAATTCAAGCAAGTGCTCTTCAACTCACTATTTAAAAATACTGTATTTATACAAATCTAATGCGGCAGCGAATCTAATGCGCACCCCATATTTGAAGCTTAAAATTATGAGGGAAAAAAAAAAAAAAAAAAAAAAAAAAAAAAAAAAAAAAAAAAAAAAAAGGGCGTTTGTATCGAATGTAAAGTGCATCAATGACAGAAAATAGGTGATAGGTATTTTATTTAAATTTATTTAATACAACAATGAATTTATTAGTATATATAAACCATCAGATTATAGAATTCAAAGTGCCCCATTGTTAGGTGACATTGTTAAAGAACAAAATTAGTGTTACGGCTGTTTTTTGCACCCTGTTGTTTTGATGATAACTTCCTTTGTTCCCTTCTCAGTAAAGTGTAGTTCCACGGCATATCAAACCAAATTGGCATCTCATCAGCATTGCCTGTTTGCCCCATTGATTTTTTTTCTTCCGAAGTGAAATGACATACCGTTGAAATGTTTGTAGTTTATCCTCAAAATCTGCAGGAAGCTTCTGGCACATTGTTGTATGGCATCTTAGAGATAAACCCATCCACTGCATGAAACGATCCACCCATCCACGACTAGCCTTAAACTCTTGTTTCAGAATACCAAGAACTTCAGCCTCCTCTTTAGTTTTCTTTCATATAGTGTCACTAGTCACAGGTTGCCCATTCTTCCTCCTTTCACACAATAATTCCAACACTTTTTCTTCAACTTCAGGATGTCTACACTTTTTCTTCAACTTCAGGATGTCTTCCTTTGCGAGGATCCGTAAATTTCTTCCTACTAGTTTTAGTAGCAAATAATGACAATTTCTGTTTTCGCCACAAGTGAACATTTCTCTCTGATACATTGAACTTCCTTCCTGCCTTTTTATTACCATTTTTTTCAGCATAAAGGATTACTTTACACTTTAAAGAAGCATCATAAGATGTTCTTCTCTGTTTGCCCTTGCCCTCCATATCGTAACTCAATAATAGGCCAATGATAAATGATCGGCTAGCTTGTCGCAAGTTTCTGGATGCAGGTTAACTCCAGCAATCCATTATGTCGTAATAAATGAAAAATTTGAATCAAGTTACTGGCATTCTATGGAACGGATTTGCACTCGAATCTAATGCGCACCACGATTTTGAATACTACATTTGGTAAAAAAAGGTGCACATTAGATTCGCGTAAATACAGTAACTTTGGACCTGTTTCAAAGCAACCTCTGAAAATGTCTAAAGTTTGCTTTTCAAAATACTGAAGCTTTGCCTATATGTTAATAGTGTGTGTTATACAACTGAAGAGACTTTAGTATTTAACGAAAACATTTGGTATAAGTTTTCTTAACAAAATCTTGATACTTTTTTCAGGGGAACAAAAACAAAACAATTATTTGAATGGAGAAATGATATTGGGAATCCATAAAAACAATCTCCTTGCATAAACAATTACACATAAACTATGAATTCAGTCATTCGACCATGGCAGTGTTGGATAGTTCCAGGCATGTAACTAATACAAATCGAGAAAACTGTGTACATTTTATTACTCTATAATATATCTTATAAGCAAAATTCTCCACTGCAGCCTGAGAAAGCCTTAATATTAGTTTCTTTCTTGTAACTTGCATTATTTTCCTACCAAAGAAAGATTTCTAATACTTTTATTTTAAGTATCCTTTAAATGATATTACTTTGTAATATTAACATAAAATTAATTTAATGAGAAAATAAAATTCCATAAAGAAAAATGAACTACTTTAATACACACTTTATATAGACATTCTAGGTTAAATACAGGTAAGGGAAACAAACTACTCAACAGAAGCTGTTTACTGCTTTTCATAGTCATTAAAAATACCTGATTATAACATTTAAATATCTTTAAAATAAAGAGAGTTGGAGGTTGTTACACTACATCACTAAAAGGTTCTTACTTTGAACACGTTTCAGGAGAACGGTTTGCTCCCATCGTCAGCTTGTTTCCAACTGATTTTGCCGGTTAGTGATGAAGAACCTTTTAGTGATGTACTACTGTAACAATCTTCAACTCTATTTTAAAAAGTATGACACATCACTTTTACTAGCTTCTCAATCTTCAAAATTAATTTAAATGTCTTATTTATGTTGTGGTCTTATTGGTCAATTTTCACTTGTTTTTCTGTGAAATTTCGGTAAAGCAATTACACATTGGCCTTTTTTTAAGAGACTGTGGGCTTGTATTATGATCTCCGGTTAAAAGCTGAGGTTTTCTAACTTGTAGTTACTGCTACCTGATGGTTAACCGGAATGCCCCGTATTACGAACACAAGGTAACTATAGAGTAGTTAACCTGTGAATTAGTAATTATAAAAGGTATAAAAAATAAAATTGCAATAGATATTATCAAAGCAACTGGAGTTTAAAAATTTGGTATGGTTGGCAACATTTTCGAGCGAGATTTCATGGCACCTAGGTGGAAACTTGTTACATAATATCTTTAAAATAAGCTTTCTGCTGTAATTTTCTCGAGTTCACCATCTGATTTCTGCATACAATAAAATCTAGGTTTGAGAACTTTCTTGATTAATATGGATCATTTCTGATGGCTGGATACATTCAGGAATGTAATAAAAAGCATACTTGTTAATATTACAATTTGTATAGGTTACGTAGCGGCACATTTCTAAGGGTTATGTCATTACTTTAATTCACATTTTAGTTAAATGCATTTCAGTACCTATGTTAAAAAAAGAATATTTGCCATTAATATAATTCTTGGAGGTAGTATAAAATAGGATAGCTATATGTGTAGTGTAGTTTGAAAATAAGTTAAAGCTTTTCGGAGTATTAGGTTATGTGAGATTATACTCTCAATATGATTTATGTTAATGGAAAAATATATTTTGCATATAATACAAGAACACGTTGGTAGTGGAGAATGCTGGAGTCTCTTTTGATTCTAACATATGCTAACACGTATTGCATTAGTGTTGCTGTTAGAACATTCAAAACTAATTAGAGCAGGAACAAAATGGTTCACCTGATGTACATTACTATCGTACATATTTTATTTCTGCAGGGGCTTGATGGCATGGAGGTATTAGCGTAAGGCTTACTCCACTACATTGAAATTTGTGACGGTTATGTTTAAGAAACAATTTCGACAAGTGTGTTGAGTTAAAAAGAGACTATTAACTCAGGAAGAGATTGTGATACTGCTATACATTATTACAGAGCATAATGTGATAGAAAATAGAGTCATAGTTCAATTTTCATTAACCTGAATCATTTCCCAACTTCCTAATCCCTTTCCTCGAATTTCTTTTTCCTATAATCTTATTCCTATTATATAAATAATGTCTGAGCATTCACCTTGGCATACTACAAAAGGAATAATGAAGGGCTTTCACTAGATTAAAATATTTCAGAATATTAAATTATATTCCTGTTAACACAGTCTGTGAAGTATGAATGAAGTTATTAATAAATGCTTATGTTTAGAAGAAAACTTTCACAAACAAACAAAAAATGGAAAGCCTATGTTAAGTGTCTAGGATTTTGCAGTTAATGTACTGTTGTAGATTAGTGTAGAAATATGTTGGGTGATTTCAGAGTATTAACTTATATGGATTTTGTTTACGGCTTCTTATAGGTTAGTAGGAAATAGGACCTTTTGGAATATACAGTTAAATTTCGCTGTTATTTCATAAAGGTTACTTGCAAAATATGTTAGACGCACAAACATTGGGTTAATATGAGTTACATTATATATTTAAGCAAACATTACTGTCATTCATGTTAAAAAAAGAAAATAAAACTATATGCAAACTATATCTAAGAACAATGCTGGAGTTATTATGCAGCAGAAATGCAATAGAACTTAAAGGACCCCAGTGCAACTTTCAACAATCTTATAACGTTTACGAAATTCACCCTCGTTACAAACCTGGAAATTACTCTTTTGGAAGTCTACTTATTTTGGCTTTCCTCCTATTATATACATATTGCTCTAATATTTTGCCTTGGAATCTATCAATGAGGCCAAAGGTATGCATTTTTGTATGGTTACCTCCAAGTTAATACCCTAACTGCTACCTGAGGTGGCAGTTTATCGCTAAGAATAACTCCCAGTTAGCTGTTAACTGAATGTTGTAATACGAAAATTTGCCCTGACTCCCAGTTAATTTCTAACCGGAAACTCAGCCGGAGATCGTAATACAGGCCCTGTATTTCTCTGCTTAGTAGATTTTTGAACCACAAATAATCAAGAGCAATAGGTTCTGGTATTAGCATAAACCTAAGTTCATAACTATAGAATTCCTCTCAGAAACACAATGATTTCCATTTAATCTAAAGATGGAGAAGAGACAAAATTAGAGTTTATGTAATCACTTGTTTAAACATGAAGATTACCAGGGTCACAGAAAACAAAGCATTTGAAAGATGAACAGCAAAAACAAGTCCTTCATAAACTAGCTCATTGTAAATGGATATGTTTAAAATGTTAATTAAAATACACTTCCTGGTGGCTGATACAAAATAACACTTTGTCTTACCTAAAGGACTGGCATCTTCACTTTCTTTAGAAGGTATTTCTCCATCTTCAATGGTGTCATCTTCTGGTGTAACTTTTGCTCTTTCTGTAGTCAGCACTACTGATTTGCTTGCCACATCACGTTTAATTGCCTTGCCATCTTCTTCTTTATCTGATCCAGCACCATCCATAGTTTCATAATCCAGGGCGTTATAATCCACTGGTCCCTTAACTTCACCTTCTTCTATTTCTCCATCTTCATTATCTGCTGATTTATCATCTCCTTGAATGTCATCATCGCATTCCTTCTGTCGGCTTACCCTAGAGAAATATTTTATGTCAATCTCTTATTTTTCTAATATATTTACACTCCTGGGCTGTAACTTGGTATTAACTTAAAAATTGATAAAGTAACCTCCACCCATATGCCCTTTATTTTATAATTTTTATCAGAACTATTTAAAACTACCATCATATATGTCCTTACAGATATGCCACATGTAAGCTAAGGTTGGAAAGGTAGAATCAGACTGAAAAATTCAATGCTGTAGCTGGAATTTGAACCATGAATCTAGTTTTCCGTCAGCTGGGGAATTTAATGTTTTATGTTGCCAAGGTAGCTCAGTCGGTTAGAGCAACAGCACAGAAAGCTATAGATACATGGTTCAAATCTCAGCTGTAGCATTGAATTTTTTTAGTCTGATTCTACCTTTCCAACCACTATATGATTAGGAAATAATTGCTCTAATATTATAAAAATTACAAAAAAATAACTAAAAGAGAGTTATTTTTGTGCAGAAAGTTTGTAATAAAGAGGAGACTACTATCAAAGTTATCCTGCATACAGTGCTTGTTTATATGAGAGGTTTTCCTTTTGTTTTGAAACTGCAATTCTTTGAAGCATGTCTCAGCAATCTCTGCAACCCCAAGATCATCTCTTGACAAAGCTTTAACTTCAATTTTGCTTCTTCAAACAGCTTGTTGATACGGTAATTTGTATCACAAATTACTTAAATGTAAATAATGATTGTAATATGAATATGTATTTTTATGTGACATTGATTTCAGATGTTTATTAATTGTAATTATTATTGGTAAATAATAATATACGGCTTTACTGAAACTGTCAATAATAACGCAATAATGCAGCGATGGGGTGAGTTGTTTATCATTACCGGGAACAAGGAAGTTACGTAATGTTTCGCGCCTTTTCGGTAGAAGCTTCTAGAACATTTCCTAAAGCAATATGTATTAGTGGTTTTCATTGGATATTAAAATAGACGCTAATGTTGGCGCGTTTTATTAGCCAATAGCAGTTCATTTATAATCTTTAGGCATGTCGAGGAGTGGGAGTATATAAGCCAGGTCCGAGGTAGAGCGCCCCCCAGTTCAACAGAATTCTCAACACACTACACGTCGGTCTATCAGTTCATCGTCAGTCAGTCCTTCAGTTCGTCAAGTTACACGCAGCATAATTACGAGAATTATTATAAAGTTAATTCTACACAAAGTTGAAATACATAGTTAAAAGTGATAAGTAAGAAGTTATTACAAACAGTTTCAGTTTGGCGAGTATCTATCTCAATATGTAAAAAGTGTTAGTGAACGTGTTCGACAATAAAAGTTATAAAACCAATTTCTTCATCAGTATCATTTCTGGATAAAAGATTCCTTTCCGATTCACACCCTTACATAGAGATACATGTCCTACCAAGATAAGATGATAGCTAGCCGGAGGACAATATACAAAACTTTAAATTCTTTCGGAAACTAATTGATGCAAATTGCTAACGCCAGAGGGAGCTACGAACCAGACAAAGGAGTGACGTCACAAGATGGCTTCAACTCACATGAAGTCAACACAACCTTAATACCGCATCAAATTGGCTTCCAAACGTGGGGCTAACTAACAAACACAAACACAAATTACGTAAACAAGCATCGATCGTTGCATATTGGCTCCCAAACGTGGGGCTACAATTAATGTTAAATAAATACAACATTAATACTACTTCAAATTGGCACCCAGAACGTGGGGCATAGTGACCAGGAAAGGATCAACATAACCAGGAAGGAATGAATGGAGCAGTGAAATGATCTACAAGACGCAGATTGGACATCGTAATTCCGAGATTACGAGGCAACTGGGAAATTCAAACTACAGGACAAGAAGACTACGCAGTTTCATCGAAGCGACATACAAACCTAGGAGAATGGGGCAGAAAAGCTGGACATCAAAGTAACATCAACAGACAGCATCACAAAGGTTAGAGTATCTTAATTTTTTTTTTAGAAAAAAAAGGGTAAATAAATGTTACTGAGGAGTGGTAGGATAATAAAAACAATGGCTGCTAGTAATACAGAAGAAATAATTATGGAGGGAGATAGTGTAACAGTTAGCTGTGATTCAATACAGGTTATAGAAAGAAGCCCAGACTTTTTAGGATTTGAGGATGAAAATGTTAGTACAGAAAGTGAGAATAGAATAGCAGGAAATGTTAATCTTGATACTAGTATGATTATGGAAATGCTGAAAAAGTTGAATGAGAATAATGAGAAATTAAGGGAAGATCTTAGTAAGGAAATAGATCAAAATAGGGAAGATATTAGTAAGAGTATTACAGATCAATTAAGGGAAGATATGCAAAAGAATAATAGGGAATTGAGGGAAGATATTGGTAAAAGCTTAGAACAAAACAGGAAATCAATTGAAAGTATTGGTAGGAGGAATGAGAAATTAGAGCAAACAGTAGATCAAAGCAGTGAAGAAATTGAAAAGAAAGTTATGAAGTTAGATAGTAGTATGCCAGAAATGAGAGATGAAAATGAGGAAGTAATAGAAAGTGAGATAGGAGAAATTTCAAAGAAAATGCTAGGCATGAGCAGGGAAATAGGTAACAAAGAAGGTGAGGTTAATACTAAAAGTGAGGTTAATGTAGAATGTACAGAGTTAGGAAGTCAAATGAGTAGTATTTCAAGTGAGATAAGAGAGATAAATGAGGTTAGGAATGTAGATGTAAATGAGGCGCAAGTTAATTTCAGAGGGGAAATATCAGAAGTACAAAATGAGTCAGTAATGCAAAGAAATAAATTGTGCCAAGATATTCAAAATGAAAACTCCAGTCCAGTACAGTTTAGTACAGATTTGTCAGAGTATTCTAAAAGTAAAGAGATAGCAGAAGAATTGAAAATGAAAGTTGGTAAAAGATGTATTGTTCAGGAAGCTTTAGGTTGTTTTCAAATGGTATCATGTGATGAAATTTCAAATGAATACAAGAGGTTATTCATGAACAAAAATTTGAAGGTTAGGTTACGGCTACGAGTAATGTTTAGCCACATACAATTTGATCCAGGAGGGTAAATAGCAATGTGATGTAAAGTAAATGCTGGATAGTTAAAGATGACTTGCAGAGAAATGTATTGGAACGTAAGAGGGTTAATTATTTATATGTCATTTGAAAAGAGAAGTAAATTATTAAAAAAAAAAAAAAAAAAAAGAGAAATGTTTATTAAAAAAAAAAAAAAATTTAATTTTTTAGTAACTGTAACAGTATTTGAAAATTAAGAATGTAAAGATTTAAACTTAATATGATATTAAAGTAAAGTATATAAATACTATTCCAAGAGTTTTGTTAAAATAAAGTATAAAATAACAAAAAAAAATTGGTAAATATAATTAAAAATAATTGAAACAAATACTTATGTAGCAAACAGAAAATGTGAAACAGTACTTAGATTTAAGAAATTTAAATATATGTAAAGGGTGAATATTTTGGTAAATATGTGTAATAATTACAAAAAAATCTTAAATGTATAAATTTTTGTTAACAACTTAAGAAAGTAAACAATTTGGTAGCAGTGATTAAATAATTTAGGGTAAAGTATTTGCTATAAAAAAAAAATTGTGATGTCAGATTAATATCTAAATTAATTAAACCAGAGCCAGTAAGTAGTGGCAAGATAAAACATATGTCGTGTGTTAAATGCGTGTGAAGTGTAAAAGTGAAAGTGATAGCGTGTGTTCCAAGATTTAGGAGACTAAAAACCCAATTATCAAATTTCCAAACAAGCTGTAAATATTTATAATTATGTTTCTAGTGGGGCATATGATACGGTAATTTGTATCACAAATTACTTAAATGTAAATAATGATTGTAATATGAATATGTATTTTTATGTGACATTGATTTCAGATGTTTATTAATTGTAATTATTATTGGTAAATAATAATATACGGCTTTACTGAAACTGTCAATAATAACGCAATAATGCAGCGATGGGGTGAGTTGTTTATCATTACCGGGAACAAGGAAGTTACGTAATGTTTCGCGCCTTTTCGGTAGAAGCTTCTAGAACATTTCCTAAAGCAATATGTATTAGTGGTTTTCATTGGATATTAAAATAGACGCTAATGTTGGCGCGTTTTATTAGCCAATAGCAGTTCATTTATAATCTTTAGGCATGTCGAGGAGTGGGAGTATATAAGCCAGGTCCGAGGTAGAGCGCCCCCCAGTTCAACAGAATTCTCAACACACTACACGTCGGTCTATCAGTTCATCGTCAGTCAGTCCTGCAGTTCGTCAAGTTACACGCAGCATAATTACGAGAATTATTATAAAGTTAATTCTACACAAAGTTGAAATACATAGTTAAAAGTGATAAGTAAGAAGTTATTACAAACAGTTTCAGTTTGGCGAGTATCTATCTCAATATGTAAAAAGTGTTAGTGAACGTGTTCGACAATAAAAGTTATAAAACCAATTTCTTCATCAGTATCATTTCTGGATAAAAGATTCCTTTCCGATTCACACCCTTACATAGAGATACATGTCCTACCAAGATAAGATGATAGCTAGCCGGAGGACAATATACAAAACTTTAAATTCTTTCGGAAACTAATTGATGCAAATTGCTAACGCCAGAGGGAGCTACGAACCAGACAAAGGAGTGACATCACAAGATGGCTTCAACTCACATGAAGTCAACACAACCTTAATAATGATAATGTTGCCAGTTTTAGTATAAACATAGACATGAAAGCTAATGGTGTAGCAGAGATAGCAACCATTGATATGCTATTTTTTAAAAAGTGTGTCACCTGTATAGCCCCCTTTTAATACGGTCATTCTGGGGGCTTTGACTTCAGAAACAACTTTTGGTGTTAGAACTTTGACTGTAAGTTATAATTGGATTTTTATTCATTTACACTGTAACACATTCACTCCCAGACTCTGCAAAGGGAGGTAATAATTTTAATTAAAGAACATTTTCTCATACCCCAGCTGCAAATCAAACCTAAGACCTCTGGGTTGAGAAACCAGAATGCAGATCACTTGATCACAGAGATAATAATATGGTAAAGGGTCACTCTGAAAGTTTTGAGAATGGGCAACAATGAATTGTGGTAAGCCAAAAACATCTTCCTAACTTTAATTTGAAGTTCAGATAGTAATGTGTGCAGACCTGGTGCACTCCAACAATGTGCAGCATTTGCACTTTTATGTATGTGTATGCAGGTGTTGCTACATCATACGCTAGAATGATCTCAAGCAAGAGCATTTCCACGTTATGGGGGGTTTAAGGGGGAGAGAAAGCCTTGAAAGACTGCATCGAGCATTTGGGGATCTTTGCTCTTTGCAATCCAAGATTTATCAATGGTTTGCAAAGTTTAGAAGAGGAAGAGATTCCTTCAAAGATGAAGACTGCACAGGAAGGCTGACTACAGCAACAACAAATGAAAACGTGATGAAAGCAGAGTGCATGTTGCGGGAAGATCATTGTTGCACATATCAGATTCAAGAAGCCCCAAATATTGGATTGACAGCAGTGAACACTATTCTTAAAGAAAAACTTCACATCAATAAGCTCTACAGTCGTTGGATCCACTACCAATTCACAAATGAGTGCCAGGAATTGATAGAAAAATTTGATTGGGGAAGTTCCAAAAAACATATTTAACATTTTAACAGATGATGGAAGTTGGATATGCCAGAAAGTTCCAGAAGCTAAGTGACAATCATTGGTCTGGGTCTTCCCAGGAAAAGATTCTCCCACAAAGCATGCATCCTAAGACTGGTCCGAGTGGAATTTTGTTGCAGCACGACACCTCTGCCCATACTGCATTAGAAACAACCTAATCTCTGCAGGAGTCATATGTTTGTCCCATCCTTCCTCCCTACAATTCAGATCATGTCACTTTATTCTACTCCCCAGTACAAAAGAAAAAATTCAAGATCAGGTATTTGAATCGTGTAAAGCTGCAGTAGCTGCTTACAAAGAATGTATTTGCATTCTCTCCAAAAAAATGAGTTTGACATTTGAAAAGTGGTTTAAAAGGATGAGACATATTGAATGCAATGGAGAATACTTTGAAAAGATGCAATGATCAGATCTAATTTTTAAAATTTTATTGCCACCATTCCCAAAACTTTTGCAGCAACCCTCGCACTGTGTTTACAAATTACTGGGTACATTTTTATAAAATAACTAAGAGTGAATATAAGTACTATAAGCGCAACGGTTACATGTATGTTGAAATATTGTACACTTTAAGTAAGTATTCTTTATAAAGATACATTTTGAAAGCTGTGCAAAATCTGTAGAAACTTTTCATGTAAAATTCAAAATTGAATGATGTTTCTGCAGATGTTATTAATTTAAAATGATTACATGCAACACTGTTTGCACCACTTCTATGGGGAGTATAGCTGTACCTATTTGCTTGCCAGCATTATCAGAGCTTGTAAAGGCTAAATGTCAGCAAAATATTTGGCTGTGCACTACACTAAGAATTTAGAACTGTGGATGGGTTGATGGTGGAGGACTGAAATGCTCCCATCATAGGCAAGATTGCGGTGCTCAGTAAAACAATATAGCTTAGCTTTGGAACATTAATTTGGTATGGGAAATGAAACACATTACATTACATTGTTGCAATGTGTCTGAAAACTGCTTTCTACACTATTGTACAATGAGAAGTTTAGTTTTCCTGCCCTGGCAATTCTCTCCCTACCTCGCTTTGGTTGTTGTGGTGGTGGTAGGAAGGTCTTGGCCAAACCTCTGCACTTTTATCTTCCCAGTTACATAAAACTATGCACTGAACCAAAAGAATTAGTGATTAATGCAATGAGTTACTTCTGTTTATAAATTATATGCCTCAATAGTGCTGTAACAACAACTTTTTACCAACTGGTGCTTTTACTGATTGTAATACGATTAAATTCAGGTTGTGCCAATAATAAATGGTTATTTGTCTGCTGTTTTCTAAAATCTGTCTCAAACACAACAATCCTTTTTTAAGCATGAGAGGGAAGAAAGAGAGAGAGACAGACATTGAGACAGAATGCTCTTAAGCTGCTGATTGGTGAAGGGAAGTTCATCGGTGTTTTCTTTTATTTGTTTTTGCACAATAACCGCCTTCAAGAAGTACAGCACTGTGAGTAGTTTTCAAATCACTGCTGAGCATGAATTAGTTTTGGAGAGAGAAAAGTCTATAAATGTTTAGATTCATTTCTCTATATCTTGTATGTAAGTACATCATAGCTCGTGGATTCTGAAAGGATTGCTTACAATAGAGATATACATAATCATAGTGACATAGATTAAACTGAAGATAAGCACAGTTATACCATTAACTTATTGTTAAATAATATGCAGCCTAACTTTGTATTATTAAACAGTTGTATAACACAAACATAAGTTTTATCCCTATACCATACAGTCCTCTAACAACAAAGTAGTCTTGCGAAGAATGCTGATTCAGATGCTATTGTTATTGTGCAGAGTTGCTTCTCATATTTAAGATTATATTTCCTACACCTCTCACATACTTTGCAAGCCCAGAACACTGGTATGCAATTTAAAAGCAGTCAGCTTATCATGGAGCAGGCCTGTCAATCTGCTGAAATAAAACAGCCCAAGCAAACCTTAAGTGGCAAGAGGCAAATGGGTGTCCATTGTTTCACGACGCTTAAGAAAGAAACCCCGAACTGTAACCTCATGCCACTACACAATAATATTAATTCTGTAACACACAGATTTAACAAGGTACTGGCAATGTCTTACTCAATTTCTCAAGAAGTTAGTGCTGCTGCAGCTAGTGTTGCAAAGTGTTATCTGCACACGGATTTGTCATGTGCTTGAGTCCACTCCTCCTTGTTGTTTACAAAGGATTGTTCTTGTCCGAGATAGAGTATAGGAAATGTATTATCATGAAATATGGTCAATGCAGCTAAGACATTGATTATATATTTGGAGGAGGATTTTCTTCTGTAGCACATGATTGTCAAAGTAAATGTACATTGGAGAAAAGTAATAAATACATATGAACAATTATTAATTTTAGATCGGAAGACATAGTGAAAAGATTAAGTATAATATGTAGAAATGGTTGCAAATATACAATTTCACTAAAATAGGTTCAATACCTCAGAACTAGTTTCGAGGAATCACTTCCTCATCATCAGCTGATTGAACCTATTTTAGTGAAATTGTATATTTACAACCATTTCTACATATTATACGTATGAACAAACTTACTTATGAGTACCTTACATCAAACATTATGACTAAAGTACAGCTCAGTCATGCTATTTTACTTTATGCAATTAACTAATTGTACAAAACCTAAAAATTTATCAGAATTATGGGCCTCAGGGGCTATGTGGATCATGATGGCATTTGTAGAAACTACAAGGAAATTAAGTTGTCTACTGAAAAAAAAATATACACTAAAATATTCTTACATTTGTTCTGCTGACTCCTTGTTTTCTGGACGCACTCGCTGCTGCTCTAATTCTCTTTCTAAGTGACGCTTTTTCCTCTCCTCCTCACGTCTCTTTATCTCCTCCTCTCGCTTTTTTCGTTCTCTTTCCATTTTCTGTATATTTGAAAAATAAGAAAAAATGCTTTTAATCTACTATCATACAATTTTCTTTTATTTCTGCAGAAATTGAAATCCCTAAATAAATGACCACAAAAAGCTGTTTCTTTTGTGTATAAAAACATTTTCATACGTGCTTTATACAATGTGGTTTTCTTTTTAATATCCAAGCTTATTTTCTTATCCTGTTTTTATATTTAGTACCGTAAGGTATATTTTTATTGCCATGGGTGATAAATGGAAAGAACCAATATTGATACATGTATAATATTATACTTGCAACAGCTAGCAGCTTAGGGCAATGCAACAGCTAAAATTCACAATTTTCTTTCTAGAAACCTTTTATTTCTTATTGAGATATTTTTCTAATTGAGGTTAATCACTTTTGATGTGCTAATACAAAAGGTGCCTTTTATCAAAGAATTTATTACATCTGCCTAATTTATTTTAAACTTGAAAAACCAATATAAAGAAATTGTTGTGCAGGCATTGATTAAATTTAATTAGTAAACGAGAAGAACACTGTTTTCTGTAATGTTATTGAATTTTTCAATTTTACTAATATGAATTATGAAAAATATTTACTTTCAAATTAGGCACTTAATATTCTTTAACAAATTCACAACAAATTTAACTGCATTAACATCTGAAACTCTTATAAAAATTTCAAGCATGTAAATTAACTGTGGTATTCAGAGCATTTTAAATAGTGTAAAATTAACTTAGAGCTTAACAATGTACTCTTATCAAATGGCACATACCATTTAAATGTCTGTTTGTAGCTTTAAAAATGTAATAGTGAACGGTGTAATATGAAAGTATAAAAAGAAACCACCAATTTGTGCCATTGGGTGCCAAATTTTACAAAGCATTGCCTCAATATGCATGATTTTGCTAGATTACGTTTATCAACAGAAATCTAACAAAAGGAGATTTAAATAATGTTTTAGTAATTTCTAATAATTTTTGTATGCAGGATTTTTTTGCTTGCTGTTTCTGAGGGCAATATGACCGAAGAACAAGCAATAAACTTCACACATGCTGGGACAAATTTTCTGGTTAACCTCCTGTAAAAAGGAAAAATTACCGAGGATTTAAGACCAAAGGAGATTCTGGCTGACATAGATCAAATATACGAACAAAATGCAAACCAGATAAGATATATAAAGTGCTGAATTAAAAAAATCATCGGGAACGAAAGCAAAAAGAAACACAGCCATATTGTCAGAATTTCAATATATTTTGCAGATCAGTAGATTGTGTTTGATCAATGGAAGAATGTCACCTGTACTGCTATGTTAGGAGCTAAGCTCCTTTGAAAAATATCTTTATATAAATTCCTTTCCAGTTCTTGTGGCATACACCAAATCCAGATGCTAATTTGGCAAATATTCTCCTTCCCTCTCCTTGTTTCTGTAATTGTCATTCTTTGTATTCCCCAAAACTCATTCTTTTCATGTTGAAGTGCTTGATTTTATGTCTTATCATCTGCCCACTCTTTGGTGCCATACTATATAAGTTAACTGGATACACACAATAGCTCGCCATGTGCTCTTAGCCATACTAACAGCATTCAAACAATAGTGAATTACAATTGGAGAGAAAGGCACTTGTCCTTCAACAGAGAGTCCGCTAATGATCTAGCAGTTGATGCACTTAAACACAAACAAACCAGAGAGTATCACAATGTCATGGATACTATAACTGGCGCAAAACTTCTGGAATCGTAACCTTGATTGCCAACCCAGCTGCCGAGCCTAGGAATGGTTTATGTTTAGCTTAATCAACGAAAGCGATATAACACCTTTGCTTACTCACAGTGTGTAACACACAGTCTGCATAGAAAGTGTCCGCATCTTGTAATTTCAAAGGGAGCAGTACATAAATAATGCTTATTTTATATTTGTGATATTTATAAGCATGGCTCCTACGTTTTCAAAGTTAAATGGTAAGTTATTACGTAATCAAAGCAGGGAAATAATTGCAAATGTCGACTTCATGAAGCAAGAAGCAGAGATGAAGGAAGAAAATATATGTTTACCCGATTTCCACAAAAGCCTTAAGAGAGTGAAAGAAAGAGTAGCCAAAGCAACTGGTGTTTCACTGAGTTCCCCAGAGTTCTCAAAGATAAGAAAAAACATATCGATGAAAGAGTACCATTTTACACACCTGTGAAGAAACATAAGGTCCCTAAACGTATTACAGAAATAGACGATTTCGACAAATGCGTCATTTGGCGCACGATTCACAATTTCTATGTGGAAGAAAAAACTGTGCCAACAATAAGCAGATTGCTCATCAATCTGAAAGATGTCATAAATGTTCAAGGTGGTGCTACAAGTCTCAAATCCCGGCTATGGCACTGAATTTTGCAGTCTGATACTAACTTTCCAAATGACTATAATTTTATATGTACTTACATGAGCATAAATTTTCAAGATGCTGCTACAAATCTCAGAAAAATTACAAAAGATTTAGGGTTTAAGTGGAAGAAAACGAAACCAAATAGAGTTCTAATAGAAAAGCACGACATACGATCTCAGCTGGAAGAGTACCTTACTCAGAGGTACAAATTAGAGGGCCAAACTATAGTATATGAAGATGAGTTGTACATACACAGCAGTCATACATCTAAAAGTTGAAGTGACGATAGCGAATTAGGTTTTCAGGCACCTATTGCCAAAGGGCAAATACTTATTATCGTTCATGCTGTTCGTTCCAAATGCCCTTCTTTTACAAGTCGCAATAAATAACAGGAGATTTTCATCAAGAAATGAATACAGAAAATTACATGAAGTGGATCAACACCATGTTGATACCTAATATGCCTGCTGGGTCTATTCTGGTTATCGAGAATGCTTCACAATGTGGTAACACTCAAATTGACAAACAACCTACCTCAAATTCCTTGAAAGGTTGCTTAGGCATAATATAGCTTTTGATGAAAGCATGAGTAAAACAAACATAACTTAGTTAAAGCCAACAAATCCCTTCAGAAGTCATAACTCATAATACTTGGCCAGATATTAATACATCGCCAAAATGTATTTAGACTGCCACCGTATCACCCAGATCTAAACCCAATCGAATTAATCTTGGCTGATGTCAAAAACTGGGTGGCCTGCAGAAATATCACTTTTAAACTAAAAGATGTGGAGCAGTTATGTCGCCAGCGATTTGCAGAAATTGGAAGGCCAGAATGGGAAAGTGTATATCGACATGTTGAATAAATAGAGAATCATTATTTCAAAAAATACGGAATTGCAGAAAATCAATTAGAAAAAATTCTCATCCAGGATAATGGTGCAGAAAGTAGCGACTGCAGTGATGGCGGCAATGATGTGAGTGATTCCGCAGAAGAGGAAGGGCTGTCAGGTGTGGAAGAACTGGAGGCAGATGGTTGACAGTGTTTTTATATTAAGGGCATTTTACAGTGGTGGATTTAAATATACTGTATATAACTATAAGTTTATCGTGTAGTGCAGTGCATAACCGGTGTGCGGAAATTTGACAATGACTGTCCCACGCACTCCTGCAGCATGCAGACGACCGGTCACCTCCTGATCTGGTATGTAACTCGCTTCATAGCTGTCATTAAGATTTTCACGTGTCTAGAACTGTTGCGCCAGTTATAACTGCAACTATCAGATAGCTCTGTTAGTGCTGTATCCATTAGCAGCATTACGTACCTGAGAGTTTCTTGCACTCTCTTCCCTCCAATGGACACTAACCCTTAATGCTGTCACAGCAAAATTGCAATACAGTCTTGTCTCATTATATTACCAAGGACAACTTAGCCAGAATAGAGCTATAAAAATACTTCAATTCTGTGTCAGCTAGTTTATAAAAAGACCACCTCACACAATTCTTTTAAAAAGATCTGATGAATTTTCTAACTTGTTGGTGTAATTAACAGTAATTGAATTAATTTTGAAGATTGAGAAGCTAGTAACAGTGATGTCATAATTTAAAATAGAGAGAGTTGAAGGTTGTTACACTATATCACTAGTGTTCTTACTTGAACGCGTTTCGGGAGAACAGTTTGCTCCCGTCAGCATGTTATCAACTGATTTTGGCGGTTATTGTCTGGGGAATGTGTGTGGCTAGTGATGTTCTCTGGTACTGGGCTGATGAACCTCCAAAGGCTGCTGGGTGGCGGTAGTTCGAAATTCATTAGGTGATTGCTGTGTTTGACGATATGTATTTTTTTCCTAGATGTCCAATTCATTGGTGCTGTTGATTGGTTTTAAGAGTTTTATGATTTCATGGCTTGAAGACCAGAAATGATGTGCTACTGCTGATTTATCCATCTGTTTTTGGTAAATGCATCTCATATGCTCTTTAAGTCTTATTTCAAGATTTCTTTTGGTTCTTCCTATGTATACCAGGTTACAGTCATTACAAACTATTTGATATATATCAATGGATTTATCATTGGGGATAGGATCTTTTGTTCTGTTGCCTAGTAGTTTCTGTATATTGTGGTTATTCTGTGGAGACAGGGTGATGTATTTCTTGAAAGTCCTTTGAAATTTATGATGTGTCCAAGGGTGGTAAGTGAACTTCCTATATGCTTGTGGTTTTTGTTGTCTAAGTAAAGTAGTCGTTTGTTGGATGTATTTCTGTCTTTCAAACTTTTTTTATCTTCTTATCTATTGTTTCTTTCTGGTATCCATTCATGGTGGGCTATGTGAATAATGTGTTGGTATTCTTTCTGGTGTTCATCTTTCTCCAATGGTATATGTACCAACCTGTTTGTAACACTATTTAAAATTGCATGTTTGTGGATTGTAGGTATTGTTTTTAATATAATTTTCTGTGTGAGTCGGTTTCCTGTAAATGCCAAATGTTACTTTGTTGTGTGCATTATTTCTGATGATCCTAATGTCTAGGTAAGGTAATTGGCCATTTTCTTTTTCTATTGTAAATTTTATAGATCTTTGTTGTAAATTCAATAATTTCAAAGCATCTTCTGAAAGTTTTTTGGAACAATAGCAAAAATATCATCTACGTACCTATACCAGGTTTTTAATAGATGTGGAAAAGATTTACTAATATGGCATTCAAAATGGCTCATATATATAGTTCTGCTAAAAATGGTGAAAGGGGGTTTCCCATAGTTAGGCCTGTGGTTTGTTTAAAGATTTTGTTATGGAATGAAAAGAAATTCTGGTCCAGACATAATTTTGTTAGTTTTAAGTAATCTTCTGTTTGTGCTCTAGGTGTGCCATTGTTTAATATCCAAGTTTCTAGGAGTGGTAATAATTTTTTTTTTGATATGCTTGGGAAGAGTGCAGTGACATGAAATGATACCATCATGTCTGTGGGTGATATATTTATATTTGAAAGGTGACTGGTTAATTCTAATGAATTTTTTATACTTAAACTTTTGAACACAGGCATGGAGTCGAAGGAATTTGAAAGCCATTTTGCTAGTTTATATGTGGGAGAGTTTATGTTGTTCACTATGGGCCTCATTTTGTTGCGGAGTTCGTGTATTTTTGGTAATGCATATAACCTAGGTATGGTTTAACTCTGGATTTTTCGACTGTTGTTAATGTTTTGGTTTCTATCAATATGTTTTGGAGTGAATTGGTGTATTCTTTTAATGGATTCTTGTTGATTTCTATGTACTCTGGGCTATGTAGTAATTGCATAACCCTAGTTTCATAATCTTCTTGGTCATGTGTTTCCTTTGTCTGTTTTGGTGTATACTACGGGCTTTGATTTCAGAGATTTGATAATTTGTTGATGTAGTATGTAGTGGTATTTTTGGGCTTTTATCTGGTCCAATATTGGTTCACACTGTGATTTTATTATTCTCTTATCATCTGTTACGTGATTGGAGGGTATTTCGACATCAGCAATGAAGTTTTCTTATCTTTGGTGAGGTTTATACAGGTTTTTAGGCCATTGTTCAAAACAGATAACTCGGTGCTAGCAAATGATTCTTTTGAGAGGTTAACTACATATTGACCTGTTGTGGGTTCATTGTTCTGGTTGTGTTTATATGTTGCCTTCATTTTAGTGATGTAGTGTAACAACCTTCAACTCTCTCTATTTTAAAGTAATTGAATTATTTTTGTCAGTGTTCTTGACAGCATAAAGATGTTCATCACATGTTAAACTGTTGCATTGTGAATCTGTTTTCCATGATCACTTTAATTTAGCAACATATACAACACGTCACCATCTATTGCAAATCCTCATCAAATCCAGAAGCAGTTTATTTTAAAGTAAAACTTAGAAGGCTTTATTTGCAACATTTCTGGTGCACAGTTTAAATAGCAACAGATGTTTTTTTTCTTGACCCAAAGAAACCTATATTGCTGCCATAAGAAGTTTAGATTTAATTGAGGACATCACCCGAATAAAAGCCCATGCATATATAGGCCCTTTGTCTGAAAATCACAAGGAACTCCCCTTAGTATTTTGTCTAAAACTTTTATAACTCTAGAGGCATTAGATTCAGCAATAGAAGGGGTTGTTTAATTACATCACATAATAGAGTACACCACCTGCTGCAATGAGTGGTTACATTCAACTGTCCATAGCAGTCAGTGGTATTTTTGTCTTGCAGCTGTTTGTACCAGGAAATTAGTAGTCAATATGCCTATGCTGTTCGTACTAGATAAAGTGTATAATGCCAAAAAACACAGGTAGGGGAAAAAAATTGTAGAAATAGTGGAAAGTCATATATGACTGCTCTAGGCAAGCACAACGAAGGAAAAATTTTTGCAGCACCTGTGATACAGTGTTTGAAGAACTGCATACATATGATTTCCAAAAATGATGAACTTCTATTTTAAAAAATGTTTGGGATATGGGCATAAAAGTGAAGAAGATAATTTCCTCACTTCATACCTCGAGAGGATTAATTGTAAAACTAAGTTTATCCAGCCAGCAAGAAATCTAGAACTTTTATGGAAATACAGCATATACATTAGCGGGAGAATGAAACAGTATATTTACTGGAGTTATCTCATAAGAATTTTGCAAATCTCAGTAAAAAGAATTCGTGTTTTGCAAAATAAACTGGTTTCAGGCAATGTCCTTGATGATAGGAGGGGTATACATTCAAATCGATCCCACAAAATTAATCACAATATGGAAATTAGTCTTGGAACACGAACAGTCTACCTCACATTACTTGCATTTTAACACGGTTAAAATATTTTGAGAGTGCTGACTTGACAGAAGTTATACATGTCCTTTAAAGAATTCTTTCAATCAAGGACCAGTGGTGTATTGAATCCACTTACAAGAGGTGGAATAGTCTTATTTTCCTAAAAACCCTGGTAAACCTAGCATTCTACAGAGGGCGAGCCTCTTTTCAACCATCCGACTAGCCTGCCATCTCGTGTCAGCCAGTTCCTCCATATCTTCCACCTTGCAGTCTGCATCAATCTATATGTGCTAAAAACAGTGTTTTTCCTCATCTAGAAGAGTCAGCGTGCTTTATCCGGGAATGCTAATTGTTACTACTGTTGTTATTGTTGTTGTTGTTGTTATTATTATTATTATTATTATTATTATTATTAATGCAGTGTATTAAAATGGGAGTATTATGGCGCTCAATAGCTCTAAAGTTTATTGCAGAACTATAAAACGCCAAGCTAGAGAAATAGTAGTAAATGTATTGAAATTTATGCGACAGAAAGCCGATGGAAAGAATCTTGTAATCCCTGCGAATAAGGTTAGTAATGCAGCTGCAATGGGTATTTTGTTATCCACCATTAAGAAAATAATGTAGGAGATGATTGATGTACAGTGGCTCAGTTTCTTTGTTCAGTACTCCAAAACGGAACAAAAACAGGCACAAACCTTCCACTGATTTTGATACGTGTATAGTTCGTAGGACTATAAATGAATTCTACATCCATGAAAAGAGAATTCCCACATGTTACATACATTATGAGAAACAATTGGTTATAAAGTCAAAGAATCAAAGTGTTCAAGTGTCTGGGGTTTTGATGGTGAAACATGCGTCAGAACATATACATTCTTATTGAAATGCATGCCATAAGAAGTGCTTGTGCTTCATTTCTATGTCTATAACAAAATACTGCCAGGAAGGTTGTTCTATTGTCTACAATGATGAGACATACATTCACAGTTTGCACATGAAAAAGAAAGGTTGGTCTGATGATAGCACACAATGTGGCATCTACCTACAAGGACAAAGATTAATTATTGTGAATGCAGAAACAGAAAAAGGTTTCATTCCCAATGCACAACTGATCTTTAAATCAAACACAAAAAGTGAAATGGGGAAATGAAAGGTGTAAATTACTTGAAATGGGTTAAAAAAAAACTAAAGCCGATTCTTCCAGAAAAATCCATTCTTGTGACTGACAATGCTTCATATCACAAGTATCCCACATTGAACACAAAAAAGAGGATATGCAAGACTGGTTGCTTAAAAACAGGATTCCATTCAGAAGTGACTTGCGGAAAATAGAACTATATTATGTTATAAAGCTGCATAAGCCAATGCATAAGTAGTATATTATGGGTGAAATTTTAGAATAAGATGGGCATACAGTTCTCTGCTTACCACCATATCATCCTGACCTCAATGGTATAGAAACAATTTGGGCAAATTTAAAAGAATGGGTTGCGCTTTGCAATGTGAGTTTCAAGATGGAAGATATGTGACATTTGTGCAAACACCAATTTGGTGAAATAGGAGAAGCAGAATGGGACACAGTTTGCAGGCATGTTCACCAAGTGGAAAAGCAATATATAAAAACTGAAGGGCTCCTAGGAACAGAAGTGGAAAACCTAATGATCACCATTAATGGTGACACTAGTAGCAGCAGCATTAGCAGCTGTGATTCGGAAAGTGATTACTCAGCAACACCTGAATATGAGTGTGGTGGGAGATCTGAGATGGACCTAGACGTTTTTGATAAATGTGGTGCAGATGGCATGCTAGATGGCATCGAGGAACTTGTCAATCACCTCACGCTCATCAGTAGTGAGAGTCGCTACTAAGGTAAGCATTGAATAATGCCAGGGTTTTTATGGAAGTAATCTATCTCTACCACAAATTTTTGGTGGGAAAAAATGTGACTTTGCTATACATCCCCCTCATACAGACGTCTGTGATTATTGCACAAAATATGTACTCCTATAACAAACAAAACACATTCTTGTAAAACAGAATATCTAAAACATAGCCAAAATATCAAAGCATCTCAAGCTCTGGAAGAAGAAGAAGAAGAAGAAGAAGAAGAAGAAGAAGAAGAAGAAGAAGAAGAAGAAGAAGAAGAAGAGAAAAAAAAAAAGAAAAGAAAAGAAAAAGAAATAAGTGAGAGCAAAGCGGAAAATTCTGACACTGTGTGCATAGAATTTGATTCTCCCACTTTCAAAATTAAATTGTAGATTCCAATTTTGTAAGCACCTAATGGCTCTATATTTTATTGTACACGTACACTGCATTGATTCTACAAGTTACATGTAATTTCATTACAAGAGATGGAAGGGAGAAAAAATCCTGATACAGTTATTTTGTTCATGTAAAAAACAAACAACCTGATGTGCAGCTTGATCAAACAAATAAAGCATGACCATACGATTCAAACTTGTTTTCGAAAATGCCATTTATATTGCAAATAAATATAAATAGTTTGATTTTATTATAATAATGATTTTTGACCAAATCTTTCATTTTATTCATAAAATAGTCTTAGCAAATGCCACTTATGATTTACAAATCCTCTTGATAATTTTCCTTGTCCCTTCGAGACTCGAGAATTTATCAATGATTTGTAAACCACTCATCGCATTACTATAAATAATTTTTACTTTCTCTACTACGTATAGTAAGTAGGGGAAGTATTGCATTCCACCCAAAAATTCGATACCGAGATATCACCGGAAATACACGTTTCGAGACCTCCTGAATCCAAAAAAAGCATTTTTGGAAACATGTCCGTGTGTGTGTGTGTGTGTGTGTCTGTGAACAGCATAACTCAAAAACGAACAGTCGGATAAGCACCAAACTTGGTATTTAGGTTCAGTATCTTCCAGAGATGCGACACGAAGGTTTTCAAGAAACTCCCTCCACCCCAGACTACCCTTTACATGGAAGATTTTTCGAAAACTTTAATTTTCTCAAAAATGGCTCTAACGATTTTGATGAAAATATGATATGTTTAAGATAATGTAATGAGAAATGAAATGTATATCTCAAATTTTCTGGGAATGTCTTCAAAAGTATTCTTCATTGTGAACGACTTTTGCATAACTGGTAAACCATAAGAGATAGACAAAATGTTACTACACAAAAAATGTAGATCGCGTTAAAATACACAACTTATGTCATATACATTTCTTTTGTTGAGTGAACCGTTTTCGAGATATTGCTTGTTATTTCCTTAAATTTTCCAATACTTATACTTTTTCTCAAATTCGTTATTCATTTTTTTATGTCCTGGACATGCAAAGAGAATGGATGCACCACAGAGCAACCAGCGTTAAAATATTTGACTAATCGCTTAAAAACTACCATATTCCCCTTGCATCTACAAGAAAATTACCAATAATATCAACATCTCGATTAACATGAAGCATATGGAGAATAGGCGTTTGTAAAAATAGATTGTACAAGAGTAGAGAAAGTCATGTGAGTGTAACACATCAGATTTTTTTTACTTTCTCTACTACGTATAGTAAGTAGGGGAAGTATTGCATTCCACCCAAAAATTCAATACCGAGATTTCGCCGGAAATACATGTTTTGAGACCTCCTGAATCCAAAAAAAGCATTTTTGGAAACATGTCCGTGTGTGTGTGTCTGTGTGTGTGAACAGCATAACTCAGAAACGAACAGTCGGATAAACACCAAACTTGGTATTTAGGTTCAGTATCTTCCAGAGATGCGACATGAAGGTTTTCAAGAAAATCCCCCCACCCCAGACTACCCTTTACATGGAAGATTTTTCGAAAATTTTAATTTTCTCAAAAATGGCTCTAACGATTTTGATGAAAATATCATATGTTTAAGATAATGTCATGAGAAATGAAATGTATATCTCGAATTTTCTGGGAATGTCTCCAAAAGTATTCTTCATTGTGAACGACTTTTGCATAACTGGTAAACCATAAGAGATAGGCAAAATTTTACTACACAAAAAATGTAGATCGCGTTAAAATACACAACTTATGTCATATACATTTCTTTTGTTGAGTGAACCGTTTTCGAGATATTGCTTGTTATTTCCTTAAATTTTCCAATACTTATACTTTTTCTCAAATGCGTTATTCATTTTTTTTATGTCCTGGACATGCAAAGAGAATGGAATGCGCCACATAGCAACCAGCGTTAAATTATTTGACTATCGCTTAAAAGCTACCATATTTCCCTTGCATCTACAAGAAAATTACCAATAAGATTGACATCTCGATATCTCGATTAACATGAAGGATATGGAGGATAGCGTTTGTAAAAATAGTTTGTACAAGAGTAGAGAAAGTCATGTGAGTGTAACACATCAGATTTTTTGTCTTGGATATGCAAAGAGTATTAATCTGTGGCAAAGAGAATGGTGCTGCACCTAGCAACCAGCTATTAAGATATATGTCGATGCTTAAAGGCTACTGCATTTCTATATTTCCCTTGCAATTACAAAACAAGGGGAACATAGTAGGCCTTAAGAAATAGTCAAATATTTTTAGAATTGGTCGCTATGTGTAAAATGTAATTCTCTTTCCATGTCAAAAGATCGTTTCTTCAAACGTTTATCTCGATTAATATGAAATAGATGGAGAATAAGAGTATGTAAAAATAGTTTGTACAAGAGTAGAGAAAGTCATGTGAGTGTAACACATCAGATTTTTTTTGTTTGGCTTTTAAAGATTGTTTCTAAACTCTTGGGGTTCCCCCATAAATTACAATACCATTAGTCAATTCTGGAAGGGAAGTAACTGAAATAAACAATTTTTTTCTTCAAGATTTGGTGATCTCTCACTACGCAGTTCATATTAAAATAAGTGCAGTTTAATTTTTATAAATGTTACCGATGTGTCAACCCATTTTAGTGCTTATTTAAAAAATAAGTATCTGAATAATTTACTGAATTAGTTGGAATATTGTTCTTGCAATTTTTCTCTTTAGTACTGAGCTGCATGATGGATGTTTTGGAGGTGCTTAGTTTCAATCCATTGTTTCTAAACCATTTCTTTAAACGAGTTAGAGTTTTTTTTAGCACTGTATCACAATTTCTGGTAATTTAACTTTTTTTAGCAAAATGGATGCATCATCTACATGTATGTTTTCTGATTTATACAGTTTGGAAGATCAGTCATACATAATATATACAGTTTGGAAGATCAGTCATACATAATATATAAAGCAGGTGCCCAAAACATTTCCTTGTTGGACTTCAGCTTTCATTAGTTTCCAGTTTGACTTAACAGCTCCTGTTTATTTAAAATTACTCTTTGTTTATGATCTTTGAGATATTTTTCAAACAGTCTTAATATAGTGTTCCTTATACCACACTTTTAAAGTTTTTTAATAATATATAATGACTGACACAATCGAAAGCTTTGGAGCTGTAGCACACTGGAATGGCTGTATGTTTTTTCCCCCCCCATTTTAGATGTGTCATTTCCAGATTTATTACAGCAAATATTGTTGAGCTCTTTTCTAACAATCCATGTTGAGGACTATTTGACTTGAAATATCGTGGAGAAGGTAAGAAGGGTAGAGATTGGTTGGAAAGTTTCAGTTTTCCATCCCGAGGTTTTACTAGTGCATATTTCATTCTTTGTGGAAAAGTACCTATAGCAAGGGAATGATAAATTAATTAGCTAAGTGGCCCAATTATTTCACGTTTTATTTCCTTAATAAGAAATGGGGGCAGTTCATTCCATCCATAGGAAGTTTTTGATTTTAGTCTTGTTACTATATCAGTAATCTTTCTAGAGTGACACTAGAAAAATTAAACAAGGGAGTTAACATAAGGCAGTAATTATTATACAATTGCTGTTACTGATTGCCCTGTATTGATGAGGGAACTTCTCAGATTTGATTTCTGATACTGACAAAGTAACTATTTAATAATTCAGTTGTTTTTTTTGTCCATATCAAAATTGTCTCTACTGATTATGTTATTTAATTCTAATTGTCCCCTTTAGTAAGAGAGCAGTATCCTTACAGCAAAATCAGCTCCCCTCTCTCTAGAATTAAGATGGAGAAAAGAAAAAGGGAGGATCATAAGTTACAGAAACTTAGGGTTGAATTCATAGTCGTTGCTTATGTGAAAAGGAGATGCTTAAGCAATAAGTATTTCCTTCTGATAAGGAAACGCTTATTACCATTTGGTATAGATAGATGTACTTATATGCTCAGCGCTAAATGCTTACTTATTTCCGAAGCACAGTGGCAATGTTTCAGCTGTTTCACAGCCACTCAGATGCATGAAGGAATGTGTAAACAAACATGCAGGTCACCACATAGCCAGCCACCATTTTCATTTTCATTGTTTTGTTCACAACGTTTGTGAGTTTTAAATGATACACTTATTAATTAGTTAACTTTCGTTTAAAATCAAGTAGATTATAAATTTAGTTAAGGGTTTGTAGTAATTGTTATACAGTTACATTAGTTAGGTCGAAAACATGCCAAAAGGAAAACATTTCAGTGAGCAGGAAAGAAACCAACTAAAAGAGTTGGTGCTAAGATACAAAGACATCATACAATACAGGCAATTGGATGCTGTGTGATGTACTGGCCTTAAGTGGTATTTACTTGTGGATTGTTCTAGCGTAAAGTGATAGTAGCTAAAAGTATTTACAATATGTGCACTGTGTATATGCATGCATTGAAACAAATCACAAGTGCAATTACTACACCATCTAGCAGTAATCAGAAAAGCAAAAGTACCCAATAACTTGCAATGTTTGGCTTTAACAGCGGTTTTACATGTGAAATCGATAAACCTCTGTTCAAGGTTTTGATAACCCAAGTATATTTGCGAGTCAATGCTAAAGACGTGTGACTTGTTAACGACAGAGGTGGTAAGTATGCAAAATAGGCTATTTGATCAAGAAAAGCGCTGCAGAGTTGTACTTTATTGCGGAAATATTCCCACATCTTATTTTTAGGATTTTATTAAATGATTCTGAGTAAGTGCAGCGGAATCTCATTTTTCTAGGGACATAAGGACTTTGGACAACATAAATGGGAAAACGTCTGAACAGAAAACATGGATATTGTCATGGCACTGAGGTGGTATACATTATTTTTTCAAGTAAGCCTGCCCCATGTTGCAACATCATAACCTCTGTTTGTTGAGGTTACATTGTTTATCAGAGGCACTAGATTATTACAACAGCAGCTTTGGTAAGCCGACAACGCTTCTTAAATTCAGCATTCCTATGCATTTCAAGTGAATTCTACCAATCACGCAAATTTGTTTATTAATGCGCATTTTATTTTCGTTATGAAATTCCATATACTCCATGAAATTGCTATTATCATTAACCTCCATTGTAGGCAGTTGATGCAAGATGGCATTCGGCTCTCCTTATTGCATATAAGTGGAGATCGGTGCTTCCTTATATGAATAAGAATTTCCTTATTTGCTGAAAAAGTAGTGTCTGTATATTGCAAATCGCTGCTTAAGGACTTCCTTGAAATAAGTGATGACTATAAATTCAGCCCTTAATGTTTACAAAATACAAAAGATAGGCCTTAAATTCAAAATGTTTAAAAAAAACACCAATAAGATGATGATTTTTGGCCAAAACTCCAAGATTGATGTGCAAGTTAGCAATATCTATGATGTGTCAATTAAAAGAGAATATGCTATTAAGATCCAGGTGCTGATTTATGGATAAAAGGGGTTTGCAGATAATTGTCATTACAGCAACCAGATCCCTGTAGTGTTTATAGTGAACTATGCACTTGAGAATTAAATCTATTGGACAGTTATCACTTACATTTGGAACATTCACAATGAAGCAAAACTATGCTTCTTAAAATGAGGATTAGTGAAACATTTTGTAGGTATAAACAAATTAAGTACATTGAGTGATAATGTCAATCATTTTAAACTTTATACTATATGACAATATCTAATGGATTATTTACCTCATATTCACTGAGCTTAATAGTCCTATTCTGAGCCTGTTTCCAATGTGGCGGAGTAGCACTACGGGAACGACTGCGAGATGGAGTGCGGTAACGCTAAGAAATACAAAATTAACATTATCAGTCAAAGTATAACCTCAGCTGCTTTCTGAATCTCGAAATATTTCAAAATAAAACCCTTTAGAGGTTTGAGAACTTAGTTCAAATTTTCAATACCTGGATCTGACAAGAATGTACGAGTCAATAAATAACTTACAAAGACTCCACGACCTTTAATAATACGGCCACTCTTGGTGACACCCCGAATTCGGGTCTTCCGACGATGTTCCCTTTTCCTTGCTGCAGAGTCTCGATCTTTATTATTAGAACGACTGTTGTTCTCCCTGCCCTGTTTCTGCTCCCCACGATAAAGGAAACGATTTGGTGGTACATCTGGAATTTCATTTGGGTCAATGTTGGTAACAGAAACAAGAGGGTGCAATTCTCCTTCTTCAACTTCTCCTTCCTCAGTTTCTGAACCACCACTTTTGCCTTTCTTGCTGTAACATTTACAAGAGTTAAAACAATAATTATATATAAATTTTAGTGTAATTGCTTTGCAATAATGTTAAAAAGCCTTATATGTAGCAGACATATGAACCTTTCTATTGATTTTGACTTCATTATAATTCTCCTCTGAATAAACTGAATAAAGAAATCTCAAAATATATCTCTCTGGCTAATGTAATGGAAACAAAGGAGAGGACCAGTGGGGAGAGTTTACATTTGTAAGTGTAATCGGACAAAGTGTAATAGACTATATGATATGTAGTATAGGAATCGAAGAGGTGATGGAAGAATTCAAGATTATGAACATAATAACAAATAGTAGTCATTTTCCATTAAAGATGAAAATAAGACTAGGGTTATGTTACAAGGAAGATGAAAAATTAGCATTAAAACAAATCAGAAGTTACAAATGGAAAGAGGAGAATGCAGAACAATTTAGGTGTAATTTAACTTCCAAGTGTGGTGAATTAAGGAAACTTGGTATTAGAGAAGCATTACAGGGTGGGAGGATAAAGGGAGCTCTGGAAAGGCTAGAATCAATGGTTAAGTGGGCAGGTAGTGGGATGGAAGTGAAGCCTAAAGTGAATGTAAATCAGTGTGGGTGGTATGATGAAGAGTGTGGAAAGGCTAAGAAAGAAGTGATGAAAGAAATGGATAGATGGAGAAGGTCAGAAGAGGAGGAAGATAGGCAAATTTTTTTAGCAAATAAAAGGGGTTATAAATGTCTACTAGATGAGAAAAAGCAGGATTGGCAGCAAAGAATGGGAGAAAAGATTAAGGAGGCAGTCAGAGGGAAAGAAAATAAATATATATGGTCAGTTGTTAAGGAAATGTACAGAAAGAAACAGGTAGTTAATACGATAACACCAAGGGAATGGAAATATCATTTCGAAGGTTTATTGGGGGGAGGAAGAGTTCAAAAAAGTGAAGTATATTGGGGAAATTTTGAGAACAGAGTGGAGCACTTAGACAAAGAGTTTACAACCATAGAGGTAGAGTATGAAATAAAAAAATTAAAACAGAAGAAGGCTACAGGGTCCGATGGAATTCCGGGGGAATTTTGGAAAAATTTTGGGGAGTTAGGTGAGGGTACAAAGTTGTTGACACAGCTATTTAACAGAATCAAAGAGAAGAAAGTGATACCGGAAAGCTGGAAAGTGAGCATTATTGTACCATTGTATAAAGGAAAGGGAGATACAAATAATCCAAGCAACTACAGAGGAATTAGTTTATTATCTATATTAGGCAAGATATACACTGGTATATTAGCTAGAAGATTATACGAGTGGGTAGAGAGGGAAGATAAGTTATCAGAATACCAAACAGGTTTTAGGAGAGGAAAAAGAACAATAGATAACATAATGATAATTCAAACTATAGTAAACAAATATTTAAGAAATAAAAGGGGTAGGGTATACATATTTTTTGCAGACTTCGAGAAGGCTTTTGATACTATAAACAGAGAGGCTTTGGCATATAAATTGAGGAACAAAGGAGTCAGCACTGCATTCATCGAGGGGGTACAAAAATTGTATGAAGGAATTAAATTTTGTGTAAAATGTGGAAGAAATAGTACTACTGATTATATTCAGCAAAATTTAGGTCTGAGGCAAGGTTGTAAACTTAGTCCATTATTATTTAACTTATTTATAGATGATATTTTAGATAGAATAATGAAAAGTAATAAACACTGCCCAGTCATAGGGAACAAGGAAATACCAGGGTTACTATTTGCAGATGATCTAGTAGCTGGGGCAGTAACAGTGATAGGGTTGCAACATGCTATTAATGAAATTGCAAAATTTAGTATGGAATGGGGGCTAAAGGTGAATATAAAAAAGTCCAAGATAATAGTGTTCAAGAAAGGATCAAAATTGAAAAGAGAGGAAAGATGGTATATAAATGGAGAGCAAATAGAGGTGGTAAAAGAATTTGATTACTTGGGCATTAGATTCTCAAGCAACGGGAAGTGGGAAGCACAAGCTAAATATGCACAATTGAAAGGAAAGCTAGCGATGAAAGCTGTTAGAGTTTGCTTGTGCAAAACACCCACGCTAACAATGAACTGGTTGGAAAGGCTATATGAAGCTGTAGTAGAGTCAAAAATGTTATATGGAATAGAAATATGGGGGGTGGCAAAGGGATGGATTAAGATTGATATAGTCCATAGAATGTTTTGTAAAGAAGTTTTGGGTTTACCCAAGAGTTCACCAAGGGGCGTGGCACTGGCAGAGCTAGGAAGGGTAGGGAGAAAAGGTATAATAGTGGAAAGAATATTGAAGTATTGGTATAGATGTTTAAATTTAGAAGATAATAATATATTAAAAGAATGTATACAGTTTCAAAAAGCTGTCCTAGGAGAAGAGTGCTGGTTAGGGGAGATGGGAAATGTCCTAAAAGAAATTGGCATGAGGAATATTTTCCTATTAGATAAATATAATAATAGTGGGTTTTGGAAAGAAGTGAGATTGAGGGTGGAAGATATCGAGAAACAAGAGATATGGGCTAGTTTTGAGGATAAAAGGTCATTGATTTTGTATAAATCAGTTAAAAGAGATTGGGGAAGGGAGAAGTATGTAGATATATGTAATCAATTTGGTAGAATAGGTCTTGCGTGGATGCGCACAGGAGTAATATTTTTAAAAAGGAATGGATATAATGGCTCGGGGAGATGTATTATGTGTGATGAATCGGGTAGTACTTTTCATTGTCTAATAGAATGTGATAAGGTTAAAAGGTGGAGAGAGGTTATATGGAATAAAAAATGGGACAAGTTAAACAAAGAAGCAGTAGCATTAAGAATGTTGGGAAGCACAAAAGTAGAAATAATTAAAATGATGGGGACATTTTTAGGCAACACAAGGGATAAGTGGATAAGGAGCTTAAGAAAGGTACAGCTGAACGAGCATAGTTTGTAAAGTGGAGAGATGGTATAGTAGCTTTATCCCATATATACAGCCTAGGGGCTAAATATGGGGGAGCTAGAAAACTGGTGCACTAGACATAAGTTTTAGATGTAAGCTTTATTTGTATTATTGTAATAATGATGAAAATAAATATTACTATTATTACTATCTCTCTGGCTATATCCTAACATAACACTTTAGGAAAGGAAAGGTAAAGATACGACATAATATTTAAAAGAAAATAGAAAATCTAAATTAAATAGATGACTGTTGTGTAAGCATGCAATGCTTATACAACTTGAAATGAAGAGGGCTAAAAATGTAAAGCCAGTAAACCTCAAACAATTAACGCCTTCCACATGGAATCTGCATTCATCACATTTGTCCATGCTTGTATGAACAAAGCCTGTATCCCTTACATTACCACATTTCAAGTTTCTCCAAATATAACATAAGATGCCTAGTCTGTTTTCTCCCAGTAAAGCTTGTTAGTAATTTAAATAAAAATTTTACATCACTTCTATTGATTTTAAAGTGAAAGCTGCTGTCGGCTGTTATGAAGTTATAGACTTGCTGGCTTCAACTTTATTCAGGATTCACCAACTGTGATGATTCTTATATTTATTCTAGATCCTCTATGCATGAAAATAACAATACCAATGATGATTATGTTTCTCAAACTGAAAGAGCCTCAAATTATAGAATTAAATCACATATGCATATTGCTTTCATACTTTTTTTCAGTACTTCATCCTGAAAAGAGTATGCTCGAAAGAGGAAGTGGGGGGGGGGGGGGCAGACCAAAGGGGAAAAAGCCTATTGGAGGCTCAGTATGGAAGATATTAAATGAAAGACTATTAAAATTCTGCTAATTTCAGCTTTTGCAGTTCTTCCCATTTTGATGAACTTTGTAAAAGGCAGTGGCAACTTTGCCATTGATGTATTGTATCCCTTAAAATAATCACTATTCATTGTGTACTTTTTGTTATTAATTTTATTTTTATTTAAATAGAATTAGCTTTTAATAGTCACAAACATACAAAATTCAAACTCTCCTTAGTGGCTGCTAATTTCTGATTTCCAAACAAAACTAAAGATGGCAGTGGAAGCACATTTGAGTTACAAACACTGCCTTCTTTTCCTTAAGAAAATTTGTCTATTGTTGAACATTTTCATATTTAAGAACGCGGAACAATCTGTTGCAGCCGTTAGGTAGCAGTGTATGGCTTGAATACTGTTAGCCATTGTATGTGTTTAGTATTTATAACTTATTTAACACAATACTGAAGAACATGCTTCTAAATGAGCACTTAATGTGTTATAAAAGAAGATATATGACTAGTGTTTAATGAGATCGTCAAAAACACACATTTTCGTGTTCGTGAAGAATAAATAAGACATTAAAATGTGAAAACGATGTGATTTCAAAATGATATTACAGTCTAGTTCAAACATGGATGTAGGAGTGTGCATTTCAGTTGCGAATTCGGAAGTAATTTCTGACCACTGTGCAATTGAACGACTGTTAAGACAGCATCATAAATCTATTACATTTTTATTTATTACTTAGCTTTTTAATTTGACATGAGTTATGGTGTTAATTGGCCAGTCAGCATTGATTGTTTTCATACATTTTTAATCAGTTGCATCTCCTTACCAACAAGTCAGCAGTCGCTGCTAATAAAGACTAAAAAGTTTTAAGGATTTTTACTTTACTATGCAATTTCTACTCTTGTCTCCTTTCTAATCTTAATTGCAACATGTGCTTTCAAAACCAATTTCAGTTTCTTTGCGAGTAGGCATTAACTGAGGCTATTCAACACTGCATTGGTTACCTGGAGGATTTTTCCTTTTTCTGTTTCTTCTTTTTCTTCTTGTCTTTCTTTTTCTTCTTCTTTGTTTCAGCTGCTGAGTCACTGTCAGAAGAAGAGGAAGAACTCTCTGAGCTGGAAGCTTTTTTCTTAGCCTTCTTTTCTGGAAATAGGTAAATGTTAATTACTTGTGCAGTGTGTGATATTTTCAAATAAAGCAGTTTTAAACTTGATAATGCAGTATGCTATTGAAAAGTATATTATAATAATATCATGCATTTTTAAGACATTTGATGAAATGGAAAAACATCAAGTCTTGAAATTCAAGCTTTCAAATACACTTCAGCTGAGTGTTCAATTCACAAGTTCAATTGCAATACTAAGATGAAAGTAAACTCAAATCTTTACTGAGTACTTAGGCATTCATTTTAAGAGAAGACTTTTAAAGAATAAGTATTAAAAAAAAATGTTAAATGCAAAAATTTTCTCCTTCCAGTATTAGTTAGACAAAAAAAATAAACGCTTTTGATAATACAGAAAGGAAGCTTTCTCAGTGTTGATAGCTTCATGAACAATTGGCCAAGTAACACTTTAGAAAATGTGCAGTTTTTGTCCACAATGACTCCTAGGGATTCTTAGAATTACATTTGAAATAATAGTATGCATATCCAACACATAGGCTATGATCAATCATGTAATGCACCAAATACATCAAAGAGAGCTTAAAACTTGTTAAAATTATGATTTGGCTTCAGTTGTTTTCCTCATTTATCAAATTTTATAAAACAGGCACAGACTGCATAGAAAATGCATTTGTACAATTACACTGTCTGAAATTAAAGGGATATAAAGTCTTAAACTTTTTATTGCCAAACCTAGTTCCGATGGTGTGTCTAAACCCCCATTCAGATTATTATTTATTAGGTTATTCTATTCTGCCAATTTGTAGACTACAATCAGTATTTCAACCTGAGAATCAGTGTTCAAAACATTTCATTTTCTGACTGTGGTCAAATGCTTGTTGCTTTTATGGTTTATATTTCTGAATGAAACAGAGTTTGCTTGCAACAAATATGATTGTGTTGCTGATTGAGAAGTTTACACAGCTTTTAATGAATGTAAGGCTAGCTTAGAGAGATTTACTTGGGTTGGTAGGATTTGAAAGAGTTGCTCAATGAGTACCAAGAGTTTCAATTACAGTAATGTACATGCTCATGCACCGCTATTCTGAACTGAGAATTATGCATTAAAAAAGTGAAAATGAAAATCTGATGGATAATCTTATTCTTAAAGAATGGGTAAAAATTACATATTAAGTGCTTGGCAAACCATTAAGGATTAGTTACATCCACAGCTTATTTCTGTTCAAAATTCAAATAATTAAAATATTGGTGATATTGAGAGGTCAAAATTGGGATCCACTCAGTTTAATCTATTGCCATACATGATGAGTTTACTGTGGAGGAAAAAGGTAAGTGGAAACAGTATGAAACTGAACTAAAAAACAAAATACCTAAAAAATGTGTGCATTCAAAATCTACAAATATCACAAACTAATATGTGGTACCATCCTACAAATAGCAAAAAATTCATTTCACGTGGGAAGTCAACCTTTAAGGTTCCAGATTTGAGAGAGAGGGGGAGAGAGAGGGAGAGTAGGTAGAAATTCATAAAGCCAATTAAAAACACACAGTTCAGCAAGTGATAACATCAATTTTTTTTCACATCAAAGTTACTGATATGACCATAGAAGTTTAAGGGGGGGCATACAAATTAAATATTTAAGGCATCACGGAGCAAAGATTGCAGCTATTTTAAACAATTTTACTTTAAACAAAATTCCACAACAGCATACAAAAGAATCGAAATTAATCAAATTGGACATAAAGAGACATTAACAAACTGAAAACTCCATTATCAAAAGAAGAAATATTTTAAAAAGAACATAATGTGGCAACACAAAAATTGGAAAACAATAAGGCTCCTGGTCATGATAAGATGTATCCTGAATTTATTAAACTCCTAGAAACTCAGAAACATACTATTAGAATTGTATAATCACATCTGGAGAACTAATGTCTCAGCTGTTTGGAAGAAAGCTATCATCATACCAATTAAACTACCTAAGTAAAACAAGCAATTATAGATCTATTATCATGAACACGAAATTTAGCCAAAATTATGGAAAGTATATCGGCAAGACTGAACTGGTTTCTAGAAACTAATTATATATTGTCATTCATCCCACACAAGTTTGCAGAAATACCATTCCACAAATGAAAAGTGAGTCTATTAAGAGAAGATATAAAAGTAGCATTTAATAGAAGAGAAGATGCAACAATAGCGCTATTTTGTCAGTATTATCATGACAATGTCTGATAGCAAAATGTTGTCAAAAAACTCCAAAGGCTAGATGTTAAAAATATAATACTTATACCTAGATGGATCAGGAAAAGCTGGAACAGGAAGAATATGCAATTTCCTTTTTTCCTATAAAAGTGTAGGGGAAAACAGTACAATTTGTGATAGTGAAATAGAAGATGTATGTACACCTTATCAAAATATCTTTAACTGAATAAATAGATAGAATAATTTTGTAGTACTGTCAGATTACAAAGTTGCTATACAACTACAGAAAACTATCTAAAAATGGTACAAAATCAAAGAAATACGTTTTATGATTAAACATATATATATAAAAAAAAAGTTACCCACAATGGATTCCAGCATACTGCAAGGTGACTGGCAATAAGAAGCCAACACATTAGCAGAAACGGGGGAGGGGGGGGGCGTAAAACAAGATTTCTCATATGAATTGATAAAATGCATTGTTAAAAGAAAGATCCACCTAATATATTAATACAGAATCAAAAGTAATAACATGAATGCTCAATGGAAAATACTATGGATAGCCCTAACAAAACTCTGGATACTTCTCAAAATCAGCTGTAGGCATTTTCAGACTGGTCACTGGACCTGATATCCTAGGAAAACACATGCACAAAATTGAAATACTTACACTGTCGACTCGCCCTTAATGGGCCAAAGAGGAAATAGATATGAAACACTTAACATGAGATGCATTCTTAGCATTTAAAGACACCTCCAAATATTGGGAAGCAAGAAACATGACTATCAAATTTGGAGAAAGAGGCACACAGACAGGCAGGCACACATTCTCTCTCTCTCTCTCTCTCTCTCTCTCTCTCTCTCTCTCTCTCATGGTAGATAACTGCAGAATATTCTTTCAAACAAAGGGAAAATTTAACCTTCAATTTCAAACAGGAAGTTCTAAAAATTTGTGGAAGCATTGGGAGTTCAAATTCTCCAAATAAAGCCAATCCAGTAGAGCTCAAAAAATGTTAAAAGATATATTTCCACCATTTTTAGTAATAGTCTGAAACCTATTTAAGTTACCGCTACAATCCTTCCTCCTTTTTGATAATCGGGTCTACAGGTATGACTTAAGATGAATAATGAGTGCTTAAATAAGCCTAATGTATAAAGGGCTGAAAGTTGCCTGATAATACACTTCTAAGTAAAAAGGAATAACCTCAATATAAGTAAAAAGGAATAACCTCAATATAAGTAAAAAGGAATAACCTCAATATAAGTTTTATACAAGCAATCCTCCTCGCTGAGATTTTAATTCAGACCCTCCATATTACTAGGCATATACATTATCCACTAAACAGTGGGAAATGCATTCCTGGTCATTACTGGTAAATAATGATCTAATGCAGCTGCCAAGAGAGCCATAAATCTAAACAGCAACATGGAGGGTGTAAACATTTTTCTTCATTTAGAAGGGACTTTTATCAGTTGTCAACAGAATGACGGACAGTAAAGGATTCTTTCCCACCTGCTTCTGCAAACAAGGTATTAAATTTTGGTTCCAAGTTTTAGTACAAAAGATTGAATTTTCTTTACTTTATTTGTTGCTGCTGGCATGGTCAAGATGCAGCATTCACAGGGTCACTGAGTCTGAGTTAGTTGGCAAAACATGTATCATTTTCCACTGAGGGCATCTGAGATTTCTTCCTGCTTAAAACTCATTTCCACAATGTCTAATGAAATAGCTCTCTATAAAGAAAGAATTCAGTCATACATTGTAGAGATCTCAGACTTCTTGATTTTTCATCTGCTGCATTTACTGATGCTTGCTATGAGGCAATACAATTCTTTTATCCTTAGGTTGAAGTGAACCAAAACAAACTAAGTATGCAGATTAACTGTCAGGATTCTTGTCAGTTGCACATTAGAAATAGTTTGCATGCTTATATACAATTTGTAGCAATTACATAGGTAATCTAGGTGAAATATTAGCACAATATTACAGAATACTAATTATTATTGAAGTAATGTGGCATTAACAGAAAACAATAGCACTTAGCAACTCCCTGTGCAAACAATCTGTTCTGCTGCAATATGGCCAATGCTACTCTCTACCATCTGCTTGCCAGGATATACACAATGTTGCCATATGCATGTGCATGGCAGAGCAATGCATTACTTCAAAGTAACAGCAAAAACCAAGATCAGATGCAGGGTCACCTGAGCCAGCGAGTCATCAGCAAAACAGGTATCACCTTTCAATCCATTGAGGGCATTTGAGATTCCTGTCATTTTAAAACTCCTTTCCACAAGCCTAAAGAAGTACATCTCCATGAATCCAGTCATATATTATGGAGAGCTCAGGTTTCTTGATCCCACCCCCAAGTGTATATTGATGCTCCTTCCAAGTTTTAAAATAAAATAAAATTTTCTCTAAATTAAAAAAAGAGTTTTCTTCTCGTGCCACAGTTAAAGGGGGAATGTTCAAAGTATTTTGGAAGTATACGCTTTCATGTTAGCAGCATGGAAAGGATGTATCCTATTGATAATGCAAAAAATAGTGCCCAGCTCCAATGGTTGCAGCTGCAATAGTATACTTTCATCTTTTAGCTTTCTAGTCTGTTGTTTTACCTTGGATATAACTAGAATATATTTAAAGGTGAGTCGGAATTGTTACACTAACATCACTTAAGTTTACTCACTTAACATGTTTCGGGAAACGGTTGTTCCCATCCTCAGAAGTTAATTCGACTGGCCCGTGTTGTTGGTGTTTCCGTTTTTTGGACTGGATCCTGTGGTGGCATCTTGTGGTGGAGAAATGTACTTCCAGAGAGGATTTGGTGGCAGCAAATCAAAATTCATTAGATGTGTGTTGTGTTTTAGAATGGTGATCTTCTCCCATGCATCTAATTCGGCTGCAAATTTGGCTGGTTTGACTAATGTAATATTGGGTTTGATGTTGTGATTAGTGATCCAAAAATGGTGTGAAACTGCAGATTTGTCCATTTGTTTGTATTTAATACATCTCATGTGCTCCTTTAGCCTAGTTTCTAAGTTTCTTTTTGTCTTACCTATGTATACTTTATTGCAATCTGAACAATTGATTTTATAGATTCCAGCTTTTTTGTCTTGTGGAATGGGGTCTTTTAACTTGTTACAAAGTAATTTCTCTATGTTAAATTTGTTCTGTGGAGCTAGGCTGATGTTATGTTTCATGAAAATCTTCTTAAATTTGTGAAATGTTCCTGGGTGGTATGTGAATTTCTTGAACTTTAGCTCTTTATCTTGCTGGCTGAGATTTGTTGTGTTTCTGATGTGCATCTGTCGTTTGAATTGTGCAATTTTTTTGTCAATAGTTGCTTTGTTGTACCCATTATGTATTGCTGTGTCTACTATATACTGGTATTCTAACTGGTATTCTTTTTTATTTAAGGGGGTATATACCAGTCTATGTGTTAGGCTGTTTAGTACTGCATGTTTGTGTGTAGTTGGATTGAAACTCTTATTTTTTATGTAATTAGTAGAGTGTGTTGGCTTCCTGTATATGCCAAAGGTTAGGTTCTTTTGTTCTCTGATGATTTTTAGGTCTAAAAATGGTAGCATGCCTTCTTTTTCTATTTCTATGGTGAATTTTATTGATTGGTTCTGTAGGTTTAGTAAGGCTAAGGAGTCTTGTATGAACCTATTAGGGACAACAGCGAAGATGTCGTCAACATATCTGTGCCAAACTTTAAACATGTATGGAAAGGAAGTTATGTGTGTTTCTAAGTAGCTCATAAATAAATCTGCCAAGAAGGGTGAAAGTGGGTTGCCCATGGTTAGATGGTTAGTTCTATCAACAACCAACAACCACACAAGCATGCAGTACTAAACAGCCTAACACATAGACTGGTATATACCCCCTTAAATAAAAAAAAATACCAGTTAGAATACCAGTATATAGTAGACACAGCAATACATAATGGGTACAACAAAGCAACTATTGACAAAAAAATTGCAAAATTCAAACGACAGATGCACATCAGAAACACAACAAATCTCAGCCAGCAAGATAAAGAGCTAAAGTTCAAGAAATTCACATACCACCCAGGAACATTTCACAAATTTAAGAAGATTTTCATGAAACATAACATCAGCCTAGCTCCACAGAACAAATTTAACATAGAGAAATTACTTTGTAACAAGTTAAAAGACCCCATTCCACAAGACAAAAAAGCTGGAATCTATAAAATCAATTGTTCAGATTGCAATAAAGTATACATAGGTAAGACAAAAAGAAACTTAGAAACTAGGCTAAAGGAACACATGAGATGTATTAAATACAAACAAATGGACAAATCTGCAGTTTCACACCATTTTTGGATCACTAATCACAACATCAAACCCAATATTACATTAGTCAAACCAGCCAAATTTGCAGCCGAATTAGATGCATGGGAGAAGATCACCATTCTAAAACACAACACACATCTAATGAATTTTGATTTGCCGCCACCAAATCCTCTCTGGAAGTACATTTCTCCACCACAAGATGCCACCACAGGATCCAGTCAAAAAAATGGAAACACCAACAACACGGGCCAGTCGAATTAACTTCTGAGGATGGGAACAACCGTTTCCCGAAACATGTTAAGTGAGTAAACTTAAGTGATGTTAGTGTAACAATTCCGACTCACCTTTAAATAAATTCAATACACATCACTGTTTCTAGCTTCTTTTCATTACAATATCAACGTAAAGCTTGGCTTCTTGTTTGTGTCTTTGTTTATAGCGACCATGTGCTGTGTCACAAAGTATTTTCACACAATATCTCTACAACGTATAATTACCAACATATTGCATTGTAAGCAAAGTCTAGTGTAACTACTTTAGTGTAGTACTTCTTCAGTGTAAATATTTTAGCACAGTTCTTGTGAAGTGTAAATAGTTGTATATATAGCAGCAGGACGACTTCTATAGTTGTGAAAATGGTTAGGCGAAAAAGCAATAGAAAGTATTTTGTAAATATGGCAAAGGTAAGGTGGAACAGAACTGAAACTGTGCAAAGTGAGCCAGAAACAAATGTAAATAACAACAGTAATGAAATGTTTGGCAAACAAGAATGTGGTTTACAAAAGAAAAATTTATGGCAGAAACAGCTGGAGGATAACTGTGAACATGTACCTATTGCAAATAATGTAGAATGTAAATATATATTGGTGGACACCAGTTTACTGTCATGATTGGTGAGTGACCTGAAGTGTAATGACCGCAATAAAAAATGTTTGTATATAGCACTTGGCATTGAAAGGCCTGGCTTATGTCATAAATTACAACTGATTTGCAAGGCTTGTAAAGAAAAAAAGACAACTTACACATCTAAGCGTTGTGAATCAAAGAATCACTCAAAGAATTTGTAAATATTAGACAAAGTTATTCTAAGTTGCAGCAGTTTGTATGGTAATGAACATGGTTGTTATGAACAAATCTACATATAATGGTCATGCTCTAGCAGTGAAGAAAGCAACTGCATCTGCAGTTCACAGCGTGTTGGAAGATGCAAGGACTAAAGCCAAACAGGCATATGGTGATCGATGGATGAGGTACCTGATTTGCTTAATATATCTGTCAGTTTTGATGGTACATGGTTAACAGCTCCATGTATGGCACAGGATGTGTCATAGATTTACTTACAGGCTTTGTTTTAGATGCTACAGTTATTAGCAAACATATGTCAGGTACATTTGTGCCAAAAGCCGGATGACATATAAGGACTTTAAAGTGTGGTATACTGCTCATGCACTCGAATGTGATATCAACCATGAAGGATCATCAGGGTCTATGGAAACAGAGGCAGCAATTATTCTATGGAGCCGGTCACTGCAACTGGTCTGCGATACACCACTCTGCTTTCGGATGGGGATTCATCCACATACAGACAGTTGTGTGATGTGCAGGCATATGGTAAAGATGTAACTATAACAAAGGAGGAATGTGTCAACCATGTCGGCAAAAGGCTTGGAGCTGCTCTGAGAAATGCTGTACCCGAGGCATTACATTGGGTGGTAGAGGCCATGGAACTCTGAAAGGCACAGTCATATCCAAGTTGCAGCGCTACTACCAGAAAGCCATCCTGGACAACTGTGGCAATTTGATGTCTATGAAGACTGCAATTTATGCCATACTCTACCATAGCATTTCCACTGACCAGAAGCCTCAGCACAATAAATTGCCCACCTGGCAAGGCGAGCTGGTGCTTCTACACGAGGGCATAGGCAGAAGATAAACAACCAGGGCTGCATAAAAGGTGTGCTGGCACACCGCTTATTGAGGCCATTTTGGCAAAGAATTGCCTATTTATCAAAGATTGGCCTCAGATAAGTTATTGGAGAGGTGTCAATTAGGCCTGACAGAAAATTCCAATGAAAGCTTGCATAGCATTATCTGGAGGCACTGCCCGAAGGATTGCTTTGGCTCCAAACAACGAGTGGAGATGGCTATTGAGCAAGCCATTTGTAAATATAATGCTGGGACAACAGTAACACTGCTGAAGGTGCAGGAAGCTGCAGAATTGTCAATGGACAAAAAACAGCGGAGCTTGGGGTGAGGCAAGATCATGGGCGAATGGTGAAAGCCAAAAAATGAAAGACAATGAAGTACCTTCGCTACCGCCGGTCAATAAAATTGGCTAAGAGGAAACTGCTAAGGAATGAGAACGAGTCACTTATAAAGCTGGACACTTCTAGGCATATGTCAAATATGCCGCTTAGCACGTTGCATAAATTAAAAATATTAAGGAAAAGACACTACACGCAGATTGCTTCCATCTGTTCCCTGCATCCATTGCTTCCGATACTGTAGCAATTGCTTCAGCATCTGGCTCATCACTTTCATTTTCTGCACTGATACTACTTCTGTCATATGTTCAAAGTATTTCATCTATTGTCACAATTTCAAACATCGGAATTTCACTATCAATGTTTGCATATGTTTCAAAAGAGATGCTGGCAGCAATTTGGTGTCATTCTTCACACTGGGAAAATTCTGCTAGCATGACGCAATCAAGAACTTCGCAAATGCCAGCTTTATTGAAGTAGTTCCAAATCGTATCTTGTGTCACAGAATCCCAGGCAGCCTTAAGAAATGCATGGCCTCTAAAATGGTGATTTTTCGTGTCACTGATACCAGTGTAGCCAACCTTCTCTGTACCAGTCCCTTTCGATATGTTTGCTTCATGCACCATATTATACTTGATCTAATGGCTGTAGCTTACTCGTGCAGTTTGCTGGGAGGAAAATGATCTTTATGTTTCTTAAATTTGAAACGGTCAGTGGATGATTAGCACACTGATGAATGAAGAGTGCAATTTTCTTGTTTCTTACACCCATGCATAATAAATGTCCCATGCACATAAGACATTTTCAAATACAGCAGAAGTTAGCCAGGCTTTTATGTTGGAAGTGTACTTATATGGAAAAGATTGCACATTCTTGAAGCATCAAAGATTGTATGCTTTTTCCAATAACCTGCAGTACCAATTTCCATTCTACTTTCATCACGCTATAACAGAACTTTCCTTCCCACTGTGACACTTAGTATACTTAAAATCCAGGGTTTTATCTAGCAGAAGATGGAAAAATAGTTGTTTCATCTGCCTTATAAACATCACGGCTACAGTTTTTCAAATTGACAGGACCATTATTTTTCCAAGTTTCTATATTTTTGCATAGTTTAGCGCTATTACCTAGGGCAGCAGCCATGCCCTGCACATATCTGTAAACTAAGTCATGTCAATTCTTGAATCTTTCAATCCAGCCATTGGGCACTCTAAAATCCCATTTTGCATGCTAAAAGTGTTGGCTGAGCTTGAACCAAGTTTGAAGTTTGCGTTTTTTAAAACCAGTTTAGTAGAATGTCTTCTAATTCTGGAAACTTACAAACTGACCCTGGCAATTATATATGTGTATATATATATATATATTTTTTTTTTTTGTTTAGTATTTTCCTTTCTTCTAAAGCAGTTTCAATCAATTTACATTTGCTAACAATCATGTTTAAGATTGATGGAGGAATGTTTATATTCTGCGCTAAATCTGCACGTTTCATATTTGGATTACAATATTCTTCTTGGAGGATTTTTCACTGTTTGTTATTTCACGCACTTTCTTTTCTCCATCGCTATAACAAATTCTATGAAGTTAAAATAACTACCAATCATTGTCTGAATTTACCATACCACGCTAAAGCATCTATCCAACCACACAAATTGCACCACACAGATTCATGCATGCCAATGGCTGCTGGTCCCCACGTGCAGTTAAGACATTCTCTATCCCACCCACACAAATCGCATCTTAAGGATGCATGATGTCAATGGTTACCGATCACCATGCCAACTGCACTGACCAAAATAGTGAATGAGGACGTCAAACTTTGAACGTAATAAGTGGGAGCGGGAAAACATGCAACAATCATTTTTTATAGCATTTGGAACTGAGACTTTTATGATTCAATGTTATATACAGGAAAATGTGTTATTGAGGAACATACTAATGAGATTCCACTGTAGAACAAATTCAAAATATTTTAATAAACAGGGATGATAGGCAAGGGTACACAGTGTTACCTACATTGATTAATAATTACATTAATGATATAATACAGAAGTGGAAATATTTATTTATTTATTTGTGCTACCAATCTTCCTTAGAATATGGCTATACATCAGCCCAAGCTGTTATCTTGCCATATTCTACCCATATTACACTCTTATTATAACATAAAAAATGATGATAATAATAATAATAATAATAATAATAATAATAATAATAATAATAATAAAAATAATAGTAATTGTACCAAAATAATAATCTTATAGTAATAAAAATATAATAATAATAATAATAATAATAATAATAATAATAATAATAATAATAATAATAATAATAATATACTAATAATAATAATATAATTACAAAACTTAACATCACTTGATGAAATTAATTTACATCTCTTTTTATTGTCCATAACCATTTCTTTTTAACTTTGGACAAGTATTCTCCTACCTTTTTACTATCCTTGTTAAAAATCTTGCTTAAAGCTACTTTCCTGTCCCGATTTAACCATGGAAATATTTAGTAAAAGCAGGTATAAAAATAAATAATACAAATGTAAATATTTTACTGTATGCTGAAGATGTAATCATTCAAAATAGTGATTATCTACAGATATCTTTATACTGTTGAAGCAAAGTCTGTAAAGAACATGATTTCAGGATTTTTACCGAGAAAACTATGGCAGATACAAAATTTAATGGCAGCTGGTAGCTGACCACTATGAGAGAAGTGCAGCATTGCCACATTAAAGGGTGGAGCAAAGTTACAGTAATAAGAAGAAATGAAAACAATTTATAGGGTATTACTGTAGTATCAAGCAAACAAACTTGGTGTGCATTACTAAGTATAGTAATCTGAAAGTCGCACCTTAATAAACAATAATAAAAATCTTGTGCAGACCAAGTTAAAAGAAGAAAGAATACACATTGTAAATTATATTCCTGCTTTGGTGATGTAACACTTCCTGTTTTGTATTACTAGTTGACTTTCACTACTTGTAACTTGTTCATTAAGTGACATTTTGACTAAACACCAATAAAATAACACAACACAATCACTATAACTGAACTGTGGGAACTGAAATTAGTACCACAGATATGAAAGCAACACTACTGAAGCTATATCATTAGCAACTTAAGAGGCCCTTTCCTTCCTTATTGCTTACCTCATGCTGGTTCTGGTATCTGTTTTGAATTACATGCCGAAACAATAAACAAAAAGGCATTAAGGGAGTTGTACAGAAAACTTTAAAGCTTCTTAGCTTGTTAAAAGATGAGTTTAATGCACATCCATACCATCCAACCTCTGTTTTTAAGACACAAGCTTCAAAATAAAATGCTCTTCATGAACAGACTTCTCCTGGAGCTCAAGTAAATTTTGTGGGCACAAATTATATTTGTATCAACGGATTTACAGTGTGATTTCACAGCGTCTTAACTATACAACGTTTCAAGGCAGGGCAAGCCTCAAATTGGATTTCGTGATCACCAGATCCTCTGGTTACCTGCTGTTAAAATTGTATGTCTGCCATAAGAACTTAGCATTTTGGGGAAAGTCACAAATACATTCAAAGATTATTTTAGAAGGAAAATTGCAAGAACAAGTTAAACACTTTAATTATCTGGGTTATGATATTAACATACGTATGAATCTAAAGATTATGTTAATACAAAAAACTATCAACATTTCAAATAATGTGTGGTCCTATAGATTGGATGCTAAAGTATAAAATAAGGAAAGGCACTAAAATAAAATTTTATAAAACAATGGCTATTGCTTTTCTTCTTTATGGAACAGAAACATCGGTTAACACAAAAAAGATTCAGAATAAAGTACAAAGTGCTGAAATTACATTTTTAAGAATAGCAAAGGGATGCACATGATCTAATCGCTTCTGAAATGAAGTTAGAAAAGGAATTACAAATTTTCAGTATGAATGAAACAATAAAATAATATGACAAATGTTTCCAGTATATAAATATGAGGGCAGATCGAAAAGTAACGCACAATAATTTTCTTCTACCTTGGTATTGCAGCTGGAATGTTGGAATTTCACACAGATATAGTTTGAAGTTTAAACTACAAAGGGTATTTTTTGTTTCATGTGCAGCTCTAGTGAGAGAAGCATGAACTATGCAACAAAGATAGCATGCATGTTACTGCCATCCACGTGTGAAGAGCAGAGAAGTGTGGTTCGATATTTGTGGGCCAAAGCACATAAACCGAGTGATATTCACAGAGACATGTGTGGCATGTAGGGGATGATGTATGGACCGTAGCAATGTCTGGAGGTGGTGTGCATTCTTCTTAGTGGGCCGTGTGAACCTTAGTGATTTGCCACGCTCCGGGAGGCTGTAACAGCTGCAACCCCGTAGAATATCAGAGGCATTGAGGCGACAATTTTGGACTGGCGTATGCAACTGTGAACCTTATCGCAACAGTTCAACATTTCCTATGGTGCAGTGTACGATATTGTTCATGACACGTTGAAATTTCGTAAAGTTAGTGCTCGCTGGGTGCCTAAGAACCTGACAGACAACCACAAGGGCCAGCGAATGATGACGAGCTTGGATCACCTAACGCGATACACCGCAGAAGGGTATGAGTTTCTGAAAGGATTCATCACTGGTGATGAGTCGTGGGCATACTACTACATGCCTGTAAGCAAGCAAGCAAGCAAGCAAGCAAGCAAGCAAGCAAGCAAGCAAGTATGGAGTGGAAACATGCTGATTCCCCAGTGAAGAAAGAATTCAAAGTGACTCAATCTGCTAGGAAAGTGCTTATAATGGATTTCTGGGATATGCATGGTGTTGTATTGGTGGACTTTGCTGAACACGGGACCACTGTGAATGCTGCAGTCTACATAAAAACTTTGCTGAAGTTCCGTCGTGCCCTTCGTGACAAACACCACAACATGAATGCTGACGATGTCAAAATTATTCATGACAATGCTTGCCCTCATGTTGCTGCTGCTGTTCATCAGAAAATCATCAAATTTGGTTGGGAGGCGCTCCAGCATCCACCATACAGTCCAGATCTTGCAACCATTGGACTTCCATCTGTTTGGTCCCGTGAAGAAATTCCTGGCTGGCCAATGCTTTGCGACAGATGCGGAAGTGAAATCAGCACTCTGCAAATGGCTATACCCCAAGGAAACGGACTTCTACGAACAGGGCACATTGAAACTGGTATCACGATGGGAGAAATGTGTTGGGAAACTTGGTGACTATGTCGAAAAGTAGGTAAAAGGTGTAAGTTAATTTGTGATTTTTGTTGTTTTAACCATTATATTTTTTGTAAAAAAATTATTGTGCGTTACTTTTCAATCTGCCCTCGTAGAATGGAAGGGATCATACTCCCAAAAATTATATTTAACTATAGGGCAATTGTAAGAAGAGATACAGGAAAGCCGAAAGGACAATGCAAAGAGAAACTGTGAAGCCGGAATAGGTAATTATCTACTCCATATAGAGAAGAAGTTACAAATTGGTTACACATAATGCAGAGAGATTAGACACTTCTACGTGTGATATGTTTCAGGGAGCAAGTATGGGAAGGGTGGAATACTTTTTGGGCAACAAATTGTAAAGAGCTTAGTAGAATTTGGAATGGTGTACATTTGATTATGTGGGAGGGACATAGGGTGTATTGTGTGGAAGATAATTCAGATACAACTGTGCAATATTGACATAAAAATTTGGAATCAATATGCAGCTAAAATTTCACTCAACTTACGGTGTCAAATAGAACAGGGCTGGGGCAGGGAGGGATACTTAGATGATTGTACCTAAGAACAAAGAAGCGGTTTAGTGTGGCTTAAGATTTAGCACCTGGAAAGGTGGAATTGATGACACTGAGTGAGAATATGTCCACTCTGTGCTGAAGGGGAAACATGAACTCATATTCTGGCAGAGTGTAGAGTAACAGGATTATTAAGAAAGCAATATTTACCATTACAGTTTCTGGATTCCAACAGGGGAATGAAGTCTTGCTTGGAGATGTTGGATGCTGGGTGTCATAAAACTGGAGACATTTCTAAGATTCGGCAAAAGAGGTTAATTGCTATGAAGAACAGAAAAGCAAAGAGAGGGAAATATCAAACCCTTCATGGTGAAATTTGCCTTGAAATTTTTTAAGTGGAAGCAATCTGTTATAAACAGTTCATATGCAAAAAAAATATGAACTGTTGCACTCAAATGACTCTACTATTTTCAAAATGCTTATTCTCCATCTATTTCATATTAATTGAGATTAACATTTGCAGAAACTATCTTACTACTAATTTTTTATAGGTACAAGGAGAATATGATAGCTTTATGCGATAGTCAAATCTTTTAAGAGCTAGTTGCTATGTGGAGCATTTCATTCTCTTTGCACGTCCTGGACATAAAAAATGAATAATGAATTCCCATTTGAGAAAAACTATAAATATTGGAGGATTCAAACAAATAACAAGGAATATTTGAGAAATGCTTCACTCGACAAAAAAAAGTATATGGCATAAATTGTGTTTCAACGGGACCTACAATTTTGTGTACCTAGTAAAAATTTGTGTATCTCTTACGGTTGAGCAATTATGCAAGAATCATTCAGGATAAAGAGGAATTTTGGGGACATTCCCAGAAAATTCAAGATATACATTTTATTTGCCATGAAACTATCTTGAACATATGATATTTCAATCAAAAATGTTAGAACCATTTTTGGAAAATAAAATTTTTCGAAAAATAGACTCACGTGGATATGCTTCCAAAAAAGCTTTATTTGGATTCAGGGCATAACAAAGCATGCATTTCTGGTGAAATCTCAATGTCAATATTTAGGTGGAATGCAATACTTCCCCTACTTACTATATGTAGTACAGTAAAAAGGCCTGCCAGTCTTAACTCCAAGTCTGACATTGAGCACAAAATTGCTCCCTAAAGTGAGCCACAGATGTTACCGCCTAAACCATTCCGCTTTTGGCAGCTTTGTTAAATCAGTATACTTGCTACAACTATAGTGATGCAATACTTGTACTGACTGACTGGAACAGCAACCCTGACTGCATACCTGGAGGTTACATTGGTAAATACAAAGGGAAGCAGAAATGTATGGCAGTGCAACTCTGCTTCACTAAGATACAAATGTTTTCATGGCCTACTCTGTTGCTGTTTCGGAATTCCAGCTTCAATTTCAAGATTTTGTAGCTTAAATTGGCAGCTAATATCTCAATGTATAGCCTTCTTATCCCACATAGTATCCTCACAAAAATGTTATGGTAAGCTTCACCTGAAAGATTTGATGTATAACAAATGTACTGACCTTTAGCTTTAATCTTGAGAACCAACTCTCCACAGTTGGTCACCTTCGCATCTTGCAGGGGTCTACACATGCGGTCAACAGGCAGATTCTCGATATGCGTCACAACATGTTGTCCTGTCAGCACTTGTCCGAACACCACGTGAACACTGCAGTTAACATATGTAAATGTTAGTCTCTCAAAGCAGATGTAAATTTAAATACATACAATTTTAACTTCATTAAAATCAGTTGTTATCCATTAATGGTACTTGTTTTACTCCTGTTTCTGAGAGAGCTTGGACTTGTAATTAATGCTAAGATTGGACAATCTAGCAAACACATTATTGGCTATGGTGTATGTTCTGTGTTTCTCCTATAGTTGTAGAAGCATTTCCTGGATAAAACAAATCTTCATTTGCGTGAATAACATATCAGTGAACACATCAGAGATCTGATGTATGTACCAGAAACTTAATATAGTTCATTAATTACACACACCAAATCTTGAAAACAGGAGTTTAAACCAAGCACCTGCAAACAAATGGATTGATCTTTGTTAATAGTTACACTTGCCACTTCAATCATTTGTGTATGGCAGAACTGATGCTGAGCATTCTAAGAAAGCTTTGGAAGACTTTATGTACACAATTCTTTCCATATGTTATAATTATTTCTGCCATCACCTTCATTTTACATTATACTCATGATGCACTTATGTTTAGGCATCTTTACTTCCACAAATGATGAACTGCAAAATAAAATGACCATCACTGCTTTTGTGATGCTTCTTCTTCTTCTTCTTTAAAGATTACCCTCCTCATTGTAGGACTTGCACCCCAAGGACTTACATGCCAATGCCTTGGGTGAGTAGCCTGTTGAGGAGCAAGTAAACTCTGGATCATAGCATATCCAGGATGGGTGACCAGCACAAAGCCTGGTATGGTGGTGAAGAAGGAAATGAAATGTAGTGATAAAAGGGATGATATTATCCATCCAAATTTGCCTAGCAATTGAGGAAAACCACAACGGAACCTTTGGTCAGATTAGGCGGCCCTAGGGGCTTGAGCCTGGAACCTCCCGAAAGTGAGCCACAGATGTTACCGCCTAAACCATTCCGCTTTTGGCAGCTTTGTTAAATCAGTATACTTGCTACAAACTTAAATTTTCAAGTATTATACTTCAACCTAAATCAATAGCATAACTTACATGGACATTTAGTATATTTTATACTCAAGTATAGGTATCACAAAATGGAACTGTTGTTAAATCAAATATTAAGATGTGTTAATTGAACAAAAACCAGAATTTTAGAAATCCAGTATAAAACATTAAATTGGCAGTTTGCAAACTTGAATTTTACTGCTTAAATGCTCAACTAATGGTAATGAAATTGTATGCATGCATATGTGTGTCTTTTTGCAGCATTCACTGTATGTAGGGAAGTCCCATCCTATTAACAGATGCAAGCAAATGTTTGCCTTCTAACACAGAAGCAGAAATGAATAAAATTCAAGATCAACCATCTGCCACTCTTATCTATTCTTGCAACTATGTTGTCTTCAGTGATCTAGGAGTACCATACTAGCCTCAAGTTCCCCAGGTTGCAGGTTCAAACCCAGAGGGCGATGGATTTTTCGGGCATAAAAATCCTTAGCATGGCTTCCTGTGGAAGGGAGTAAAGCCAGTGGTCCCGTGTGGTAGATTTACAGCACGTAAAAACCTAAAGGCTGATAAAGAGGCCTAAGCAAAATTTTCAGTCTTTCAAGCCCAATATAGAATGGGATGCTAAGGACTGTAGTAGTTAAAGAGCATCCATGAATAAAACTCCATTTCATGTTTTTCTGTAACTATGAAGCCTTTGTATTAATTTGCAAATAGTATAGTTCATTGCATAGTGTTATATAGTGCACATGGTCACTTTGATACAAAGGGAGTAGGAATCCTTCATAAAGAGACATACATTTGCATTCATAAAAATGCATATTATTGTTATTGCTGTTTCATAGCTATGTGAAATATAATGTAGTTCTTATGCCTGCATTGCTATCATGAAAACTCATAATAAAATCTCTGCCTTCAAAATAAAAATTAAAGGATTTGTTAGCATTAAAAGACTATGCAAAAGAACCATGGGATACAAACTCTTGGGACATTTACTTTTAATTCCCTTAAAAGTGTTGGTGTGGAACACAGAATTGGAAATATGCTATAAATGTAAATATTATAATTATATATATATATATATATATATATTTACATTCCTTTATAAATTTTATCTGAGGGTAGCAGTGTTTAACGCCAGTTCTTATTACATGTGGTACCACATGTGGTGGACATTGATATACATGCAAAAAAATAATTGGGAAAGGAAACTTATAAGTCTAAGTTTAGGGTACCTTCCTAGCATTTACCAGTTATTATGAAGACTTGAGAAAAACCTACTGAAAAACCCCAGTTAGGGAGGATAGCCATGGTAGGATTTGAAACCTTCATGAGTCCATGTTTTAATGACCTTGGTCAGTATTTTATCTGAGAGAACAATAAGAAGAAATATATAGTGCTTTTATGAAATGTTGAACATATAATGAAAGGCAATGCAGTATTCTAAAGGTAAGTGTTTACTAGTGCACACTGTATGCTTCAGAATTATTTATTAATTTTTTTTTTGCTGTGTACATTAGTTAGATTCCCTTAACACACTTTTTGGGCTTGCCTCATTGGCTCAGTCTCATCATTACTACGAAACTAATGTGGATCTGAGCACTATAATCCATTGCTCAAAACTGAAACACATATTGGAGAGAAACAGAGGCTTCATGATCCAGGTATTATGCAGTCATGTCTGAACTTAATATATGATTGATTGATTCCCCACCGATGTGTACTAGTGAATATTTGCCTTAAATTTATCATCTCCTTTAAAAAATACAAGAGGCTGGATGGCTTTGCAAGAAATGCTAATATATAACTACAGAAGTCTAGCATATTGTGGGTGTACAAGAAAAATGCACTAGTGTCCATTTCTGCATTTTCACATTTTTCAAAGCAAACAGCTATTAATTTATGTCTTCTTAGTTCCCTTATTGTTTATGTTTCAAAATTAAAGATATCTGATTGTCCAAAACTGCTCTACAGTTTATATTTAAAATGGTGTTTTCCTGAACTTATAAATGTGGACTTATTAGAGAACTTCCATTGTATTCCCACGATATAATTATTTATGTTAAAAACTTTCATACTACTTACCCATCCAAGTGGGGGGCTGGCTGCGTTGTACTACAAGAACAAAACATGATTAGAGGGTGCGAGCGGTGCATCAGGACCTGGCTGGCAGTAGCACCAAACCTCAACCTTGCCCACAACTACACAGAAATAAAACCCTGTTAACAAATAGTTTTTGGCACTTAATGCTATTATTTCGCTGCTCCAAAGAGTTGGTTTCTGTACCAGAAGAAGCAAACATCATAACTTTAATTTTTATGCATTTTAACGAGTGCATTTCCTTGCCCAGAACCAATTATTCATTATTGCTAGTTTTAGGTGGCATACAATGGGCAGGAATAATAGTGCGCAAACATGAATTTGACATTCAACTTCCGAGATAGTGTTTTTTCTATGAAACTCCCATTTAAACTAAAGTCACATACTTGGTGTGCAAGTAAATTGATTATAACAATGGCTTTCTCATATTAAGCTACACTGTACACTAAGTCAATAAAGTAATAGGCTTACTCTTGAGGTGATTTCAGAACATCTTACACACAATGACATTCTTGTGTTATTTAAAAAATAACATGTTGCAATAGGTACATGCTTTAATACTACAAAACCCCTAAGTAACTGAATGGTTAAAGCATTTGTCTGCCATTCGCAATGCACCTGGTTCAAATCCCTGTGTCTGCATTTTTTCTTCTTCTTAAATAACATAATGTCAGAGTACAAGGACTATTGTTTAGTCTTAAAAAAAGTGAAACACTAACCACTCACTTTGAGAGCTTTTATTAGGCTTCATTTCAGTGTAAAATACATATTTTAACTGGAAGATAAACAATGTTTTCCTAAACAAAGAAATTAACTTATCATATCCTCCTTTTTATAGGATCATTTGAAAATTTGTCAAAATAAGCACAAATGATGACAAAGATAGAAGAAATTGTTCTTAATTTTCCAGTAGTCTCCCACTGAGATCAATTCATTTGATCCAGTGATACTCCACTCCGTCATGGAAGCTAGATTCCTCCAGGCCTACAAAATACACCTCAACTGACAATTTATGTCCATCAGACGAAAATTTCTTTCCACCAAGTAGCTTTTTCTACTAATGGAACAAATGGAATTCTGATGGAGCTAGGTCCAGTGAATAAGGTGGATGTGGCTACAAACCATACTGCACTTCACTGATTTTCGGCATTCAACACATGTATGAGGGCGAGCATTGTCTCAATGGAAGACACTTTCTTCTTTGCCAAACCCAGCTGTTTCTTGCATATTTTGCTCTTCAAAAGTCCAGAAGGTAAGCATAATATGTTCTGGTGTAGATTTTCTAAGGAAAAAATAATCAATTAGCAGAACACCTTTGACGTCTCAGAAAACTGATACTATTAACTTTCTGGCCAACTGCCTTTTTTGGTGGTGGAGAATCATAAAACTGGTGGGATCCCTCTGAAAATGAGCCAAACTTTGCTCAAGAGTTATTTGACATATTTCCCACTGCACTGTAATGAACAGCTATCATGTTATTGCACAAATGTTTCCATGAAGGATGGCTGGTTACAAAAAAACTGCTTTGGAAATGCTGCTAAATCTGTAGGTCATTCTGAGAAACTGTCAAATGATCCTTATATATTGAGATTGTATCTCAATTAATACTTCTTTCATTTATTGTTGGAGGGCATGTGCTGCTCCACACCATTCATTTTTCCAAACTATGAGATTCTCCAACGTTTTAGTTATTTTTAGTGTTTACATTGTTTTAAAGTGACAAACCACATGTTCTAGAGAGAGAAAGGTACCTAATCAATGCATTAAATTTAAAACAAAAGAGCACTTCTGATCATCAAGTTGCAAATGGTCAGGAATATGAGACATTTAGGGTGGATAAAAATAAAATTATACCTTCCCTGCAGTGAGCCAATTTCTAGTTCTTTTGACAGTCATGCTAACCACTAGATTGGTGGGAGAGTGTAAGAGCATATTTGGTTCCTCTTGCTGAAGTGCTATCAATCCCTTTAGAAGTTATGATAGTACAGAGCACAGGTACAAATGAGGGAGGAGGGGATGAAATTTTGGTATCTATGCGAGTCTTGATATCTAGCATGCACAGTGCATTGCAATGTGGACTTGCAAATTTTGCACATTTTCTTGTATGTTAGGCTTGCAGCATTATCCCCTACCTGATGGCAACATATTAATAAATGATGAAGTGAATGATGAACACTGAAATGAAGATCCTGCAATTTAAAAATAACTTTTGGTAAAACTAACGTGACATTCTAAAGTAATTTACAGAATTGTGTTAGTACAGTGATTGCCATCTAAAGGACTTTAATATAAAGCATTGAGTTTTACATACAAAACTACAAAGATCAGGCTACAGGGTCATATCATATATATGGAAACACAAACTTATTACCCTACAGTTTCATCACTAGGTCTATGTCCTGACTTTTCATAAAGCTAGAGAGAGAGAAGGGGGGAGCAGATATCAGCATTGCCAATCTATGATGTGAATAGTATTATAAATTCTACAGCAAATTAAAGTGTGATTTTACTTTTTACTAATAAACACTAAAATTCAGCACTCCTGTTCCATTTCTAGCAATAATTTTAATAACAGTTTATTGTATGCAATTTGAGCTCTACTTCTTGCAGAAGAATCCAATCTTCTGCAGTGATGGGGGAGACATACAAATCAGGGGTGAAAATTGTCTGCTAGCACCAATCACTGGTCCTCTCTCATGTGTATCTTCTGCTTTCTACATTGTTGCCAACTCTCTTCTATGCCAAGCACAGGGCCTCATTTGTACATTGTGTTAATACAGATTTAAATAGTTTCTTTGGTACATGGCCAATTTACCAATTATTACTGTTATGGTTAATCTTATAATTATGGCTAGTTATGATATAAAAATTAACAAAGCATGCATTGCTCAGAAAGTTTGTTTCACTCTTTTGCAGCAGCAGTACTAATTGGAAACACTGTTGCCAGGAACAGCAAGGCAGGAGATAGAAAAGTTGGACTGTGTGTATAGGATTCCTCAGGAATAACCATATTGATGATTATGAAACTTATTATACACCATTCATTAGATCCCATTTTAGAATATAGTGTGATCCATATAAACCTGAACCACTTTAATGGACCATAATTCTTGAACCAATAACAGGGTACATGTGCAACTTTGGAAGAATATAATACACAAATGGGAGATTACATTGTTCATTGTTGCTCAGAACAAATGTTGGAAGTATCCTCCACTGGCATCCATACATATCTGCACTTATTTCACCATACTCTGTGCCATTCTACAAAGAGTATCCTTGCCAATGTTACTTGTTTGTTTCGTGGATGATACAGGGGTTTACAGCAGCCCAGTATCTGCTGTAGCCTGAGAGATGAAACCATGCCTCATCTGTAAACCACGTTATAGAGAGAATGTCTGAATGTGGAATAAGAAAACCCTGAAACCATCAATAATAACGCATTGTTCATGATCTGCTTCTTTCAATTGCTGCACCATATGCACTCTGTATGGTTGCAATCCCTATTTCTTCGCCGCTCTTTGACATGTGCCATATGAATAGCCTGTCTCCTGGCTTAATCGAGCAACAATTTCTTTGGAGAGTTCATTAAGTGTCTTCAAACATTATCAACCAACTCTGCACTCAATTATGGTCTATGTTTTCCACTCTCACTGATGAGTACACCAGTTGTCTGCAGCTTTCTTTGTAGCGATAAAATTGTTGGCTTTGTTGGAACATCACATACATTGAATTCTCTTTGAAATTTCCGTTGTGTTGTTATCAATGAATTTTTCTTCCAATATGTTTTCAAATAAAAACACACTCTCGAAGTGAGTAATGCATGTTTCTGTTACGACTGCAAACTGAAGACTGTCAACAATGCTCGTAATTGCCATCAAAATCAACAAAATAGTCAACAAATGGCAGTAGTACCGATTCTTCCAGAGCCACTTAGATCATTAAAACAAACTTCACATTTTTGTGAGCTTTCAGAGGGAAATTATGGACCATTAAAGTAGTTCAGGTTTATATGAATCGCACTATAGATTATATGGTGCATGAATTACTTTCCCCAAAACTGTGGTTTTATTGGACTATACGTCAAAAAGGTAAAATATCTTGAATATTATTTACTTGCTTGAAAAATGTTATATAAAAGCTTATAAGCATAACATTCCTGGTAAGTTTTTTGTTATTTAGAAAATTTTCACAGCACAAATATTTAAGAAGCCAGACAGATTTTTCACTGCTATTAACTGGTTATCACAGAAAAAAGCAGTTTCAATTGCATAACAAGTGTAAGGAAAAGGCATAACTTTGTGTGCTATGAAACCTTTTACTTCTTTTTTAACTTTTATTAACATTCTAGAAAATAGTTGTATTACAAGTTTTCAAAACATCACGTGACATATATAATGCACAGAGAGGGAAAGTGAGGAGGAGAGAAAGGAAAATCTAGACAGTTAACACAATAGAGTAGTGCTATGAGTTCTATAGAGTTAAATTTATTTGGACCACAAAATGCAAAACAAACAGCACTGGAGATCAAGTATTTCTGTTTTCCTTTTTTTGGCCACTTTTTCCCATTCATTTCCTTCACTTTGGTTGGTGGTATTCTTCCTCCTCTTCCAGCAAAGATCAACCAAATGAGCACACAACATACAATTTCCTTCAGATACACCATTATTTTTATAAATAAACTTTGTCAAATGTTTTTTCCCTGCCAATATTTTATTACTGCATCACTTTGCAAATGAGATACACAATTTGTTATATCTCATGAAGATGAATGGTTTTTATCATTGCTACCCTCAATTCAGATTTGCGGCTTAAGCTGAGGTGCTAACATGATATTATAGTGGTAACTCATGATCTCAATACAGCAGAACAAATCTGTGACAGGAGTGCCCTTTCAATGCAAAAAAACAGATCCTTCCAAGACATATCAAACCAAGCATAACACACTAGAAAATGTTGGAAACAAAAACTAGTATTTTTATAAAGCCACTCAACAAAGAGGGAAAGTTATTAGGCTTTTAGATTGCAACTTTATATTAAAAAGCCATCATTATAATCTTATTAAAATATTAGCACGTTGTATAATTATAGCTCCAAAAATAACTTATAAGCAGGTGGTAAAAGTATCGTCATATATATATAAAAATAACCTAAGTTCTTTAGCACAGGGAGACTGTTTTTTAATTATGCATATTGCAATTAAGTAAAGCTACTAAAATCCATTCTATGTGCAGAGTGAATTCATAACATCCCTGAACTGATATATTGTATAAAAATACTAATATGCTCGCTAAAAAAAGCAAACTTTACTTACAAATGAATCACTGAATATATTTCTCCAAAGCAACTGGAAGGCTTCAATCATGGAACTAATGGCAAAGAAAACTAATAAAACCTTAAGGTGACCATATTTTCACATCTAAATCATGACATCCTACAACAGACTGTATAATAGGGTTCAGAGGGAAAACCACATCAATAATACAAAGGTTAAAATTATTATAATAAACAAACAGGTATATATTATAGTTTGCTACCTTTTTGCTGTATAATGGCACATTATATACATCAAAATTATGAATCAGGGGATTTATTGTATTTTCATGAGCCATGTATTTGTTTTAATTTGTATCAATTAGTTTTTTATTTTTCAAACTGGAAGCATGTTATGTTTGTTGCTATCATGTAGAATAAATATAACGTGGTTCATAAATATTTCTCCTTGCCCAATCACAGCACATTGGAATATGGCCTCTAGCCACTTCATATGCTGTCTCAGCATATTATTAAACTGCCAACATCAATAATGGTAACGACCAACTTTACAGTTAATATCACTAAAATAATGTAATGAATAAAAAAAATACATAATCAGTCAGGACAAGGCGTGATTAGCAAAATCAAGAACAAACCAACATCCCAAAAACTCTGGCATAGCCTAAACTGGGGCTGCTGGAACATTGGGGTGGTTGGTCACCTTAAGTTCAAACTTAAAGAGAAGTTTTAGCCTCCAATATTTACTCACATGAAAAACTGAGAACCATTTGTGTCCTTTCCTCTGTTGGCCATGGACAACAGAAATGGCTTGTCATGTTTGATTTCAAAATTTTCATCTGCAAAAGAATAAAATAATGAAAGAAATATAGGACTGCACATTTTTGGATAAATCATAATTGTGAGAACTTAAGAGTCTTATTTTCTTCAGCTCATAACCATGTCACAAGGATAATTCAATAGTATTTGTTTAAGTGAGATAAACCTTTCTCTTTCGTTTACTACCTATGAGGCGTAATCTGCAAGTTTCTAGACTGACATTGGAAGGCAATTAATGTCAACACATATACAAGAGTATTGCTTGTTTATTTATTTTTTTTGTTTGTTCATTTGGCCCCACTGTGAGCAATGCTCAGGGACAATGAACATGTATACAATTATGAAATATGCAGCATCACTAATCCAACATCCAGAACTTCTTTTTTTCTTTTTCATAATTATCTAAGAGATGAAAATTTGTAACCATCACCATTTCAAGAGTAAACTTCTCAACATGCATTACAGTAGGGCAATAACAAATAGGTGTAAATCACTGTCACAGACAATTTACCCTGTGTATTGAATATTTACCTATTGCATGACATTAAATCTTTCTTGAAGATTTTACATTGATTAGGATTGCCCAATACTTTTAGGTAAAATGGAAGATGGTTGTTATATAAATTATGCTAAATAGTAACATCTTTTTTGGAACAGTTTTAAGATATTTGCTGGTCAATGCAAATTGCCTGCATGCCTCATATTATGGTCATGCACAGCAAGGTTTGTTGTGAAGTTATGATTATCTGTAAGGTAGCTCAAGAGAGAATATATTACATATTCACCAGTAAGAGTTTTTTGGGTTTTGAATTAGGGCCTACAGGAATGATGGGGTCCAACACCACAAATAATAGGTATGACCTTCTTTTGTAATATAAATACTTACTTACTCTGTGCCAAATTACCCCAGATTATTATTCCATATCGCAACAGGGAGTGAAAGTAAACATGGCATTTGCTCAATCATACTGTTAATTTGCTTACAATTTAGTCAAGATGTGCTGCATAATACAATATGATGTTCAAAATTCAATACACAGTAGAAACTCAATTTTAAACTAAAGGACTTTCATCTAATGGTATTAAACAATACCTTGATAGTGTGTGTCTGAAATTTATCCTTTGAATGCCAATGTGCAGAAGTGGTAAAAAATTATTTCATTTGGGCAGAGAAAGCCTAGAAAGTGACCTTTGTGGATGTTTTAATTCCCTTGCTGAAGAACAAGTTCTGAACAGGAATCTTAAGACTTAAGAAATGACTGCAAATACTTTGCACTTAACAATGGTTGATACTGATGAAGATAGGTGTCGCAATTTTTTTAGCCGTTCAGATGAGTATGTGCAATGCTTTCAGTTTCTGAACCCGTCATGGAAACAAAAATAATGGAATTGATGTCAAAGTCAACAGAACTATGGTCCACTATTGTGACCTTGCTTCAAAAAGAGAACTACAGAGAACAAATAAGCATTCATTATAAAGACCAAGTTACCAAAGTACACAAAGATCTTTGTAACAATTTTTGAGCTTGCAGAAGAATTCTGCAGATTAAGACCTCAAAGAAGCAAACACAAAGGTGACTAAAAAACTGCTATAATGACCTACCAAATCACTGTGCAAAGGCACCGGAAAAAGAGTCATTGAAGACCTATACCTTTTTTACTCTAAGTTTAAAGCAGAAGCAAAGAAAACAATGTAGCACTCCCCTGAGCACATGGCAGCATCACGTGGAGGATGACAGGAACTACACACCCATGAGAAGAAAATTGCTTCAGACTGAATGTAAATATGGTACATTGCGCAGTTTGGGGATTATTAACTTTTAAACATTTTGTTCTTATTCCTATATTTTGCTTTATATTCTAAGCTTCTAACACAAAATACTAAGAGTAGACAAAATGGCACCTGTGTAGTTCGGCATATGTGATTAAAGGTAATGGATTAAACTGTTCTTAACTTCAGGTTTTAGAAATCAAACATTCATTGACTAATATCAGTATGCCACTTTTGCTTTAACCCTTTATTAGTCAATGAGTTAAGAAAATGATAGCACTATAGGATAGAAAACACAACAGGAAACAAATGCGACCCAAGCAATCTGAGCAATAATTCTACATCACTGACAAAGAAGTTCAATTATTGCTAAACAACAGCTAACCCTATTCATTGTTGATTAAAAGATAGTACTTTTCACACAATTTAAAACATTTAACACAATTGCCTTCTTTCCATTTTCTGCATTTATGTTTTCCACAGTGGCAGCGGATTCTCAGTCATGAACACATTCAGAAGTAATATTTTCTCAACACATGGCAAAAGTACACTGGCAGCTTATCCAGAAATGAACTGCTGCACCTGCGCATAGCCTCTTAAAACCTCTGCTATAATGGTTTATTCAGTTATAGATGAATCTGAACATATTTTGTTTCATAAATTGAACTGTTACAATAATGCTTTTTTTTAAATTTCTCTGCATAAGAATAACCACAAAATGTTATGATCTGAACTAAACTGTTTTATGTAGAAATTCAATTCAATTGAGCTTTATTTATGGATGCTCTTTAACTACTATGGTCCTTAGCATCCCATTCTATATTGGGCATGAAAGATCGGTAATTTTGCTCAGAGGCCTCTTTATCAGGTTTGAGGTTCTTTTACGTGCCATAAATCTACGACATGGGATCACCGGCTTTACTTCCCTTCTGAAGGAAGCCATGCTAAGGATTTTTACGCCCCAAAAATCCCTCGCCCTCCACTGGGTTTGAACCTGCGACTTTGGGAACTAGAGGCTAGCATGGTACCAATAGTCCATGGAGGACAACATTTTATGTAGAGGAAGAGACGATGTGCTATGTGGGAAAAGTTGTAGCATAGAGAGTAGACGGAGAAGTGAGATCACCTCATTGCTCTTCCATAAGATTTGTACAAGAGCTATCAGGTACCTCCCTCAGATGGCAGCAAAATTGTTAGTGTGGCTATTTACAGCTATTTAATGCTGGTATTGGTTTGTTGGGTATTGTATTGGCATTTTTTTTGTGTATGTGGTTGCTGCTTGTTACAATGTGGTGAATTTTAGTTGTTAATCTTGATTAACCTTTTAGCTTTTAGAAACATACAACATGCATATGTGTTTCGTGCCTGGTGATTTACATTTTTTCTGAAGAACTTTTAGCAATGATACACATCTTTGATTAATGGAGAAAATGTAGAGATCGTGAGGCAAAAATGGAAGTTAATGCCTCACACAGCTCCACATCACTTTCTTAATCTTCCTAAATATTTATCATGACCAAAAGGTACACTCCCGTAAACCTCCATCAAAAAGGTCAGAAAGAGATATGAATTTAGAAAACAATGGGAGTAATGCAGAATGCTCTCATAATACCATTGTTAATACTCCCATCCCACAGGATACCAATACAAACTTTAGTAATAAAGTAGACTTAGAAAGAAAAGGTTAAAGCAGCCACAGCACAATATAGTTGGACTAAAAAGTAAATAATTGAAAGTAGCCAATGCCACGGTTCAAGTACTTGAAAGGAAAATAAATGGAAAGAGTAGCAATATCAATAAATCTGAAGGAGCAAGACACCTGAGTAAAAAAACAAAAATTGTTGATACAATTTTGAAGGAATTGCTGACAACTAAAATAAAAAATAAAAAAAAAAAAAAAAAAAAAGACATGAGATATATGAAGAATTTCATTTAGATAGCCTGCTTTTAAGAATCAAGTCACCCAAAGGATACAGACATCGTTTAAATCACAGTCTTCTTCCTGTTCCATCAGAATCACATTTAAGAACATTATCAAAGGTCTTTGATGTCCTCATGGCATTAATATCCATGCTATAAAGGCAGTATCTGATTTTTTTTAAAAGCATAAAATGTAATTTCTGAAAGAATAAAGTTGAAAGAAGAAATTTCAATTTGATTGTAATTCTTTGAAAGTGGGTCGGTTTGTAGATTTGAGAGATTTTACACCCAAAAAGAATAAAAATGAATTGGCCAACCATGCCCTGGGATTTATGTATGTCCCTTTATTGTATAATTGGGTGCAACCTGTAGTTATCTACACAAGTAATAGCTGGTGCACAGAGGTAAAAAAAATTATGGAAAAGATAGGAATGGGAGATATTTGGAGAGCAGTGAAAGAAATAGCAACGGCTTCTGGATAACAGTAAGAAACAGAGTGGACATAGAAAGACAAGAGATTTGGGGAAACTTAGAGAATAAAACATCACTAGGGTTCTGTAGGTTAGTAAAAAGGAAATGGGGAAGAGAAGGGTATGTGGACTATTGTAACAGAGCTGAAAAAGAAGTGTTTGCATGGATGAGAACAGGATCAATGTATTGGAGGCTAAGAGGCAGAAAAAGCGGAATTTGTGAACTATGCAGAGGTAGTGAAAGCAGAGCATTATATGACAGAATGCAAAGAATTAGCAGAATGGAGAAAAGAAGTATGGGAAGAAAAATGGGGAAAAAATGGATGGAAAAATGGTAGCAATTAAAATGTTAACAAGAAAAGAAAAATAAGAATATGGGGGAGTTCTTAAAGCAAGTAAAGGAGAAATGGATTAGAAAAGTAAGAGATAAGAAAGGTAGAAGGGAAACAGAGGAGGGAGAGGATGGATTATAGGTGGTTAAGGGTAGCAAGGGCTGCTCAGCTGAGCCATAAGGCTAGGACGCCAGACAAAATGAGCAGTATAGGTAGAACATAGCTGGCAAGAAAATTTGTACATAGGTTAAGGTAGTTTAAAAGTGGAATATTGTAAAATGGATTGTGTAAAAAAAAATGTACAAATAAAATTGATTCATTCATCTACACAAGTAGGAAAGCAACTACTGGGGACATTTTGGCACAAACTTTAATGCAAGTTATGATTCAAATAGAACGGTCAAGTGCTATAATGCTTGATTTTGCTTTGAATGGTAGCCAGTCTAACAAGAAATTGTGGAACTGTTTGGGGATTTGTGGCATACGTAATAATGTTAAATGTTCAGTACCCCATCCTAACGATACAAGCAGGTGACTTTGGGCTTTTTCAGACTTTGTGCACATATTTAAATGCATAAGAAATCATTTCCATAATAAGAATGAAGTTGTTATAACAATGAAACCACACATTTTCTGTACTATCGATGGCTTTATGAAGCTGATACCTCTTCCGAGTTTTCTGGAATATAAGTAAGTCCCAAGCTTACAAAAGCTCATACAAATCCAAACACATTCCAAAAAATGAATGCGAGGCTTGCTTTTCAGCTGTTTAATCGATCAGTGGCTAATGACATTACATTCTTCTGGGACATATTTTTTGCTGGACTCAAAGTGAACAAACCCTCCTAAAAACAGAGATCTAAATTACATCATAGATATAAAGTTTGCCATTACCTGTAAATGGGCTGTATAGAGGTTCAAATTAAGTTTATACACTTACGAAGTGGAAATCACTTCTTAATAAAGATCATGATACTTTCATGTCTGAAAGGGCATTACAGTCTTTAAGAGTAACCATATAGAGTACACTGGAAGTGGAAGAATATTTGTGGGGAAATGGATTGAAATATGTACTAGCAGCTAAATTGAACCAAGACCCAATAGAAAGACACTTTGGAATTTTGCAGTCGTTGTGATGATCATCCATCTACAATCAAAGGCAATTGTGATTATAGGCAAGAGCTGCCTTTTTAACATCACTCATTAACCAAATGAGGCTATCAGCACTGTACACCACAATAGGAGAATTAAAGAAAGTGTAGATAGCAAAATTAAGGTCAAAACTGCGATTGAGCTGCCTGATATACCCATTGAGAAAACAATGTACCTTAAGTGACTGAAAAAGATGTTGCTAAAAGATGTCTAGAATAACACTTGAGTGGCTATATAATACATATAATTCAAAGAGCAGACATTGTAAAACGTGTGTTAATTTACTCTATGGCAAGTCTATAGATTTCCCTTCCATATCACTTTTAACGACAATTAAAGATTACAAATCTGGTACAGGTGATTTCTGCCTTACGTTCCCTTCTAAATCTGAAACAAATTAAACTGAGTTTCATTTATGGATGCTCTTTAACTATTATGGTTCTTAGCGTCCCCCTTCTATACTGAGAGTGAAAGATCGGAAATTTTGCTCACATGACTCTTTAATATACTTGAGGTTCTTTTATGTGCTGTAAATCTAAGACACAGGACCACCGGCTTTACCGGCTATGCCTGAAAAAGTCCATCATCCTTGGCCAGGTTTGAACCTGCAACTCAGGAATCAGAGACTAGCATGGTATGCCTAGATCACAGAGGACGACTTTCTAAATCTGTATATAGTGTTCTTTCACAAGTAGAAAGGGTTCTAGCAGAGAAACTTTCAAGTGACAGTAACTTGTGGGGCGATATATATGGTTTGATTGTTGTGAAAGTGTTAATCAAATTAGTATCGACTCTGGAATTGTGTGTCATGAGTAACATGTACTGGATCTTGTGCCCTAAATGATTTATATTACATGAAGTGTTGATTCTTTTTTTTGCACCAAGGAAATGAGAAAGGAAATACAATCATGAAAGGTAGCAAAATCATCTAGGAAATTTTCAAAAGTGCTAACAGCTGACTTCATAATTGGTGAGGATATTTTTATCTGTACAACAAAATACGAATAGATTGTAATAATTCTTGCAGCAAAGTTAGCTCTTTATTCATAACAAGAATGCAGTAAAACATGTATATGTATAGGTAATAACACTGTGAATATAAAAGTATGTTAGATTTTACTTTCTTCCTTTCATGTCATTTTGTGTTCTGGTAGTAGCATTATTATCTAGCATTTCTGTGAATGATCGTGAGGATGTGCATGCGTAAGTGTACTGTTAAGCTTTACTATCTATCTGTATATATATATATTTTTTCCTTTCTTTCTTTTTACTCGTTCTCCAGTGCATTTCCTGCTATACACTACAGTGTTTGTATTAGCACTCTACTGCACAAGCAATTGCAATGCCATCTGTGCGGCGGAACAGATGAACTGCTACAGTGATCACACTTCTCCTTCTACTCATTATGGTTGTAGTTTGCCAACTAGCCAATGAGGTGCTCTCATCATGTGGTTTTGTTTACAACTCCTTTAGACTTACAAAAACACTTCAGATGGGGATTTCTACTGCTTGACAACATAGTAGCCATGTTAAATAGTTACTATGCATACATGCAGCTTCTAAAAGTAGGATTATTCACCATATCACACACATCTTACCTAGAGCGACTATTAGCTGTTTTCAGGACTGAAATCTGATAATACGGCAGAAATATGTAAAGGACGAGTTGAAGGATTCTGTTTAAGCTCTGCAGATCCCACTGAGAATAATCCTCAAGGATAATGAACACACCATCTTAAACAACAGCATCAATCACATATACCCAAGAGTTGACTTATTTGTCTTTTAAACCCATCACCATTATATATCTACACAAAGCCATTAAAATATCAAACTATTCAAAAATATATTAAGCAGCTTATATATCTCATATACATCACTATTCATTCTAGCACATCATACGTTCTCAAAGTGTGCACCGTCAAGAGTCGTAAAGAGTGCTGGGCTAGCTTTGTATCACACAATCACTCACTCAATTGACTGACATGTGCGAATAACTTAACAAAAAATGCAAGAGAATGTAAGCTTACACTACCTCAATAATACCTACTATAAGATCTAAATATAGAGCTAACCTCAATATTGAAATATATTGAGGTGCCTCATAAGTAATGTTGGTTTTTAAGCAAAACTCTATTTGAATGTTTTCTGACAAGAAATTAAACTACGCTTCAAAAATAAAGACCATAAGATTCTATGGACTTTAGCCATCTTTCAGCAAGGTTTATTATACCGCGATAGTATCAGTCGCTGGTTTTTTGATGCGAAGAATTTGGTAAGAGCCATTTCCAAAGCTTCAATGTTTTTGAAATTTCTTCCATGCAAGAAATGAGCCATGAATTGAAACAGATGGTAATCTGAAGGCACAAGATCAGGGCTGTATGCTGGGTGTGGTAGCAGTTTGACTCCTTCCAACTCCAGAGTTTTTGTTATGGTTGTTCGTGCAGTATGGGGTGTTGCATTGTCCTGCTGCAAGAGAACTCTATTTCGGTTAACTAATGATGGATATCTCCATCTCAAAATTTCATCAACTCGTTCCAGTTGTTGAGAATAAAGATCCACATTGACTGTATGCCTGTTTGGAACAAACTCCCAGTGAATCAACCTTTCAAAATTCCACCAGACACATTATTTTGGGGCCAAAATGACTTTTTTTTTAACAATAACTTTGGTGGGTTGACGGGGACTGAGCCACTGTTTTGAGGCACATGGGTTGCGGTAATAGACCCATTTTTCGTCACATGTGAGAATTCTCCAGATAAATCTACCATCCATGGGATTACCGATAAGCTAACGACAGAAATCCACTCTATGTTGAACCTGTTGTGGTGTCAATCCATGAGGTGCAGTTCTACAGCTTCTGTTTGATTATTCAAGCTTCTTAATCTGTCGATGTATGGTATCTTTTGATGGACCAAGTTCTTCTGACAGTCTACGAGTACTTTTTTGCAAATTTTCTTCCAAAACTCTGCGTGTATTCTCAATATCCCACAATTTAGGTCTTCCAGAACGCAGTAAATCTTTAGTGTTTTCTTCTCCAGTGTTGAAATGTTGGAACCATCATTGTGCCACACACTCACTAACAACACCTTCTCCTTCCACTTCACATATTTTTCGAGCCGCAGCAGCAGCTGCTTTATAATCTTGTTTTCAGTAGTGCTTTAGAAGGACTCTAATCTCAAATTTTGTAACTTCATTTTGTGGTTGTGCATTAACAACTGATGACTGACACATTCTCACAATATATACAATGCTAGCCAAGGCATCCTGTAAATAGCACTGGTGAACCAAAGAAAAACCAATTCTATCTTATAAAACATCAAACTTAAAAACCGACATTACTTATGAGACAACCTAATACAAATTTGTGTGGCTTTATCAAACATTACACCAAGATACCATGAATTGATAAACAAGCACATTCCTCTCATTAGGACAGAAAATTTAAAACTATGTTTTATGAAGTAAATGTAAAATGTAGTTTTTAATTTTGAATTAATTCAAGGCTATTCTCTACTGTTTAGGTATGCCTTACCACCTGTTAAAGCCACTAAACAATTGACTGGCATTCTGTAACTTCAAAACAAAACAAAATTTTGTTAAGAATAAAGATTTTCTTGTTGAACACAATAATTCCAGAGACCCTCATACTAACGAGTTTGTTACCAGGTTTGCATAGATGTTTTAACGCTGCTGTAAGAGGAAAATAGCGATAGAAGCTTGTCATTTTAATTATCAAATGTTTATTTATTTTAGCATAAAGTATACATGTTATGAATTAAGCTTGAGTAAGCAATGTTCTGTGTGGTAGCATTGGTAAATAATGCTCCCAACATAAGTTTTAAGACATAAATTTTAACACAAAAATAAATGTTGTGTAAACTCATATCGTAATTTTATTGATTTAAGAATTTTAGGTTCAAATAGTGATAAATCTTGTGTTTACTTGTATGGTTTATGAATTCATTTGCCTCATTTTTAGGTTAAGGTTAGGAACTGAATACTTTTGAGAGCTGTAGGATAGTACAGGATATGTTTTCTTTCCCAGAGTTATTTTAAGATAATTTCCAATCTGCTAAAAGAATTGGCTAGCAAAAAGCTATTGAATTGCTGGAAGAAGAACATAACAGTCAGTTAGGTTATAAAATGATAATTTATACATAGTAAATTTGCACATGAAAAATAATCCAAAATAAGATACTTGTAGCTGTGATATTCCTCCAGATAACACAACCAGTGAACTAGCCTTTCTTTTCACTACAACCTTTCACTTAATGAATACTGCCTAAAATAATATGGATATTATCAGATACCAATAATGATTTTCATTCAAAGATTAAGATACAAGAACATGTCCACAGAACTGAACTAAAGCTGAACATTGCCATATCATGAATAAAAGAATAAGTACCTACTTATGCTTGATTGTATACATTCAAATTTCAGAAAAATTTGCATGACCACTGGTATCTTTAAAAAGTATAATTAAAAGCAAAAAAAACACAAAGAAAATTAAGCAATAATTGTGGGTTGATATGAATTAGTGAAACTTGCATCAAAACAATATGAAGCTGCATTGCTAATTTTTTTGTCTGTCATTCCTAACCTAAAATTAAACTCATTTTACAGGGCCACTGCTACAGCTTGGCACTTTTTCCCTACAAAAACCTAATTATTTGGGGTCATAAGTAAGTCGTGCTATTCTAAGCAATGGGTGCAAGTTATGGTAGTACATTTCAGAGAGGTTCTTTAAGCTTGACAAATAACTGTAGTCGCCTTAGCAATGAAGTTACAGAATAGACCTGATTGTACATTTCTCTAACAATAAATTTACTTGTGTCACACAAACCATTTATATATGTTCATTTCTTTACTCTTCCTTTCTACCACCTCATATTTTATTATTTATTTCTAAAAAAGCTTTATTAATAAAGGCTACTGAAGTTTAACTTAAATTACAAATTTAAAATCTTATAAAACAAAAGTAATTCAATTTAGACTTAGTTTGTGCTGTAAAATTTGTTTTAATGATTTCTGGGATTAAACTTAATTGGTTAATATTGGGGGCTATGCCAGAAATAATCTGTAGATTAATAGAGTCGTGGGTCTAAAAAGTTTGGGAACCCCTATACTACATGAGTTAGTAGGTAACAGCATGGTGTCATATAAACTATCAAAAGCTCAGGCAACTCATTAATATATCACATCCACTAACCACTGTACTGTACAATCAAGCAACAGGACATGTGGTCACATTAGCCATTAGAATAACTAAGAAAGAAAGAAAAAAAAATGAACTAGAGTGAATATGAATAAATGTATCCAAATTTTGTGCACCCATCATTAAATCCCCTTGTTGTTCAGATATATTTAAAGAGCACACAATTGCTCTTTGTAAATTGTTTCCTGTTGAATTGCATTGGTAAAAGGTTCTGTGCTTATGAAGTATATAAGCGAAAAATGGATAGTCATAATTAAGTCCAGCGATTTTTATGAATATAAACACATTAAAAAAGGTAGGCACATTGGTTACAGCATTCTAAATACTTCACATTTGCTCTAAAGAAATTTTAATGTTTTATTGATTGGAAAGCAAAACTTTTTGTTGCATTTTGGGCAAGATGGAAGTTTTGTCTTACAAAATAATAACTTTCATTCTTGAAAGAAATCACTAAGATGATGTGCAAATGAGTGAAGAGTCACAAAAGAAGAATTTGCAGTTGAACTTGTAAATGAAGCAACAATACTCCTCACGAGCCTTCGTTTGGACGATACCTATTTTGTGTTGTACCACTGTTTCTAACCGATTCTGTTCCCCCTTCACTTTCCCTGCTTTCTGTGTATCTGCTAGTCAGTAGATGCGACGTGTTTGTGCTGTACAGAGGTTGAAATGTTTCAGTAGTGTGTTAGTATGGTTATAATGCCAAAAACTTCTAAATACTTTAGCACAGAGAATCTTCATGTATGAATCCTATGTGTGTAACGGTATTACTTACAAATGTTTATTTACATCAGTGTTGAAGCCATCTTGTGACGTCATTCTTTGTTCGGTTTGTAGCTCCATCTGGCGTTAGCAATTTGCATCAATTAGTGTTCGAAAGAATTTAAAGTTTTGTATATTGTCCTCCGGCTAGCTATCATCTTATCTTGGTAGAACATGTATCTCTATGCAGGTTGTGAAACGGAAAGGAATCTTTTATCCAAAAATTACACTTAATGAAGAAATTTGTTTTATAATTTTTATTGTCGAACACGTTCACTAACACTTTTACATATTGATTTAGATACTCGCCAAACTGAAACTGTTTGTAATAACTTCTTACTTATCACTTTTAACTCACGTACTTCAACTTTGTGTATATTTAACTGTATAATACTTTAGATCTTTAATAAAATTTGCTGCGCGTAACTTGACGAACTGACTGACTGAAGACGACGTGTAGTATATGAATGCTTTCGGCGAACTTAAGGACTGACTGACGACGTGTAATGTGCTAGTAATTTTTATGAACTGAGCGACCGACGTGTAATGTATTGAGAATTTTGTTGAACTAGGTGCGACCTACCTCGAACCTGGCTTTATATACTCCCACTCCTCGACATGCCTAAAGATTATAAATGAACTGCTATTGGCTAATAAAACGCGCCAACATTAGCGTCTATTTTAATATCCAATGAAAACCACGAACACATATTGCATTTAGGGAAACATTCTAGAAGGTTCTACCGAAAACGCGCCAAACATTACGTAACTTCCTTGTTCCCAGTAATGATAAACAGCTCACCCCCTCGCTGCATTATTGCGCTATTATTGACAGTTTCAGTAAAGCCGTATAAACTTATTTCCCAATAATAATTACAATTAATAAACATCTGAAATCAATGTCACATAAAAATGCATATTCATATTACAATCATTATTTACACTTAAGTAATTTGTGATACAAATTACCGTATCATATGCCCCACTAGAAACATAATTATAAATATTTACAACTTGTTTGGAAATTTTATAATTGGGTTTTTAGTCTCCTAAATCTTGGAACACACGCTATCACTTTCACTTATCACTTCACACGTATTTAACACACGACATTAGTTTCCTCTCGCCACTACTTACTGGCTCTGGTTTAATGTGTTTTGACATTAATCTGACATTACAATTTTATAGCAAATACTGTACCCTGAATTATTTAATTAATGTTACAAAAAATGGTTTACTTTCTTATATTGTTAACAAAAATTTATACATTTAAGATTTTTGTAATTGTTTAACATTTTTACCAAAATATTCACCCTCTACACAAATATTTACATCTCTTAAATCTAGACACTGTTTCACATGTTCTATTTACTACATAAATATTTTTTTTTTTATATATTTACTAATTTTTTGTTATTTTGTACTTTATCTTAACAATACTTTTGGAATAGTATTTATGTACTTTACTATAATATAACATCATGCTTTATTTCACATGTTCAGTTACTAATAAAATGATATTTTCCTCTTAAACATTTAGTCATGTCCAAAATTTATTTCTCCTTTCCTATGACGTACATATTTATTTAACCCTCTTACGTTCCAATACATTGATCTGCATTTCGTCTTTAACTATCCAGCATTTACTTTACATCTCATTGCTATTTACCCTCCTGGATCAAATTGTGTGGGGCTAAACATTACTCGTAGCCGTAACCTAACCTTCAAATTTTTGTTCATGAATAACCTCTTGTATTCATTTGAAATTTCATCACATAACATTTGAAAACAATCTAAAGTTTCCTGAACAATACATCTTTTAACAACTTTCATTTTCAATTCATCTGCTATCCTTTTAACTTGAGAATACTCTGACAAATCTGTACTAAACTGTACTGGACTGGAGTTTTCATTTTGAACATCTTGGTATAATTTATTTCTTTGCATTACTGACTCATTCTGTATTTCTGATATTTCCCCTCTGAAATTAACTTGCGCCTCATTTACATCTACATTCATAACCTCTTTCATCTCTCTTAGCTCACTTGAAATACTACTCACTTGATTTCCTAATTCTGTGCATTCTACATTAACCTCACTTTTAGTATTAACCTCACTTTTTTTGTTACATATTTCCCTGCTCATGTCTAGCATTTCCTTTGAAACTTCTCCTATCTCACTTGCTATTACTTCCTCATTTTCATCTCTCATTTCTGGCATACTACTATCTAGCTTCGTAACTTTCTTTTCAATTTCTTCCCTGCTTTGATCTACTTTTTGCTCTAATATCTCATTCCTCCTACCAATACTTTCCCTAAATTTCCTATGACTCCTGTCCATAGCTTCTCTCAATTCCTCCAAACTCTGATATAATTTCTTACTAATATCTTCCCTTAATTTCTCATTATTCTTTTCCATATTCTTCAGCATTTCCATAATCATCATACTAGTATCAAGATTAACATTTCCTGCTATTCTATTCTGACTTTCTGTACTAACATTTTCATCCTCAAATCCTAAAAAGTCTGGGCTTCTTTCTGTAACCTGTATTGAATCACAGCTAACTGTTACACTATCTCCCTCCATAATTATTTCTTCTGTATTACTAGCAGCCATTGTTTTCTTTATCCTACCACTCCTAAGGAGCATTTAAATTTGTTTACCCTTTTTTTTTTAAAAAAATTACGATACTCTAACCTTTGTGATGCTGTCTGTTGCTGTTACTTTGATGTCCAGTTTCCTGCCCCTCTCTCCTAGGTTTGTATGTCGCTTCTGCGTTGTATTTTGATGAATCTGCGTCTTGTAGATTATTTCACTGCTGCATTCGCCCCTTCCTGGTCATCTCACTTCTTCCTGGTTAATTCTGCCCCTTCCTGGTTATTCTGATCCTTGCCTGGTCATCGTGTTCCTTTCCTGGTCATCGTGTTCCTTTCCTGGTCATCGTGTTCCTTTCCTGGTTATCGTGCCCCACGTTCTGGGTGCCAATTTGTAACGGTATTACTTACAAATGTTTATTGACATCAGTGTTGAAGCCATCTTGTGACGTCATTCTTTGTTCGGTTTGTAGCTCCATCTGGCGTTAGCAATTTGCATCAATTAGTGTTCAAAAGAATTTAAAGTTTTGTATATTGTCCTCCGGCTAGCTATCATCTTATCTTGGTAGAACATGTATCTCTATGCAGGTTGTGAAACGGAAAGGAATCTTTTATCCAAAAATTACACTTAATGAAGAAATTTGTTTTATAATTTTTATTGTCGAACACGTTCACTAACACTTTTACATATTGATTTAGATACTCGCCAAACTGAAACTGTTTGTAATAACTTCTTACTTATCACTTTTAACTCACGTACTTCAACTTTGTGTATATTTAACTGTATAATACTTTAGATCTTTAATAAAATTTGCTGCGCGTAACTTGACGAACTGACTGACTGAAGACGACGTGTAGTATATGAATGCTTTCGGCGAACTTAAGGACTGACTGACGACGTGTAATGTGCTAGTAATTTTTATGAACTGAGCGACCGACGTGTAATGTATTGAGAATTTTGTTGAACTAGGTGCGATCTACCTCGAACCTGGCTTTATATACTCCCACTCCTCGACATGCCTAAAGATTATAAATGAACTGCTATTGGCTAATAAAACGCGCCAACATTAGCGTCTATTTTAATATCCAATGAAAACCACGAACACATATTGCTTTTAGGGAAACATTCTAGAAGGTTCTACCGAAAACGCGCCAAACATTACGTAACTTCCTTGTTCCCAGTAATGATAAACAGCTCACCCCCTCGCTGCATTATTGCGCTATTATTGACAGTTTCAGTAAAGCCGTATAAACTTATTTCCCAATAATAATTACAATTAATAAACATCTGAAATCAATGTCACATAAAAATGCATATTCATATTACAATCATTATTTACACTTAAGTAATTTGTGATACAAATTACCGTATCATGTGACAACAAACTTTTGTAGATAAGTTAGATAACGGTTTATAGATAGATTCCCTGATGCACACACAGGTAAGAGAAATGACTCGTAATTTTGTGAATAGATTCAGGAAAACAGGATCTAATTTGAGAGTAAATTATGTTCTTACACAGGAAAATCTCAATGACACCATAGAAAAGTTAGAACGAAGTCCAAAGGAATCTGAGAAACCTTGCACAGGAATCAGGAATTTTGCAAACCTCTGTTTGGAATACCACTAGGCTTTTAAAATTAAAACCTATATGGCTGTAGTTCAGCAATTGCAACTGTGTGATGTGAGTAGGGTTAGTTTCTGCAATTGGGTGTAGGACAATCTTAATGATCTCTCCATTGGTCTGAATTTATTTATTTTTTTTTTCAGGCAAAGGATGATTTCATGGCCATTTGGCGATACAAAACAATATGTACCATGAATCTCATTGAATTATAGGGCCCATATTTTTTTAAGGTACAGTGGATAACAAACCATTTCTAGAAGAATTGTGCAAGATTTAATGTCACAGGAATATTTTCCACCAGCATACGGTGGATCTCTCCTTACAATTAGCTGAGGAAAATTTTGAAGATAGTCATCAGCAGGGGATTAAGGGCAGCATGCTCTCCAGAACTATCTATCGCTTTTTCTGCATTACTTTGGTCTTCATTGAAAATGTTAATAAAAGTAACCTCCCGTAAATCAGGAACCTAAGCTTATATATGTATATAAAAAAACAACTAACCCTAACCTAACCTTCCGTAAAAAACTAATAAACCTAAAATAAAAAGTAATTAGGAACGCATGCTGCGAGCATTGGCAGTATCTAACTGGCCTTGAAGACCAACATAATGCAGGTTACACCATTCTACTTATCAATTTCTATTTATGTGGGACACAATTTCCAACATCTTCTAAGACAAAAATATGTGGTTATTGCAGTTATAATTTGGAGAAATATATGCACTTGAATTTAAGGGGCTATGAGTATTAGACACTGCTGGCAAACAATATGCTTCCCAATGGCAAGAAAATTCCCATTAAGCTGGCCACATGTCCAAAATAAGGCTCTTTAGAAAGCATTAAGTCCTTTGGAAATAATACACAAAGAATTGTGGTAACTACAGAACTGTTAGAACCATGTTAAAATGTATTTACAAAAAACCTGATGTGTTGCATCGACATGACTTTCTATACTCGCTCTTTTACAAACCATTCTTATAAAAGCTTATTCTTCTAGCTACTTCTGATCAAATGAGATAAATTCTATTAGACATTTACACATTTCATTGTTGGTATAAGAACAATATAGTAGGCTAAAGTGGTCAGATTTTTAAAAAGTGAGTTGCTTGTGTGATAATTCTGAAATTACATCCTCTTTGCATGACCATGACAAAATATCAATAGTGAATTACTGCTTGAACAAAAGTAAGTGTGAGTATTTGAAAATTCAAATGAAAAAAAGAATGTCTAGGAATAGTTAACACCACAAAACTTTTTGACAAATTGTAAGCTTTAATGAGATCTACAAATTTGTGTATTAAGATTTTGACTATCTCTTACGTTTTACCAATTATGCAAAAGTCATTCACAACAAAGATGTCTTTACAGGCTAATTGTCGAAAGTTCAGGATACACATTTTATTTGTTATGCAAATATATTAAATATGTGGTATTTTATTCCTATCATTACAGCCATTTTTTTGAGAAAATAAAAAATAACAAAATTTTTCCCATATAGGAGTAGTTTGGGGTGGGGGAATTTCCTTCAGAATCTTTGTGCGACATACTTGGAAGATGCTGAACTTAAATACCAAGTTTGCTGATCTTAGTTTCAGTATACTGTTCTGTATGTGAATTTTCCAGTTTAGATATACATCAACATGGAGATCTAGAAACATAATATGAAATGGTTGATACAATATGGCATTACGTTATAATATGGCAGAGTCTAGAATTTATGAAGTTGTACATGAAGAATTGTATAACTTTTGTTTTATCAACATTAAGAGATTGTTTATACCTATAAAGTAGTTGCATAAATTAGTCTATGTCCTAGCAAGAGAAACTTTCCAACTGGAAGACCTAAGATACAAGCTAGCTTTAACTCTTACAGTGCAGCTGGAGGCAGCCATCAATGAAAGAAGACAAAAACAGAAAAAGGTATGGGTAGAATTCTATGCCAAAGATGCTACAACCAATGACACCAGGAAGGAACTGCTACTTAAGGAGTATCACAACCCCAGTAGCATTGAATGTGCATGCTCTATAAAAGACAATGTGCAAGATATCCCACCCTATGCTGCAAGAAATCACTGATCGAATACAAGAACAAATGATAAACTTACTTAATGCCCATTGGGTGCACTTTAATTTAAAAAAAAAAAAAAAAAAAAAAATTCTGATGTGTTACACTCACATGACTTTCTCTACTCTGGCACAAACTATTTTTACAAACTCTTATTCTCCATCTATTTCATATTAATCAAGATACAACATTTGCAGAAATGATTTTCTGACATGCAAAGAGAATTACATTTTACACATAGCGACAGTTCTAAAAATACTTTACAATCGCTTAAGGCCTACTATGTTTCCCTTGTTTTGTATTTGCAAGGGCAATATAGAAATACAGTAGCCTTTAAGCATATACATATCTCTTAATAGCTGGTTGCTATGTGCAGCACTGTTCTCTTTGCTACAGATTAATACTCTTTGCATATCCAAGACAAAAAAATGAGTAACGAATTCCCATATGAGAAAATAAATATTGAAAAATTTAAGAGAATAACAAGCAATATCTCGAAAATGCTTCACTCAACAAAAAAAAAAAAAAAAAAAAAAAAAAAAATGTATATGACAAATTGTGTATTTTAATGCGATCTACATTTTTTATGTAGTAAAATTTTGTCTATCTCTTATGGTTTACCAGTTATGCAAAAGTCGTTCACAATGAAGAATATTTTTGGAGACATTCCCAGAAAATTCAAGATATATATTTTATTTATCATGAAAGTATCTTAAACATATGCTATTTTAATCAAAATTGTTAAAGCCATTTTTGAGAAAATTAAAAATTTTGAAAAATACTACATGTTAAGGGTAATCTGGGGTGGGGGGATTTTCTTGAAAACCTTCGTGTCGCATCTCTGAAAGATACTGAACCTAAATACCAAGTTTGGTGTTTATCCGACTGTTCGTTTTTGAGTTATGCTGTTCACAGACACACAAACGGACATGTTTCCAAAAATGTTTTTTTTTGGATTCTGGGGGTCTCAAAACATATATTTCCGGTGAAATCTCGGTATCGAATTTTTGGGTGGAATACAGGAGTTCCCCTGCTTACTATACATAGTAGAGAAAGTAAAAACGTTGCATTCTATTTTGAAGTTAAAGATTTTTGGAAGATACAACTGTAACGTCTGCAGAAAGAACTGTGGTTGCAATATATCTTACTGCCAATTAGAGGTCGATATACACCACAAACAGTAATGAACATAAATTTGAACCCTATGGGATCCTTAATAGTTCTACAAGCCAAGTTAACCTTTGACAAGAAGCATTTTGCTGGACCTATTTTTTATTCTCAAGATGGCATAAACCACCTCAGATGATTACTATTTATTCCATAGCATTTTAATTTTTCTATGCTCTTCAAAGATTTCATGATGGGCACTTAATAAATGTCAAAAGTTTTAGCAAGGTCACAAAGTATTCCACCTACATGCATTTTGTTTAATGCAGAGAGCAGTTTATTTGTAAGCTTAAAAGCATATTTTCTATAGATATACCTTTCCTGAACATGAACTGTTTTTTTATCAGGATATTAGGTTACTTTTGAGATACTGGTATAACCTATCAAGTATTAGTTTTTTAAAAACTTTGGAAAATGTTGGTAAAAGTGATATGGGTCTATAGTTAGAAATAGGGTAAATTGTCATACTGTTTCCCTCGTTTGTGTCACTTTTGCCCTATTTAGGTCTTACGCTGCTCTAACGTAATGCTGCCAACATATGAACAATGCCACCGAAGCCGGTAAGATACTCAGTCTCAAAGCGTAGCCGAGGGATGATTTTTAGAAGGAGAGGAGTGCAGCAAGTTGCGGCCGATGACGACAGAGCGTAGCCCAGGGATCTGCGCGTCTAAAACTCCAATGATTCACATTCACAAAACAACAGCACATCGCATATTCAGTGCATTTCACTGATTATTTAGGTTGGCAGTACCCACTTGCATGGAAAAATGGCTACGTTTGTTTTCTTCCTAACGCTATTTGCCTATATAAATAAAACATTTAAAACGGGTGGGTCGGTGGGTACTAGATATTGGAGAGACCACATCATGTTCTAAAATCACTCCTAAGGTAAATAATTTCATTGCTTTTTCACTTCCTTATTCCTAATTTAGGTGGGCAAAAGAAAGACCTAATGCGGGCAAAAGTGACACAAACGAGGGCAACAGTATGACAATTTAGCCACACTGTTAATCACCCTTCTTGAACATTGGCAAGACATATTTATCTTTCAGGGAAAATCCCATTTCTCTGAGATATAGCACAGTTGTATAGCTATTACAATAAAACAGACTTTTTGGAATTCACCTGAGATTTCATCATAGCCTGCCGAGTCTCTTGGCTTTAATGCACTAACAAATGACAAGTTTCTGAAGAAGTACTTACAGTATTGATAAGGTCCAATGTAGAACCCAACACCACTAATACTTTGTAAAGCTTGGTGATAAGTTTTCATATGCACAGAATTAAGGCTGAAGCATTCATATCAGTAAGTTAAGAGTGAAAGCATTCTGTCCAAGATTAATTAAGCTGAGCTATGCTATACAATATCTATGAGGTAAGGCGAATTTATGCATAATGTGGAAAGTGAGCGTTTCCTCTAATCCTTACACGTAATTTAATGTCACTTCATTACAATTACCTGTAAATGTTCCGCCGTATATTGACTCTCCACCAGTGCCATTTCCGACCGAGAAGTCACCCCCTTGTATCATAAAATCTTTAACAACTCTATGAAAAATTATTCCTTTGTAATGGAGAGGCTTTCCTGTGGTTTTCCCAATGCCTTTTTCTCCGGTACAAAGGGCCCGAAAATTTTCACAAGTCACCGGACACAAATCAGCGAAGAGCTCGAATACAATTCTACCCATTGGTAAACCTCCTACTTCAACATCAAAGAAGCATCTTGGTCGATGGGCAGGCTTCGTAACTGTCATTTTTCTGCCGAAAGTTTGCAGTTATGATTTAGAATACGGCTTCCACGGAATGAATTGAAAATAAATCGGAAGCTGAACTTTACTGTAACGTATCCTAAACAAACGCCAACAACAATCCCTTTGTTTGTCTCATTCGAAATTTCAGCTAGGTTCCATTAAATACTTTTATTATTCACGATAAAACATACACAACATCGAATTACATATTTATACACCTATCGTGATCCACAACGCAAAGCACAATTCCTCCATAGAGGAATAATTATGTCTACAATACAATAGTAAGCGGGCTATGGAGAAACATATATTATCTTCCCCTATGACGATCACAGAACACCAAAATACTAGAAGTGGAACTCTGATGTAAACGGTGGAAACACGAAGGCGATTGCAGCGTGAGTAGTGATCTGTGATGGAACTAAACTAAAACATCGCGCTATCGGATGATGACGTCACTCGCAGCTGTATTTTTCTTACCTGCTTAGCTGTCTGGCTCAGATGATCATATGTTCTAAAACAGTATCACTACTGACAACGTACAAAGTCAATTACGCGAGCTTCAGTAATCGTGATTGCATTTGAGTTATTCCAATTTCCTCTTAAAGGAATTGATTAAAGCTCACATAAAATAATTTGTCATCTGTAGCAATACAATATTAAAACATAATTATGATCAGCTGAACACCAGACAGCTAGACTAGTATGAAAAACATAACTGTTTATTCCTGTGTAAATCTTTTTATTTAAATTATCCAATAGTCGGTACATACATTGCTTTTATATAATATTATTGGGGTTAATAGTGGTTGCAGAATGTTTCTGTGTCATAATACATTATGGTCACATTTAAATTTCTTAGGCTGAATGAGAAGATCAAGTACCTCGCAATAATTTCTTCTGCATGCTTCATAGTAAAATCTTTTGCACTTAGCCTCCATGTTTTGCTTGAACTTGCAACCAATCAACAGTAGGATGTGGAATTTGACAGGAAAATTGGAATAATAACACATGTTTGACACTTGTTATTTTATTCTACTCTCTAGGTAGTGCAACACAATTTGACATATTTGCGTAACATGAATAACTTAATTTCATTTCCTACAAAGAAACTTCTGCACACATTATATGCAATAGTGTAGCTATTGTTTGTCATTCTCTAAATCGTTATTAGCAGTGTAATAAATATCATTAGAAACAGTTTCACCACACCATTTAACACTATTAATGTCATTGTAACTCTCTGTGCTCTGACATGAAGCAACATCACTGGACACAAATAGGCACAACTTAACTCCAACTTTCCATTGCGTATATCCTAGAAGTAAAGAGAAATACATGTTTAAACTACCCTTAAAAGTAGGTTTCTGAAAAGAGAAATTGCTTACGTTAAGGAAAAATTTGTGGCTATAAACACCTTGTAATTATATTAATACTATCCATTCTAAACCAGAGTTCTCTCTGATGTAAACCAAAGCATATGTTTCTACTTGTTATGAAATTAAGCACTACGCTTATGCCAATGGAAATACTTCCTTTATAAATGTATTGTATCATGAAATATTGGATTGGAAAGGTATAGAACTACACATTTTATTACGGTTATCGTAAGAATTCATTGTTAAAGATAATGAATATATAACAACTGTTAAGAGATTACAAAATATGATTTCCTTAATTCTAACTGCTATTGCGCTAACACTCAAAGAGTATCTGTTAATTACCAACTCTACGGATGACTGCTATTCTCTTGCCTATATGAGAAATGCAGCATTGAATTCCCAGGGGTGCTATCTGAGTACCAAATAAACTCTTTGCATAACACAGGAAATATGATAAGTGAACAGTCATTCATAATACCTAGCACTCATATGCTCAGATCAAATCTTGTAATTTTATCAGTTAGTGTATGAGTTGCCATGACAGAGGAAGAAGTCTGTAGTGTGAATAAGCTGTTTCAACACAAAAGTGGGAAACAGTTTAAAAAAGTGGCAAAAAAGAAATACTTAAGTATTGAACTCACTATTATAAAAACACCAGACACTTGCAATAGTAGATATTACGACACTAACATCTGAGTTTACAGGCGTTTCAGCAAAAAAAGTAACCAAAGTACGCAGGGAATATAAACAGACATAATAGGAGACTAGAATGCAGGAACCTGTTTTGTATACAACAGTGTTGTGGATGAGCTTGTCATTAACTTCGAGGATAGTTCTGATTCCAATATGGCAGCTAAGTCATCTTTGGATGATTTGGATTATGGTACTGCACCTTTGCCCGAGGAGTTCAATTAATATAAGTAAAATGTTTACTTTCCACATGCTTATAAAATGAATTGTTACTTCAGGTTGCATTTTTAATTATGATTTTCACACAGGGCACCTTTTTATAGACTTAAACAATGTTCATCTGTAATATGTAGCAAGTACGTGTGAGAGAAAGAACCAGTCGTAAGGGGCAGATTTTGCAAACTATTTTCGCACGGATAATACAAAGAGTTTGTTTATAGTGAGAGGCACTCTAGTTTCGAATGGAAAGTAGGTCCACTATTGCTACTATACCTAGAGGAATTTTAACATATCAGTTTGTAATTGCTAGTGTCTAGCAACATTCTTATGCATCCAACAGCTTAAGTAATGAGAGTGCTTTGGAGGTGAAGAGAGGGTAGGCAATTGGAATTCTGTGCTCGTGTTTGGTTGACAAAGTGTTAAATGAGAAGGAAATAACACTTTTATTGTAAAACCACTACCACTACCACCACCACCACCACTTTGTTACTTGGACAAAATTCTGTGTACGCAAAGGATACATGGATCTTTTTATTGAAGGTTCAATGAATCAGATCTTTTGAATGATCCTTTGATATGCTATTTATAGTGAAATTTTAAACACTTTTCATAATAATAATAATAATAATAATAATAATAATATTAATAATAATAATAATAATAATAAAACAACTACTGCTAACCTTCCGTGAATTCAGAAAACTAACCTTATATAAATAAACTAGTCTCCCATAGTACCTCGGATTCAATGCGTTGTAAATGAAAAGCGTTTAAAATCCTTAAAGTGTGTTAAAGTATTCACTATAAATAACAGATCAAAGGGTCATACAAAAGACTCGATTCATTGAAAAGATTCATGGAACCTTCACTGAAAAGATCCATGGATTATTTGCGTATACAGAATAGCGGAAGAGTATATAAAATAAGACAAAAAATTCAATTCCATGTCTGGGATTCAAACCAATAATATTGCTCTGCCATCTAAGACTTTCTCTACTCACAGTAAGTTATTTTCATAAGTATTCTACAAATGATTCATCATATATCGTGATTAACTTCATGTTTATCATATGTGTTAGCTTAAAAGGCTTCAATACATTTAACAAATATTACATGCCCATTACTTCAAAACCTTTAGTTTTTGCACAAAAAACAGCACATTATTTAAATGCCTATGCATTTAATATAACATCCTGCAACTTAATTACTATTGCAAAATGTATCTTCTAAGGGAAGGTTTTTGTATCATCAAAATTGCTACAAAGTTTAAATGGTAGAAAACAGACACAAAAGATTGAAACCACTTTGGAATTTCAAAGCCTCAGAACACATATTGAAGCTGCTAATTTCACTCAAAACAAACACTTCAAGTTTTTCTTGGAAACAAATGCTTTTGAGCACTTGTACTAACAGATTACAAGGACACTAATTGTCAAAAAAGCTACCAGAATTTTTATTTTCATACTACATGCCCAGTTGAAAAAAGGACATAGTGACAGCTAGATAAAAATGCCCAAAACCAAGTGAATTACTGAAATATATATGAATGATATCATATATCTTTCTTCCTTCCGTATTAGAAAATTTCAGTTGGGCACTGCCTTAAAAGAATTATAATACCATTGGCATGCTATCTTTGACAATTAGTGTCAGTCCACCAATAATCCTACATTTTTAAATTATAGACGAGTATCACTCGCATGATCTGTACGTGTTTAAATATTGGTACTGTGACATGCTATTTAATTTGCATTAAAGTTGATTTTTACCTTACCCACTTTGGCTGTGACTCCACCCATCAATTATGTAGTGCAAGCAAAAACATTAATCGTATATTCCACACTCTGGATGACTCACTATATCTGAAAAGTAAATCAGGAGAATATAAAATTCAGCATAAGAAGCTCTTAAAAACTTAACCTTTCATCCAGCATTATAATTTTATGTTGCTCAAATTTAATAACATACCTTCAGATTCTAAGTCACCATTCAGTACTCGAACCACAACGCTGGAAGGAATGTCAATCGTAGGCATATCCCACTCTGTCTGGAAGGCTCAATGTATCTGAAAATTAATTCGTTATATATAAATGTTGTAACACACAATAACCTATCAAAGGTTTCTACCTCATTCTACGATTTTTACTGAAGTTAATAGAAAATGCCAAAATTACAAAAAATATACATTCAATCAGAAATAGCGTAAATGTATGATTACCGTTTCTGCTTTGCACCTGGTGAAAAAACAACGGACGAAAACTTTCAGCTATAAAAATCCAAGATGATCCCTTTCTTCCTGCCTGCCATTTAGTTCGTTACGGACTTCAAACTTAAAACAGCCAATCAGAAAATTCGCCTTTCCCGCAAAAGTACAACTAGTGACACACCGTGTTCATGTGGAGAGTTGATGCCCTGTGTTTCCAGTTTTCCAATCCAAGCTTCACCCGTGACGATGGCCTCACAGCAACGTAACTCGAGTATAGGGAAGATAGGCTCTCCCACCATTTCACTCTCATTGGTTGCGCGCCTGAGACGTCATGTGGAAGGTTGAGCACGCGCCATCTTTGGATAGTAAGAGAAAGCGAACGCTTTAAACCCCTTTTAACATGTAAAATGTAAGGCACGGATTGGTATACCCATTGTGTAAACGGTTAAGCAGTAATTAAGGAAGTGTAATATAATGCAATGACATATGTTATATACGATACTTTAACGGAAAATAAGCAAGAAACTTTCGTCAACACAGTCTACTACTTACAAACCAATTTTATCAACACCACCATCAAAACTATTATCAAAATAAAAGGTAACAAATTATTACTTGTTTAATCTTAAAACTAGACCTGCATTTAGAAGTGGCTGGTCAGGCTGTTGTTGTAGAAGTAGTAGATGTCACCCACTGTTGACATTTCCTCGTATTTCTTTTTTCCATGTTTGGAGCTTTTAATTTTTTATTCAAATGCCGTGTCCTAATAAATGTGCGGGTCCTGGCCTATAGGGAGACAGATATTTCGTATAATTCAGGGAATTTGGAGCAAATTATGACACTAGTGTTTTCATCACATTTTGAAATATGAAATTCATGGAATCCCGCAAATATAACTTTGAACTCCTTCACTTTTTGGCACCACTGTTCGGTAGGTCGAATAAGTCTCCCCTGGAAATAAGTATAATCCAGTCCCGAGGCAGTTCTGTTGGTAAATTACAGCCACTGTCTTTGCTTCGTAATGTGCTATCAAAGGACCAATATTTATATGCAATATAACCCGCAAGATATTTTACAGCATCCTTGTTGAAATCTTTATTTTAAACACTTTCCTTTGTACAAGGGACGTATTTAGAGGGGAGTTTAGGGTTCAACCCACCAAACTTCGGACAAGTTTATTTATTTAAATTCATAGCAAACCAATATGGGAAAATGTCGTTAGATAACAGTAGGTCTATTGCTAGTAGTACATTTACAAGTAAAAGGGAAACTTAATATCGTCGCCTTACATAGTTAAGGTGACCATACATTTCGGTTTTCGAAGCAGTATCCATGTTTTGTGGAATATTCCCAGTCTGGTAAGTTTTTGTTGTCTACATAAGTCTCCAAGAAATTTTCTTATCCATGTAACGTCTATATACTACGGAATAGGTACTTGGTAACTGTGTGGGGTACTGTTAAGTTTGGATCTACTTGTGGAAAACCCTCCCCGAAAATTTTTTCTGGGTACGGGCATGCTTTGTGCTCATGTCTTCTAACAATATTGCCTCCTTATATTCGGTGGGTGCTGAAAGCTCTTTAGCAACGTCCATGCATAGCTCTGTAGAAATGAAGTCTACTGAACTACTCCGTGTCGCAGTCAAATTCTTGCAGTATGTGTTTAGGCTGATTTGGTGTCGCTTTCACTGACGCTCCATCGGAAATTGGAATTTTGTTGTTGCCTGTAAGCAGTAGTAGGCGAATTCTGTTCCATACTTCAAAGGGTGACGGGTTGTTATAAAATATACCCAGTCCTCGAATAAGAGAGAAAAGGTTATCCAGACAGTCTTGGTTAAGTCTAGAGGTCAATATATAAGTCATATTTAACTTTTTAATTTTCCCCGGCAGCCCTAAAAGAGACTTCATGGATATAATTAAACCTTTCTGAAACGGGACTAATCCTTTATGACGCTCAATTCTAATTCCACTCACGACATCGATAAATCGGTACAAAGTATTTTCCTGAATTCTCAAATTTAACCCATATCCACTTCTGAGCGGTGTTTTCTCATCCTTCGGTATTCTGGAATTCAGGATATCCAAGGCATCGTTCACCAGCTGAAAGAAATTGCTTTCTTTCTCCTTATTGAGACAGTATTTTATTGCCTGTGCCGTTCTTCTAGAAAATAACTGAGCGGTGGCTTATGGTTAGATCCCCTGTTTGAAGGTATAAAAGATCTTCTATAAGATTCTTGTTTATTTGAGTTCCATCCGGTAGCTGCAAACATCGTCCAAAAATGGTTTCGCAGTAACTTTAAAAGATGAAGAACATAAAAAAACCCACACCTTTCTGGCTTTATCTTTTTAGTTTGTAACTAAGGATTTTTTTCAATGTTCACGTTAAATTGCTTTCACACCTTAGAATTTTTCCCTCCCATATCGTAAGTTACTGTTACTACGTATATATCACAATCCTCCAGTTCACTGATGATGTTATGAAGCATGTCTGCGGTCATCGTCATATCGAACTCATAGTGCATGTGTTGCCTCCAAGTTGCGAAAAGCCCGCGGATCATGGATACATGGACGTTGCTGTGGAGTCCTAAAATGCGGTCATCAGAGGAGGCATAACAAATCCGGCTATCTATATTCATTTCACCAAGGACTAAAACCGCATATTTCTCTCGATCTTGGAAATTTAATGATCTGGCTTTCAATAAAGCAAATACTTCGTGTAACATTCCGGGTCTACATTTATAATGGGGGGGGGGTCCACTTTTGTAAAGTTGTGCGAGCAGGAAGGGGCATACTACGGCTTCTTAGATAATTGTAGGATTTTTTACTAAGCGATCTGAGCGTCAAAGCATGTGCTATATCCTCCGAGGACCATTTTATGCGTTTATTACTTCTTAGCAGGCATCGGATTTGGCATGGAGTGAAACATTCGAAAGAATTTTGCTCGCTTCATTAGTCACAACTCGGTTTAATTTTGAAGTTGGCCTCTACCCTTTGATTTTAACGGGATATCTCTCCTTTGTTTTTTTTAAGTGTGTATACTTTCTTGTTTAAAAGTATCAACTTCTCTTTTAAATTTGAGAATTTCCTCATCTTTAGAACAAATGAAATTTAAGTCAGTATTATTCGACCAGACAAGTGTTCTTTTTGGGGGGACAGTGATTCCAAAGTCGATAATGTCCTTTTCCTTGTTTCCCTATATTCCTACCTCTGTTCCTATCACAGGGAACCTGTAGAACGAGTATGAAACGATTTGCTTAATATTTTTAATACTATTACTACAATTATCAATTTATATACCAAAACGAAAGGAAAAACATGAGAAGGGCGTGCTACAAATTAAATACAACTTAACGTATGTGTTCAAAATACGTAAAACCGTATACCAAGCTATATTAAACTGAATATTTATTAAAATATCATATTTCCACATAATGCATGTTTTCTTACCAAAATACTCACTTATTGCTGCAAAAAACGAATTCGGACCGGATAAATACATCTGGACAGGACTTCCCCATCTCTTACAACGTATCCCAGCTTATATGTGGTTATAAGTCACTTATAATTTATCTTTAACGCATCTTCAGTGATGCAGTAATTTGTATCACAAATTAGTTAAATGTAAAGAATGATTATAGTGTGAATATGCATTTTTGTGTGTCATTGATTTAAGATGTTTGTTGATTGTAATTATTGTTGAGAAGCAAGTTTATACGGCCTTACTTAAACTGACAATAATAGCGTGCAATAATGCAGCGAGGGGGTGAGCTGTTTATCATTATTAGAGACGAGAAAATTACGTAATATTGGCGCGTTTTTCTTAAGAATTTGCTGGAAGATTTTCCCTAGAGCATATGTGTTCATAATTTTCATTGGATATAAAAATAGACGCTAATGTTGGCGCGTTTTATTAGCCAATAGCAGCTCAGTTATAATCTTTAGGCATATCAGGGTGTAGGAGTATAAAAAGGGCTAGGTTAGAGATAGACCCCGTCAGTTCGTCGAAAACATTTGTACGTTACACGTCGCCTTCAGTCCAGCAGAAATATTTGTAAAGTACACGTCGGCTATCGATTCGCAGGTTACGCGTAGCAGAGTTATGAAAAATCGCAAGTGTGGTAAAGTTAATTATACAAAAAGTTGAAATACGCGAATTAAGAATGATCAGTAAATAAGTTATTATAACAGTTTCAGTTTGGCGAGTGTCAAGATCAAAGTGTAAATGTGATAGTGAATGTGTTCGACAATAAAAGTGTTAAACAAATTCTTTCATCAGTGTTATCTGTGGAAAAAAGACTCCTTTCCGTTTACACAACCTGTATAAAGAGAAGTGCTCGACCAAAAAGATCATAGCTAGCCGGAGGACACTGAATAAAAATTAAATAAAATAACAGTAGCATTCTTTCAAACAAACACTAATACTGCCGCAAATTGTTAACACCAGATGGAGCTAACAAACCTAACAAAGAATCACGTCACAAAATGGCTTCACCACGTGGAGTAAACACAAATACACAAACATTATAAATAAAGTTACCGTCCCAAATTGGCTCCCAAACGTGGGGCTCAATAAATAAATAATGTCACAACTAATACCACCACAATTTGGCACCCAGAACGTGGAGCAGAATGACCAGGAAGGAGCAGAATGACCAAGAAGGAGCAGAATAACCAGGAAGGAGCAGAATAACCAGGAAGGGGCGAAGGAACCAGGACGTGGAACGAATGGAGCAGTGAACTGAACTACAAGACGCATATTCCAGAAACAACTACAGGGACGACAGACTACGCGGATGATTGGACATCGTAATTCCAAGATTACAAGGATTTTTCGGGCGTAAAAATCCGTAGCATGGCTTCCTTCGGAAGGGAAGTAGATTTACGGCACATAAAAGAACCTCAAGCCTGATAAAGAGGCACCTGAGAAAAATTACCGGTCTTTCACTCCCAATAAAGAATGGGACGCCAAGGACCACATAAGTAAAACTCAATTTCAATTTTCGAAAAGTGGTACCTCTAACTAAAATTAATTAAAACATTTAGAAAGTGAATTTGCGAAATGTGCTTCTTTAATAAGTTAGTTTATGCTTTTTAATGTGAAAGATGACCAAAATTGCCACTTTTTGTAGAACAGCCTCCGCATTAACAGCTTTGGAAATTAAACTTACTAGTCATAAAAGCTTTACCAGAATTTGGATAAGAATGTAAAATAATTAAATAGCGGAAGTACACTATACATTGTCAGCAAAATTCTGAAAAACGTTTACACGTTTGGTGCACTCTAATTTTACGTAAATGAATCTGAAGTAAACGCAAATCTATGGGCTGATTTGAAATTTTATCAGTAAGAGAGGAATGAAAAAGGCTCTAAAAATTAAGGATTGAGAAACATTAAGCAACACTAAGATTTACTGAATTGCCATTTCTTTTTTATTCATTGCATCTTTTGATGTCATAAAGGCATGCACCCATAGTTTCATATGTTTCCTATGGCTGATAATTAAATTATGCTTAATACAATATGCTGAATAGCGTGAAGTCTACATTGTTATATTACGTTTAGTAAACATGCCCAAATAAAAAAAAATTTTGATTGAGAATTTTTTATTAATTTCGCTGGTACTGTTGTTGTTATCTGTACTCGAACCCGGGAGACAGACACCATGCCAGTTCGGAATCAACAAGCATGGAACTGCATCGCCACGTAAAAGTTTTCGTAATGATAAGCCAAATAATTAATTTTTAAGTCCCGTTCATAGTCCTCTGGCCGAAAATGTACTGAGCAGACTCGAACATTATTAGCGTAGAATTTATCACTCCGTTTACAGCGAGACACCCACATGTGCAGCAGTTTTATCATCTTTAGGAAATATATTATACATAATATATTGTTCCTATATTGGAACATTCCGCAACAGCACAATTAACTTCATTTTTCGAAACGTTAATTTAGAACACGAATGCACACCACACTTGTATTACCAAATCGCATCCACAATTAGAACTAACTTCCAAGTAATCGGAAAGAGCATTCCTATTTAGTGAGCAACAATGCTCACCAAACAACATTTTGGTGGGGTACAAAATTGTTGCTCATGATTGATCAGTACAACACATTACAGAAAATTATTATTTAAAGAGTTGTTCTATGATTCCTCGAAATGATTCTATAGGCGATATTTAAGAATGGTTTTTTCCCAGAAAGTGGGGAATATGCTGCTTTAGAAATTAGTGCGTGAACACTTGTAACCAAATGCACCTAATAGAGCAATTCGGCACGTTTTATTACACCTGTTCGTGCTGTTTCAAATGCATAGGTGGTCGAACACAATGTCTCCAAAACTTTTAAGTTCAACAGAAGGATAAAAGAAGGGAAATGCAATAACCTTCGATTTGTCTTATAGTAATATACCGCCTTAAATCCCAAACCATGCGGAAATTCAGATATAACGTGAACAAAACGCTGATGACCCTTCTCCACGCCTATGCAAGTGCTGGTTTAAAATCCGGAAATAAGAAAACTCTTTCTTTGCCATTTTAAGGGAAATAAACACTCGGTCCATGCTGAGGAATATCATTGTAATGATATAACATTGGGATGGTATTCAGCTAGAAAGTGTAATTCGAAATAAAATCACATTATTTTACAACCACAAATAGCGATTTTCTATAGCTTACTTTGATCACTGTGGTCATCTCTGAAAACGCGAAACGTATATAACTAACATTATTTATAGCTGTTTAAAGTGTGAAAATATGCATAATATATATTTTGATTATAAAACTCGGATTCGCTACATTCATACGACTTTCTTTGCTCACTCTTCTAAAACTATTCTTACAGAAGTTTACTCCTCTATCTACTTGTTAAGAGAGATGATCTTTATTTACACATTTAGTTGTATGTATAAGGATTTAATAAGCTAAATCGATAGCCAAATTATAAAGCGTGTCGCTATGTGATGGCTTGAAATTCCATGCTCTTTGCATGACCACGAGGGGGAAAAAACCAAACAGCGACTTATCACTTAAAAAGTTTAAGTATTTGAACATTCAGACAAATAACACAGACATATTTAACGCCACAACAATATTTATTTGGCATATATTTTGTGCTTTAACCAGATTTACTTTTTTTAAAGTAATTTTTTGATCTTTTAACCTTTACCAAATTATACAAGCCATTCAAGTGAAGTTTTCAAAGGCTGCTTACAGGAAATTCAAAATATACATTTTATTTGTCATGCATATGTCTTAAACATATGCATTTTAATCAAAATGGTAAAGTAATTCACAATTTCCCATGTAAAGTGTAGTTCATGGCACGGAATCTTCTTTAAAAAATCTTCTTGTCGCATCCTTGGAAGATAATAGAGTTGAATTCAAAGTTTGGTTTTTAAGCGACTTTTCATTTTGAGTTATGCTGTTCACACTCACGTGCAGACCTTTTTCTAAAAATGTGCTTTTTAGTTTCAAGGAGTTTCAAAACATATTTCTACGGCGAAATCTCAGAATCGGAATTTTGGGTTGAATACAATACTTCCTCTACTTGCTATAAGTAAATATGAGAGAAAGTAAATGCAGAAATAATGCATAGCCTGAACGTTCTATTTTATTTTAATATAATATAATTTTACTTCTCCCCTTGTCTCTGTCTCCCTCTCTTCGTTTAGTACGTGTCTAAAAGGCAATGATACTTGCTATCTGTTGTAAGAAATGCATTGCATTCATAACTTAAATGTTGAGAATTTTAAAGCAAAAAGGACATGTTGCAACTGATTTACAAGACAAGCTATAAGAGTATTTGGCATAGTTTTGTTTCTTCCTCCGTATTATTTTTCTATTTTATATGTTACGGAATGAGAGATTTGTTTCAAATAAACTTGCCCGAGGTGACCATATTATTATGCCAGATAGCATGGCGGGATTTGAACTATATCGTAAAACCCAGTGGCGTGTGGTGAAGGTATTAGCAAGGGTAAGCATTCTCACTGTAAGTGGTTAAACGAAAATATACTGTAGATACATAATTGCAATTAAAAGGATACTATTACTGTGACCCCGTGCATTGCATGTGATGCAGTAATTTGTATCACAAATTACTTAAATGTAAATAATGATTGTAATATGAATATGCATTTTTATGTGACATTGATTTGAGATATTTGTTTATTGTAATTATTGTTGAGAAGTAAGTTTTTAATGCCTTACTGAAACTGTCAATAATAGCGCGCAATAATGCAGCGAGGGGGTGAGCTGTTTATCATTATTGGAAACGAGGAAGTTACGTAATGTTGGCGCGTTTTTTCCTTGAGAATATTCTGGAACGTTTACTTAGAGCATATGTATTCATAATTTTCATTGGATATTAAAAGTGACGCTAATGTTGGCGCGTTTTATTAGCCAATTGCAGTTCGGTTATAATCTTTAGGCATATTGGGGAGTGGGTGTATAAAAAGCCAAGTCAGAGGTAGATCGCGGTCAGTTCATCGAAAATCTCAATACACTACACGTCGCCTTCAGTCGTCCAGTTCATCAAAAATCTGTGTACACTACACGTCGTCTTCAGTCAGTCAATTCGTCGAAAGTATTTGTACGGCAAACGTCGGGTATCGATTCACAAGTTACGCGCAGCAGAATTATGAATAATCTAAAGTGTTGTAAGGTTAATTATACAAAAGGTTGAAGTACGTGGATTAAAAGTGATCAGTAAGAAGTTATTATAACAGTTTCAGTTTGGCGAGTGTTAAGATCAATGTATAAATGTGATAGTTAACGTGTTTGACAATAAATGTGTAAAACAAATTTCTTCATCAGTGTTATATTTGGATAAAAGATTCCTTTCCGTTTACACACTCTGATCAAGAGACATGTTCGACTGAGAAATAATAGCTAGCCGGAGGACAGTAAACAAAACTTAAAATTCTTTCAAACACTAATACTACCACAAATTGCTAACACTAGATGGAGCTACAAACCGAACAAATGAATGACGTCACAAGATGGCTTCACATGAAGTAAACATAAATACACAAACATTTGTAAGTAATACCGTTACAAATTGTCTACCACAACGTGGGGCTACAATAATGTTAAAAAAACATTATAAGTAATACTACTACACATGGTAACCAAATACAGTATTTTTACCTTATCTTGTTTGAAGCAGAGTTGAATTCTTCTCCCTTTCTTGGCGAAATCGTCAATCACATGGTCATAAAATTTGGAATCCAGTTGTAGATTTACTAGAAGTTCCTTCTGCAGTGCTATCAAAGATAGGTTTGAAAAACCCTTTCCTGTCCCTGAGTGTTGTGTGCATAATTTTTTTATGTTTTTTAGTTTAGAAAACTAGTTCAACTGCACCACTACTTGCTGGGATAGTTAACACCAACTCGCACAGTTTTGTTGCTTCACTATGTGCCCTGTTTAGTTCATTTGTTTTGATGAAGGCTAGAAAATCATTCATGGATTTATTTGCATGTCTAGTGACAGGTAAGTTGCAGAGAGTTGTGAGCTCAAACCAACAAAATCAAAGACTGTCCCACAGGACTCTCTTAGTGATTGTATAGGTAATTCTGGAAAATATGACTTGTATTTGATGAAGTTCTTAAAAGTTAAAAATTCCGGAAAACGCAGAAACTTAATATTACGAAATCTTTCTCTGAGATGAAGTAAAAGTTTATCCAGAACCTCACAATGCAAACGTTTGTGGTGCTCTTTCCTGTTCAAACAATCACTACCCGTATGGCGCTTCGTAGGTGGTTCTTGATCACCAATATCTTCCTGAATTTTATTCCATACTTCGTCGAAGGGATATCGCTTCTCTTCCAAGGCCGTCTGAAATTCCTTAACTTTCAATAAGCAATATCCAATATCAAATGGCTTTGCTTGGAGAATATCATATAGAGTGTCAGTGATGGGAAATATTATAGCAAACATCTGTAATAGAAATTTGAAAGTGAAATTCTCTATTGTGCACACGAAACCTCGTGCAGCAGTATAAGCATCTGCATCCCATTTTTCATCAGCATTGGCAATAGTTTCATACAATGAAAAAGTTCTTTTCTGTATTTATAGATTCTTTCCACCAAACGAGAGCTTTAGATCTAGCGCGTTTGTGAAACACGCGGCAAACTTCTATGTATCTTATTGTCTAGTGAGTTCTCTTACAACATTTTGAAAAAATGCTGCTATCCCATTAATGGCCATGAAGAATATCCTACATTCTCGAATGTGTGAAACCGCCTGTGATAGAACAAGATTTAATCTGTAGGCAAAACAGTGAACAAATAGAGCATGGGGAAATGATCCTCTTACTTTTGCTTGAAGTCCATTTAAAAGGCCTGTCATAACAGCCGCATCATCGTACGTCTGAGCAACTAGCTTTTCCCCACAGTCAAATTCTTCCATGAGATCGTTTACAATTTTGTATAATGCATCAGCTGACCGATCATATGAAATATTCATGAAACGGAGAAATCCTTCTTGAACATCGCCTTCAGCTCCAACGAATCTCATTATTGCAGAAAACTGGGATCCATTGGCAACATCTGTACTTTCGTCCAAACTAATGGCAACAAAGCTGGTCTCTTGGATTTCTCTCTTTATCTCCGCCATTAGAACATTGCTTATTGATTCAATTAAGTCATTCTGGATCATATTTGATAGCCCGGTAAACACTGTTCCCTGTTCCAAGAAAGTTCTCAACCCTTCGTCATACAGACATAGCAGGTTTGCAAGTTCTACATAATTACCCTTGCTGCTGGATTCTAATGACTCATCATGAGCCCTAAATGCTATTTCCTGTTTTCCCAAAAAACAAACAATATCAATTAGGCGTTTCATTACTTCTCTATTTTTCTTACTATTCATTGTGCTGATTTTGTCTCACTTTCTGCTGAATATCCAGCAAGTGGTCTATTCTGGATTTACTAAATGTTTTCAGCAGAATGATGGTTTGGAGATGAGTGCTGGTCTGTGTTTTTTAATTGCTTTGTGAATATTCCCCATATCACTGAACCTGCCACTAGACCACACATTTTTGTCGTTAGCAAACGGAAGACAACATCAACAGTAAAGCTTTTGTTTGTGCGGACAACCGGTTAGTCATTCATTAGTATTATATAGTTGTGAACTGAATTTTCCTACACAGCTTTTCATTGCAGTAGTAATATTTAGGCCAGCTTTGGTCTTCCTTCGTGCATAATTTTAATATTTTCTTCATAGTTTCGAGAAGAAAAACTTCGCGATATAACATTGCACACTATGCAGTCATCCGTGTCTGCACTTCTGTTCTCCGACGAAAGCGAAGATTCCATGTTTCCTCCCCACGTTTTGTTGTCCAAACATTATCGTACGCACGTGTTGAAAATGCTTACCTTATGCTTAATAGAGGATAATTTCGTTCCGACACGGCACGTAAAATATAAGAAAACTAACATAAACGAACTGAGAATAAGATGTCGCGCATGTCATCGAATAATATGGCTAAATACTGTACAAAATCACTCGTTACTTATATGTACATTCGCTCGAAATGCACTTGTTAGTTTTACCATTATTGAAGTACATTCATCTTCGCCCGCACTTAACGCATCTGCTTCCCTTGAGTCGATGGCGACCGAGCTGACCCGAAATGCTAGGAAAATGCAGTCGCGCGGACAGAGCACGTTAAACGTACGAGATCGTATCCTTGTACAATGAAATTAAATCCTATTTCAAGACCACTGAAGTAGCCAAGTGGTGAACAAAATAATACGTACTGGAAGATAATTTAATCTAATTAATTTTGCAGAATTTTTCAGGGTAAGCACCGTTTACCTTGCGTAAATGGACTACATGCCACTGGTAAAACCTAAGCTTCCACATGTGAATAGTGGTGCCAGCTACCTTCCACATGACGTCATCAGCAGACAGCTCGACAAGCAGTGAATGCGCGGGAAGCGGGAAAAGGCCCCCGACTCACACAACAACAAACTATTGGTGGTGGATGGTCTTTTGGACTAGACAGTATTCTTTTCTCTATACTCTCTGACTTTTAATGAATATAGAGGTAAATAATCATAATAATCGAATCTACCACATAAAACTCGCTACACTCACTCACATACATACATACATACATACATACATACATACATACATACATACATACATACATACATACATACATACATACATACATACATACGAAAACGCAATCCTTAAAGCGTAAGGAGCTTAAAAAACTTCAATTAAAAAAATGAAAGCCCCATATGCAGAATATCAAGAAAAAAATGGAAGCAGAAGAGAAAGAAGCTTTAAAACATCTTTTCAGTGGTATCCAGCGCAGAAGGAACCCCACTGCAGAACTCACAATAACCGTCTGGGAAAAACACTTCTCAAAAACACTAAATAAGGGCTTAGGGCTTATCAATGGTTAATGTCCCGAATGCACGTATCATGTGAACTACTATGTACTCTATTAGCAAAACTATAATGTATCTTTATACAGCAAAGTTCCCATTAAATTAAAAAAATACTAAATAAGGAAGACTTGGAAAACGCCCAAAATCTAAGCAAAATAAACACCCCAGATTTATCCCACTTTCTAAGAAGAGAAATAGAATAAGCAATATAAAATACCAAGAATAGGAAAGCAGCAGGCCTTAACGAAGTGTACAAAGAAAATTTAAAAGACACATAAGAAATTGTGTTATCTATATGAACACTGTTCAATATCTGCTTCACAAAAGGAATTATTCCACAAAGTTGGAGAGAATCAATTATTAAAGCTTTATATAAAACAAAACGGGATCGTGAAGACCGAAATTCGTACAGAGGCATTGCCATAAAAAAACAACATATATAATGTTTTCTCCAAAATCCTTACCTAAATACTGAGGATCCAAACTTGTGTCCATATTACGGAGCAGCAGTTCGGCTTCATGAAAGGAAGAGGAACATTTCAATCGTTAAGCATGTGATAGACAACATACAAGATGCAATAAGATTGCCAAAAGGGAAGTTCTTTGCTATATTCGTCAACTTTAAACTCTTTCGACTTACTGATAAAAAATTATAAAACATGATCGGACAAGATAACCCATTTAGTCTAACAAAAACAACATTCTGACCTACAACGAACTAAGAATCCATGACGGCAAGACAACTTCAGATCCTATTAAGCAAAGCAACGAAGTGCTACAGGGAGACCCTATCAGCCGCTTGTGTTTAGTATTGCCACAGCAATAACTCACAATTCAACCAAAATATACTTATAGCCTGATGACCTAGTTTAGGCTCCAAGAACAAAGAAGATCTCCAAGTAACTATGGAGAACCTTGAAAAATATGTCAAAGCCAACAATGTCAAAATTAACACGAACAAAACTCTGCAAATGGCCTTCAAAAAGGGAGGAAGAATATCAACAGATGATAGGATAAAATACAAATGAGAGGAGTTGAGAATGGTGAGTTCCTTCAAGTACCTAGGCATCATACACAGCCAAAGAGCAGCGTCATTCAAGAGCCACACAAGGGAAAATATATTGGCAGCTATTTATTGTTGGTAAAATTTGTGATACAAACGAACCTACAAAGCTGTCTCTAAACACGGCAATGTTACTCTTCAAAGCAAAGGATGTCCCAGTAATTACTTATGTACTGGAACTACTGTGAGACGATCTCACATTAAGTGATCTAAATTGTATAGAGAACGTGAAGGCCAGGTTTCCCAAAAGATCATTTGGCATATCAAAAATGATGTCAACTAGAATTCTTTACGTATTGGCACGGGAGCCGTTTCTCATAGAACAACTAAGAATGCAACTTCCTTCTGCCACACAGGAAGCAGAATTCCTTCGAATGAGACAGAGGGGGAAAAATCATTCTTGACTTCTACTCAACAGAGATTATGACCAACAGGAAAATGGACCGGATTGAACAACGACATGAGGAGTCCACTGAACAGGCTGGCAGTCCACGGATTCCACCGCAAGATATGTGCTCGAAAAAGTTTTCATGAACCCTTAATAGACTGTGTGTGCATTCTGTGGCAAATTGAGTTTTATTTATAGACGCTCTTTAACTGCTGTGGTCCTTAGCGCACCTTTTTATATTGGGCGTGAAAGATGGTAATTTTGCTCTGAGGCCTGATTATTAGGCTTGAGGTACTTTACTTGCCATAAATCTACGACATGGGACCACCAGCTTTATTTCCTTTCCAAAGGAAGCCATGCTAAGGATTTTTACGCCCGAAAAAGTCCATCGTCCTCCGCTGAGTTTGAACCCACGACCTCGGGAACTAGAGGCTAGCACGTTAACCACTACATATGCAGCAAACACTGCGACCGCTACCATTTTAGCAAGTGCGCTAGAAGAGTAAAGACATTAATACAATATAGCAAAGAATAATCTGTGCACATTTTTGCGATATACTACTACTACTACTACTACTACTACTACTACTACTACTACTACTACTACTACTACTACTACTACTACTACTACTACTACTACTACTACTACTACTACTACTACTACTACTACTACTACTACTACTACTACTACTACTACTACTACTACTACTACTACTACTACTACTACTACTACTACTACTACTACTACTACTACTACTACTACTACTACTACTACTACTACTACTACTACTACTACTACTACTACTACTACTACTACTACTACTACTACTACTACTACTACTACTACTACTACTACTACTACTACTACTACTACTACTACTACTACTACTACTACTACTACTACTACTACTACTACTACTACTACTACTACTACTACTACTACTACTACTACTACTACTACTACTACTACTACTACTACTACTACTACTACTACTACTACTACTACTACTACTACTACTACTACTACTACTACTACTACTACTACTACTACTACTACTACTACTACTACTACTACTACTACTACTACTACTACTACTACTACTACTACTACTACTACTACTACTACTACTACTACTACTACTACTACTACTACTACTACTACTACTACTACTACTACTACTACTACTACTACTACTACTACTACTACTACTACTACTACTACTACTACTACTACTACTACTACTACTACTACTACTACTACTACTACTACTACTACTACTACTACTACTACTACTACTACTACTACTACTACTACTACTACTACTACTACTACTACTACTACTACTACTACTACTACTACTACTACTACTACTACTACTACTACTACTACTACTACTACTACTACTACTACTACTACTACTACTACTACTACTACTACTACTACTACTACTACTACTACTACTACTACTACTACTACTACTACTACTACTACTACTACTACTACTACTACTACTACTACTACTACTACTACTACTACTACTACTACTACTACTACTACTACTACTACTACTACTACTACTACTACTACTACTACTACTACTACTACTACTACTACTACTACTACTACTACTACTACTACTACTACTACTACTACTACTACTACTACTACTACTACTACTACTACTACTACTACTACTACTACTACTACTACTACTACTACTACTACTACTACTACTACTACTACTACTACTACTACTACTACTACTACTACTACTACTACTACTACTACTACTACTACTACTACTACTACTACTACTACTACTACTACTACTACTACTACTACTACTACTACTACTACTACTACTACTACTACTACTACTACTACTACTACTACTACTACTACTACTACTACTACTACTACTACTACTACTACTACTACTACTACTACTACTACTACTACTACTACTACTACTACTACTACTACTACTACTACTACTACTACTACTACTACTACTACTACTACTACTACTACTACTACTACTACTACTACTACTACTACTACTACTACTACTACTACTACTACTACTACTACTACTACTACTACTACTACTACTACTACTACTACTACTACTACTACTACTACTACTACTACTACTACTACTACTACTACTACTACTACTACTACTACTACTACTACTACTACTACTACTACTACTACTACTACTACTACTACTACTACTACTACTACTACTACTACTACTACTACTACTACTACTACTACTACTACTACTACTACTACTACTACTACTACTACTACTACTACTACTACTACTACTACTACTACTACTACTACTACTACTACTACTACTACTACTACTACTACTACTACTACTACTACTACTACTACTACTACTACTACTACTACTACTACTACTACTACTACTACTACTACTACTACTACTACTACTACTACTACTACTACTACTACTACTACTACTACTACTACTACTACTACTACTACTACTACTACTACTACTACTACTACTACTACTACTACTACTACTACTACTACTACTACTACTACTACTACTACTACTACTACTACTACTACTACTACTACTACTACTACTACTACTACTACTACTACTACTACTACTACTACTACTACTACTACTACTACTACTACTACTACTACTACTACTACTACTACTACTACTACTACTACTACTACTACTACTACTACTACTACTACTACTACTACTACTACTACTACTACTACTACTACTACTACTACTACTACTACTACTACTACTACTACTACTACTACTACTACTACTACTACTACTACTACTACTACTACTACTACTACTACTACTACTACTACTACTACTACTACTACTACTACTACTACTACTACTACTACTACTACTACTACTACTACTACTACTACTACTACTACTACTACTACTACTACTACTACTACTACTACTACTACTACTACTACTACTACTACTACTACTACTACTACTACTACTACTACTACTACTACTACTACTACTACTACTACTACTACTACTACTACTACTACTACTACTACTACTACTACTACTACTACTACTACTACTACTACTACTACTACTACTACTACTACTACTACTACTACTACTACTACTACTACTACTACTACTACTACTACTACTACTACTACTACTACTACTACTACTACTACTACTACTACTACTACTACTACTACTACTACTACTACTACTACTACTACTACTACTACTACTACTACTACTACTACTACTACTACTACTACTACTACTACTACTACTACTACTACTACTACTACTACTACTACTACTACTACTACTACTACTACTACTACTACTACTACTACTACTACTACTACTACTACTACTACTACTACTACTACTACTACTACTACTACTACTACTACTACTACTACTACTACTACTACTACTACTACTACTACTACTACTACTACTACTACTACTACTACTACTACTACTACTACTACTACTACTACTACTACTACTACTACTACTACTACTACTACTACTACTACTACTACTACTACTACTACTACTACTACTACTACTACTACTACTACTACTACTACTACTACTACTACTACTACTACTACTACTACTACTACTACTACTACTACTACTACTACTACTACTACTACTACTACTACTACTACTACTACTACTACTACTACTACTACTACTACTACTACTACTACTACTACTACTACTACTACTACTACTACTACTACTACTACTACTACTACTACTACTACTACTACTACTACTACTACTACTACTACTACTACTACTACTACTACTACTACTACTACTACTACTACTACTACTACTACTACTACTACTACTACTACTACTACTACTACTACTACTACTACTACTACTACTACTACTACTACTACTACTACTACTACTACTACTACTACTACTACTACTACTACTACTACTACTACTACTACTACTACTACTACTACTACTACTACTACTACTACTACTACTACTACTACTACTACTACTACTACTACTACTACTACTACTACTACTACTACTACTACTACTACTACTACTACTACTACTACTACTACTACTACTACTACTACTACTACTACTACTACTACTACTACTACTACTACTACTACTACTACTACTACTACTACTACTACTACTACTACTACTACTACTACTACTACTACTACTACTACTACTACTACTACTACTACTACTACTACTACTACTACTACTACTACTACTACTACTACTACTACTACTACTACTACTACTACTACTACTACTACTACTACTACTACTACTACTACTACTACTACTACTACTACTACTACTACTACTACTACTACTACTACTACTACTACTACTACTACTACTACTACTACTACTACTACTACTACTACTACTACTACTACTACTACTACTACTACTACTACTACTACTACTACTACTACTACTACTACTACTACTACTACTACTACTACTACTACTACTACTACTACTACTACTACTACTACTACTACTACTACTACTACTACTACTACTACTACTACTACTACTACTACTACTACTACTACTACTACTACTACTACTACTACTACTACTACTACTACTACTACTACTACTACTACTACTACTACTACTACTACTACTACTACTACTACTACTACTACTACTACTACTACTACTACTACTACTACTACTACTACTACTACTACTACTACTACTACTACTACTACTACTACTACTACTACTACTACTACTACTACTACTACTACTACTACTACTACTACTACTACTACTACTACTACTACTACTACTACTACTACTACTACTACTACTACTACTACTACTACTACTAACTACTACTACTACTACTACTACTACTACTACTACTACTACTACTACTACTACTACTACTACTACTACTACTACTACTACTACTACTACTACTACTACTACTACTACTACTACTACTACTACTACTACTACTACTACTACTACTACTACTACTACTACTACTACTACTACTACTACTACTACTACTACTACTACTACTACTACTACTACTACTACTACTACTACTACTACTACTACTACTACTACTACTACTACTACTACTACTACTACTACTACTACTACTACTACTACTACTACTACTACTACTACTACTACTACTACTACTACTACTACTACTACTACTACTACTACTACTACTACTACTACTACTACTACTACTACTACTACTACTACTACTACTACTACTACTACTACTACTACTACTACTACTACTACTACTACTACTACTACTACTACTACTACTACTACTACTACTACTACTACTACTACTACTACTACTACTACTACTACTACTTACTACTACTACTACTACTACTACTACTACTACTACTACTACTACTACTACTACTACTACTACTACTACTACTACTACTACTACTACTACTACTACTACTACTACTACTACTACTACTACTACTACTACTACTACTACTACTACTACTACTACTACTACTACTACTACTACTACTACTACTACTACTACTACTACTACTACTACTACTACTACTACTACTACTACTACTACTACTACTACTACTACTACTACTACTACTACTACTACTACTACTACTACTACTACTACTACTACTACTACTACTACTACTACTACTACTACTACTACTACTACTACTACTACTACTACTACTACTACTACTACTACTACTACTACTACTACTACTACTACTACTACTACTACTACTACTACTACTACTACTACTACTACTACTACTACTACTACTACTACTACTACTACTACTACTACTACTACTACTACTACTACTACTACTACTACTACTACTACTACTACTACTACTACTACTACTACTACTACTACTACTACTACTACTACTACTACTACTACTACTACTACTACTACTACTATACTACTACTACTACTACTACTACTACTACTACTACTACTACTACTACTACTACTACTACTACTACTACTACTACTACTACTACTACTACTACTACTACTACTACTACTACTACTACTACTACTACTACTACTACTACTACTACTACTACTACTACTACTACTACTACTACTACTACTACTACTACTACTACTACTACTACTACTACTACTACTACTACTACTACTACTACTACTACTACTACTAGATCATAACTTCGGCAGAATGCCTTTTAAAATCTATCTTCAATTTGAAAATGTATCTGTACGATTTACATCTTTGTGACTGAAACGCCACAGCTTTATGTTGCCCTTTTTCGCATTTTTAAAAATATAAATGCCTAATTGTCGAAATAAATGCCTTTTGTTAGCTTTTTGTTATTCTTTTATTATTAAAATTGCCTACATATGTATTTAATTTATTTCTGTAACTTCTACAATAAATATAACTGAAACGAAACTACTTTGTTTCCCCTTACGTAAATAGTCAGTTCATGTTCCCTTTACAAGCAACAATGAATATCCCGTATAAAGAGTAACCGAAGGTAAGGGTTTTAATTATCGCGTGTGTTTACTTTGTTTCCTATTCGATCATACCTCCTTCAATAGCAGCAATGAGTGCCAGAGCTAAAACGTGGTTTCATTATTGCTCTAGATTTCTCTTCTTCCAGTTTTCATTGCGACATTGTTGTGCAAGGTAGCTAGTAACATGCCGAAGTTCAGTGTTCCTTTACGTAGTAAATTGCAAAGTTACATTAATATTTTCAGAGCCGACGTATTTTCTACTGTCGGTTGAGACGGACGTCGGCGTCATCACTCTCCGCTGCTCAGTCGGTAGGTTCTCGGCGCTCGCCTCATATCTTATGTGTAGCGACGTCGGAATATTCAGGAAATATGTTAGGTAATCTCAGGGTTCTTTGTGAGAATTGCGAAGAACCCTCGATGTCCAAGAAGGAATGCGACGACACTTTGTCTTCCCCACTATTTATTTCATTTTATTATCACAACAGTATTAAAAACTTATATACTTCCAGAATCCTGGGAAGTTATTATGTAATTTAACGGAACCACTAATCGCGTATGTGTTTCTAAATCAGAACGTTTTTTTCCCCGCGATAACTATTTAATTTCCGACATCTCATTTCGCACTTTCACCTCGCGGAGATGTTTTCTCTAGTACGTCTGACATACGCCGATAATTTTCACCAAGTCCTTTTTCTTTAGTTTCTCTCCCTCCTCCCGTCGCCCTAACATAGAAGTTTCGAGTCTTTTAGTTTAAATTCTATTGGCTACCTTCAAATTCTATTCGTTGGCTTTCTCTACCGCATGTGTATTTTCCGTAGCGTTTGGGATAACAACCCCGTCCTTGACATGCTTTCTTCAGCTAAGTAAAAAATATATCTCACCCTCGCCTGACCGTGACTTATACCTAAAAATAGGAGAAATTGCCCCTAGCAAAACTCTACAGAATTCTGTTTCTTGTTATTCATACCTCTTTATAGAATTTTCAATTATTCGTGAATATTTTATGGAAGACGGGAATACTTCCCGTTACACTGTAAAATACTTCTGTGCAGAATATTGAAGTAGTTGTATTGTATTTCGATTGTTGGGGAGCCGATCTTGATGTAATTTTAACCACTTATGGTACCCGGTGGCCTTCGCCCCAATGTTTAAAAATATTAACTGTGTAATTTGACTGTTACTTCAAATATTATATTTATGTTTGCCTTGTCTGTATTTAGTTTTAGAGACATGAATTTTTTAACAAGGCGTGGTGCGGCTGAAGAATGTCGGCTTACACAGATTATAATTTTACTTCACTCCATTTATTAATGCTTGACACGATTTAAATAACACTTCACTGATATAGAGAGCTGTGAGGTTCTTTTATTAATTACTTGCACTTTTTAACACGTAAACTATTTTCGTCTCACACTGAATACGTATTAAACTTCTCGAGGACGCGTCTGGCGTCCGGTTAGGAAGCTGTCTACAAGCAACTGAATTCTGAATTTGTGCAATTTGCCCTATTTCAGTTTCTGATGGGCTATTCCTACTCCAAAAGTATACTTTTATTTAACATAAGCTTTTTTCTGGTTGTTGATTGGCTATTTATAAACTGTCTCAAAATTTACATTATTGTTGCTCCAATAATTACAAGTAGCATTATTAAACGTTCTTATTCATTATTGCCTCAAGGTTACCTTGTTTTTACCTCATTGTTAGCAACTTTTAATCTATTATTTTCATAGCTCCTACATTATTAAATTATGTAATACATTCACATAACATTATTAAACATGAACATAATACTACTACTACTACTACTACTACTACTACTACTACTACTACTACTACTACTACTACTACTATTACTACTAATAATCATAATAACAATAATAATAATATAAACATTAATACAATGACTGTTACATGCATTTTATATATTATATTATACACATATTGCTTTAAGGCGGGTTGTTATAGTATTTTATATTATATAATTTGACTGAAATCATGCAAGCAGTCAAATACGAAAAGAAATATTCCATTTTAAAAATATCAGTACAACCAAATAAAAAAATGCAACTTCCGAGGCTATTAGGAAGATTTCTTTGCTTCCAACGGCAATTGCAACATCCAGTCGAAAATTACAATTTGCATTCGATTTATGTAAGGATTTTACTGATGCCGAAATCCCTTTGTGGAAACCTCAGAATACTGCAAGAGGTTTTTTTTTGGGGGGGGAAGTACGAGGACAGATTGATAAGTCCATGATTTGACGAGAGATAGCTTTCTAATCACAGGTTTCTTGTTTGCACTCAAGTTTTAGTCTATTCTGGGTATAATCCCAGAAATTCGTCGTAATTTGTTTCTTAGAACATTGTTGAGAGCGTCTAAAGCAAGAAGATGTGCGTCTCTTCGTAGAAAATGGAGAAAAGGGAATTTCGTGTTCTGATAAAGCACTACCTTTTTGTGTAGTAAGACGGTGAAAGGAAACGGAAGAAAAGATGAACAAGTATTATGAGGACTCTGCTCCATCACATGGCATAGTTCATAAGTGGTTCACAGAATTTCGATGTGGCCGGTCGAGCACAAGAGATGCCGTGCGCACAGGACGGCCGTTTGAGGTCACAACAGAATAAATGGTGAACAAAGATTGACGCGTTATGTGGAACCTAGCATAAAACTTGACCGTACACATAAGGGAGAAAACATCTAGAACGTTTGACGGAGTTTTACATTTCAAGACAGCATCTACCATTTCTGTGGTCTTCTTAAAACCATTTTTACACATTAAATGGCCTAAGAATCTGACTTATTTCTGTAGAAACTTGCATTTGTAAGGATTTAATTGTATGCCATTTTCTGCGTATATATTTCTCAAACGCGCTTCCTAAGGTTTATAAGTCTCCAGTTTTATTCTGAGCTACGTATAACCACAGGCCCTAACATGGTTGCAACTGTGATGTCATTTACAGTAACACCAGGAATGTCTCGGACAAGAGGACTAATTCTTGTTCTGTTCCTCTTGGTCTCGGATATCTGATTATGTAACTTTGCCAAATGGCAGGGGCAGATGCAATACTAAATATGAGGCGATGAACATGGAAGAGCTTTATGTGTGTATTTATAGTTAGTATTTTGGAAGACTTTTCAGTGACAGAAATATGCAATAATTAAATCTTGAGAATTCTTGCCCTCCCTTGAGTTTTACAGATACTTCGTCGAATCCAGGAAACGAGTACGGGGTGATATTCAATTGAGGATTGATCACCTGGCTAGTCTGCACATATGCGAATATTACCGCTGTTTCCAGACATGCATTATGAGTGTGGCCATTGTGAATATGGTGGTCTGCTGATAATTTCTTCCCTCTACAGTCTTTCTAGCTCATTTTCCATTCCTGAGAGTAGCATAAAGGGTACTCGCTTGAATATTGCTTGAACCTTTTCTTTCGAGTGAAAATTGTACAACAAATTCTTGATATGTCGAAAACTTCGCCGAACAAGGTTTCATAATAATTTAGCAGCTCGTTTATTTCTGAATGACTGGAAAATACCTTATTTATGCTCTAAGTATTAAGTATATTTAAATGAATTGATCCGGTCTCGACCCATTATGGATGTATAACTTTACTTAACCACGTACAGCTGTAGTACCTCTGTATGAAACTTTTAGGTTAGCTACTTCACAAGGCTTTCTAAAATGTTTAAAATGTAACGAAGGTTTAGGTTCATTGGATCCTTAGAATTCTTTTGAAGACCTTGTTAATAATTGTAGCCGGAGAGCTGTTATCAACGTATAGCGGTAATGTAATACCATTAAGAGAAACGTTAAATATCATAGGGGAACATCCGTGAATGAAACTTTGATAGAATAGTTGGGTAGTGAGATCCGTCAGCCACCTCTTTTTCGTCCTTACGCTCCGTTTTAAAACAAACCTACGCAATTTGGTTGAGCTTTTTGCAGTAGGACTAGGAACAGAACAAATGTTTTGCTGTGTGGTTATATTGAGCAGAATACTCTGTAATATCTAAGGAGGTTACAACGAACTAAATGGGGAAATAAAGCTTTGTAAGTAAGCTTACAAGTTTTTCTCACGCTAAGTGAATAAAGCGCGAGAGTGGTTTTGCCCATTCAGCTTTGGTGTTCTGTGTTCAGCTCCTCCTGGCATAAAGTACAGGATAAGAGTGACGAAACGGAACTCGATACATGGTGTAGTGCATGTAGTTGGTTAACCTGTTCGAATTGTTTTTCCCGCGTTACCGCCAAATGTGGAATTTATTTTGTAAAGGAGTAACTGTGTTCTTTATTTTATAAACAGTATTGATTTTAATTAATAGTACATTGTGAATCATAATCATAAGTGTGACGTTATGGATGACATTACGAGTAAGTTTATTTTTGATAGAGGGTTAAGTTAGCACAAGGTATACGTAAGTTCATTTTTTGTCTAGTATTAATGTTGTGAGTACTCAACTTTTGGTAAAGTATTCTTGATTTTTAACAAATAAACACATAAGCTGAAGAATATAAAACTTTGTTAAGACTTTGATCTTTGCTTGGAGCTCTAATATTTGCACTGCACATGATTCACATGACCTGCTTTTGTAGTACAGAGAGTCGTTTACTTTAAGCAGAATTACCCCAGGTTAAAAACCTGTATTTAATTACGAACAAAAATAAGCGTAGTACATTGGCTTTTAAAGTATGATTTATGGGGGGGTTAGGGTCCACATGCATCCTAACTGAGGCACAATAGTGCTTCTACTATGAACATTGACACTAAGCTGCAAGGCATGGCCCAACTTTGAGGGCCTCTAAGCTGCAAAGTGTAGCTGAGGGACTTTTTTTTTTAACTAGAGTGGAACAATATCAGCCAATCAATCAGGAGCGACAACAGGGCATAGACATAGTATCTGTGTGATTAAACCAGAATGATCCAGGAAAGTGTATATTTTTACCTTTCGTAACAATCCATTTTCCACATATTTTTCTTATGTTGACAACAACTCCAAACTGAATGTCTGCTGTAGGTACTATATAAGAACGGTTTCGCCTCCTACCCCCATACTGAATAATATCCAAAAACATTTAGGGTAAATTGTTTTTAGAGGGCCCTCAGTAGCGATGGAAGTGATGTTTATATGTCCTGCAGATGTCAGTATATGTCATTCTCTAGCTCTAGCTCTAGCATAATGCTGGCAACATATGAATAACTAATGCCACCAGAGCCGGTAAGATACTCAGCCTCAAGGCATAGCTGAGGGATTGAGGGCCCTCAGCCTCAAAGCATAGCCGAGGGATGTTTTTTAGAAGAAGAGGAGTGTAGCAGTTGCAGCCAAAGGCCGCAACCGCGATGCCAACACAGGGCGTAGCCAAGGGATCTACGCGTCTAAAACTTGAATGATTCACGTTTGCAGAAATTCCTTACTTTGTAGATTTCTCTTCTTATTTAGGTTGGCACTTCCCATTCAGCGTCTGTTTTAGCAGGAAGATGGCTATGTTTGTTGTGTTCATATCACAATTTTCCTATAAAAGTAAAACACCTAAAACGGGAGGGTAGGTGGGCACCAGGTATTGGTGAGATCACATCTACTTCTACATTGACTCCTAAGGTAATTTATTCCGCAATTTCTATGTGGGCCCTCTAAGAACAAATTAGCCAACATTTAGATCTAAATGTAAATATTGCTGATCTTAGTTTTGGGATGTACTCAGCATAACCTTTCTGATTTAATTGCACATCTATCAGCCTGGTTACTTAAAAACTTGATATCGGAGAGCTAGTTTAGTAAAACATTATTAGTGCCTGCCTATCTAAGACATGCAGTTTTGGAAATGTATATTGCAAATTTTATGGCCTTAGTTTTTATCTACAGTAAGACAATTTATCAGCCCAAAGCCAATTTACATACAGACTTAAAGGAGGACTGAAGTACATTTTTAAAGACTTCTAACAATAAAGTAAACAAATCTGACACATTGTAAAAACCGTGTCGTTCTACGACTTCTTGTTTTCATTCTGGAAGTACTTTTATGTTTAATCCTCACCTTGCGGTGACATCATGAGGCTGGGAGCATGGCGCGCTACTCATTGTCACTTGTAGTAGTTGCATTGCATTTAATTTCTGTTATAATTTTGTGATTATAGAACAGTTTTGCTTTCCTTGTGTCCTGTGAGGTCTAAGGTTAAGAATGCCTACCTGCAGTGCGTATGGTTGTGCACATAATTCTGATATAAAATGAAATATTGGTTATTACTCATTCCCGGATAGATATGCACTTTTTTGCATTACTTTGGTCTTCATTGAAAACATTAATGAAAGTAACTTCCTGTGAATCAGGAACCTAAGCTTATATAAAAAAAGACTAGCCCTAACCTAACCTCCCGTACATCAGAAACGTAAAAAACTAATGAACCTAAAATGAAAAGTAATTAGGAACGCACGCTGCAAGTGTTGGCGGCATCTCACTGGCTGTGAAGACCAGTGTAATACAGGTTACCGGAGATAAGAATTTGCATGTGTGCTGTGAAATGCAAAAGCTTGTGCCATCCAAAAATGCTAGAGTATGTGGAACTCATTTCAAAGAAAGTGATTTTAATGAGGTTATAAAAATAAGAATAATGAAGAGTGGGAAATTCAAAAGCCTGATTGAAAGATAATGTGGTACCTTAAAACTTTTAGGAGCACTGTTTTGTTAAGTGAAAACAAGTGCTATACCAAGTCGGTAATTCAGCAAGAAAGTGAAGGTATATTAGTTTCTGAGTCATTAATGTGGAATTGAAGATGCTGAAATACATTGCGAGTTGGGAACTGAAATTTATATTGCTATAAATGACTCTAATCTGAACCAAAGTTTGACTGATGAGGAAGGCGAATCTTCAGCTGTAAATGATGAGGATTTTAAACCGAATGAATATTTGAGGGAATCCAGTGAAGATGAAAATTATCCTCTCACTGTGCTATGTAATAGTTGTCACCATGTGGTGGTCCTGTCACTGAAAGAAAATCTAACATACAAGGACCATTACTGTGAATTGTAACTCATGATGTGAATGGGTACACTTATGAGTGGTGCTCCGGAGGTGAAAGTGACTCGTTAAAATCATTTTCTCTAAAATGAATTCTACATACTCTTTAATATTTTGGTTGGCACAAAGTTTTTGTGTTTCATAGGAGCAAAGCCTATGTTGTACACATGTCGATTCTTATCTCTATCAGGGAATGAGTAATAACCAACATTTCTGTTTATGCTGGAATTATTTACACAACCATAAACACTGCACACAGGCATACTTGAGCTTACACCTCACAGGACACTAGAAAGGGAAAACTGTCCTGCAATCACTAAAGCACAACAAGAATTAAATGCAACGCAAGGTGAACTAATATAACTGACAATGAGTAGTGTGCCCTGCTCCCAGCCTCATGTCACTGCAAGGTAAGGATTAAACATAAAAGTGCTTCCAGAATAAAAACAAGAAGTCGTAGAACGATGCAGTTTCCAACAATGTGTTCAGATTTGTTTATACTTTATTGTTAGAAGTCTTTAAAAGTTTAGTTCAGTCTACCTTTAAAGATGTAATCCAGTTTTAGTGTAAGATCTTTTTGCTTGACACTACACTGGTATTGTCTGCAAACAAAACTATGGTTGCAATGTTTTTCATTGTCAAAAAGAGGTCATTGATGTAGACAAGTAAGGTAAAGGGCCAAAAATTAATCATTATATGACTCCAGGCTTAATAGTTGCCCTATAAAGGCAATGATAAAAGTAATTTTAGAGACAATTTAATGTAAAGCAAAGTGCAAAGATCATAGGTATGTGCTTCTTGTTCTTAGTTCATGCTGTTATTGGCATTTAAAATTAAGTTGGCATTGAATGTTTTACAAAGATTATGTTGGGTTTTAAAACCAACTTATTGGTTTTCTTTTTATTCTCTGTATTCATGATTAATATGGTATTAAGGCTTGAATATAGATTCTGCCCTTCCCAGCAACATTAAGTTTATATTTTGAAGCCCAGTAATGCATAAAAATAGTAGATTGTTCTAATAAACAGTTTCTCATGAGTTCATGTTTTGGTCTCTATATTGCCAAATGTACAAGGGTTGATTTGTCATCATTTGCTGGCTGTCAAAAGCAGCATGTGCTCTAGCAGTTCTGATGCTCCCTGACCAACCAGAAGTTGGTTGAGACACACAATGTGTATAATGGAGCTTTTCTGTTAATCAGAATTGGTAAAAATTCAAATTTTTTGAAGTTTGAAACATGTAAGTTCCACTCATGAACATAGTCACTCATACCAAGGGATGTTACAGTATAGTTACGCTTGATAAGTGTACACATCTATATATCATTGTTATATTGCATACATACCATAATAAAGAGTATATAATTGTTAAAAAATTACAATAAACAGCCTGCACTTAAATGAAATTCTTTCACCTTGTAAAAAAACTTGGCTTACATCTTAAGCTGCTTGCACATGATCAAATTTTGGTCAAATTCAGTGCTTTACGAGACTTTCTAAGAGTTGTCACAGCTTTTCTTGTCATATTGCTTCCAAGACTTTTAAAGGCTTTGAAAGTCTTAAAACCAAATAAGGACATGCCCTAAATGGTCAAAGATTTGACAGTGATTTGATTGCTATGGCCATTGAAATGTGAGTATTTATATTGTGTCATGAAATCTGCAACATAGCTGAAAGCAAAAAGTAAATAAAAATGGCTACTGGGCAAGGAATGTCATATGCGAGCAGATTAGGTTATACAAAGGCTGGCCATGTCAATCTGTTGTGGATTACCACAACAAGATAATGAAGACGAGAGCATATGAAGAAATTTTCAGACAGATTTCCAGAGTATACAATAATACAGTGTTATATAATGTAATTAGCCTATCAATTTATGTTACCTATTTCCATTGTATTCCTTAATCATAATATGATTTCATGGGCTATAATACAAGAAAATGCTATGTAATTACATATAGAACTGTATTTCATTGCAAATCGTTATACTGTGATGCTAATAGTAAATTATTTTGCATGTGATAAATTACACTGGTCAACATTGGTTCTACGGTATAAAGGAAAATATGTGACTAATGGAAATCAGTGTCTCAATTTAAAAAATGAAGTCCATTTTTGGCTATCACATTAGTTTTTATAATATGTGCATATATGTCTATGGTGCTAAATTAATTTGGCTTATACTGCTACGTTTCGTTATGTTATTCTAAATCTGTTGTTGATTTTCTTCCTAATCGGCTCATTCGCATCCTCCCTTATCACCCAGATGTTTATGTTTATATTCTCAGCACTTGTCAGTTTTGTTCTATGGGTCAGGTCTGTCTGCTTATGAGATATTTATGTTTACAGTTTCAGCTATCATAGACCTCAACTTCAGTTGAGCTGAAAACTTGTGTTAATACGCACATTCATCAGCTATGTATATAATGCTAAAATAAAAGTTTGAGTATGACTTCTAAGTCAGGATTATGCAGGAGACAGTGTCTATAAAGTCCTCAGAAGTTTTGTTACATTTGTGGGTGTTATGTGTTTGACGGGAAGGTATGTAAAATAGACTCACAAACAAAGAAACAATATTACTCATATTTCAAAGAGAAAGTTGGTGATCAGCATAAATTTTGTGCCTTATATTGCATGTAACAGTTGTGTTGAGGGATTACGTTAATGGTATGAAGGAAAATGGAAGGCAATGCCGTTTGTGAAACCAATGATTTGGGGAGAGCAGCAGAATCACCATGACGATTGTTATTTTTGCATGTGCAAAGTTGCTGGCTACAACAACAAAAATAAGGCAGGAATTAAATATCCAAATCTGAACTCGGTTACACGACCTATTCCTCATGGACCCGAACTACCCATACCTACACCATCAACAGACCTCAATATTAGTGAATTTGAAAGCAGCTCCGTGACTTCCAATGATTGGTTTCTGATCCAGAAGAATTTGAGAATTCACCACAACAGTTTGATCAATTTGAGTTAAATGATATAGTAGTGAGGGTTTTAAGCCTCACAAAACAAAAAAGTGAATTTACTGGGCTGAAGACTACAGGATGAGAATTTATTATCACTTGGCGTTATTATTTTACATTTTCATGGTATAGGAATCCAAAATACATGGAATCCACAAGTATTACGCAGAAGAAGATCAACTTGTGTTTTGTGTGGAGGTGTGTAATCTTATTCAACAGTTGGGCAGGGAAGCATATTAGCCAAGTAACTTGAGTCTTTTTATTGATTCTTCCAAACGAAGTCTTAAGGCAGTGTTACTTCATAAATGGCAACAAGTTAGCTTCAATATTGTTTGCACATTCTATGAACCTAAGAGAGTCTTATGAAACTCTGAGGCGTGTTCTTGAGAAAATTAAGTACCGCCACCATGAGTGGCAAATATGCAGTGACTTGATCATTGGTCTGTTACTAGGACAACAGGGAGGATATATAAAATTCCCTTGTTTTCTTTGCAAATGAGCTAGCAGGGCGAGGGACAAACATTGGGAAACTGACCAATGGCCTGAGAGGCAGCAATTGGAACCTGGATCAAAAAGTGTTACTAATGTGCTCTTGTTGGTTGCCAAAAAATTCTACTCCCTCCATTACACTTAAAACTTGGCATGATGAAACAATTTGCGAAAGCACTTCACAAAAGTTGCCCTTGCTTCCAGTATTGATGCACAAAGTTTCCATCATTGTCAGAGGCCAAAATCAAAGAGGGAGTATTTGATGGATCACAGATAACAAAATTGATGAAAGACCTTAATTTTACCAGCTCTATGAATGAAATTGAAAAAGTTGCATGGAATGAATTCAGAGAGGTTAAGAAATTTCTGGGCAATGTGAAAGACTCTCAATACAAAGAAATTATCAGAAATATGCTGGAAAATTTCAGACTGCTTGGCTGTAATATGAGTTTGAAGCTTCATTTCCTCAAGTCACATCTTGACTACTTCCTGTCGAATTTAGGAGCTGTTAGTGAAGAGCAAGCTGAAAGGTTTCACCAGGACTTGAAAGATGTTGAATGATATCAGGGACATTGGGAAGTACATATGATGGCCGATTACTGCTGGTGTCTTGCATGTGACAAACTTACCAGAAACACTCGAGAAACTCAAATACACTGAAGTTCCATGGGAAAAGAAAAAGGGGTACATAAGGTAACTAACATACATTCTCAAATTCAGGTATGCTTTCTGTTATTCTTAATCTTTTTTTAAAAGTTGTATATGAGTAATATTTTTGCAAATTTTACAATTATATTTTCATTGAACATTATCATATTGCCAAAACGAGATGTGCTATGGAAAAAAGGGTTGCATTTTTTAATTCTGCACACCAAAATTAGTAAAAGTCACCTATTTTTAAATGTATCGCAGAAAAAAAATTTGCCATTTGTAACCTGTGTTATCAATTTGTTCTGAAGGGATTTGACAATTTTTCTTTTAAACTGTTAAATTGAGAAACAAGTTTGGTCATGTACAAGGGGCTTTAGAGCTGATAAACCTTAACAATCAAGGTTATAAATGTATTTATTAAGTGGCTTGTGAAAATTTCTTTTGTCATATTAGCAGTTGATTTCTCCTGTCAGTCTTCAATTTCTGTGCAACCAGGAAAGTGTCTCCAGTGAATTACTGTTTCATTTCCCTTTCTTTTTTTTGAATATTTCTGAAAATTTTTGTATTGTCACCTAATCTATGTAATCCCAGCTAATTCACATGTAAAAACATAAAACTTATTTTCAGCTCAGGAATGAGCTCTCACCATTATAGATTTTTACATGTAAGGTTATAAATGTAGCAATAATACAGTAGCACTGGGAATGTGATCTTGATACTCTTGATACTTAGTAAGGTTTTAGGTTTTGCACTGCTGAAAGTTGTTGCATTTAACTTTATGCTAGATAAGGAATGAGAGACTTCACATTCTTGCCTCACACGTGTCCCCAGAGTTGCTGGACTATAGTTCTTGATAGATATTCACTGTGTTTCCTGTGTTTGAATCACTGTAACATTCCATGGTCTCTTGTATGCAAATGAAAACATCAAAATAAGGGAGGAAGGGATAGAGGTACTTGTGTAACATGCAGCATTAACTGAGTTGTGAATGAACTGGATTTAGCTGATGCACTAAATCTCATTTCTGCAATAGCCTGTCTGGGTGACTCACTCTCAGCCATTACGTTTACCTTCTCCGGTGACCAAAACCTGTGAATCCAGCAGAAACAAATTAAAACTTAAGATGTGAGATAATACAGCACATGGGAATATTTGTTCTTTTCTTCCATGTCTTAGTTTGTGTTTACGCAAATCAAACTCAGGTCATGAGCATAGCTTACAGGTATACCATATGACTGCTTTTCATAAAAGGATAGAAAATTGCGTAAAAGAAAATTTTCAACACAAAATATAGTAACATAAAAAGGGAAGCAAATAAATTAATCATTATGTGATCAAAAGTATCCGGATCCCCACAAACATACGTTTTTCATCTTAGGTGCATTGTGCTGCCTGTACTCATCCGCGACCTCAGTAGTCATTAGAAATTGTGAAATAGCAGAATGGGACGCTCCATGGAACTCATGGACTTCGAACGTGGTCAGGTGATTGGATGTCACTTGTGTCAGAAGTCTGTACGCGAGATTTCCACACTCCTAAACATCCCTAGGTCCAATGTTTCTGATGTGATAGCGAAGTGGAAACGTGAAGGGACATGTACAGCACAAAAGCATACAGGCTGACCTCATCTGTTGACTGACAGAGACCGCCGACATTTGAAGAGGGTTGTAAAGAGTAATAGGTAGACATCTATCCAGACCATCACACAGGAATTCCAAACTGCATCAGGATCCACTCCAAGTACTATGATGGTTAGGTGTGAGGTGAGAAACCTTGGATTCCATGGTCGAGCGGCTGCTCATAAGCCACACATCATGCAGGAAAATGCCAAATGACGTCTTGCTTGGTGTAAGGAGCGTTAACATTACACGATTGAACAGTGGCAAAACGTTGTGTGGAGTGACAAATCACGGTACACAATGTGGCAATCCGAAGGCAGGGTGTGGGTATGGCGAATGCCCGGTGAACGTCATATGCCAGCGTGTGTAGTGCCAACAATTAAATTCGGAGGTGGTGGTATTATGGTGTGGTCGTGTTTTTCCAGGAGGGGGCTTGCACCCCTTGTTGTTTTGCATGGCACGATCACAGCGCAGACCTACATTGATATTTTAAGCACCTTTTAGCTTCCCACTGTTGAGCAATTCGGGGATGGCAATTGCATCTTTCAAGACGATCGAGCACCTGTTTATACTGCATGGGCTATGGCGGAGTGGTTACACGACAATAACATCCCTGTAATGGACTGGCCTGCACAGAGTCCTGACTTGAATCCTATAGAACACCGACTTCGTGCCAGACCTCACCAACCTACATCGATACCTCTCTTCAGTTCCGCACTCCATGAAGAATGGGCTGCCATTCCCCAAGAAACCTTCCAGCAGATTGAAAGTATGCCTGCGGGAGTGAACGCTGTCATCAAGGCTAAGGGTGGGCCAACACCATATTGACTTCCAGCATTGCCGATGGAGGGCGCCACGAACTTGTACGTCATTTTCAGCCAGGTGTCCGGATACTTTTGATCACATAGTGTATGTAGATAATGTATTAGTCTTTAGAATACAAATATTCATGATGTCAATAAACAATATATTTATATACTACAAATTCAAATCTAAATCAGCATCATCATAGAACAAAGTAATTCACATATTTACACTATAAAACACTCAACACACACATGCACGCATGCACACTATAAATATATGACCCTGCTGTTGAATGCATGAAGTGAAAGATTTCTTATATGCGTAGGTATGCGGTTAAAAAGCTTCAGTGAAGTGTGATAAAAACTATTTACTCTTGTGTATATATATAAGTTAGCATTTTTGCGTGTTGCATAGTTATGTATAGAGGTACAAGAAGGAATATCACTTATATGTTTCTTTACATACAAGAGGCAGGCCAGAACATACATCGAGGCAAGGTGAGCTCACCTGATTGAATAAAAGTAGTTTAGAATGCGGCCTAAGTGAAGCACCATAATATATTCTCGAAGGCCTCTTTTGCAGTATAAAAAGTGTTGATGCAGAAGCATGGTTACCTCATAATAAAAGCCCATAATTTGGATGACTGTGAATATAACCATAGTAGGCTGCAATAAATGATTCAATGGTTATATTATTTTTAAGTACTCTTAAGATAAACAAGCTCTTACTTTCTTAACAACATGTGTAATATGGGAACATTCCATTTCAAATTGTTTGAAATAAATGGAAAATTGACCTTGGATTTTTTAAACAAAATGAAACAAAACTTTTTGTATTTGGAGACAACCAATGCAATGCTTTATGCAAACTCTTAAAATTCAGAACATCGTAGTTTTGCAATTAAAATTGTTCAAATTTATTGTATCTTAAAATTCCCAACTTCAAGCTGCTATAACTCGGAAACCTTTAAATCTAATTATTTAAATCAGGCTTTATTTTGATTCCCTAAACTTTAATTTATACTGATAAGTAAATATGTTCTTATTTTTATTTAAATGAAGAAATTTAGACTTTTACAAGTGTAGGTGGTTTCGGAATAAGAAAAATAATGTTATTATATATGGTAAGATTGCATAATTTAAACACGATCAAACATATATTTTAGTGTAATGATTACTGATAAGGTTTCATCTAAAATAATTAAAGATGTTAATTGACTTTATGCGCTCATGGTTGCTCTCGCATGTTTGTTTTGAACTGAAAGACAAGTAAGCTGCTGTGCCTAAGATTAAACAATGAGAATGCTTACGAAGCAGTATTATGCATATTACAGTGCTATCTTAGGAGATACCTTAACTCGATAAAAGATTCTTTAGATTTTAATTTTCCTACCTTTATGAAAGATACACAAGAAAGTATCACTAAATAAAATATAATTAATAATCACCTGCGCTTAACTCACAACACTTCTATTAATCTTGCTAGCACACGGAAGAACTGAAGAAAATGAAATAAAGAGGAAGTGCTAGTTTGTATTGTGTCAGGTTGCTGAATCACGTGCCTTTCTTGCATCAACTGTGTTGCCCTGCTGCAGAGCGCTTGGTGATCATCATGCAACAACTACGTGAATTGCTGTGTTTATTCATTTTTTGTGTTATAACTATGAACACCCTAACATAACTACTTTACTAACATTGCTGGCTTCTCTTAATGACACTATGGGTTATTCTCAAACTAATATTTTAGTTTTATAAAAACCCAGAGGTGCTTAAAATAAAAACTATGTATAGATTTTTGTGAATATTATAAAAATAATTAGTATATGCTGTAATGAAATGCGGGCTTTATCTACAAAATGAGGTTTGATACAATATTCTGAAGTAAAGGGTTCCAGATCTATGCACAGTTAAAATGCGACAAAATGAATTAATACGATACATTTACTGTTCAATAATGTGACAACCATTGTGTTTTAGATGCTAATATTGGATAAATATGCTTTCCTTAGCACCCTTTATTAATAGGAAAAATTACAATGCAAACAAAAAAATATGAGGTTTTTTGCCTTCGATTTCACAGGGAATGTCCTATATGGATTTGCCAGCACAAATTTGAATCAAGATATAAGCTTAAAAATTTTACTGATTTGTTTCATTTGAATTAACTCACCTTAAATTAAATATGTCTCAGTTTTTGTAAAATTTAAAATTAAATTATTGGCATTATACCAAGTTTGAACACGATTAGTTAATTCATTGAGTTTAATATTCAATAAGTCAGTACTAGCATTGATGATATTGATAGTCAAATCGTCTGCAATTTGTCTCAGAACAAGAAACGTGAATAAAATTAGGGAGATTGTTAATATATCTTCAAAACAAGGTTCCAAAATTGACCCTTGCGGTACTCTATCTTTCAAGAATTTAAAAGAAGAAACTTCATTGTAATTTATGTTGAGTTATATGTGAAACTGTGTCAGAAGCTTTCGTAAAATCAAAACTTCAACTGCAGTCTAAATTACCAGACTCAAAACCTGAGAGGCAGTATTTGTAAAATAGTGTGATTGCCTCTATAATACTGAGGGATGTCTGAAACCCATGTTGATGCTTAGTTAATAAAGCTTTTTCCTGAAAATACTTAAATTTATTGATTAAAACCTCGAAAACTTTTGATATAGTGGATCTTATGCAAATAGGCTTATAGTTTCCATAGTGTGTTCTGTTACCTTTTTTTAAAAACTGGAATTACCTTAGCATATTTAAATGCATCAGGAAATAGAGCAGAATTGATACGAGGATTAAAAATGTGTTAGTGGTTCTGATATATAAATGGCTGCCAATTTTAATATTCTAGAGTGAATACTATATACATCAAGAGAGGAGCTGTCATTTAAGTTCATTATAGAAGAATAAACTGTCTACACTGATGTGTTCAAAAGCAAAATTAGTGTTATACTCTGTGAGATTTAACTTGTTGGGTCCAAAAAAGAGACAGAAACACTTACCCTCTTGTCGTCTCTCTCTTTATGATGATGGAGGCAGGGCTGAAACTCCTTCCATTGGGCCTGGTTCACTGGTGGTACATCCTTCATCTTTGTCCACATACTCTGGTTCATTTTTTCCATGTATGTCACAAACTTTGACTTTTACAGAATCTTCATTTTTTCCTCTGAGTCCGAGTCTTCCAAATTTATTATAAAGTTATCACAAACTTCGTCCACCAAAGCGTCTTTTTCCCAATAAAATTGTTCAAGCTTTTTAAACATGCTCATAAGCATTTTTCCAGTTTTCTGCTGTAGTCCTATCAAATAATTCTTTTACTTTGCTAGGTTTAAGAGAAATGCTTTGCAACATTGTTCGTTATTTGTGCCTATAGTAATTCTATGGCATTCAAATCACAATGATATGGAAGGAGCCTTACTACACAATGTCCATACATTTCAGCAATACAATCTATCTCATACTGTTTAAGATTGCATTTTTTTAATTTTATAAGCTCATATAATACTGGTTTAGTTGCTTGCAGGTCAAATTTTATATAATTTTTCCAGAGCCATGCTTGCATTTCTGCCTTCAATGACGAAGCAGTAGGAGCTTTGTTGAGCTCAATGGAATGGAATGAAGCATTGTTCATTACAATAATGCTGTTATGAGGAATATTAGGTAAAAATTTATTTATGAGCCAATCCTTAAACAAATGCTGTCCATTTCTTCGTGATAGTCATTTGTTGATTTTGGTTTGAAACATAAAAGTGCATTGGGAATAAGCTCAGTGGAACATTCTGCATGAAAATAATAAAACGTAGTCCTTTTCCTATCGGAGTCCTTAATGGAAAATAGATATTGTCCTTTTCACTTTTCCACACTGCTTTTCGTGTGGCCTACATTTATCCATGTTTCATCAAGGTAAACAATGGATTGACCTGTGGCTCTAAGTTCTTTCATTCTTCTTAAAAACTTGAATCTCATGGCGACGTCAGGCTTTTCCATTAAGTATTTCCTGGCTTCTTTATTTTTGACAAACATGAAATTAATTTTTTTAGAATATGCCTTAAGCTCTAAATCTGAAATTTAAATTGAGTTTTATTTATGGACGCTCTCTAACTACTATGGTTCTTAGCGTCCCATTCCATATTTGACATGAAAGACCGGTAATTTTGCTCAGAGGCCTCTTTATCAGGCTTGAGGTTCTTTTACGTGCCGTAACTCTAAGACACGGGACCACCGGCTTTACTTCCCTTCCGAAGGAAGCCATACTAAGGATTTTTACGCCCAAAAAAATCCATCGCCCTCTGCAACCTTGGGAACTAGAGGCTAGCACGCTACCACTAGTCCATGGAGGACAACTCTCTAAATGCTGACATTCAATAAGTCATCATTAATATCTTTTAAGCTAGGTAAAAAATGATTGCGATACAATGAATAGATAGTATGTGCGAGTGTTTTAGTGATAACATTATTGCTTACGTAATTTGTTTTTACACATTTATTGTCAAACATGTTAACTATCACATTTATACATTGATATTAACACTCGCCAAACTGAAACTGTTATAACAACTTCTTACTGATAATTCTTTTAATCCACGTACTTCAATCTTTTGTATAATTAACTTTACCATACTTTAGATCTTTCATAATTCTGCTGCGCGTAACTTGTGAATCTATATCCGATGTATGCCATACTAATACTTTCGACGAACTGACTGACTGAAGACGATGTGTAGTGTACACAGATTTTTGATGAACTGAACGACTGAAGGCGACGTGTAATGTATTGAGATTTTCGATGAACTGGCCGCGATCTACCTCTGACTTGACTTTTTATACACCCACTCCCCGATATGCCTAAAGATTATAACTGAACTGCAATTGGCTAATAAAACGCGCCAACATTAGCGTCTATTTTTATATCCAATGAAAATTATGAATACATATGCTCTAGGGAAACATTCCAGAAGGTTCTCAACGGAAAAAATGCGCCAACATTACGTAACTTCCTCGTTTCCAATAATGATAAACAGCTCACCCCCCCTTCGCTGCATTATTGCGCGCTATTATTGACAGTTTCAGTAAGGCATTAAAAACTTACTTCTCAACAATATTTACAGTCAAGAAACATATCAAATCAATGTCACATAAAAATGCATATTCATATTACAATCATTATTTACATTTAAGTAATTTGTGATACAAATTACTGCATCATATGCCCCACTAGAAACATAATTATAAATATTTACAACTTGTTTGGAAATTTTATAATTGGGGTTTTAGTCTCCTAAATCTTGGAACACACGCTATCACTTTCACTTAACACTTCACACCCATTTAACACACGACATGTTTTTCCTCTATCTTGCCACTACTTACTGGCTCTGGTTTAATGTGTTTTGACATTAATCTGACATTACAATTTTTATAGCAAATACTGTACCCTGAATTTTTTAATTACTGCAAATTTTTTTTTTTTTTTTTTTTTTACATTCTTAGATTTTTTTTTTTTTTTTTTTTTTTTTTTTTACATTCTTAGATTGTTGACAAAAATTTATCAATTCAAGAATTTTTTTTGTAATTATTAAACATATTTACCAAAAATATTCACCCTCTACACAAATATATTGATATCTCTTAAATCTAGACAATGTTTCACCTTTTCTGTTTGCTACATAAGTATTTGTTTTTTTTTTTTTTTTTTAATTATTTTTAGCCATTTTTGTTATTTTGTACTTTATTTTAACAATACTCTTGGAATTGTATTTACGTACTTTTACTTTAATATCATATTAAGTTTCAATCTTTACGTTCTTAATCTCAAATACTGTTACAGTTACTAAAAATTTAATTTTTTTTTTTTAAATAAACATTTCTCTTTTTTTTTTATACTTTATTTCTCTTTTCAAATGACATATAAATAATTAACCCTCTTACGTTCCAATACATTGCTCTGCAAGTCATCTTTAACTATCCAGCATTTACTTTACATCTCATTGCTATTTACCCTCCTGGATCAAATTGTGTGTGGCTAAACATTACTCGTAGCCGTATCCTAACCTTCCAAAATTTGTTCATGGATAACCTCTTAAAGTATTCATATGAAATTTCATCCCATGATACCATTTGAAAACAATCTAAAGTTTTCTGAACTACACATTTTTTAACAACTGTCATTTTCAATTCTTCTGCTATCTTTTTAATCTGAGAGTACTCTGACAAATCTGTAATAAACTGTACTGGATTGGAGTTTTCAATTTGAAAAGCTTGGTACTTGTTAATTTCAGAAGTTAGCTTTTGATTATTTACAGGCAAAACTTTAACTTCATCGTACAATTTGTTTCTTTGCATTTCTGATTCTTTCTGAATTTCAGATATCTCCCCACTGAAATTAACTTGTGCCTGATTCACATCTACATTCATAACCTCTTTCATCTCTCTTATCTCACTTCAAATGTTACTCATTTTACTACCTGACTCTGTACATTCTACATCAGCATGTTCAATTTTAGTATTAACCTCACTTTCTTTTTTACCTATTTCCCTGCTCATGTCTAACATTTTCTTTGAAACTTCACCTATTTCATTTGCTATCATTTCCTGATTTTCATTTCTCATTCTCATCATACTATTTTCTAGCTCCATGAATTTCTTTTCAATCTCTTCCCTATTTTGATCTAATTTATGCTCTAATTTCTCATTACTCTTACCAATTTCTTCTCTTAATTCTTTCTTATTCTGATCTAGTTTTTGTTCTAAACTCTTACTAATATCTTCCCTTAATTCCCTATGACTCTTTTGCATATCTTTCCTGTTTTGATCTATTTTCTTTTCTAATTTCTCATTATTCTTTTGCATATCTTCCCTGTTTTGATCTATTTTCTCATTAGTCTTATTTAATGTTTCACCAAAATTTCTCAGCATTTCCATCATCATACCAGCATCAAAATTAACATTTCCTGCTATTCTATTCTGACTTTCTGCACTAACATTTCCTCCATCAAATACTACATTGATTAAGCTATTTTCTGTATCCTGTATTGAATTACAGCTAACTGTTACATTATCTCCCTCCATAATTATTTCTTCTGTATTATTAGTAGCCATTGTTTTCTTTATCCTACCGCTCCTAAGGTACATTTAAAATTTTACACCTTTTTTTTTTTTTTTTAAAATAAAAATCACACGTTTCTAACCTTTCTGATGGTATCTGCTGATGTTGCTTTGATGTCCAGCTTTCTGCCCCTCTCTCCTAGATTATATGTTGCTTCTGCGTTTTATTACAATGAATCTACGTCGTTTTGTTGTTTTGTAGTTGAATTCCTTGTTGCCTTGTAATCTCGGAATTACGATGTCCAATCATCCGCGTAGTCTGTCGTCCCTTTTGTTGTTTCTGGAATCTGCGTCTTGTAGTTCAGTTCACTTCTCCATTCGCCCCACATCCTGGTCATCTCACTTCTTCCTGGTTAATTCTGCCCCTTCTTGGTTATTGTGATCCTTTCCTGGTCATCGTGTTCCTTTCCTGGTCACTCTGCCCCACGTTCTGGGTGCCAATTTGTGGTATTACTTTATAATGTTATTTGTGGTAGTATTAGTGTTTAAAAGAATTATAAGTTTTGTTTACTGTCCTCCGGCTAGCTATTATTTCTCAGTCGAACATGTCTCTTGAATCAGAGTGTGTAAACGGAAAGGAATCTTTTATCCAAATATAACACTGATGAAGAAATTTGTTTTACACATTTATTGTCAAACACGTTAACTATCACATTTATACATTGATCTTAACACTCGCCAAACTGAAACTGTTATAACAACTTCTTACTGATAATTCTTTTAATCCACGTACTTCAATCTTTTGTATAATTAACTTTACCATACTTTAGATCTTTCATAATTCTGCTGCGCGTAACTTGTGAATCTATATCCGATGTATGCCATACTAATACTTTCGACGAACTGACTGACTGAAGACGACGTGTAGTGTACACAGATTTTTGATGAACTGAACGACTGAAGGCGACGTGTAATGTATTGAGATTTTCGATGAACTGGCCGCGATCTACCTCTGACTTGGCTTTTTATACACCCACTCCCCGATATGCCTAAAGATTATAACTGAACTGCAATTGGCTAATAAAACGCGCCAACATTAGCGTCTATTTTTATATCCAATGAAAATTATGAATACATATGCTCTAGGGAAACATTCCAGAAGGTTCTCAATGAAAAAACGCGCCAACATTACGTAACTTCCTCGTTTCCAATAATGATAAACAGCTCACCCCCCCTTCGCTGCATTATTGCGCGCTATTATTGACAGTTTCAGTAAGGCATTAAAAACTTACTTCTCAACAATATTTACAGTCAAGAAACATATCAAATCAATGTCACATAAAAATGCATATTCATATTACAATCATTATTTACATTTAAGTAATTTGTGATACAAATTACTGCATCATATGCCGCATGGCAGCGGTGGTAAATGAATCGATTGTAGTTTTTGTGGGAGTTCTGTTCGGGCGTTTCTTACCTGGAATACATAAAACAGCTCCACTTTCTGAGCTTTTTTCTGTTCCTTTAAGATTCTGCTAACAGTGCAAGAAGAGATACCTATGGCTGCCACAGCTCTTTCTACCACACTGGACAGCCTACATTTTAGCGCCTCATATTCGTCACAAAAAAAGTTGTGAGCATTAAATATCACTTCGCTGCCATCTGATTGCACAGCTTTTCCCTATCTGCCAACATCACCTTCAACTATCACTAAAACAAGTACAAATCCGAGAACGAAATTCAATATTAAAGCTAAATTCTCATATTCAAACATATTTGCTGAGCTGCATATCAAAATACAACCTGCACAAAACAACTCAATCACAATTACTCGGTTCTTGCACTTCTTTACTTTAGAAGGCATTAAACACCACTGATGCAGATGTTATGTGATGGGTATTTGCGAAGTGCATCAGACAATAGAGGGCTGGGAGAGGGTGTGTGTGCTTTCCAAGAATTTAGACAGAGCAGGACAAGTTAAATCTCATAGACTCTAGCTTTAGACAAATTTTCCATAAACGATTTAGATTCACTAAGAGGTATGCTACTCACAAGTTCATCAACTTTGTCAATAAAATATGAATTAAATGAATCAGGATGTACATCAGAAACTGATATTATTATTAATAACACCAATATCATACATGTTAAGGAAAATAAAAATTTATTCACAAATCACTGTTCAGTACAGAGTTATAATAGCAGGTGTAAATATGACCTAGATACACCCCACAATTAGCTGAGCAAGACCATCAACAGCCATTGTTATCAACAGTTAAAACTATTTAACAGATACCCTCTGGAGGTAAAAGAACTGCCCCTAAACAAATTTGTTAACAAGTTAAAAAACTGGTTTAAATAGAAAGCATTTTACTATGTACAAGAATATATAGAATATAATTCATGAATATAGAATTCATGTGAATGTATTGTAAAATGTAGTAATGGTTAGATAATATGGTTAATTAAGTATGTTGTTACCTTATGCCTTATATTTGTATATATTACTTGCAAATCTAATTAATATAATAGCTAACCAGTGTATCCTAGAAGCCATACAAATATGTTAAACATGAAGGTATAATATAAATAAGTATGTTAAACCTGATTTCACACAATTACTTTATTATGTAAACAAATTTGTAAATTCTTTGGCCTGTATATACATTTGTAAATACTTGTTTATGACTGACTGATGAAACCTATTGCTTTTGTAAGCTTAATGGTGAATAAAGAGTCATATCATATCATATTTATAATTAGCCTTGACTAACAATAGGGGATATATAACCTGTGGCATTATTAAGATAAAAACATTGTTGCCAATTAGAGAATGTCAAACAGAAACAATTTCAGAATTAGCATACAACAAAATTGGTTACATGAGTTTATACACACAAAATTACTAATGACATAATTCAGTGAACAAGCTATTGCCTTTACGGTTTTTTATAAAGTGAGTATTGGTACTCAAAAATCTGTGTTGGTATTGAGAAATAGTGGTATCATCCCATCTCTAAGCTGCATAAAGGAAGAAACATCACAAGCTGGAATCTCAATAGATGGAAATGATATTCATTAAAGCTGTTTGATTTACTGGCAGTTCCAGTATGCAATACAAGCATTATACCATGTTATACCAACTGTGTTATGATTCTCTCTATGGAAGCAAATAAAGTTTACATGACTGCCTCTGTAGTCAAGTGGTCAACATATTAGCTTCTCAACCCAAAGATCCCAAATTTTGATTCTCGGTTGGGGTGGAAGAACATTTTCTTTAATTAGTCATTTCCATACCCTCCCCAGAATCTGGAAGTATGATTGTAGGAGTGAACATTACTAAAAAACAGCAGCTAAAGTGAGTGAGTTGTTTCTACAGTCATGTCCCTTGGTATGATCACAAAAGTTAAAGGGAGCTATAAACAATATTACATGCAGAATCAGAATATTATATTTGAAAAAGTACAGAGCTTGAGGTTGGGTATCTATTTTAATATACTTAACGGGTGCTTTATCCTTAAGGACATAAAGAGGCAAGAGTTCATCATTAGGTCCAAGTGAGCCATAATGAAACTACAGGGTTCTATGGTTTCCAGATTTAATCCAAGATTAGCTTTAGGTTAACATGCACATCCTAAGACAAAAAAATGAGCGGACTCTCAAAGCATATATTTGTCAAAGTCCAAATCGTTTCCGTGGTCGGTTCACAATGGTGTCTTAGGACGCTCAGCTTCGGCTTCGTTCTATTGTAACCTTTCATATTGAGTCCCAGCTACTGAATATGTGTTAACAGCTGAGCAGTTATAAGCAGGTATGTAGCAATGAGGCCTACTGAGGTTTGTATCCCGATCATAATTTTTTTTTTGTGCAGAAAAATGCAATGTTTATTAAACATGTTATAATTTCCAATTGCTAAGGCTTATTTCACACATAAAAACTGAAACACACTTTTTTCGTTTTCAAAATAAATAAGAAATAATTAAATATTACCTATGTTCCTAAATAAAAAAGCAAATAAAAATAGTAATTAATTTAATATCGGATGTGTAAAGGTTTTGCTTCTATTACTGCCCTTATTCTACAGGGCATGGATGATATCAAATGCCTAGTAAAATTTTTATGAGAGCATACTTAATCCCAAGTATCCTGTATTTGATCCTACAAAACCTCTTTTGTCTTGCAGGCCAATTTAAGTCCAAAACCTTCTTCATCTCTGCCCATACATTTTCAATAGGGTTAAAATTCGGTGAGCAAGGAGGCCAATCAATCACTGTGATATCTTGCCTTTGTGAGAACCAGTTTGATACCTGCTGACTTATTGGACAGAGTGGTTATCCTGTTGGAATTCAATCATTCCTTTGGTATATCTAGTCCTTAAAAAAGGAGCTATGATGTTTTCGAGGATGTCTTTATATTGGTGGCTGTGTAATGTGCCATCAAGCCACCACAACACACCTAGATCGTCTCGTGACATCCAACCCCAACATGACACAGATACGTGACCTTGGCGTTCTATTTGTGCCATGTATCTTGCATCATAACATTTTCCTCTGTGGCATTAGAGAATTACTTTTCCACCCATTTGTAGATGAGAATGTCACCTTTCCTATGATTATAATTCTATTCCAGTTGTGGTTGACATTTTCTTCTGCAAATGCGAGGCGACATGATCTGTGATCACCTGTAAGATGCTGCTTCTTAGCTGGAGCCCTGCTGTAGTCAAACAACACAAGGCTCTGCAGTTCAACCCAGGGAAATTAGAATTGCTTCTTATTGTAGACACATGCCGGAAGGGATTGCTGTCTGCATCTTCTAGAAGTGCAATGTCCTGCCATATATGTAACAAATTAAAATTTAAATAATAAAAATGACATACACCAAGAATTTGAATGCTGGTTGTTCCAATTATGAGTCATGTGCATTTCACAGCTTGGCTGCCATGCATACAACTAAATGAAAGGCATCTTCCTACGTATCGCATAACTTTGAAATTAAACTGGGTGATATTAAATCATGCATTGTAATGCAGTGTCAGCAAATGCTTTTTCCAAATCTTAACTCCCTCTCTGGCTGTTGCTCATTTATTTTGTCTTAGGCTGTACATGAACTGATGTTACTGTAATTACCTGTAGCATTGATGGTTACAATGGTTAGCAGCAGTATTTCAGTTACATCTATCAGTTTCTTTGTGAATGAATAAGTTTGGAACTTCAAATTACAAACTTGTAATGGCAACACAGAATTAAAGGCAATGTAAGTGCATCTAATCTAAAGTCTGTATTAAGATGAAATTTTGTTTTCAGGTCCATCAGCTTCAAGAGCGAAGCGCCAGAAAATAGATAAACAAGGCCGTTTTGCAGCTTTAGAAAGACTGAGGAGCCTTAAGGGAAACAAACACAAATATGAAATATCAGAAATGGATAACGTTTATGAAGAAGTGGATGAGAAAGAGTATACCAAGAAAGTGCTTGAGAGACAAGATGATGACTGGATTGTAGATGATGGTAAACATTTTATTTAACAATTCATGTTTTTTTGTTTTTGTTGTAGAAGACTGTTTTATCATTAGCTGTGGTGTCTGGGTGATTTCATGGCCTTAAAATTACTATGCATGGGCACATGGGTAGTTCAACTCAGGCCTCCCAAACAGTGTTATTTGATAGCTAAAGTGGTTTCACTTTAAGTTTAAAGGACAGGAGAGCATCTCGTTGATTGGTGGGCAAACTACAACTTTTCTCTATTAGCATGTCATCTCTTCCTCTACATAAAGCAGATTGTAACATTTTGTGGCTATTCTTATGCAGAGAAATTTAACCCTGTTGTTCTGCTTGGATCAAAATGACCGAAATGCATATTGATTTCTGATTTTCTCTTAAATAAAGTAAGATATACGAGGGTAATCCCAAAAGTAAGGTCTCCAATTTGTTTTAAAATACAAAGAAACTTTTATTGTCAACAAATGGTACATAGTTTTGAAGCTTTAACATTTGTCTATTTTTCCACATAATGGCCATTTCGGTCAATGCATTTTTGTAGACGCTGTGGCAGTTTTTGTATGCCCATGTCATACCAGCTTGCCGCCATGCTCTTGAAAAAGTGATGGACCTCATTTTTCACTTCGTCGTCACCGAAGCACCTTCCAGCCAAGTGTTCTTTCAACTTGGGAAACAAGTGGTAGTCACTGGGTGATAAGTCTGGACTATAGGGTGGATGGGTGATGGTTTCCCATCCAAACTGTTGCAGAAGATTCATGGTTTGACGGGCGGTGTGGGGGCGAGCATTGTCATGGAGAAGGCTTATGCCCTAGCTCAACATTCCTCTTCTACGGTTCTGAATTGCCCATCTGAGTTTTTTTAATGTCTGACAATACCTGTCGGCATTTATTGTTGTCCCAGGATCCATAAAGTCGACCAACAATATCCCCTTTCGATCCCAAAACACAGTTGCCATGACTTTACCGGCAGACTGTGTTCTGTTGAATTTTCGCAGCTTGGGTGAACTGGAATGCCGCCACTCACGTGATTGTTGTTTGGTCTCAGGTGTGAAGTGGAAAGCCCAGGTTTCATCACCCGTGACTATTGAATCCAAAAGGTTGTCCTTTTCATCTGCATAGCGTTGAAGGAATTGGCGGGAAGTTTCAGCAGGTTGCCTTTTGTGATCTTCTGTCAGCATACTTGGGATCCATCTTGCGCACACCTTCCGAAATTTTAACTCTTCAATCAAAGTCCGATGAATAGTGCTTCAAGAAATCTCAGGAACAACAATGCAGAGCTCATCGAGAGTGATCCGCCGATCTTGAAGCACGATTTGTTCAACCTTTGCGATTGTTTCGTCAGAAATGGACAGTCTCTCGCATCTTTCCTCGTCATGAATTTCCGTGTGACCATTTGCAAATTCTCTACACCACTTGCAGACATTTTTGACATCCATACAAGACTCTCCATACACTTCCATCAACTGTCGATGAATTTCGACAGGTTTAACCCCTTTTGCACTAAAAAAGTGAATAACTCTGCGAACTTCGCACCTGGCGGTAGTGGCTAACGGGAGCTCCATTATAACTGGCTGCCAAGCCAAGACTGAGGGCACTAAGGGATGTGCGGTGGTTTCGGAAGAGAGTGGGGGGAGGAAGGAAAAAAGCAGTATGGCCAACATCCACACAAACAGTTTCCCTGCGATCCCAGCACTTTGGAGACCTTAGTTTTGGGATTACCCTCGTACTTATGAAACTCTGTGATTTTGTTGAATCATTACAAAATAAATTTTTGTTTTAAAACATTTTCCATTATTTACATAGTCTTGAGCTGTAATAGTTATGTTCATTGTGTTGAAGTAGATATTTGTAGTTAGTAGTTGGAAAATGCTTCTTGTTTATCTGCACCACGTATGGAAGCCAATTTGTCGCGGTCACTTCGTGTTATCTATTGTTGGGCGCCTGTTATTATATTAATAGTTTGAATTTTGGGTTATTTGTCCTCCGGCTAGCTATTATTATTATTCAGTCGAGCAAATCTCTTAAACAGGGTGTGTAAGCGGAAAGGATTTTGTTACTCAAAGATAACACTGATAAAAGAATTTGATTTTTACACTTTTATTACCGTCACAATTAAGTTCACATATTGATTCGTGATACACGTCAAACTGAAACTGTTATATTTTCTAATATCACTATAATCACTTATTTACTGCACATTATTAATTCGTGTTTCACATTTATAACAAACTTTAAGACGCGAGAGATTCTGTAGAATTGCGACGTGTACTTTATGTATGCTTCCGTTGAACTACGCGACGTGTAACCCGCGAACGATTCTGATGAACTAACTGTGCGACGTATAACGCGTGAATGCTTCTGTTGGACTGACGAAATCTGCCTCTGACTTTAGCTTTTTATACTCCCACACCCCGATATGCCTAAAGATTATAACCGAGCTGCTATTGGTTAATAAAACGCGCCAACATTAGCGTCTATTTTTATATCCAATCAAAAATTACAAAAACATATGCTCTAGGGAAAATATTCCCGCTATTTCTAAGAAAAGCGCGCCAATCTGACGTCATTTGTTTGTCTCTTCTAATTAATATTCAACTCACCCCCTGCACATTGTTATCCGCTCCTATTGTCAGTTTCAGTGAGGCCGTGTAAACTTATTTCCTAACAATGCTTATAATTAACAAACATCTCAAATCAATGTCATACAATAATGCTTATTTACACTACAATCACTCTGGCATTTACATTATTGTGATACAAATTACTGCCACAGTGTTTAGGTCAATATGATCCAGCAGAAAGCTTTAGTATTCTTCCATACGATGTTAGTGTTTATGGCTGTTATATTATGACACATCTTGTGTGAAAACTGTAAAATGCATGTTTGCAAAACTCATGTTAGTTACTTGTGTCCAAAGTGCAAATATTTGAGAAACAGTAATTTTCTTACTTTTATTATGTTCCTTAATATGTTTTCATACATTCACTTGCCACATATTTGTCTGTATTATGTGTTTGAAGGCAAAATATAGAAATAAGACATAAAAAGTTTAAAAGCTAATGATCCCCAAGTTGCACTGTATACCGTATTCTTATTCCGTCAAGCAATTTCTTCTTACCGGTACTTAGTTCCTGTCATCCTCCAGGTGGTGCAGCCATGTGCTTGGTGGAGTGCTGCATTAAGGTTTGTTTACTTCCACTTTAAACTTAGAGTGAAAAAGGTATAGGTCAACCTGTTTCTGGCTCCATTAGCAAAGTTGCTGCAGTACACTAGGAGGAGGTCACAGTTCTGAGCTCTGGTGGGCCTAGCTTAACCATTTAAAACATTTGGCACTTTCTTCTTCTAGAGGAATTAGGGGAATAGCTTAAAGTATTTTTAACTACAAGCCTTTAAGAGCAAGGCTTTCAATGTTAAAGGCTGGTTCACAATAGCCCGAGAACAGTAACCAAAATGGAAATGAGAATGGGAAGCAATGCAGCATACACAATTTAGGTTTACAATAGCCTGGTAACAAGAAGGGGATGCATATTGATGATCATATCAGTCATAAAGTGGAAAGTCGATTTTGCGTCATTTGTTTTTAACTGACCAATGATATTTTTTCACCTGCTTCCAACTCGGCCAACATAATGCAGGTTAGTCAGTGTCAAAATTCGATAGAGTAAACATCCAAATACAAATACATTGCAGTTCCGATTTGTCTAGTCATACCAAGGTTTCATTCCTTTATTTAATGGCATACATTAAAGTTGTTTATTGTTCTTTGTTAATTTCTAATGGTTTGCTGCTCTTTGTAGTTTTTGCTATTATTTTTGAAGCAGTAGCCAGTTTTGAGTTGCATATAAACAAACTACAGATGTCCCTTTTTATTGGAAGAATCAATGCTCAATCCCCCCAGGGGCCTACTACAGTAGGTACGGAATTGGCATTCACGGCATTGGCTGCACTCTCATTTGGATTCCTCTAAGAGGGTGAGAGGTCTTGTGCTAAATGCCCAATCAACTTTGGTCAGCAAGCGTGTTTGATCGACTACACGTTACCTCCTGAACACAGTCTGATGGATACCACTGTGCAGGTCGGAGGAGGGGAGTCACAAGGGGTGACTGGGTAAGTCATGATTCCCAGCCCCTGAGTATCATGTAGAACTGTGTTCGTAACTGCTAATAAAAGTCAGTCCCAGGGAGGGGCCATTGTGTGAGCTGTTACACTCCTGAAGGCGATTGGGTCCCTCTGTCTAAAAACTGGCCGATGAGACCCTAAGGTGAGCAAGATCTAGGCCAGAACTCTCATTTAACTCGGTATGCTGTCCAGAATGTGAGCATGCCATTAAAGACAAATGGTGGCGGACTTAATTACTATGAATACAAAAAGAAACAAAAGTAGATGGAAAAGAAATAGTTGAGTCTTGTGGTCCGTGCTACTTAGTCAAACTAGAACAGAGAAAGGAAAGAAATTTTATTTGGTGAATCCATTTGTGATACATAAGTATATGTATAACATTGCTGGTTCAGTTAAATCATATATTAGATCTTGCAATGGCATGGTCCTGGTTGAAGCACATTCAGCATCCCAGGCAGCGAGAATAACAGCAAATACATAGCCAGCTGCTCTATGCGAGTTGGGATGCACAGGACCGTGAACTCCTCGTGCAGCATGGTAAACACATGTGCATTGGATGGTATGCCCAACGAGGGGATTCAAGAAAATCTTGAAGATCAAGATGTGACATCTGTATATTGGGTTCAGCAGAAGGAAAGAAGTGAATTCGTGCCCACTGTTTCTTACCTTTGATCAGGTAGATTCGCCCCTCAAAGGATTAAGGCAGGGTATGAAGTCATTGAAGTTAGGCCTTATATTCTGAACCCGCTGAGATGCAATAAGTGTCAGTGCTTTGGACACACCAGCAATTTCTGCAACAGCGAATCTACATGTGTTTACTGTGGAGACATCTCACATGATGGAGCATGTACATCAGCTTGGTGTGTCAACTGCAGCAATGAACATCCATAGATTTCCCAAGATTGCCCTCCTTTTGAAGAGGAAAGAGCAATCCAGGAGATCTAGGTTAGGAAGAAGGTGTCCTTTTTGGAAGCCTGCAAACTCCTGCATATCTGCCAACCCTCTGTCCCAAAGTTTGGTACCTATAGCTTAGTTGCAGGTAAACCGGTACAGAGTTTGGAAATTGCAACTTGGACCAGCAATATTAACGGGGCCGCAATTTCAGAAAAGATTCTCTAAGTCATATCACTTCCAAAGCCCTCGAAGTCAACACTTACATTTGCATCATCTGCAAGTCTGTTTCAGTAAAGTCACTTCATAACTGTCAAACTCAAACAATAAGACTGGCAAGCCCATAATGTATGTTGCAGCACCGATAAAGTTCAGGACTAGCTACGACAGAACTGACTTCCTGAAAGAAAATGAAAACTCTCTACCCAGAACATCCAAAGGGGAGAAAAGTCCACGGTATCTCCTTTGAGATCCTCTTCTGAGGAATCTTCTGAGAAGAACTCAGATCGGCAATCTTCATCTTCGCTTATCACCTCGAACCGAAGTTTTCAATTGGAAAGGGGTCCTCCCGCATGGAGGAGATGAGCAAGAGGATTCTGCCCACACTGTCAGAATGACGGTGAAGAAGAGGCAAAGAGCAGGATAAACCTCTGTTAAAGGTGTTAGTCTGACAAAGAAAAAGGTATTGATTCGACCCTGCCTTCCTCAATGTAATGGACTCTTACATTGAGAACTTATCTCATTATAATTACTATGGCTATCTTACAATGGAACATACATGGAATTAGAACACATCAATCAGAGCTTGAACTTTTGCTGAACAAAAATGAACCGTTGGTTGTATGTTTGCAAGAGACTAAACTCTGTCCACAAGACAGCTTTCAAATCAGGTGCTATACCGCAGTATGCTGTGATCTTACACCAGAAGAGGGTATTCCTGCACATGGGGGCACTATGATGATCATCAGGGATGATATATTTGTGGAATCCGTGTCCATACAGTCTGACATTCAGTCAGTTGCTGTAAGGATTAAACTGTCATCCATCCAATTTATCATTTGTAGTATTTATCTGCCTCCAATTGACGACCTCTTGCTCACTGATTTAGGAGATCTAGTATTCCAGTTACCAACACCTTTTCTATTGGTGGGAGGCACCAATGCCCATCACCTCTTTGGGACTCGCCTCAGCTTGTGCAATTGCTGATTTCTTGGACAATTATAACCTAGCTCTTCTGAACACAGAAGAGCTTACATTTCTTTTAGACTCCTTCAATACTTTTTCAGATCTTGATGTAGCAGTTTGTTCACTAAGTTAGCAGTTCCATTACAATGGAATGTCATCTCTGCTTTACACACTAGTGACCTTTTTCCATGTCTTATTAGTCTCTTAGCACAAGATACATGTTTCACATGTTTGCCTAGATGGCGTGTGGGTCAAGCCAACTGGAACCTTTACTCTCAGTTGGCCGTGTTTAATTACAATAAGCATGGCTTTATGAATGTTTTAGCCGAAATCTCACAGAGACAATTCTTTCTGCTGTTGAGCAATCTATTCCTTGGTCGACTGTCCATCCCCATTGATTTCCCTTCCCTTGATGGACGGAAGAATGCCAAAATGCAATTCGTACTTGTATCATGCTTATGGTTTTCCAGCGTTGCCTCACACTGGATAACCTGATCCAATACAAGAAAATGCATGCCAAATCTAGACAAGTTATTAAGGATAGCAAAAAGATATCATGGAGTAAGTTTGTAGCTGGCAGTGCTTTTGCTCAAGTATGTAGCTCAGATAACTATTTGCCCGAGTTCCTTTCAGTTAAGACTGAAGTTGGAATCACAAAGGTTTCTTGTTTCATTCTGGAAACCTTGAAGATTACAATCGCCTTTTCAGCATGGCGGAGTTGGAACATGCCCTTTTATTTTCGTGACTATCAGCACCAGGACCAGATTGTATCCTCGTATGGATGTTGCAACAGCTCCCTCCTGAAGGCTTTCCTGCTTGAGGTTTATAATCGTATTTTGGTAGACACCAATTTCCCAGAAAAGTGGTGCGAGGCCATAGCCATAACCATTTTGAAACCTGGAAAGCATGTCATCTTCCATCCAGCTACTCCTATTTTCCTCCACCAATTGCATTTGCAAGGTGATGGAACACGTGATCAATGGACGATTGGTATGGTGGCTGGAAACTCATAACCTACTGACCAACACCCAGTGAGGTTTTCGATGATGCCTTTCAACAGTGGACCATCCTATATCACTATCAATGCAGATCATGATAGGATTTATGAAGAATTGTCAAACAATTGGGATATTTTTGGACCTTGGGAATGTTTATGATATGTGTTAGCGAGCAGGGATATTATGTTCCCTACACACCTGGAACATACGTGGATGCTTACCACTGTTCATTCACAAGTTTTTGAAGGACTGCATTTTCCGAGTAAGGGTCAGCTTGGTTTTTTGAACCTTTTTGTTCAGGAGAACGGCGTGCCTCAGCATTACACTGCTTGTTATGACAATTAGTTCTATCTTGAAATGTATTTCTCCAGGGGTATCGTATGTTTATTAATAGACGACTTTGCTGTCTATTATACTTCTCAGCATACCATTTTGGAATGCCGATTACAGCAATGTTTAGACAGTTTTCAAGAATACAATTCTAAAAACGGCTTTCGTTTCTCAACTGAGAAGTCAATCTGTATTAACTTCTGGCACCGTAGAAGACAATTACCACTTTTGCTCCAATTCAATCCAGATTTACTGCCATTCGCAGATTCCTGGGGTTGACCTTTGATAGAAACTTAGCTGGTCATCGCATATGGCAAGTTGAAAGTGCAATATGACCGTTCTCTGAATATCTTGTGGGTATTAAATGGCAAATCTTGGGGAGCAGATTGGACAGTTTTGCTGAGACTGTATCGCATACTGATCTGATCCAAGATGGACTATGGGGGTATCGTTTATTCCTCAGCACGACTGTGTTGAGAAGATTAGACACAGTCCAAAATCGGGGCATTCGAGTGGCTATTGGTGCTTTTCCAACTAGTCCAGTTATGAGTCTTTATGCTGAATTGGCAGAACCTCCTCTGCAATATCGACATGATGTCCTGTTAGGAAATTATGGCTGTGCACTTAAATGTACGTCAATACATCCAATGTTTGGTTTGTGTTTCATCACTGCGCTGGATGAATGTCATAGGAACAGCTCCATTAATCCAAGGCCTGCAGGTGTTCATTTCCAGGAGCTTCTTAGAAAGCAGGATATTGAAATGTCTAGCATGTTTCCTAAGGGGGAGAGGGTGTACTTCCCCTTGGTTATGTGCGATATCTCATGCATATCTTGGGATGATGGCATACCAGAAGTCTACAATGCCTACGTTTAGTATGTGCACTTGTTATTTAGGATTTTTGTCAGGTTACAATTACCGAATTTTGATCTACATCGATGGATTTAAGTGCACCAGTGGTGTTGGATGTGCATATATTCATGGAATTGAATCCCATATGGTCATTTTTCATGATAGCACTTCCATTTATAGTGCAGAGCTGTATACCATATATTGAGCCATTTGTATGTACGCCATAAAAAATTGGGTGACTGTCTCATTTTGGACTATTCCCTTAGTGCACTTCAGAGCCTTTGTGAGCTGTACAACTATCCATTTCACAGCGCATTCAGGATGCCCTCCATGTTTTACATTCCTCTAGTGTTAATATGGAATGTGCGTGGATTCCTGGTCATGTTGGCTTGCCAGGAAATGAATTGGTGGATTTGGCTGCAAAGGCAGCAATCATAGAATCCCTGTGCTGCAATACCTCGTATAAAGTCGGAAGACTTTAGTCTTGTGTGGAGAGCAGTGCCTTCGTGCTGACGCAAACAGTCGTCAGCTCTCCATGGAAATAAGCTTAGAGCAGTGAAGGATATTCCGACAAACTGGGTAACTTCCTTTTGTACATCTCGTTGTGAGGAGGTGATTTTGGCCTGTTTAATTTTATGCACAGTTACCTTTTTAAGGGGTGCCTTGCTCTGGTCCTTTTTGTCCATTGTGCAAGTGAAAATCTGTTGGTCCGTCATGTGTTGCTGAATTGGAATCCTCTAGCACATCTTCAGGACTCTCTGAAACTGCTGGTCAGTCTTACAGAGGTCTTAGCAGACAGTAACCAGTGCTCGAAAAGGTTTTTAAGTTTTTATTGCAGGTAAACTTTAAAATTAGTATTTAGTCAAAAAAGTTTTTCGTACTTCTTGGTGTAGTTTTGTATATTCATCTTTAGTTCTGACTTTTGCTATGATTTCATGTTGATCTTCAGCTCTAGCTATGATTTTTTGTATTTATCTTTTATCTCTGGCCTTTGTCATGATCTGTTTTTCTAAGGGTGCTAATGACCTTGTTGAGTGCCCTTAAAAATAAATCATCATCACCAACGCTCAATGGATCAGTGCGTGTTGGAATTTGAGGTTAGGATGAGTATATGCTAGAATTTCTTCCAGTTTCATGTTTACAATTATCGACTAGAGAGAGCAGTAGTGGCTGTTTTATGTCATGGCCACCTAAAATAATCCAGGGTGACTGTTTTTGGGAAAGCAGGGAAATCAAAATGCAGAAAATATACAGGGAAAAGGCTTGTCACGTTAGAATATTTGATGAGGTTGTACCTGAGCAGAATGAAAGAGTGGAGTTATACCGAGTGGAGTTGTGCAAACCGATTCTTTCAAGGTAGTCGTTCATACTATTCATTCATACATTGTGAATTGCTTCACACGAACCCCTGCTGGTCAGCAATTGTCATTCATTCAGTTCTTTTGAATCATCCATGCTTACAACTCAGTTAAATTCATGATTGTTTCCAGATCGTTTATCTTCGATAAACAGTGTGGTCATATGATTTAGAATGAATGATTAGTTTCATATTGTTCAAAAATTTTGGGGAAAAGACAAAATAAAAATACAAAGAAGTTGAGATTGGTGATAGATAGAGGGGTAGCAGGCATACATCTAAAAACCTTGTTAAAATGGTGCAACATGTAGTCACAACATTGTCACTGGATATTTTGCAGTTCGTCAATTTGGCAACATTGTTACTGCTAGTGCCTTGAGAGGAAATGCTGTTCCCTGATTGGTTAAAATGCATGTGAAACTGCTTAGAGCCTGACTGCTGAACTCACTTGTAGTGCCGCTTAATTATTTTTAATAACTGAAGTTGTCCTCAATAATGTGAAGTACTTCATTGTTTGAAATGTAAACTACAATGTACTTTTGCCATGTTTTTGTTGATTGATCACTCTTCTTCATTGTTCCTGTGTTAATGGGCAGTTTTGACGGAGAATCACGTCAATCTTATTAGTGTGCATTATGAATGTTTCAAGATTTAATCCACGTGGTTATTACCATTGGTGCATCCAGAGTTTCAGCCTTGGTTGAAGGAGGTGCCAATTACTCAAAATGGCTTTTTGTAACGTATGCAAAAAAAAAAATTCACATTAAAGCAACATGGGCAAGAGGGCTGTTACCAGCCACATGTCAGGACAAATGCATAAAGCAAGGCTTGCAGTAATGAAAAATATAGCTGGTATTTCTGCATATCTCTCCTGATTTCGTGAGCAGGTGAGCCATTTCATCGTTTTTTTCTATGTGCCTTATATTTCATATGGTGAATAGCGGTAATTTGGGTATATTTTGCAATTTACTAAGTTTAAATTAATACTTTACCTAACTCTAGTGCATATTCCATTTTCATGCATGCATATAGGTTTGCTGGTGTTCAATTTGGTACGACACATCTCGTATTTCACACTGTAAATGCTTGTCTGTATTGACCTTGTATGGGACGCTCAAAATCTCATGTGTATAAGAAAGTTAAAATGTAACAATTTTAATAAACCTTTTATGCACCATGTGTTTTTTTATACAGATATCAATATTACTGACGTTGAATGTTGCATTATGGACAATTGTTTCTGCATAATTCTAGCGGTGTTAACAAACATTTTGTCTGTGATTGTACACTACATAGCATATTATCTTAAGATTCAGAGCAGCGATGTAACAATAAAGATATTGTTAACACTAAACAAAAGCCAAAAACAATAAAAAATGAAAAATAAATGGAGTGATGAAAGGAATAGATTATTCCACGGTAATACTAAAGCTGAGATCCAAGTTACATTAATTGTTAATCAAAGTTAGTATGCAATTTTTGAAGTAATAAAGATAGATGTAACTTTGCTAGCCAAGGGTGTGATCACATACAGAGCTGATTTCAAACGCTTACAAGTGCTGGCAAGCGCTTGCTAGCACGAGTTGAAGTCCACATTTTTTTAAATGTCCATTTACAGACAGAAGCTTATCTGTATATGCAAGTGCTTTTTGCAGTTTTGGAAATGCCATGCGACAAACAAGAATGAGTGAAACATTTATTTCCAACTGTGGTCGGCTGACGGCTAGTGTTGATAAATTTGGGGGAGATGGTGAAAAAATGCCAAAAGATGGAAGTTTTAGATTTTGGTGGTTTTTAATTTCAAGTTTTGAAATTCCTCTTTAATTATATATTGTGTTTTATTGTTGCAGACACATTACTAGTATTTAAAATACCATTTTAAAATGATGCTACATTTGGCATTTTATGTCTAACTCTGCTTTTATGGCATGTAAAAGAACCTCAAGCCTGATAAAGAGACCTCTGAGCAAAATTTCCAGTCTTTCATGCCCAATATAGAATGGGAGGCTAAAGATCATAGCAGTTAAAGAGCATCAATAAATAAAACTCAATTTAATTTGCAGGATAGGGCATTTTCAATCTCTGCTAAATCTCTCATATTTTGCAAAAAGTCATTTGGGATAAATGACTGAAGCTAGGTACATGCCACAGGATCTATGTTGACATATTGTAGCGGACCAGGTTGAGCACCGAGTATTACAGCATATGTCGTAAACCAGCAGAAAGTGTGGAAACCGGGCTACCATAACACGACCACGCTAAGGAACGCCGAGTCAGCTCTTCTGTACGTATTTATACTACAGGGTTTTGACTCGGTCGTGAGCAGTTATCCGAGGGCAATCAAGAGAGTTATCAAAAGGCAATCGGGGGCTGTTATCAAAGAGTAGTTGTCAGGTCAGTTGTTGAATCCGTCGTCGAGACCCCGTACACGAGTCGCCAACACAACACCAGGTGAACAGGTAAGACTGTATCTCTACTAAGTTCTGCTTACTTGTCGGGCTTCAGCCCATTCTGAGTGGCCAATGTACTCACATAAAGTACTAATATAATTTATTGGGTCAATGCATCCCCTGTGCATCATTTAAATACCCCCTTCCTGGAATGCCACCCTGGCCTACCTACCACCCCAGTACCGACGCATCCCCCCTACCTCTGAGCTATCACCCCCCCCTAGTGTAATCACCTACTGCGGGGGTAACCACCCCTGAGGGGTGTTACAGTATCCTAAAAGGAAATATTTTCTAAAGTGAAAAAGTCAAAGGTAAATTTATATTGTTTTTATTGTAATTAAACAGCCTATAATGACATATTTGATGAAAGTAACATAAATTAATTTATGAACAGTTAGTCTGGAACTGTATGGGATATGTCTGAAGAGGTCTCTGACAGTTGTTAATACTGGTGACGATGAAGAAGAGATAGATTCCTTGAAACTAGTTCTGAGGTTAAAAATCCTTAGTGAAATTATGCACGTGCGACCATAATTAATACTGACAGCTTAAAAGGGCTCTATTTTTTATACCCAAATTATGCATCAATTTTGTATTAAGTAATCTCTTTGCTCTTAGCACATTTAGAATCAACCTAGTTTATAGTAATAACACAGAATTTGTTTCTTCTGGTGTCAACATCAGCTGTTACTGCCCTTGCAGTGACGTCTACACTTACTACATCCTCAGAAGATGTATGTAGGTCTGTGGCAGCTGCAACTACCTTCAAACTAGGATTTCTTCCTGACACTAACGTTAGAGCAGCGAAACTTATTACTTGGGCCATCCATGTGATCAGTACAAAAGCACGTTTCAGAGCTCAGGAGGGTATCAGCAATATCTTTAAGATGTTCAAAGACAGTCACATAGTATCACAAATGCAACTTATTTGGATGAAAACTTGCTTTGGACCCACCCATACTTCCATCACAAGCTCACTGATGAATTGCAACTTGCAATGCACATAGTTGTGTGTTTTGACGAATCATTCAGCAGAATATCAAAACTGCTGCAAATGGATGTGGCTGTTCTCTTTTGGGATGAGAATAAGAATAAAATGTCATCAAAATATTGGAATTCTTCTTTTCTGGGATATTCGTCTGCAGCTAACTTATGGAGAGGCTTTAAAGAGTGTCTTGGAGACAAAATAGAACAGAGAAAGATCTTACATGTGTTCATGCATGGACCAAATGTAAACTGGGCCTTTCTTGAGCTCCTCAAAAAAAGAAATGGAGATGTGTGAAGAAGATCCAGAAATAATTGGTACTGGACCATGTGGTCTACATATAGTCCATGGTGCATTCGAAACAGCATTCAGGAAAACTGGCTGGGAAATTGACAAGTTCCTGAAGTCAGCACACAATGTGTTCACCCCAGCATGGTGAGCTGATTTTGTTAAAACTAAATGCAAGGATTTTCCTTTGAAATTTTGCAATTGCTGCTGGCTTAAAAATGTTGCTACCTGTGAAAGCTATCAAGATTTTACCTCACCTGAAGACTATTTATGCAATGAAGAAGACTGCTGAAATTTTTAAGTCCATATTCTGCCCCCTAAATTACACCTCTTCTTGACAATCACTTCTGTATTTGAACCCTTCTTGATGGAGTTCCAAACATCAAAACCAATGTTCCCTTTCCTGCATTCTGCTGTTGAACACTTTACTCGAGAGCTAATGGAAAGGTTCATTAAGCCCAGCATTCTGGAAGGCACTAATACTACATACAAACTCATAAACATAGATGTCGAAAATGTAGACAACTGTGTGAAACTGCAACAAATTAAGATTGGACGAGCTGCAAGACAATCTAACAATGAAGTTTGTCTTGATATGGACAACCAGCGTCTAGAGGCAAAAAACTGTCTAGTGAAGATTGTTGGGAAACTTATCGAGAGGAGCCCCCTGAAATATAAATTTGTCAAAGCCTGTCTTGTCTTGATCCCAAAAGATATTGAGTAAACTAGAACAATGCAAGAATGACTGAAACATGTGTTGGAATGGTTTTGACAAAGCATCATGTGAATGCACTTCAGCCTGGTTGAGCCATCCTTCAGTTTGATCGGTTTGCATCTTGTGCAGACAAAACTGAGTTCTCAAATTTTGATCAGAGAATGTCTCCTCTTGACACTTTCTATGCCAAACAAATGGCATAGAAGAATATAAAGAAGTGTGGCACATTATTAAAATTTTTCTTATGTTTTCACATGGCAGTGCCTTTGTTGAAGGAGGTTTTTCTGTTAATAAGGAAATGTTAGTGGAAAACCTTCATGAGGAGAGTCTGATAATCTTGAGGAAAGCATGGGATGGCGTACAAGATATGGGCGGAGAGGATGCCTTAGTTATGGATCAAGAAATGCTTTGTTATACTTGAGGAGCCTGCACTAAGCAGAAAGAAGGAATTGCAGAGCAAAAACAAAGAAAAACACGATTGGAGAAACTGAATCAGTATGAGAGAGAAAGAGAAAAGCTAAGGTACTGTAACAGTTGAAAAAAGAAAACTAGGATTTGCAAATGAAACAAAGTGAGTTTGAAGAGAAGATAAGAAAATTGAAGTCAATAAAGTAAAAGACATAGATGAAAAAATGCTTAAATATAGAAAATACAAAACCGAACTAAGTTATTATGAAATGATTGGTGCTGTGAGGAAACCTGTGTATTAACACTGACCAAAAATCAATTTTTAGTGCAATTGCTGTTATAAAGGGGTAATATTTTTCAATTGAGAAATATTATTTTACATTCTTTAAAAATGTTTTACCCACCTAATTACTACATTGAAGACATTACCTATATAAACGTAACATAGATATTGTTTTTATTGAAAGTGACAAGGTGTTCAAGGAGAAAATATGCAAACTGCAGTGACGTGGTTAATCTTCATTGATTTGTGTTTTAAAGTTGATTATGAAAAATCTTCATAAGTATCAATTGGCATTGGTTACAAATAATCAAGTAGCCTGTGCTTATTTTTCATTCTGCTATGTCTCTTTATCAATAGCATTATCTTATGACTACATTTACAGCATATTATGTTGGAAAACGTTTTATTCTGAATGGGACCTTATGGTCCAAGGAGAAATTATTATGGTATGAGGTTTTCTTTTAATGTAAAATATTATTTTATACTAGTAAATGTACATAAATGTGATTCAAGTATCATGGCATGCTAAATTTAATGCATGGAAAATGAAAATGGAACAGGGAGAATACAGGGAAAATATCTTCAGATGACTAGGGGGTACCCTGTAATCTCCATAGCAAAGAGTCTAATATGTCCTACCTGGGAATGAGACTGAGAAAGCTAAAATTTGCCCAAATCTTCTTTCCCATTCACTGGATCCGGAAAAGCTTCCCGTAAGTTGTGAATGCTCCCATTAATATACATGCATTTCAACTGTGTCCTTGTTCTGGTAACTGTTCTCGGTTGTGAACCAACCTTAAAAAGCTGCTTCTTATAGAGGTTTGGTTAAACAAGTAAAGGATATTCCTAAATCTTGCAAATACTAGTTTCATACCACTCACTGTTTCAAAACATGGTAGGAGTAGGTAGCTCCTATAAGACAGTGTTAGAAATAATTTGCAGAATTACTTATACTTGCATGGAGATGTTTGCGGAACAAACCTATAGGTCAAACGTAGCAATACTAGGAACAAAATAAAATCACTTTTAACATGTGTGGCATGTACTATTTTTAGACAGACCTGAAATTTGTAAAATAATAATAAAATAATACTAGATTGATTTTAGACCTACCTACAGCTACTGCAACTAAGAAAAATGCCACCTAGTGCGAGAACCTGGGTATCTGTAGCATCATCAGGTTTGGTGTTGGTGAATTTAGAGCTTGAACTATTGTCTGTTGGAATTTCAAAGCTCATAATTTGATGCTTGAAACTTTTGATATTTGTTCTTTCCCATAAGTCCAGTTCTACGGATTGAGGCACTGATTTTAGCAACTTTACTTTTTGTTCTCTATTGTGATTTTCTTCCTAGAAGTGATTGGCTATGGCTGATTTATCTGTTTGTATCTGATATTTCTGTGCTTACGTTTCTCTTGTTTTTTCAGATGTATGCTTTGTTGCATTCTAATGATGGAATTCTGCCTTATGTTCTGATTTCAACATAAGTTGTATTTATTTTGCTGTACTATGACTGTTGAACTCTTTAAAGAAGTTTTGAAATTTTGAAATGTCCAGGAATGTGTATGATCTTTTTAAATTAAGGTTTATCCTTGTTGAGGATTAATTTCTTTGAGCAGTTTCTGCTTCAGGAACTTCTTAATCCTTTTTTCAGCTTTTACAGCTTTGAACTCATGTTCAGCAGTATTTAATATATGAGGGGTATTTTTTAAGTAAGGTCCGCTGCCCCGTATCGTCGGAAGAATCAGGCGACTGTACTTTTGTAAATGCGCACTCAATCCCGGCATCCCTTGCACACAGTGACACAGCAGTTGGAGTCAGGTAGGCAGTGAGTGTGGACCGTACTGTGTGATGGAAAAGTTTACGACGATAGTGCGGCCCGCTGGGTGTGAAATCAGATCGGTCATTCGATTTTTGACAGCAAGGAATACGACAGCAGCAGAAATTCATTGCCAGATTAGTGAAGTTTATGGCCCCAAATCCATGAGTGATACCAAAGTCCGTAAGTGGGTGAGGTTATTCAAGGCAGGCAGAGAGAACGTGCATGACGAACTGCGCTCGGGCCGGCCATCTGTCATTAGCGAGGATCTTGTGCGTGCCTTAAACACTGAAATTCGTGCCAACCGACGGTTCACCATTTCCGCACTGTCATTGCATATTCCGCAGGTTTCAAGGTCTGTTCTGTACAGAATTCTATCAGAAATCCTGGGCCACAGAAAATTGTGCAATCGATGGGTTGCGAAGATGCTGACAGAGGAACACAAAGAAAAGAGAAGTGCCAGTGCTCTGACGTTCTTGACCCGATACCACAAGGAAGGTGATGCATTGTTGGACCATATCATCATGGGGGATGAGACATGGGTGTCTCACGTGACCATTGAATCCAAGCAACAGTGATGGAGTGGCGACACACGACTTCTCTGACGAAAGTGAAATTCAAGCAGTCATTCTCAACTCGCAAGGTTATGGCAACAGACTTTTGGGACAGATGTGGTATTCTGCTTGTGGAGTTCATGGATCCGGGGACAACAATCAATGCAGCCGTGTATTGTCAAACTTTGAGGAAACTTCGCCTTGCAATTCAGAATAAACCTTGCGGCCTGCTGTCTGCCGGAGTGATTCTCTTGCACGATAATGCAAGGCCCCACACCGCTGCTCAGACACAAGCTCTCATTGGATCCTTTGGTTGGCAGCAGATCGATCATCCTCCCTACAGCCCCGATCTTGCTCCTAGCGACTACCACCTCTTCCTGCATCTGAAGAGGTTCCTCGGCGGCAAGCGTTTCCAGACGGACGATGAAGTGAAAACAGCTGTTACGAATTGGCTTTCCTCACAGGCGGCAGACTTCTATGACGGACTACAAAAACTTGTCCCTCGTTACGACAAATGTCTCAATAACAACGGCGACTATGTGGAGAAATAGCTGAATGTATGAAGAATTGAATAAAAAATATTTGACGAAAGTATGTCTCGTAGTTTTTTTACGATAAACCGGACCTTACATAAAAAATACCCCTCGTATATCAGTATACTTTCTCATATTCCTGCTTTTTTAATGGCGTGTTTACCAATCTGTAAGTGCATTGTTGATTGTGGTGTGTTTGAGTGGTCTAGGGTTAAAACTGTTGGCTTTGATATGGTTGTCAGTATGTGTGCTTATTTTGTGAATTTGAAACTCTATTCTGTCATTATACCTTATGAGTTTTAGATTCAAAGAGCATAGTGAGCTGTCTTATTTCTTTTTCTGAAGTAAATTTGATGGCTGGTTCCTGAAGATTTAGAAGTTTAAGTGAGTCATTTTCGCTTTTTTTGTAACACAGCAAATGCATCATATACATATCTATACCATTTCTTAAATGTATGAGGAAATACTTTAATGATAAGGGTATTAGATGGCTCATGTATAGTTTTGCCAATCAACTTTTCAAATGGCCACTAATGTGTGCTTCCAGCATTAAAAAACACTTCAAATGGCACACGTTTGTGACGTATAAATTCCATGATCATCATCAGATAAGATTCATTATCAGGGTATGGGTTACATTCACTATATTTTACACAACTCCCATTGCATGCAACCCACCCAGGCATTGTGGGAGCGCTGCCAACATTGAGGGCCTTAAGCTGCAAGGCATAGCCCAGCATTGAGGACCCTAAGCCGCAAAGTGTAGCCGAGGGATGTTTTTTAGAAGTAGAGGAGTGGAATAGTTGCCCACAACTGCAAAGCGATTACAGGGTGTAGCTATAGATTTGTGAGGCTAAACCCTAATGATTCAGTCGCTTAGCGACATTTTGTCTTCTGTTGACAACCATTGGCTCAAAAGGATTTCGTAAGTACTCAGGTGCATTTCCCCTATACTGAATAATATCATCAACTCTTCTAAGTCCCTTCAAATCCACATATGTCAAAGTCTAATTTATTTTGATGAAAATGCAACAATCATATTTGCATGCTATGTATTATGTGAACTGATTTGTTACAAGATTCAACAGTTAGCATGTGGGGAGAGGTGGACTTTCTGTTCTATAGGTCAGAATTTGTAAGAAATTCATTAAATTTCACTTTACATGAATGAGTTAGTCATCTTCCATGGTCTAGTGGTTACCATGGTTCCTGAAGTTGTGGGTTCAAATCTGGCAGAGGGCAATTTTTTTTAATAAAAATCATTAGGATGACTTCCTTTGGAAGGGAAGTAAAGCTGTTGTGCTGTAGGTTCTTGAGCAAAATTGTTGGCCATTTCACACCTGTAACATCTTACTTCTTGTGGCGCTATCTGTGGGCTAATCTCCTACCACCATGCATGCCTATAGTGAAATCAGTGACTAGAACTTACCTGATTACAGAAAACACTAGGGTGTCCCTATACGCCAGTGGCGTGATAGGAAACTAATATAAATGTGTGAATGTATTTATTAACATTTAAAAAAGTACATACAATTTACAAAACATACAATCCAGTTTTATTGTTGTTTTTTACATCTTCCTGTTATATTTAACACTATGGTTGTATTTATAATGGGGAAGTATACTATAAACCAATTATTCTATTATGCATTGATACTTTTTTTATATACCTATTCTCTATGCTTTGCACATTACTTTCTTTCATCCATTTCAGCTTTATTCCAAAATATTTCCCTGCCATCTCCATATAATCAGTTGTTCTTGTGTTAAAAATCTTTGCAGTTTGAGCTGTTAGAAACTTTACCCATTTTTCCAGAATTATGTTTCCTCTTCCCCTTTTTCAATGCCAGAATATTACAAAATATAGTGCCAAGTGGTATATAGCTTTCCACATTTTGGACATTACTTCCCAACATTTGTTTCTTTTAATCCATTAATTCTTGTTCTTTACTCCTGTCTTAATCCAGGCAGATCTCATTCTATTCTCTTTATTGCAAATTTCAATGTATTTATACCTTCCCTTTTCATTTTCAAATATGTAATCTGCTAATAACCTTTTTATCATTAAGCTGCCCACAATTTTTTCACTTTACATGAAATTGTTCAATTTCAAGATAGTTTGTGAGCGATATTTTTAGAAATTTCTGACATTTAAAATTCTAATTGCTTCTGAAATATGCTTTTTGCAGATGGTTCAGGATATGTTGAAGATGGACGTGACATCTTCGATGATGACCTTGATGATGACTCGATCACGGCAGCAGCACATCGTAACAAGAAAGATGGTGGGGGCATCAAGCGAGGACGAAGTGGAGGCAAAGGATCCAGTATGAATGGTAGCACAGTTGGTGGCAAATCAAGTATTCGAAATATGTTGATGAGCATGCCATCAAAGAAAAAGAAAGAGGTAAGAAAATTTTCTAAGATAATTAAGCAAGCCTCCAAGGTGAATTGAATCATACATTTATTCATAACCTCAAAGGTGACTCACTGTTGCAAGTAGTTTGTTACCCAACTTTGAGCCATATGCTAAGGCAGGGTTGTATAGAATTTGTAGACATTGTTTAGCTGTTTTCCTTTGCTAATAAGCGGTGAGGTTAATAAAAAGAAGTATTTGCTTTTGCCTGTACTTTTACAAGTAAATGCATTCAGGTGAATAAAGTAAGTAAATACTTGCAAGACAAGTAAACCAGAAAATCTGGCAAGTATACTCTAAAACGAGTTAACTAAAATGTAAGTAAATACTTGCAGTACAAGTAAATACTTCCCCATTTGCTAGGTTGGTCAGAGGCAACCTCGTCGACCGAACACTTGTATCTCTGCTGCAGTTTCTTTAAAATGGAAGCTCAAATGCATTTGGGAGGCAAAGCCCTAAAGAGAAAGGAGAGGAGATCTAAGTCCTAGAAGATTTAAAGCACTATTAGGTTTGAAGATGAAAGTGTTGGTTATTTAACTATTTTCTCCCCCATTGTGGAGAAACATGCAGAGGAGCAATCTTACCTAGGAAAAAAATGGAAGTATTCCTTCACTACCTAAATGGCCTCGGTTATCAAAATGCAGTGGCAGAAGATTTTGGGATTGATCGCACTACAGTTTGTAGAATGGTATTGAGTACTTTGAAAGAATTGCGCGGAAAGCAAATGAATGGATAGCTTTCCCAGATACTTTAGAGGAAAGGAACACAGCAAAAAGAAAATGGTTGAATAAGTTTCAAATTCCCATAGTGATTGGAGACTTCGATTAAAAGACTAATGATTATGCTACCTTTGCACAGCCTTTCAAAATTCTTTCAGTGCATTGGACTACACCCACATGGAGATAAAGAAACCAAGAGAGTATGATGACATCTACATCGATTGTTTTGGCTGATTTCTTTATGGCCAACAATTGCTCCTTCATGGATTTACTTTCACAATCTTAATTTTAAAAGTGAAGGTGCGAGCTCCTTTACTAAAACAGTGGTCTAATGATAGAAGTAAATACTTGCACATAGTTGAATGAAACGAGGGCAAGTAAATACTCTGAAGTAAACCAGAAAATTGACAAGTATTCGCTAGCAAGTATTCTCTTCTTTTATTCACTTCAAACATATAGCAAGTATTTACTTGACAAGTAAATTCTTACATGTACTAGTTTTTATTTACTCCACCCAAGATAAAATCTAGCAGCATTGCTTTATATTTGAAGATAAAATATTTATTTTCTTCATAGATATTAAAAGCCGATCATCATGTCATGGAGGTAGCCTTCCTGCCTCATATTCAGTAGGTCCCTAGTTCAAGTCTTGGTTGGGGTGAGTTACATGGATAAGATTTTTTCTGGGATTTTCCCTTATCCTCAGAAGGTGAATGTAGGGTAACTCTAAAATCTGTGGACCACGGATTCAAGTGAGCATTGTTTTATCTACTTCATTCACTGTCAGGCAGTGGCCTTATTTAGGATGGCAACTGGCCACGATTGCCTCGCAGAACACCTCTACAAGATAGGATGCCTACCTACACGCAAGTGTACTCTCTGTGAAGATGATGTCATCCTGAACAAACAACATCTCACCAAATGCAAAAGCTTTAAAAGTGGTAACTTACAGACTTTATATTGGGAAGCCAGAGGGAAAATGATGCAGATCAATTAATCCCCAGTGCCATTGGTGAACAACAACAATCATTCACTGTCTGATATAACCACAGTTAAGGTCCTAAAAAAAGTAAAACTATATTATAATAATAATAATAATAATAATAATAATAATAATAATAATAATAATAATAATAATAATAATAATAATAATAATAATAATAATGATGATGATGATGAAGATGACAATAGTAATAATTTAATTAACACTATGTGGAGATGGAACAGTCCATATGGCCTAAATGTATTGTTACTGATGATGAGAGTTGCAATTGAGTAAGTGTAGTGAACGGACGTGTCAGCGGATAGCTCCATATACGTGACATGAAGGAAGCATGGGAATATCCGCAAAAGTTTACCGAGTGAGAATTGAAGCGTTTAATGCTAGAAGTATAAACTACCAGAAGAAGAAAATGGAAGGAGGTACATCAGTGGTATTGCTATTAATAGCAGTGACTATACTACTAATAATTGGAGGGATAGAAATAAACCCAGGGCCTGGATCTTCAGAACAGAATGTAATGGGCTTAAACATAATGAATGAGGAATTGATAGAGATCAGAAAAATGGAGAAAAGATTGGAATCCAAACTGACAAAAATAGACGAACTAAAAGGAACAATTAAAGGATTCAAAGAAGAATACAAGGAGTTGGGAATACTAGAACAGAGAGTAACAGATTTGGAGAGGGAAGAGGAAAGACATAGGAAGTTAAATATCATAATTTTTGGAGTAGCAGAAGAACGAGGAATAAGAACATGGCAGCACATAGAAGAAATTATAGAAAAGAAACTAGAGTTGCAGATACATGGTTTTGAAATAATTGATTTATTTCGATTAGGGAGAAGAAATTTAAACAACAGACCGATACTGGTAAAACTTAACATCATGAAGTTTAAGATGTTAGTCCTGTCAAACACAAGAAAACTTACCAAAAGGGGTACCAAAATATTTATAGAGCAGGTCTTTGGGAAAAAAGAGAACACAAAGAGATTTTGTTAAAGGAAATGAAAAAGCATATGTTAAAGGGCTAATGTTTTGCATCAATGGAAGAAAATATGTCACAACCCAGGAAGGAGAGGACATGATGGGCGAAGAATTTTACGTCAGCATTCAGCAGAACGAGAATTGAGCAGGGCAGCAGAAGAGGAGAAACGTCAAAAGGAGAAGGAGAGGCAACGACATGTGATGTCACCAAGGAAGGACATCATTCCTAGCGATGAGCTAAAGGATGATGCAAAGAAGTTGGCCGTAACAGTATCAACAGATCTAAGAATTCATGACGAGGCAACTGGATTAAGTATCATGTCATAACCAAGTGGAAGTATATTACAACTAGAAGATCAGCTGAGAGAAGACAAGGACTTGCGGAGGGCAAGGCAGAAAGGAAGAACAGAACTATGATATGACAGAACAGGGGCTGTATAGGGATCAGTGTTCTTGGTGGGTGTATGGAATGTGGAGGGGTTGTGGAACAAAATTGGTAACAGTGAAATATTCCAAGTGTTAAAAGCGGTTGATGTGTTGGCAGTAGTGGAAACTTGGTTAAATAAAGAAGCAAAGGTGGTTATTAGTGATTATGATTTCTATGGTAAAGAAGGAGTGAGGGAGAAAGAGAAAGGGCGGATGTTGGGGGAATAGGCATACTCGTGAAGAAGAATAAGAAAATGAAGTAAATGTACTAAATGGAATAGGAAGGGGGATGGTATTGTGGTGCATAATGAAAGTACAAGAGGTGAACAAAAGAAAGGTGTGCTTAGGAGTTGTGTATAACTCACTGAGTGTTTCAAAATTCTACGATCAAAATATGTTTAAGAAAGTACAGCAGGATATAGAAGAAATACAGGGTAAATATGTAGAAATAGATATAATAATTGTAGGAGACTTCAGTACAAGGATAGGGGAAGAGCAAATCAGAACATGTGACATACAAAACAATATAAAGAATACAGCAGATATAGAAACTAGGAAGAGTAGAGACAAAATATGCAATTGTTTGGGAATGAAGCTCATCGACTTTTGTGAAATGAATAATATGAATGTATTTAATGGATTAAAAGGGAGGGATAAGGAAGGGGAGTTCACATTTACAAATAAGAATGGACAAAGTGTGATAGATTATATACTATACTCAAAAGAGATGCATACTGTACGGACTTTGAAGTCATGAACAATGTTTTACTAGTTGTCACTTCCCATTAAAAGTAAGTTTTAACATTAAAAGCGAGATGAAAAGAATAGAATCAGATAAAAGCAGTAAGGAATTCAGAGCATATAGATGAGGGATAAAGATAGGGAAATATTTTGCAAAGAGCTAGAGAAGGGGGTGAAAATAATAGGGTTATCATATCTGGAAAGGTTGATACAAAAGGGTGAAATAGAATGGAGCAGGTAATAAAAAAGGCATGATGGAAAATGAAGGAGAATAATACTTATTCACAAAATGGAGAAGAATTATTACAAGACAAAGAAAAAAGTGGAAAGAGAACTAAACAAATGGGGGCAGATAGAACAAAAAGATAAAGAAAAGTTTTTAATACAATGGGGCTATAAATGTCTAATGGAGGCGAAAAAGAAAGAATGGGGGGAAAAATTAAGTTGCAAAATGAATGAAGCAGCAAAAAATCAGGATACGAAGGTGATATGGAAAATGGTGAAACAGATATATAAGAACAAAAGTGGGGTGAACAACATACAGGCTGAAACATGGTGCCATTACTTTAAAGGTTTATATGGGGTGCAAACATTAGAGTTTAAAAGAACAAGTGCACATATTGAGGATTTAGATAAAGAAATTAAGATAAATGAAGTAAAAACACAAATATTAAAGTTAAAAAATAACAAGCTTGTGGAATCAATGGGTTACTAGGTGAATTCAGAAAGTATGGTGCAAAAACGATGATAGGCTGAGGTTAATAGTGAAGTTGTTTAACTCAATACGTGAGAGGGGTAGAGTCCCAGAGAACTGGAAAAAGGGAATTGTAGTACCAATATATAAAGGCAAAGCAGATATAGAGGATCCTACAAATTACAGGGGTATTACCCTCCTAGAAGTTATAGGTAAAGTATACACAGGAATACTAGCTGACAGAATGCAGAGATGGGCAGAGAAAGAGGGAAAGCTATCAGAATTCCAAGCAGGATTTAGAAAAGGAAGGAGAACAACAGATAACACATTAATTATAAAGACAATGGTGGATAAATACTTAAGTATAAGAAAGGGCAGGGTATACATGATTTTTATTGATTTAGAAAAACTATTCGACACTCGTGCACTATGGTTAAAACTCATTAAGAATGGAGTGAGTGAATCATTTATAAAGAATATAAAGCATTTATATGCAAATAATGAGTGCTGTGGGAAGAATTATTGAAGAAAATGCAAATAATTCAGGGCTTAGACAAGGGTGCAAACTTATTCCAGTGCTATTTAACCTATTTCTAGATGATGATATAGAAGAGATAAAAAAAAAAAATGTAATAAGCATTCACACTTATTAATAGTAAGGAAATACCAGGATTATTGTTTGCATCTAGTGGTAGGTTCCATCTTAGTTGTGGGACTAAGTAAAGCTATTGAAGCAACTGGCAAATACTGTGAAGATTGGGGGTTGAGAATACACAAAAGGAAATCAAAAATCATGATCTTTAAGAAAGGATATAAACTAAGAAAGACCAAAAATTGGTATTGGGAAGGTACAGAGCTGGAAGTAGTGAGGACAGCTGACTATCTAGGAGTAAGGCTCAATAGTGCAGGGGATTGGGAAGAACAGAAGAAAAAAGTACTAGCAAAGGGGGAAGAAAGCAATACAGGTAATCAGAGCATGTGTGAACAAAATAACAGAAATGAAAATCGCGTGGCTAGAAAGGATATATACCACAGTGGTGGAAGCAAGGATGTTATATGCAACAGAGATATGGGGGCTGGAAAAAGGATGGAAAAATTTAGATTCTATACATAGGAATTGTTGCAAAATAATCCTGTGTTTACCAAGACGTTCACTGAATGGAGTAGCACAAGCAGAACTAGGGAGGGTAGGAGCTAAAGGCAAAAATGGTAGAAAGGGCAATCAAATACTGGTTCAGATTAAAGCTACTAGAGGAAAATGAGATACTAAAGCAATGCTTGGTTGTACAGGAGAAAATGGGGAAAAAAAGAAACTTGGTTGCACAAGATACAGACAACATTGGAAGAAATAGGAATGGGGGAAACATGGGCAGGAAGAAACAATAAAAGTAAGGGTTTCTGGAAAGAAACTAGAACAGGAGTGGAGGATATTGAAAAGCAACAAATTATAAGTAGTTTCAAGGAAAAAGGCCATTAATAAATTATAAATATTTTAAAATGGAATGGGGAAAAGAAAGATACATTGAAGTATGCCACAAAGAGGCCAGAATACGGTATGCTTTGGTGAGGACAGGCGTAATGAATTTAAGTGGTCTAACAGGGAGAAGAAGGGGGGAGAGATGTACTAAATGTAATGGATTACAGGACAATTAGCATTATATTCTGGAATGCGAGGACACGGATAAAGGAAGAGAGAATTTAATACTAGAGAAATGGAAAAATTTACCAATAGAGCTAAAAATTAGGAAGGGTTTTTAATACAAGATCAAATTAATATATGGAGAGAGCAGGAAAATATTTAGTAAAAATTAGGTTAAAGTGGTTAAAAGAAACGTGAAGCAAATTGGTGAAGATACAGAAAAAGGGTAAAAGGACAAAAAAAGTAAATAGTTGAAAATTATACTTTCCCATTATATATACAACAGAATGTTAAATATAAGGGGAAGAGAAATAATAAGCAACTCCATTGTATTGTAAATGTTGTATAAATTGCACATAAGTACAAAGTAAACAATAAATCATTCATTCATAATGATGATGACGATCATGAACTTAGGTAATTTTGTTCCTATTATTAATTTCTCCCACTTTAGCTTCTATGTGATGTAACGCTACAGTTAGAGAGGCTATTTGGATCAAAATACAATTTTATCTTCTTTTTTGTTTTGCTTTGTTTTGTTTGTTGAAAATTTAATGGTAGCTCTTAATCAGAGCCTATGGTTGCCTGTTACATTCAGAGGAAAATTAATGAATCTTCAAATCGGCAAATCCAGTATCCTAAAGATAATTTATAATACATGAAAGATAAAAATATCACAAGCTAGCAAACTATGATTAAACAAACACAGAAAGAAATAAATTAAAGCTGCTGTTTTTGTGTCCATTAGTTGTATAGATCCATCTATGCTTCAGTGGTTTCTTTAGAATATGTTCTTTAGGTTGCCTAAACTGTATTGCAAAATTAAACCTGAAGTTAAAGTTATTTCAATTTTAACAATATGCATTTGTTCTAGGCACCAATAAAGTTGGAGGAGGATGCTATTTTGGGGGACATCATGGAAGAATTAAATAATGAAAGCAGCTCTCCAAGTGTTATATTGCCTTCCCCAAGGTCAAATTTCAGTTCAGTTAAGAAGGCAGTTCAGCCAAATGCTCCTTCAACTGATGCATCAGTTAGGTATGTATATAACTCTGACAAATAAACCTTAACAGATCAATATTTGCAATTTTTTAGTCAAAATTGTATAGAAAAACTTAAAATTGAAAAGAAAATGCTCCAGATATACATTGCTAGTATGAAAGAGTTTAATGGCCGAGTACATCAATCCTGGTAAATATAAGCTGTAGAGTACCACAGTGAAACTATTACCATGGTAAAGTGAGAAAACCTGTCCACCATTGCTAATCCTTGGTGTGAATACTGTGGTTTCCTAGCGCCTGACTTTCTAACTATTTTTCTCCTCTGAAGCAATTCATAGTAGTATTCAGAAGGTGATATTAATTTTGGCAGTCACTTGCTTGTCATGTTTTATGCATAGAATGTAGGCAATGGCTGGTATTAGTAGTCTACATTTAACCTGTATTTCATCCATTTGCAGACATTTTGTCTTGAAATATATTTGCCATGTACCAAATGAATATAGGTAATAAACCATCAAGATTGCCAAATTTTAGTGCTGTGAGAGCTCCATGCTACTGGATTTAGTAGACAAATACAAATCCACAATCCAAAAACAAAAAAAGATGATTGGTGTTCCATTAAATACATCAGATAAATACTGAAGCAGTCGGATTAGTACTGAGGATGGGAACAACTGTTTCCCGAAACATGTTAAGTGAGTAAACATAAGTGATGTTAGTAACAATTCCCACTCACCTTTAAATAAATTTAAAGATATAGAGTTTCTAACCCCTATTTTGTATGTCTAGCTGCCCTATTTCAGTGTAGCATTTTCAATATTTCTGTATTCCGCATCCCCCCCCCCCCAAAAAAAAAAAAATAAAGGGACATGAGAAACGAAAGAAAAGCGTAAATTGAGAGTTCAGATCTTAAAGATAAAGGTTTGAAAACTGAAAGTGTAGGTTCTCCTTCCATAATCAGGTACACACTGTGATGGTATTGTAATCAAGTTAATGGTCAATTACAAACTTTGTAGAGACATGGCTCTTGCCATGGTTTTGAGGCAAGGATAAATGAACAGTTGAATATCTGATATAAGCATGAAGCTGTGTTAAAGAGTCCTTCATGCCTGGCTTAGAGGAAGTGCTGAGCACTTTTGGCAGTGCAATGATGAGCTAGTTGGTTTAGACAATACTCCTAGAGTAAGCTCCTAGACATGTCATTTTTTCCTGTCTCACATTTAAATAATATTGCTTTCTTTTAGGAATTACATTCATTCCCTGGCAAATTCTATTACTCCAACTAGAAACAAAACCAGTATAAAAGTATTAACTCCAAGGAATATAACTAAGACTGAACCTGAAAGTGTATGCATCTCGAAGAATGAACCTGTGCCACAGCTGCAAGAGGTAAAGGATGATAACTGTTGATTTTTTTTGTATTGTTTAAAACATTAAAAATAAATACACAAACAAAGCTAACCTTATGGCCAGTACTAATGTGTATTAACCATACAATGATGCCTAAAGGCCTGTTCTCAAAAATGGTAGGTCAGTGCTTCTTAATGGTGGTTGCTCATAAATAATTTTTCTTAAATTTGTTTAACACTTAGTGTAAAATTGAATTTTTAAGATCTGTTTTACTTATTTATTTATTTTTTATTTTATTGTTTTGCTGTTTACTTGATTTAGCATGGTCAAAGATCAATGGTAATTAATGCTTAACATTACAATTAATTTCCTCTTGGATATTTACAATTACATGCATTAACACAGAGGTCACTTTCCTTTGAATAATTACAATTGTATAAAGATGACATATGGAACCTAATTCCTCTGATTTGTATAAAGGTTTTTCAATTTAATATTTCTTGAATTTTGACGGTTTTTATTTCTTCTGTAATAAGTTAGTCTGGAACCATTAATGGCTGGATCCTTTTCCAAGAACCTTTTAAGTATACCTTTGCATGTATATATGATTTTTACGTTTTGTATTATGTTCATACTTACAGTCAATCATATTTTATGCAACTGTTACTTTAAAACATGATTTATTTTCTTTAAAACTCTTCTTAAATAGTCATCCAGAAGAGCACTAATAGGCTATATCTGGTGCTGAAGCTTTTAAGGCTATGATGAGGACATTACAAACTGACTGGTTCTGGATTAGCAGAGTAAAAAAGCCGCTTCTTTAAAATACACACACACACACACACACACAAGTAGAATGTTGAAATGTCAGTGCTGCCATGAAAGCATTGTAATATAATATATTATAATTGAAGTCTCTTAAAAGCTTTTACAATAAAAGCAGGATTTTAGGTTTTTTTTTTTTTTAAGGAATGATTATTTGAAACTATATACAACTATTACCATGCTCATATGAATGCATTATGTTACACTCATTCAAATAGTCTGGTAAACTCAACCAATTACAGAGGATTTAAAAAAATGTTTTTCAAGAATTTCTAGAAAGTTCTGTTATCCAGCTACTGTACGTGAGGTTTAAGTTGAAACAGGACCGTTTTAATGATACCTGACCATTCTAGGATGCGGGTGTGCTATTGATGGTCCAGGTGCCACAATTACCCTTCACTGCCTAGTCTCTCAGTATCAGTTGTACTTATAATAATGTTGTTGCCAGTTGCACTTTTGGCAGTGAAATATGGAAAGTATCCTGATATCGTTGGCCACCCTTGCTTTGCTGGCTTTCATATTGTTACAAGCAGGTGTTAGTTATTCTTTTCCAAATTTCATGTTTCAACCTAACCCAGATTTTGAATAGTAAGTTTCAATAGTAAGGTTTTGAGATTAGGCAGTTAAGGATTGCCAACTGTTGTTTAGAATATAATGCTATCTCGTTCTTGTTTCCATGTTTCAACTTAAAGCAAATGCACTTTAATGAGCTGTAGGAAGAAGAGGGACTAAATGTTTAAAAATCAGACTAATAACATCAAAGGTACACAAGGGCACGTCATTTTAAATAGTAATTATTCCAGGGTCAAAGTCACTTGGATGACCTTAGAGATTAAAGGCAGCATTTAAATGAGGTGAGAAAGTACTAATAGTATGTATGCGTAATTAATATATTTAAGAATCTATGTCAGCTTGATAATTTGTAAATTTTTTAGGAGGGACATTCTAAAAGTTCTTGGTTTGACTCAGAGATGTCTTGAAGATGGCCAGATTACTATGATCAGTATTTTTCTTTAGATAGTGCACTATAAATTTTCAGACATCTTAGAGTATTCACTTGTTTATGGTGGTCATGTAAACTTACTAGTGTTAACATTTTCTACAAATGGATAAAACTGATGTATGAACTTTGAAAGTACTTTGCTTAAAGGTTTAACCCCAACAGGAATACAAAAGGAGTTAGATTCAACTCAAAGAATTCTTGCCTTATATTTTCGTTGTTAAAAAGTGGGCTGCTGAATTTAAGCATGGTCATCCATTCAAGATGATAAGCTCTCAGGGCATCCCAAAACTGTCATAGCTGATGAGATTGTGATAAAAATCCACAAGCCATATTCAATGATCACCAACTGAAGGTATTTGAGTTGGCTGAAATTGTAAAGACCTCAATAGGCCGTCCAGTACATTTTACATGAAGTTTTGGATATTAGAAAGCTTTCTGCTTGATGGATGTTGCATTTGTTAACAATGGACCAGAAACACATTTTAAATAACATTTCTCAAAAAGCGTTTTAGACTTGTGTAAAAGCAATTCCAATGAATTTTTAGATGTTTCATTACAGTAGATGAAACATGGATTCATCACTACACACCAGAGAGAAGCAATCCAAACAGCGGGTGGCAACAAGTGAAAATGCACCAAACAAAGCAAAAATTATTCCAATTGCAGAAAAAACCATGGTTACAGTTTTCTGGGGTTCTCATGGTGTGATGGTCATAGATTTCCTCCAGAGGGGCAGAACCATCACTGGGGTGTATTACGCTTCACTATTGGACCAATTGAAAGATCAAGCTAAACATTCACTGGTTGCAAAAAAGGAAGTTCTTTTTCTTCATGATAATGTACCTTCATTCATGTCTGTGATTGTTGCTGCAAAACTACATGATCTTTTCCAAAAAGTGGTGGAATCACACACAGTGAAGCAATTAATAAAATACACTTGATGAAAGTGGAGTCAACTAAACACTCAACTAGCTACACTCACTGATTTATTTTGCAGAACATGTATTGTGAGCATGAGCTCACATCATCAGCTGCCTGTTGACTGTCAGATGAACTCTCAAGTCGTATTGTTGAAAGCCTGGGGTGGCCTATGGGTGAAACTAAATAGAGGGTTGCCTGCTTCTGGCAAATCGAAGTTCATGATGCAGTTTTCAAACTTCTTTATGTAAATCTTCTCCCATACTTCAAGCTCTTTAGGTTTTTGGGCTGGTTTCAGCAACTGGATATTGGTGTCTATCTCATAGTCAGGAATCTACCGGATCCAATGTGAAAATTGCAAAAAGGTTTACATTGGAAAAATGAAAAGGAACATAGGCACTCACTTCAAGGAACACTGACATTGCATAAAGTTCAAACAGACTGACAAATCAGCAGTTGCTTTTCAATTCTGGACTCATAACCATGAAATAGACACTAATATTCAGTTGCTGAAACTAGCCCAAAAACCCAAAGAGCTTGAAGTATGGGAGAAGATTTACATAAAGCAATTTGAAAACCGCATCATGAACTTTGATTTGCCAGAAGCAAACAACCCTCTATTTAGTTTCATCCAGAGGACACCTCCAAGCTTTCAACAATATGACTCGAGAGTTCATCCGACAGTCAAAGGCAGTTGATGATGTGTAATCATGCTCACGATACATGTTCTGCAAAATAAATAAGTGAGTGAAGCTAGTAAGAGTATTTAGGTTGACTCCACTTTCATCAAGTGTATTTTACATGATCTTGGATTCTAAGAGCTTTCATATTTGCCAATTTGGCTCTCAGTGATTACTTTTTGTTTCCAAACCTGAAGAAATGGCTGGGTGAATGAAAATCCATATCAGATGATGAGGTTGAAGCTGTGACACGCTTATTTTGCACAGTTACCAGGTTTATTCGATGCAGATGACCTTGTAGTAAGGGCCATATTGTTAATCGAATTACAAAGGAATAAACGTAATACAGGAAATTCGTGAAGAATGGGTAATTAAAATGCAAACAAATCAAAAATTATGATATTTTAAAGATGATTCAAACTTAAAAAAAAAAAAAAAAAAAAGTAGAGAAATGTTACCTGGGATACAGAAGTTGGAGGTTATCAAAGAATTTGTGTATTTAGGAGTCAGGTTAAACAATAATGGAGATTGGGAGACTCACAGTAGGAAGGTGGTAGACAAAGAAAAGGTGGCAATGATAGAAATAAGGATATGTAAATATAAATTGGAAACGTAGACTAAATGACTTTAAAGAATGTGGGGGGCATTAGTAGAGTCAAGAATGCTATACACAGTGAAAATCTGGGGGGGAATCAGAATTAAGTAAAAAAATTGAGCATATGTATAGAATGTTTTGTAAAGAATTATTGGGGCTACCAAGATCACCAGGGGAGTAGCTTTAGTAGAATTAGGAAGAACAGAAGAAATGGAATTATAAAATTTTGGTGTAGATGAAAAAGAGAAGGATGAAATCTTAAAGATATGCAACAGCCAACAAAGGAGTATGATGAGAACAAAAACAGTTGGTGGAAAAGGGTGGAAAAATTATTGAGAAGATAGGAATGGCAGATACATGCAAGTTTGGGGAAAGAAACATCAATGGCTTTGAAAGGGAATGAGAAGTAGAGTGAATAACATAGAAAGGCAAGAAATTTGGGGAAGCTTAGAAGACAAAAAAAAAAAAAAAATTAAGGTGCTATAGGTTAATAAAAGGAGAATGGGGAAGAGAAAGGTATGTTGACCATTGTAGCGGACAGGACAAGGAAGGATTAGTATGGATGAGAGTGGGGTCAATGTACTTGAGAGGGTTAAGAGGCAAGGAGAAAGGAATTTGTAAATTATTTGGTGGAACGGAAAGTACAGAACTATTACACAACAGAATGCAAGGAACTAATCATATGGAGACAAAAAGTATGGAATAAAAAGGGGATAAAATGGACAAAAACATACTAGCTATAAAAATGCTGACAGGAAAAACAAAAAATAAAAATAGAAGCATGGATGAATTTTTAAGAAAGGCAGAAGAAAAATGAATTAGAAAAGTAAGAGATGCAAGAAACGAAGAATGACTAGATGGGCAAAGGTTGTCAAAAGGCTACTCAGTGGTGCGATAAGGCCAGGCTGCCAGGCAAACTGAGTAACACATGTGGTGTTTGGATAGCCAGGCTATTTGTACATAGGTTAAGCTAGTAACTAAACAAAGTATTGTAATAAATTTATGTAAAAGAATGGATACAAATCAAATTCAATTCAGTACCATTGGCAAATCTTATTTTACAAAGATATTAATAACCTGGAAAGTTGGACTAAATGTATTTAAAAAAAAGCAAACATATCTTTTAAAATTATATAGAAAATTTGAGTCGGAGTTGAAACAGTTAACATCACTTACATGTTTTACAACTTAACAACTTAAGTTGGAAATGTAAACAACTTGAGTTGTTAAGTTGTAAAACATGTAAGTGATGTTAAGTGTTTCAACTCCGAATGAAATTTTCTATGTAATTTCAAATTCACCTCACTGTTACTAGCTTATCCATATTTTATACTAATATCTTTTAAATATTGTGTTTTCTTGGTCAGAACAAATATTTGTAGAATGCCCTCCTGTATATTACTTTTTAATAGAGAGTAATCATTATAATGTACATCCTTTAGGTTGATAGTGATCCTGAACCTAGTATTACTGAAGTGCCATCACCTCCAAAGAAGGAACCAGTTCTATCTCAAACAATTGAGGACTTTGACTCCAATGATGGGTTCTTTGATATGACATCAGTTAATGAAGTGAGTATTGTAGTTTTTTTGACTTCATAGCACTTATTCCCCCAGAGGAGACCAAGAATCTTCTCCTTCTTTTAGAAAGTTTGATTCCACATTTGAGGCATCGATTTCTGTTTTCTAGCTCCTTAGTGTATATATACAGTATAAGTAAGAAGCAAGGCACAAATGCTTCAAAATATATAACACTGCAATAACAGAATTATTGATTAAAGAGTATTTTCACTTACCATACCAAATGACGTTTCCTTTCCTTCGTAGATGTTTTGGTGTGTATGTTCATTGAGATATGCATTGATATGGATAGCTGAGGTTAAGTTATAGACTTGTGAGTGGGAGGTCTGCAGTTCAAATCCTCCCAGGACTGTCCTCTTAACGGTTTTTTTTCTAGGTTTTCCTCAGCTCTCAATGCTGGGGAAATACCCTACACTTAGGCCTTGAACATTTCCTTCCCAAACTTCCTTTTGCAATTATTTTGTTTTATGGTCACCAGTGTCACTGTCTGAAGTGCCTTATGAAGTAAAAGTGGGCATTAAACACTACCTAGGTATTAAAAAAAATCTGATGTGTTACACTCACATGACCTCTACTCTTGTACAAACTATTTTTACAAACGCTTATTCTCCATCTACTTCATCTTAATCGAGATAAACATTTGTAGAGTCTACCTTATTGCTAATTTTCTTGTAGATGTAAGGGGAATATATATTTACAAGGGCAATATAGAAATACAGTAGCTTTTAAGCACATACATATCTCTTAATAGCTGGTTGCTATGTGCAGCACCATTCCCTTTGCCACAGATTAATACTCTTTGCATATCCAAGACAAAAAAAAAAAAAAAATGAATAACGAATTCCCATTTGAGAAAATAAGTATATTGAAAAATTTAAGGGAATAACAAGCAATATCTCGAAAATGGTTCACTTAACAAAAAAAATGTATATGCCATAAATTGTGTATTTTAACACGATCTACATTTTTTGTGTAGTAAAATTTTGTCTCTCTCTTATGGTTTACCTGTTATGCAAAAGTCGTTCACAATGAAGAATACTTTTGGAGGCATTCCCAGAAAATTCAAGATATACATTTTATTTGTCATAAAAATATCTTAAACATATGATATTTTAATCAAAATCGTTAGAGCCGTTTTTGAGAAAATTAAAATTTTCGAAAAATGTTCCATGTAAAGGGTAATTTGGGGTGGGGGGATTTTCTTGAAAACCTTCGTGTCGCATCCTTGGAAGATACTGAACCTAAATACCAAGTTTGATGTTTATCAAACTGTTCGTTTCTGAGTTATGCTGTTCACAGACAGACACACACACACACGGACATGTTTCCAAAAATGCTTTTTTTGGATTCAGGGGATCTCAAAACATGTATTTCTGGTGAAATCTCGGTATCGAATTTTTGGGTGGAATACAATACTTCCCCTACTTACTATACATAGTAGAGAAAGTAAAAATGGACATATGCCATTTATGACAATTAGAAAACATACTTTTTTGTCTTACCTACCCAAGGATAACACATCTTGCCATGATTTAGTGTCATTCATAAACTTAAAAGCAGTATTTTTATGAAATTGGAGTTCAACAGGCCTTTTCTGAAAACTATTTGCAATAAGTTTGATGGTTAAATGAACAGAAATTGCACCACAGATACTGAAAAATTACACCATTCCAGATACATTAAATTGTTTTTATTTTAAGGATATACAAATGATTTTCCTGTTTTAGATGCTTTACTATGGGCAGGGTATATAGTAGCATGATTTTCTGTATCTCTCCATCAGCTGTTGTATACATAAAACAACTTGCAAACCAGTACACTTACAGAGTTGAAAGTTTATATACAGAGGTTTAGGTAAAATTTGATTTAAATCTCTACGGATAGTCTGAATGGATAGCCTGAGCAAAATTTGTTGGCCAATTCACGATATGAAAGGTGCTTTGCAAACACATCTTTCATGTAGGAGGGCCAATGGTTTTAGATGCACAGTGATAACGTAATACCCACCAAAAATTTTCCGGCCATTTAGATTTAATTCCACTGTGAGCCCATGCAATGTGGTTGTCTATGTCTTACATGTTTTAAAGTGTTTCTTTTGCTACACTTAAGATTCCCAAAATGTTTGTTATATTTTGTACTACAAAGAGATGACAATGGATGTGACAGTTGTAATGTGAGTTAACAGAGCAGTAATTGTAATAAGTAATGCATATGTATTGTTTCAAGCATTCATTACTAATTTGCATGTGCATGAATGAATGTTGGAGGGGAGGAAAAAGGGTATACAGCTATCTTTTCCTGTGCATTGATCAACCTTCCTGAATGAAATGCAGTATAATGCCCTATCACATAAATTGGGCCATTACTCATCACTGGAGCCCTAGTTGCAGACAGCAGGCACACAGTTGACTGATTACAGAAACCCTTGCTGTAAACCCCAAAGTTTATAAACTTTGATGGTTTAGCAACTGAAAGTTTTTATATAAAGCACTGCACCTACCAAGCTGAAATTTTATGCATAAATCTTTGTAGAAATTTATCAAAAGTGGATGAAGTTTGTACAAAATCCATAAGAGGGTCATGTCTGAAATTGGTTAAAGTGAGATAAGTACTGATGGACATGTATAAACTTGTCTCCGTTGGTACTGTTTATAACCCCTTCATGTCACAAAATATTGTTCACAGCATCTTACCCCTCTTACACAAGGAACTGAGTATGGAGAATTAAAATCAATACTTATCTTATGGAATTTTAGAGTTCATGAAGATTTAAAATAGTTTGAATAGAGATACTCATAAATTAACAAGTGTAGACAATTAGAATTTTCTGCATAAAAGTTTGGAAAAAAAAATTTGGAGGTTCATTTAAATTTGGTTGAAATTGCTACAAAATTAATGGGGTTTAAATGCGAGCCTACTAAAGAATTTGACTTTTAGTTTTACCCAGAATATTCGTAATATCAAATTTTAGCAATGCTGTTGCATTATTTGTGCTGCTCAAAATGAAAGCATATAAAGTATAAAATTTTCATACTTTAATGTACTTGTTTTTCATCAATACATTCGCTATAAAATGTGTACTGCTGCAGTTGGATTGAGATTATCTCCTTGAATTGTGTTAGGATTGCTCTTTCTGTTGATAATATTAATAATGGCTAATTGTAATTTTTAAAATCACTGCATTTGTAGCAGAGAATGTAAAAGAAACACTTCAAAATTTACAGGTGGCAGAATTTGTTTTTCTGCATACTGCAAAGTGTTCACTTGCCAAATCAGAAAATTAGTACTGCTTGTGTCATTCTAGGGTTGAATGAATAATAAACATAGTTTATGCATCTCATTTATGACCTAAGACTCTAATATTGCTTTCTTTCCCTTTATTCACGTGCTAGGATTCTTAAGCTGTATCACTTATGGTTCTTTGCATATGGAAATAAAACTCTGTGTGTTTATTTGCAGATGGAAGTGAAAAGTGAGCAACCGGTAGCTGAAAAGAAAAATGATTGTAAGGAAAGACATCAGCTATCTCTATCATCTGATAAAGTACCAGTAAGCAATGGGTGAGTGAGGCATGGTGCATTATCAGGGTGACCATTTTCGGGGAAAAGAGGGATACTACAGGGAAATCAAAATACAGAAAATATACAGGGAAAAGGCTTACTTCAGAATATTTGACGAGACTGTACCAGAGTGGAATTATACAGAGTAGGGTTGCAGAAACTGATTCTTTCAAAGTACTTGTTCATATGATCATTTCATACATCGTTAACTGCTTCACATGAAGTCCTGCTGGTCACCAGTCATTATGAATCATCTATAATAACTAGTTGTAGCCTACTATTGTTATTCTTTCAATTCTTTTGAATCATCCATGCTTGCAACTCGGCTAAATTCACAATTGTTTTATGATCGTTTGTCTTCGATAAATAGTTAGTCCTATGATCTGGAATGAATGATGAATTTTCATATAAATCGTTCAAAAATTTTGGGGAAAAGACAACATAAATACAAAGAAGTTGTGATTGTTGATAGATAGGAGGGTAGCAGACATACATCTACAAACCGTGTTAAAATGGGCAACACACAGTTCACAGCATTGGCACTGGATGTTTTGCAGTTCATCAGTTTGGCAATATTGTTGCTAGCTATGGTTTGAGAGGAATTGCTGGTCCCTGATTGTTTGAAATGTATGTGAAACTGCTTATAGCCCAACTGCTGAACCCACTTGTCGTGCCACTTAATTATTTTTAATAACTGAAGTTGGCCTCAATGACGTGAGGCCAACTTCATTGTTTGAAATGTAGACTACAATGTACATTGCCATGTTTTTGTTGATTGAACACTCTTCTTCATTGTTCCTGTGTTAATGGGCATGTTTTGAAGAAAAATCACATGAATCTTATTAGTGCGTACAGTGCATTATGAATGTTTTGAAATTTAATCCAGTACTGTTATTAGAGTTTTAGCCTTGGTTGCAAGAAGTGCACAATGACTCAAAAAGGGCTTTTTGTAACGTATGCAAAAAAAAAAAAAAAGTTCACTTAAGCAACATGGGCAAGAGGGCTGTTACCATCCACATTTCAGGACAAATGCATAAAGCAAGGCTTGCGGCAACAAAGAATATAGCTGGTATTTCTGCATATCTCTCCTCATTTTGTGAACAGTATTTCATATGATGGATAGTGGTAATTTGGGTATATTTTACATTTTAATAACTTTAAATTAATACTTTACCTAACTCTCGTACATATTCCATTTTCATGCATGTATGTAGGATTGCCCATGTCCAGTTGGAGACAACATATCTTGTATTTCAGGCTGTAAATACTTCCGTGTATTGACCTTGTATAGACCCCCAAAGTCCTGTATTTACAAGAAAGTCAAAATGTGACAATTTTAATAATCCTTTTATACACCCTGTCTTTTTTATGCAGATATCAATATTACCAGTATTGATATCGTATTACAGACAATTGTTTCTGCATAATTCTAACAGTATTACAAGCAATTTGCCTGTAATTGTACACTACACAGCATATTATCTTATGATTCAGAGCAGTGATGTAACAATAAAGATACTGTTAACACTGAACAAAAGCCAAAAACAATAACAAATGAAAAATAAATGGAGAGATGAAAAGAATAAAATGTTTCACAGTAATACTAAAGCTAAGATCCAAGTTACATTAACTTTGATTAAAAGTTAGTATTCAATTTTTAAGTAATAAAAACAGATGCAACTTTGCTAGCCAAGGGTGTGTAAACATACAAAGCTGGTTTCAAACGTGCTGGCAAGCACTTGCTAGTACGAGTTGAAGTCCACAATTTTTGTAAATGTCTCTGTTCACAAACAGAACCTTATCTGGGCGTGCAAATGCTTGTTGCAGCTTTGCAAATGCTGTCTGGCAAACAAGAATGAATGAAATCTTTATTTCCAGCCCTGGTCATCTGGTGGCTAGTGTTGATAGATTTTGGGGTGATGGTGAAAAATTGCCAAAAAATGGAAGTTTTAGATTTTGGTGGTTTTTAATTTAAAATGTGGAAATTCCTCTTTAATTTGATATACTATGTTTCGTCATTGCAGGCACATTGTATTTAAAATATTATTTTAAAATGATGCTACATTTGGCATTTTATATCTAACTCTACTTAAAAGAGTATTTTCTTTTTTTGTTTTCATTTTCAGATCTTAATGAATTGACCCATTTTCTCAAAAATAATTGCAGATAGCATATTTAAATTATGGGATGATAAAAAAAAATTGCTCCTTTTATGAATTTACTTTGGTGTTAATATTTAAAAACTGAATAACTGATTAATTTTAAGTGTACCATTAATAAAAAAAAAAAATCATCTTTTCCTAATAAAGACATGGTATGAAAGTAGATCAGTAAACTTAGAAGATATGTATGTATTTCCTATAAAAGTTTCAACATATCATTTTAACAACAGTTTCTGAGATAAGGCAAAATTAGCAAACAACATTGCAGGATAGGGTTTTTAAATCTCTGCTAAATCTCTCATATTTTGCAAAGAAGAGTCATTTGGGATAAATGACTGAAGCTAGGTACATGCCACAGGATCTATGTTGACGTCTTGAAAGGAAATATTTTCTAAAATGAAAGTTGAAGATAAATTTATATTGTTTTTATTGTGATTAAACAACCTATTATAACATATTTGATGAAAGTAACATAACAAATTAATTTATGAACAGTCTAGAACTGTAAGGCTATTGGCAAAGTATGTCTAAAGAGATCTCTGACGGTTGTTAATACTGGTGAGAGGAAGAGATAGATTCTTTGAAACTAGTTCTGAGGTTAAAAATTCTTAATGAAATTATACATGTAAGACCATAATTAAAACTTATAGTTTAAAAAAGGCTGTATTTTTTATACCCAAATTATTCAGAATGGATCAATTTTGCGTTAACTAACCTCTTTGCTCTTAGCACATTTAGAATCAACCAAGTTTATAGTTATAACACAGAATTTGTTTCTTCTGGTGTCAACATCAGCTGTTACTGCCTCTGCTGTGATGTCAACACTTACATCCTCAGAGGATGTATGTAGTTCTGAGGCAGTCACATCTACCTCCAAACTAGGTCTTCTTTCCGACACTAATGTTAGATTAGCGGAACTTATTTGGGTCAGCCGTGATCAGTACAAAAGCAAGTTTCAGAGCTTTGGAGGATACCAGCAATACCTTTAAGATGATGTTCAAGGATAGTCGCATAGCATCACAAACGCAACTTGGTTGGATGAAAACTATGTACCTTTCTTGCTTTGGACCCACCCATACTTCCATCACAAGCTTACTGATTAATTGCAACTTGCAATGCACATAGTTGTATGTTTTGACGAATCATTCAACAGAATATCAAAACTGCTACAAATGGATTTGGGTGTTCTCTTTTGGGACGAGAATAAGAACAAAATGTCATCAAAATATTGGAATTCTTCTTTTCTGGGGCATTCGTCTGCAGCTGACTTATGGAGAGGCTTTAAAGAGTGTCTTGGAGACAAAATAGAACAGAGAAAGATCTTACATGTGTCCATGGATGGACCAAATGTAAACTGGGCCTTTCTTGAACTCTTCAAAAAAGAAATGAAGATGTGTGAAGAAGTTCCAGAAATAATTGGTACTGTACCATGTGGTCTACATATAGTCCATGTTGCATTCAAAGCAGCATTCAGGAAAACTGGCTGGGAAATTGACAAGTCCCTGAAGTCAGCACACATTGCGTTCAAAGATTCTCCAGCATGGCGAGCTGATTTTGTTAATAAAACTAAATGCAAGGATTTTCCTTTGAAATTTTGCAATTGCTGCTGGCTTGAAAATATTGCTACCTGTGAAAGAGCTATCAAGATTTTACCTCACCTGAAGACTATACTTATGCAATGAAGAAGACTGCTGAAATTCTTCAAATTACACCTCTTGACAATCGCTTCTGCATTTGAACCCTTCTTGAGGGAATTACAAGCATCAAAATCAATGTTCCCTTTCCTGCATTCTGCTGTTGAACACTTGACCTGGGAGCTAATGGAAACGTTCATTAAACCCAGCATTCTGGAAGGCACTAATACTACATACAAACTCATAAACATAGATGTTGAAAATGTATACAACTGTGTGAAACTGTGACAAATTTTAATTGGACCAGTTGCAAGACAGTCTCTCAATGAAGTTTGTCTCATGAATATTAAGTACCACCTAGAGGTAAAAAACTGCCTAGTGAAGATTGTTGGGAAACTTATCGAGAGGAGCCCCTGAAATATAAATTTATCAAAGCCTTTACCTGTCTTGATCCCAAAAAGATATTACTAAGAATAACAAGCTGATATAATTCTAAAAATGTTTAAGAATTGAATCGAAATTTAAAAACACATTTAAGTTCTTCACGTACATATCAGGTTGCTGATAAAAGGCGGATGGAGTCGGACATATTAAATGTGCACTTGTGCAAAGGAAAAAATGGGAATCCAAATTGAAGTGTAGAGAGTTAGAATTGGAACATTTAATGACTACAGGATTTATAGACGAGCTGGAAATTTAAAAAATTGACCTACGATAATGTCATGGTTCATGTTTGTCATACTGGTACTGCTAGTAATTGGCAGAATAGAGAAAAATCCGGGCCCGGAGATGGAAAAAGATATTAAGAGTATGCTTAAAGGAATTGCAGAAGATATAAAAAATATAAAAGGAATGGAGAAGAAAATTGATGAGAAGATAAATGGAAAATTTGAGGAGCTGAAAAATATGTGGGGAAAATTTGGAGAAGTGAATAAGGAATTAGCTGAATGCAAGAGAAACATTTTATACTTGAAAAAAACAGAAGACAGAAGAAGAAAAATGAATGTGATAATTTTTGGTGTTGAAGAATCAAGAGAGATACGAGTTTGGGATCAAATTGAAAGAATCTTACATGATAAACTGGAATTAAAATTGGAGAATGGGAAATGAGAGATGTGTTTAGAGTCGGGAAAAAAAAGGACAAAATCCAAGACCCGTAATCATCAGATGTACTTCAATGAAAATAAAATGGGCAATTTTATCAAATGCCAAAAAGCTAAAAGGAACAAGAATATTTATAGAACAGGATTTTGGGAAGAAAGAGAGAGAAATAAGAAACATTTTACTTCAGAAATAAAGAATGCGGGGACTAAAGGAGAGAGAGCTTTTGTTAGAGGGCTGGATTTGTGGATAAATGGAAGGAAGCGGGATATGCATCAGCAAAATATGAGGCATGTGTCGGAAGAGAGTCAACGAACATGAGTAGAAATACTGGATTCAGAGACGGATTAAATGAAATGTTACAAGTTGAAGTTAGCACGAGGAAGAGAATGGAGGAGGAGAGGAGGGGAAGCGGAAGGCATACATCACTGAGCAAACAGATTATACCGGAGAAACAGCTGATAGAGGACACGCGCAGAATGGCCTTGGGAGCAACTGCGGGACCGGTCGTGTGGAGAGAATCCGGTCTCAGTATTATTTCATCACCTGGAGGGAGCATTATGCAAGTGGAAGATTATGCAGGGCAGAAGGCAGAAATGGAAAGGATGACTAGGAGTAGGGCTAAATTACAGAAATTTAGATTTGAGAGAAAAGGTTCTGTATAGGAGAAGGAATTGGGGATTATATTCTGGAATATTGAAGGGTGGTGGGATAAAGTGAAGAGTGGAGAAATATCTCAAATTTTAAATTTAGCAGATGTGATAGGTGTGGTGGAAACTGGTTTGTTAAGAAATAATAATGTGGATGTGAGTGATTTTTATTTTTATGGGAAATGTGGTATTAAAAGGAAAGATAAGGGGAGAGGATCAGGAGGCTTAGCTTTATTAGTGAGAAAAAGCCTTAAAATTAAAGTGAAAGTATATGAAGATTTAGGTGAAGAATCGGTACTGTGGTGTGTTTTAAGTGGCTTTTGGGAAAAAGAAAGTGTGTGTGTTGCAGTAATATATAACCTGCCAAATTCCTCGGAATTTTATGAACCACATTTATTTAACAAGTTAAGACAAAATTTGGAGGAAATATCAATTAGGGAGTTATACAAAGGTTTTATAATAATGGGGGATTTCAACGCAAGAGTGGAGGAAAGTCAAATACAGTCAATAGATCTTGAAGGAGAGTTTACTGGGATAGCAAGAGAGAGGGATAGAAGTAGGAGCAAAGATAAATGTATTAATAATGAGGGAAAGAAATTAATTGAGTTTTGTGAAGAATGTAATTTGGTATTGTGCAATGGAGTTGAAGGAAAAGATGATGCAGGTGAGCTTACATTTATGAACAGAAATGGGCAGAGAGTGATAGATATATTTAAATCCATTAGAATTAGATGAATATTGCATGGATTTTGAGGTGTTGAATATAGTTACCTCTAGTAACTATTTTCCAATAAGAGCTGTATTTAGAGGTCCAATGGTGGAAAAAGTAAATGTTAATTATTTAGAACAAGAAGGATTTAAAATTCAAAATTATAAATGGAGAGAGATGGAAGCAGAAAGCTTTTTGGGAGAGCTGAAAAAGCAATCAAATGTGTTAAAGCTAATAGATATAGAGGAAATGCTTGAAGAAAATAAAACTGAGGATGCAGTTGTAAATCTAGAGGATTTAGTGAAACAGGCAGGATCAAAAATGAGAGAAAAAGGAAATATATATAAGGAGAGGGTGGTATGATGAATGTAGGATGGCGAAACAAAGAGCATTAAGGGAATTAAGGAAATGGAGACAAATGGGATGATCAGGAAAAAGAGAACTTCATGATTGAAAGATGGGGATACAAATTTCTTATGGGAGTTAATAAGAAGGAATGGGGGAAAAAATGAGCCAGGAAATTTGTGAGGTGACAAGAGTAAATAATACAAAAACAATTTGGACATTAATAAAAAGAACTTATAAGGCCAGAGTTAGAGAAAATTATATTTGTTCTGAAACCTGGTGCAGATATTTTGTAAACCTTTTGGGAGTAGGATAAGGGGAGTACCCAAAAATTAGAGAAATAGAAAGTATAGGATATATTGAGCAATTAGACAGATAGAAATGAATGAAGTAAGAGAACAAATAAATGGATTAAAAAGAAATAAAGCGAGTGGCATAGATGGAGTTCCTGGGAATTTTGGAAGGCTTGGAGTGTGAATGAAACTAGATTAGGATTGTTAGTTAGACTTTTAAACAATGTATTTGAAGGAGGAAAGGCACCAAATAGTTAGAGATTATCAATAGTAGTACTGATATTTAAAAACAAAGGGGAGATAAATAACCCAGCAAATTATAGGGGAATTAGTCTACTATCTGTTTTAGGCAAGATATATGGGGGGCTTTTGGCAGAAAGGGTTCAAAAGTGGGCAGAAGATGAGAAAAAATTATCGGTCCTTCAAGCAGGTTTTAGATGTAATAAGAGGACACTAGATAACATTTTTGTTATAAACACAATGGTAAAGAAATATTTAACCAACCGGAGAGGGAGATTATACATGTTATTTGTAGATTTTGAAAAGGCCTTTGATACGATAAATAGAGAAGCACTGTGATTTAAATTGAGCAAAAAAGGGATGAGTACTACCTTTATAAGAGTACTTCAATGAATATATACGGACAATCAGTTTTGTATTAAAATTGCTAATAAATTAACGAGAAGCATTCCGAATAATATTGGTATAAGACAAGGTGTAAATTGAGTCCTGTATTATTTAATCTGTTCATAGACGATATTTTGGAATCAATTACAGTAGAGAACAGACATGTGCCAATAATTAATAATAAGGAAATACCTGGTTTGTTATTGCAGATGATTTAGTTGTGGGATCTATAAGTAATGTGGGATTGGCAAGAACAATTGAAGTGATAGATAAATTTTGCAAAAAATGGGGTGTAAGAATTAATGTAAATAAAACAAAAATTATGGTATTTAAAAAGGGCAATAAATTACAGAAAGATGAGAAATGGTATTGGCATGGAAGAGAAATTGAGGTAGTCCAAAAATTTGATTATTTAGGGATATGATTAACCAGCAGTGGTGGATGGAGCGAACCAACGAGAATAATATTGGCCAAAGGAAAAATGGCAATGAAAGCCATCAAAACTTGTATAGATAAATTACCAGAAATGCAATTAAAATGGTTAGAGAGAATTTATACTACTGTAGTAGGAGCAAAAATGTTATATGGAGCAGAGATTTGCGGCCTGAAGAAGGGTGGGTAAATATAGACATGACCCTAGGAGCTTTTGTAAACAAATATTGGGCTTACCAATCACCCAATGGAGTAGCTCGAGCCAAATTAGGGGGAATGGGAATTAAAGGAAAAATTGTATTAGAATTGGAAATTTTGATGATCAGAACATTTTACTACATCAATGTTTGATAGTGCAGGAAAGACTTAATCATAAAGAGTCTTGGCTAGATAAGATAAAGGAAACCTTGATGAAGATAGGTTTTGGGGAGATTTGGAGAGCTAAAGAATTACTAAAAATAGGTTTCTGGAATGAAATTAGGACAAGAATAGAGGATATGGAAAAACAAGATTTATTAGCGAGTTTACTTTTAAGAGATCACTGAGATTATACAGAGAAATGAAAGTAGTATGGATCAAGGAATAGTATGTTGATATGTGTGATAAAACAGCAAGAGCAGGATTTACATGGGCTAGTGCAGGGGTTGGTGAATTTGAAAGGTTTGAGAAAAGAGATTTGGAGAAATGCCCACTATGCCACCGGAAAGTTAAAGAGTGGCATATAGTTTTAGAGTGTGAAGAAACAAAGTTGCTTAGAAAGAGGATAGAGAAGAGAGAATGGTTAAATTTACCAATAGAAATTCAAGCTAAAAAGTTAGTAAATGTAAAATCTAGGAAAAATATAATAGAAGTAGGAAACTTTTTGGGCAGAGTAAGAGCAAAATGGATGAGGAAAATTAGCAAGGAAGAGGCAAATGATTATTAAATTACAGTAGTTTTTATTTGATATGTTGCAAGTAGGACCCAACAACTCGACAACCTCAAGGTTTGAGTTTGTTGGGGTCCAAGGAAAGCAACTCAAAGTAGAGTTAGAGTTAGTATCGGAGATTAAATAATTGATAATTTTACTTTTAGTTTAGGAGGAATGCTGGCTACCAGTAGTTAAGAGGTTAGTTTTCTTTATATTTTATTTTATTGTTATTTTTAGAAATTGGGTTAAGAATAAATTTGCAACATTGTTGTAAATTGTACAATTAATTGGGTTAATAATAAAATTACTTACTTACACTTACATATCAAAGTTTGAAAAAAGACTAGTTTCTGGGAGTCTCCTCCCTTTCGTCAGTTTCTTGGTCGACTGATGCTCTCGTGCCGTGTCAGGTTCTATCAGTAGGCGTGCTGTCAGCTATCTTCTCTGTTAACTGGATGATGTTGTCTACAGCGGGAATCTTGAAATTCATAAGGTCTCCTTTATGTTTTGTGATAAAAATACTTTCCCAAGTATCCGGTTTGAAAGGTTTCTTTACATATTTTATCAATTTAATTTCTGGTTCAATGTTATGTTTCTCCGTCCAAAAATGATAAGCTATGGCCGATTTATCAGTTTGTTTGAATATAAAATTTCTCATATGTTCTTTCTTTCTGGTGTCCAAATTTCCCTTTATTTCCCTAATATATATCTTTTTACAATCTTGACAATTCATTTGATAAATCCCAGATAATTTTATTTCGAGTGTACTATTTTTAAAGGATGATTTAATAAATTTCTGATGTTGTATTTGTTTTGTGATACTAAATTAATGTTCAATTCTTTGAAGATTTTTTTTGGGTGAAATTCGGGCGTAAAAATCCTTAGCATGGCTTCCTTCGGAAGGAAAGTAAAGCTGGTGGTCCCGAATCATAAATTTACTGCACATAAAAGAACCTCAAGCCTGATAAAGAGACCTCTGAGTAAAATTACTGGTCTTTCATGTCCAGTATAGAATGGGACGCTAAGGACCACAGCAGTTGAAGAGCATCTATAATTAAAACTCAATTTTACCACATCAATTAGCTATTTTTCTTAGTTTTGGTTCATAGATTGATTAATATCCTGTTGACAGAAATGGAATATGAACATGAATATATACATATACACCAGTAGCAAAGTTCAACTAGTTTGGTCCTGGTTTCATAGATAAGTTAATTAACAAGCATAAAATGAAAAAAATACAAAAGGAAATCACCACTTTGGAAAAATTAGAGGAATCAACACCGAAATACTGTAAATTCACATATCACCCAAAATATTTCTGGAAATTTAAAAAAAAAATCTTCAAAGAATTGGACATTAATTTAGTACCACAAAACAAATACATCAGTAGTTTATTAAATCATCCTTTGAAAAATAGTACACTGGAAATAAAATTATCTGGGATTTATCAAATGAATTGTCAAAATTGTAAAAAGATGTACGTTGAGAAAACAAAGAGAAAGTTGGACACCAGAAAGAAAGAACGAACATATGAGAAGTTTAAAATTCAAATAAATTTATAAATCAGCCATAGCTTTTCATTTTTGGATGGAGAATCATAACATTGAACCAGGAATTAAATTGATAAAATATGTAAAGAAGCCTTTCGAATTGGATACTTGGGAGAATATTTTAATCACAAAACATAAAGGAGACCTTATGAATCTCAAGATTCCTGCTATAGATGACATCATCCAGTTAACAAAGAAGATAGATGGCAGCACCCCTATTGATAGGACCAAACACGGCACGAGAGCATCAGTCGACCAAGAAACTGATGATAGGGAGAATACTCCCAGAAACTAGTATTTTTTCAACTTTGATATGTAAGTGGAGAATTTAATGTGTTTTTATATTTCAACTCGATTTTTAAACATTTTACTACGATTCTGCACTACTGTATGAAATACTTCTTAGTTATTTATATGATTAGTCATGTTTGCAGATGACTTCAATGTTCTTGTAAAAGGAGATGATGAAATAGAACTACAAAATAAAGTAAACACAATAATGAAAATTCTCAGTAACTGGTTTAGAACAAATGAACTAATAATAATAATAATAATAATAATAATAATAATAATAATAATAATAATAATAATAATAATAATAATAATAATAATAATAATAATAATAATAATAATAACTATTGTAATGACATTTCATACATGGCAATGTAAAAATAAATTGCAAATTGGATATGATGGTAAAAATATTGAGTACAAAGGAGAAACAGAATCCCTGGGTTTTTATGTGAATGAAAATCTTAAATGGGGCACTCACATCCTCATCTAGTATCAAAACTCACTTCTATCTATTACATGCTCAAATTTCTAAAATGCACACTGAATTTACAAGGACTAAAAAAATGTATATTTTGCTCATTTTCAATGTCAGTTAAAATATGGAATAAAATTTTGGGAAGGAAAAGGTGAGAGAATATTTAAAATCCAGAAGAGAGCTATAAAAATACTAGGTGGAATAGATAACAGGAAATCCTGCAGACCTTATTTTAGGGAACATAATATATTACCATTAGTGTGTCTTTTTATAGCAAAAGTTGTAGAACATATTAAAAGATATCAAGGAGAACTTTGTGTGAATACAGCTATCCATTCTCATAACGCACGAAGGAAGAATGGCCTTCAAGTTCAAGTATGCAAAATGAATATTCTAGAAAATAATCTCACAAATTTAGGCGCTAAATTATACAATAAACTGCCAGCAAATATTAAAGAAATAAGTAAATTAAAACAGTTTAATAAATGAATTAAAATTCTACTGCAGCATACCTTTTATTCAGTAGGAGAATATATGAATGTTTAGTTGTAATAATGCATATTGTAAAACTATTCATGTATATTGTATTAGTCATTTTATGCCCATATCATGTAATGTAATCTAAAGGATGAATAAATATTTGCAGGAATGACTTTGAAACATGTTTTGGAATGCTTTTGGCAAAGCATTATGTGAATGGCTTAGCCTGATCCAGCCATCCTTCAGTTTGGTTGGTTTGCATTTTGTGCAGACAAAACTGAGCTCTCAAATTTTGATCGGGGAATGTCTCTTGATGCTTTCTATACCAAGCAAATGAATGGCATAGAAGAATATAAAGATGTGTGGCACATTATCAAAATTATTCTTGTTTTTCACATGGCAATGCCTTTGTCAAAGGAGGTTTTTCTGTAATAAGGAAGTGTTAATGGAAAACCTTCATGATGAGAGTCTGACAGCCTAGAGAAAAGCATGGAATGACATCAAGATATAGGTGGAGAGAATGCCATAGTTGTGGATCTAGAAATGCTTTGTTATGCTCAAGGAGCCTGCACTAAGCAGAAAGAAGCAATTGCAGAGTGAAAACAAAGAAAAACACAATTGGAGAAACTGAATCAGTATGAGAGGGAAGAGAGAAAGAGAAAGGCTGACATACTGCAACAGTTGAAAAAAAGAAAAAGAGGATTTGCAAATTAAACAAAGTGAGTTGGAAGAGAAGATAAGAAAGTTGAAGTAAATAAAGAAAGGCATACATAAAAATATACTTAAATACATAAAACACAAAACTAAACTGAGTTGTTCTGAAATGTGGTGCTGTTGAGGAAACCTGTGTATTAATACTGACCAAAAATTGATTTTTAGTGCAATTGCTGTTATAAAAGGTGTAATTTGTATCAATTGAGAAATATTATTTTACATTCTTTAAAAATGTTTACATACCTAATTACTATATTCAAGACTTTACCTATATAAACGTAACATAGAGATTTAAAATAGAGTTGAAGGTTGTTACACTACATCACTAAAAAATTCACCAGAAAAAATCCCCTAGACATAACCAAAAATGGAAGGCAACATATAAACATAACCAGAACAGTGAACCCACAACAGGCCAATATGTAGTTAACCTCTCAAAAGAATCATTCACCAGCACGTGAGTTATCTGTCTTGAACAATGGCCTAAAACCTGTATAAACTTCACCAAAAATACAGAAAACTTTGTTGCTGATATCGAAATAGCCTCCAATCACCTAACAGATAATGATAAAAGAAGAATAAAATCACAGTGTGAACCAATATTGGACCAGTTACAAGCCCAAAAATACCACTATATACCACATCAAAAAATTATTAAATCTCTGAAGTCAAAGCCTGTAGTGTATACCAAAGCAGACAAAGGAAGCACATTAGTGATATTAGGCCAGGAAGATTATGAAACTAGGGTTATGGAATTACTACATGGCCCAGAGTACATAGAAATCAACAAAAATCCATTAAAAGAATGCACCAAGTCACTCCAAAACACATTGATAGAAACCAAAACATTAACAAAAGCCGAAAAATCCAGAATTAAACCAGATTTTCCCACCATACCTAGGTTATATGCACTACCAAAAATACACAAACTCGGCAACAAAATGAGACCCATAGTGAACAACATAAACTCTCCCATATATAAGCTAGCAAAATGACTTTCAAATACCTTCAACTCCATGCCTGTGTTCAAAAGTCTAAGTATAAAAAATTCATTAGAATTAACCAGTCACCTTTCAGATATAAATATATCACTCACAGACATGATGGTATCATTTGATGTCACTGCACTCTTCCCAAGCATACCAAAAGAAGAATTGTTTCCACTCCTATAAACTTGGATATTAAACAATGCCACACCTAGAGCACAAACAGAAGATTACTTTAAACTAACAAAATTATGTCTGGACCAGAATTTCTTTTCATTCCATAACAAAATCTTTAAAATAGACCACTGGCCTAACTATGGGAAACGCCCTTTCACCATTTTCAGCAGAACTATATATGAGCCATTTGGAATGCCATATTACTAAATCTTTCCCACATCTATTCAAAACCTGTTATAGGTACGTAGATGATATTTTTGCTGTTGTTCCAAAAAAACTTTCAGAAGATGCTTTGAAATTATTGAATTTACAATAAAGATCTATAAAATTCACAATAGAAAAAGAAGAAAATGGGCCAATTACCTTACCTAGACATCAGGATCATCAGAAATAATGCACACAACAAACTAACGTTTGGCATTTACAGAAAACCAACTCACACAGAAAATTATATTAAAAACAATAGCTACAAGCCACAAACATGCAATTTTAAATAGTATTACAAACAGGTTAGTACATATACCATTGGAGAAAGAGGAATACCAGAAAGAATACCAACACATTATCCACATAGCCACCATGAATGGATACCAGAAAGGAACAATAGATAAAAAAGTTTGAAAGACAGAAATACATCCAACAAACGACTACTTTACTCAGACAACACAAGCATATAGCCATCCTTGGATAAATCATAAATTTCAAAGGATTTTCAAGAAATACATCACCCTGTCTCCACAGAATAACCACAATATACAGAAACTACTAGGCAACAGAACAAAAGACCCTATGCTCAACAATAAATCAGTTGGTGTATATCAAATAGTTTGTAATGACTGTAACCTGGTATACATAGGAAGAACCAAAAGAAATCTTGAAATAAGACTTAAAGAGCATATGAAATGCATTTACCAAAAACAGATGGATAAATCAGCAGTAGCACATCATTTCTGGTCTTCAAACCATGAGATCACTCCAAACATAAAACTCTTAAAACCTATCAACAGCAGCAATGAATTGGACATCTGGGGAAAAAGTACATATCATCAAACACAGGAATCACCTAATGAATTTCGAACTGCCACCACCCAGCAGCCTTTGGAGGTTCATCAGCCCAGCACCAGAGAACACCACTATCCACACACATTCCCCAGACAATAACTGGCAAAATCAGTTGAAAACATGCTGACGATGGGAGCAAACCGTCTGCTGAAACGTGTTAAAATTTTTTTTTAGTGATGTAGTGTTAACAACCTTCAACTCTCTCTATTTTAAATATGACACATCACTGTTACTAGCTTCTCAATCTTCAAAATTAATTAACATAGAGATTGTTTTTATTGATTTGTGTCAGTAGACTAATGTTTGCTATTATGTTCCTTTTAATTTCACAAGTGTCACTGAGTACGGATTTTATTTGAGTGTTATAGCATTAAGTGCCATTCATAGTAAGCACAGATGCATTCTGCAAATGCAAGACCTTGCACCTATGTTATTTAATGGAAGCATTCACTTGGAATCACAGCGTGGGATCAATGTGGAGATTACACTCTTGACGTTAAAAATCAAGGAAGCATTATTATAGTTCATTCATGAGCTTGGAGTGCCTTCAACCTCATGCAGAATAATATAAACTCTTAATGCAATGATCTGTTTATTTTCCACATAGGTTGAGTAGAAATTCTCATACAAGTTAATAAACCTAATCATTGTCTGGATTCATATTTTATTTTAAGTGACAAGGTGCTTAAGGAGAAAGTAATGCAAGCTGTAGTGACATAGTTAATCTCCATTGATTTGTGTTTTGAAGTTGATGTATACAAATCTTCATGAGCTTCAGTTGGCAGTGGTTACAAATAATCAAGTAGCATGTGCCTATTTTTCATTGTGCTTATATCTCTTTATGAATAGTTTTACCTTGTGACTACGTTTACATGTTATGTTGGCATTACTTTTTATTCTAAATGGGACGTTATGGTTCATAATAGTTTCTTTTAACGTGAAATATTATTTTGTACTTTTACACATATACAAGTATTATTAGAGCATCATGACACCTAAATTTAATGCAGGGAAAATGACACAGGGAAAATACTTTCAGATGACCAGTGGGTACCCTGATTATTATAATAATAATAGTAATAACAATTTAAGGCATATCATTACAGTTGTTTACGAAATCATAGTTCTTTTCAGTACATAACATTTGAAGAGCTTCGCTCTGACAGCTCATCAAATATTAACAAAGAAAACTAATGTATCTTCAATCTCTCTGTTAATTTTATAAGTATTATTTATAGCATACATAAATGATCTTCCTATACTTACAGGAAATATAGACACACTACCTATGCTGATGACTATTGCCTAAGGACCAAAAATATCTTTCGGGTTTTAATTGAAAGCTTTGAATAATATTATTAATAACTAATGTAGCAATGCATAAAATATAATTCTCCTCACCATCTGAAATCCTTGATGGTAAAACTAAACCAGCAGAGTTGTAAGAAACAGTATCTTTCCTTTTTAGTTTTGAGAGAGGGAGAGAGACAGAGACAGAGAACTGAAAAATTCAATGCCACAGCCAGGGTTTGAACACTGTTCCCCCACTCTCTGTGTGGTTGCTCTAACCATTGAGCTCCTCTGACAACATGCTGCTGGGACATTGAATTCCCCAATTGACTCAAAGTTGTTTCCCAGACAGACCACCAAGACATTCTACTAGAGATAACAATCTCAGTGGCAACCTGCAATCACAAGTATTTCAGTGCTGCGTGTTTATGGGTTTCTTAAGGTTTTACTTTTTTATTATTATAATAAAAAAGTATCTTTCCTGTTCATAAAATTGTGCAAGCACATTGTAATTGCTTATCAAAAAGCTATTTTCCATCTCAGGAGTCTGGGTAAATTAAAGAAGCACCGGGATTCTTGGGAAGCAGAGAAATAGCACAAAGGGAGGCAAATTGACTGAGGGGGCTCCATTTCGGTCATAATTCACCTGCTGCCAAAATTCATGCTCTAAAGTTGAAATTCTTGTTTTATCAGTTAACAGAGTGCTGTATTCTAGTGGTTCGTTAGACTGAGGATGCAGTCCACATTTTTGACATTTTCAATTAATGTGGAAATGTAATAAAAGCTGTAACTCGGTAGTCATAAAGCATGTTAAATTCCAGGTATGTGGGTCAAGATGAACATAGTGCATGGAACATAATCACAGCCAGTCATCCTTATGACTGTTATCAATAAAAGTTATACTTAAACCAATGCTTGAATACCTGTAAGATCTCTTCAGTTATGTCTATGATATAGTTTGTCAATAAGTAAATTTATTTTATTTCATCACCACCTCCAAATTACAAATGTCATACATTAATTTATTCTGCTCTCCTAGGAGTTGCTGGGGCTTTGGATCATATACACTTAACATCCTGGTGTTTGTGCGTATGTATCCTTTATTTTTACTGTACACAATTTCCAACTTAAATTAAATTTCCTCTTCTATAAATTACCTACATCATCATTTCTGTTATTAAAATCCTCTTTTTCTTTACTGATTTTCCTCCACCATTTCCCTCTTACCTTTCCTGTATATTTGCCTAGTTGTTTCACAAATTCTTTCCTATTGTTTCCAAAAAGATTTAAGGACAGTATCTATGCTTGTAACTTATCTCACTTCCTGCTCCATGTTTCCTTTCTCCAGACTTCAGTATCTGTACATTCTGTTATAGAGTGTAAATTTTTATCTGCATTGCCACATAGTGGGCACAAATCTTTGACAACCCATTAACAACATTGCTTCTGCTCTTGCTCATGCCAGGCCCTCCCTTTCCATTTTATCACAAACATTTTTCCCTTTCCCAATCTTTCTTAAAACTCTTATAGTATGTCAGTACTCTTATCCCTTAAGCTATCATGTATTTCCTTCTTCAACTCTTAGATTTAACTTTATTCCATAGGCTTTGTCCACTTATTGTCTGCAAATTAGCTAATTCATCTATTCCGATTTCCCCTCACGATTTCCTTTAATTGAAATAACCAGTTTCTTTCCCTTTTTACTGCTTCTTGTGTTCTTAAACAGTCTTTGACAATATTTCCTTCCTCCAGTGCTTTGATTCTACTCCAATATTTCATTATATGTTTTATCGTTAATCCTTTCCTGCCAACTCTTCCCAATTCAACTAGGGCTACCACATTTGGAGCTGCTCTTGCTAATCCCAATATCATTTTGCAAAAGGTTCTGTGAATCTGGTCTATACATTCCCACCCTTTTTCTGTCCCCCAAATCTCTATTCCTTGCATCATTCTTGATTCAACTGTAGCTGTATATATTCTCTCTAGCCAGCTTACTCTCATATTTGGTATTTTCTTCAAGCAGGTTCTTATGGTGTTGATAGCTGGCTTTTCCTTGCTTAGCACATTTTTCCTTTGTTCTGTCCACTTACCATTATTATTTAGCCTTACCCCCAAGTAATCAAATTTGTTTACAACTTCAATTTCACTCCCCTCTAACCACCACTTCTCATCTTGCTGAGTTTATATCCATTTTTACAGACCTTAATTTTGGATTTACTTTTATTTCTCTTTAAACCCTATTCTTTGTTAGTTTGTTAAGTCTTAGGCTTCAGTCACTAAATAGGCTAAGCTCAATGCCAGTTGCCTTCCTCCCTAGCTCATGTCCTAAACCAATCCCAAACCTCCTATTAGTTAATATGCTCCAGGGTTCAAATCCTGGGGTGCATTACAGTTTAATAATGACAGCATATAGAGTGTTAAAAATACTGTATAATGCAAACCGCATTGTATAATAATTAATTGTAGTATAATACATGCAACCTTCACTTCCACAATGCTCACTATTGTCCATAACCACCAGGCTACTTGTCTTTATCTTTAAGAAACGTGCTAGGGCATGACAATGGAATGATTGTAGCTATTTTAGCTGAATTTAAAAGTAGTGATGACAATTTTTCACGAAACACTTTGTCTCACATGTACTAAATATGTATCGCCTTCTACCTGATGGAGATGATTGTGGCAAAAAACTGATAATTTCACTGGCATTTAAACTTCTGAATGTACCACCATCATCAGCCACAATCATTCACCAATAGATAGCGCAATTGCTCTATCAATTGGTGAATCCGGGAACAGGCTTTCTTTGGTAGCAACCAAAAAGCTAGTTTCGAGACAGTTGAATTTCCGATATAAAGATGCACCAAAACCAGTTGAGAATCAACAACTGCAATCGTGTGATAAAATGGTTGATTAAGCTTGAGAAATGTTGCAGTGATTAATGGGTGAGGTGTATACAGTTCAGCATATGCTTTTATTAGGAAATATTAAGCAATTGCCTTTATTCATATTTTCAGATTCTAGGTGGATAGAAAATGATTCTAATAAAGAATAATTCCCCCTGCACCGGTGAATGGCTCCCACTCTAAGCATTAAATCTCCAGAGGCAGTTGATTGATTATATGATTTGTTTTGGCTGCAATAACTGTAATAAAATGCAATATACACTTTTCAAATTACACATTTGCATGTAAGATTGTCTTATTGCTCAAAACATCATTTCCCCCTCCAATTTCCATTATCATTCATTTGAACATTATTTGTTAGAATGTAGAAAATTGTATTAATAAGGGTTCAGCTTTATGTAATAAATAACTAAAATAGCTAAAGATATAACCAAACTCCCTCAAAAAATTGAGTTAAGTATATATTTGTACAACATTTTAATCTGTATAAGAATATCTTACAGATTCTAACTTCATATAGTAGTTTCACTTAGTACTAGGTCAGAAAAATTTAACCAAAGTGAAAACTGTTAAAATAAACTAATACTAAAATTAATTTATCTTTCATGTTTATGTAACACTACCACACTAGATTTTTATTATCTTTTGTGAGCTTATACAGGGTGATCAAAAAAGTGTATACACTCTTTAAAACTGGATATACAAACCTTACACTTTGAAATCACAATGGGTATGTGTTGAACATGTACAATGGTTGAGCAACAGATGGCAGTAGTGTTCTGATGTTACGATAAGCGATGTGTGAGGTGCCAATGTCAGTGTACAGACTGAGGCCATGGTGCAAACATGACTGACATTCGAGGAGCAAAAAAGCATTCTCAAATGGTATAGGAAGTTTGAGAACATCAGTTCAGTGCAGCGACATTGGAGGCAGGAATATGGAGCTGAATCACCAACACGTGTAAGCATTGCTCGCCTTCACGATAAATTCGAAACTGTTGGAGCAATTATGATATGCATTGGGGAAGATCAGGCCGGCCATGCACAGCAACTGGTGAAGATTCTTCTGCTCAGGTGTTAGATACATTCACATGCTCACCAAAGAAATCAACACAACAATGTGCACGTGAAGCAGGTGTGAGTACGGCAAGTGTAAGTTGTATTTTGCACAGAGCAAAATGGAAATTTTACATTCAATTGTTACACGCATTGAATGAGGACGACCCAGGCAGAAGAAGTCAGTTTAGTGAATGGTTCCTTGCGCAGGTTGAACATAATGCTAATTTTATTTCCAAGTGTTGTGTTCTGATGAGGCACAGTTTAAATTAAATGGCATGATAAACAGGCTTAACTGTGTGTACTGAGCCCTGTGAAATCCATGGGGACTAATGGGACCTTTCTGTTTTGAAGGTACAGTTACTGGCAGGAGGTACGTGGAGATGCTGGACTCATTAATTTTATCATCCATTCATGATTTGTTGGTGATGAACCTTTTTTCTTCCAACAAGATGGTGCTCCACCCCACTTTCATAGGAAGGTGTGTGCCTATCTGGATAACACTGCATCATGTTGTTGGATTGGACAAAGGGGTCCCATTGAGTTCCCTGCACGTTCTCCTGATTTGACCCCACTGGACTTTTGCTTGTGGGGTACCCTCAAGAACATGGTGTACAGCAGGAAGCCATGCACACTAGCAGAATTGCACCATGAAATTGAAACAGCTTGTCAAGTATTTCCTATTGCTACTCTGGAAGATGTGACCTTGAATGTATGGCATCGCGCTCAGAAGTGTTTAGAGGCGGGTGATTTGCAGTTTGAACACTTATAGTGATTGTATTGTAATTGTTTCACTTTAAGTCATTGTACATTGTGCGCACAAAGTCCATATACCCCTATATTAAATTCAAAATTATGTGAGTAATTTTTTCCCCCTGAGGTTGGTATATTTTCTCTGTCAGATATCCATTGTTATCGACTTTGATTGTTGCTGTTAGATTGTTATCGATACAATGAATCATGTGACTGCAAATTAGTTAATCCCAAGATATTGAAAGAATGGCTGATATAAGTGATTACACAATTGAGGAACGCTTGGTGGCCACTATGTGGGTTCATGAGTGTCAAATTAATGGCAAATCAATTAAAAATGTCGTGGACAATTTTGTTGCATGGTTTGTGAAAGCAGCACTGACAAAGAAGACGCTAGTGTTAGAAAAGAAAGCATTTTTAATGGGCAATGTTCAGGCTGCACCGAAAAGTGGAAGACTATCCATCAGATTGGAGTTCGTGCTGGTGTGGAAAAAATCTATTGAACAATCTCTGGTCAAATCCATACAGAAACGTGCTTCAGAGTTGGGGATACCAGAATCAACCATAAGGAAACATATCAAAATGGATCTGAAAATGAGGTGTTGGCGTCCATTGAATGTCAATGAATTATCAGGTGATAATTTGGAGAGACATGTTGATGCTTGTGGTTGGATGCTGCAACAATTCCAAAGAATGGCTCAGAAGGCAAAAGTCATGTTCACAGACAAATGCGATTTATTGCAGCTCCCGTAGTCACAATGTTTTACTTTTGGGAAAAAGAAAATCCACATTTATTTTTCTCAAGAAATTGAGCGGAACCCACCTCATGTCATGGTCTGGGCCGGAATGACGCAAACACATCTGTTTGGCTCATATTCTTTTGATGGTTCTGTTTAATCAGAACAGCTATCTCCAGTTGATGAATGACTGGCTCATTCCACAGCTGCAAAATGTGGGAATCCTAAACAGTGGTTGGTTTCAACACGGTGCTGGCTCACTTCGCAGTGACTGTTCGACATCTGAATGCAGTCTTTGGGACTCGTTAGATCGGTCGATGATCGGACAGTGATACAGCTCCTCTTCCATGGCCTCCAAGGAGCCCTGATGTAATTCTCTGGGGTTACATCAAGGAGAAGGTGAATAAGCAGCAGTATGCTGGAACTGTTGATCTGCAAAATGCGGTGTGTGAAGCTTTCCAGACAGTGACCCCAAGGATGTTGCTTAAGATGAGCATGAGAACATGGCAGCTATTCAGCTGTGCAGAGACCATGGAGGAACACATATGGATGTTATAGGTTTCTAAGATGTAAGGAGAAACATTTAAATAAATATAGGGTATATGGACTTTGTGCACTCTGTAATACTGATGATAATATATAAGCTTATCCTTGTGAAGATGTGTGTACAGTTTTTTGATCACCCCGTATATTTGTATATTATTGAGAAACAAAAGCATTAAATTCCACATTGTTCAAAGGACTGATAATTTAGGCACTACTGAGACATTTTTTATCCATCTCCATGTTGTGGGAGTGACATGTCTGCCGCACATTCAAGAGATCCTGATTCAAATCTCAGTTGGGATAAGGTTGTTGGAAGATTCTTTTCTGAGTTTTTTTGCTTGTCCTGGGATAAATATTGAGGAGGGGAGTAATTCTAAGCTATATGGATTCTGTGTGCATTTGAACAACCACATCGTACATTCATTCGCCATTTGAATTGCGTAGTTAGAAATATATAAGGGCTTTTGTTTCCCTTTGTCCTAGTACGTTTCCTGTTTTGTATACATCACCTCTCCCATTTTGGTACAACTAATGTTATGTTCTAAGAATTAATCTCATTAGCCACAGCAAAAATTTCTTTTTACAGTGTACCAGAACCACCAAAGAAAACCCTTGAACAGCACATACCAGCCACTTGGGAATCCATACAAGGGGCAGGAGTTCCGAACAATGCTGCAGTAAAGGAAGTGACTGTTGATCCCACACAGTTGCCCTTAACAACAACAGAGTCTGGTGATAAGGTAAGTTAGCCAACTCCTTAAAAAATTAATGTAAAAATTCATTGTAAGCTTTCAATTATTTTGAATATTTTCTATAATAATAAAAGAACACAAGTATTTAATCCATAGCTTTTCTTTATCAATGCTGGTAAATAGAAGATATAAGTCAGACATTTATTATCTGCACTTTTGTATTTGCCAGTACTAGTTTCGGGTGCGTTTGCTAGCATCCTCAGCTGGAGAATGACTCGGCTGGAACAGTAGCATCATGGTGGCTTCTAGGTCGCAGGTTCAAAGAGGGTGATGGATTTTTTTGGCCGTAAAAATGCTTAGCATGGTCTCCTTCAGAAGGGAAGTAAAGCCGATGGTCCTGTGTTGTAGATTTATGGCACATAAAAGAGCCTCAAGCCTAATAAAGAGGCCTCTGAGAAAAATTTCTGGTCTTTCATGCCTAATGTAGAGTGGGATGCTAAGAACCATAGCAGTTGAGTGACTATAAATAAAACTGATTTGTTTCCCCTCCTTCAATCCTACCTAAATAAAAATATTTAAATTTCTTAAAGAAACTATTTCTAAAATCATATCTTTTCAATAAAATCCAGCCGCAAATGTAGCCATTGATTCTAAAAAAAGGTTTATATCTTTATTTATGGAGTTTAAACCCATTGCACTTCCTGCCTCCATTCCTTCCTCCCTCCTTTCCACCTTCCATGGTTGCTTCTGTTGGAGTATTTGTCCTCTGGATGAATCTATAAAGTTAGTTGACGGGGGAACATACATGTAGGTGACTTTGGTTCCTTAAAATGTAAATTTTTTCCCATACTGTCAATTTTAGTGGTCTTTTTGCCTGTTGTCATTCTTATTGCAAGTAACACTGTCACATAGCTTAGAAACTATGTTTTTATGATCACTAGCCTCATAACGTTCTGTTCTTCGTTGTTTGCTCTTGGATGAAGATCTTGGAAGGGTCAAATTGTCTTACTAGAACTTGATATTTGGAAATTGTGTTAATTTTTCCATATAATAGAAATATTTTCAGGTTTTAATAATAGCCCTCTGAAATTTTCATCTGGCATAAGTGCTTTCGTAATAACTGTATCTGTTTATAATCCATGTCCTTAAAATGGAAGGAACATAAACGAGCACTGGGATCAGGCAAAAAGTCTTTTCTTTTTCAAAGTTCTACCCATATCCTATATCTTTTGGGAGATCTGTCTGTTTGGAAACGTGTGAAAATGAGTTCCCTTGTGCTTCCATTCTAAGATTACAGCCACATGCTCATCATAGAGACATTTTCACAATATTACGTTGTTTGTATAATACTGAACTGACTCAGTAACACCATCACAAAAACACCACCACAAAGCACTAATTGAACTTAAATACCAACAAGAACAATTTATGTAAACGTATTACTGCATGTGCAGCAATAACTGACCTGTGATCTTCCAACTGCTTCCAGAGCACGGCTGGCCATGATGACGTATAAGGTGGTTATTATGTTGCTTGCACAGAATGCTGTGGCAGAGTAAGAAAACCAATCTTACCACTGCATTTTACAGGAAATATCATTCATTTAGGAAGAAACACTATTTTGTGTTTCATTCCCCTTTAATTAGATTTTCTTGTGTGATTAAGTAAGAAACACTAATACGGATGGAGATAAGGCTTCTCAATTCAAATACCGGTATTGGTACAGCATATATTACCTGTTGCTTTCTTTTTGTTATGAGCCAGATAACTTGAAATAAGAAGAATCGTCACTGAATTCATTGAACATCGGCATTATTTCACTATCTGTCAATGTTGATTTCACAATTGGCTTGTGAAAAACAAAACTATTCACATGCACGTGTGTCATAAACTTGTGGCTGGTAATCCCTCTTAAACATGTTTTTATAGGCTACAAGTAACATTCTTGTGCTGCTGATATCTGATAATGATTTGCATAGCATTAGATTGATCCAGCCATCAGTCTGGACGGCTCAGTCGGTTAGGCCCTGACCTTCTGATCCCAAAGTCCCAGTTCCCATCTCAGGCCAGTAGTTTTTAAATGTGCTTAAAAGCAACAGCACCATTTCAGTAGATTTACTAGCCTGCAGGATGAAATTTCGGCACAGCAGCGGCATTAATATAATCTTTGCAATTAACAGCATCGTTAACAAAACAAAATATTTAGAAAATATTTATTTTATTGATCTAGCTCAGTTGGTAATTAAGTTTACCTCACCTCTGGAAGATTATATATGCCTGCTCTCCAACCATGAAGGGAGAAGTCTGTAGTGGTCACTATTGTGCTGTACATACATAACCATGTAATTAACCGGAAGCTCAGTTATTAAAACATGCAAAAAGACCACCAATTGACAGTAAGGGAGAATAATCTACATTTTCAAAAATCAAAGTCACCTAATGAACTTCAATGTCCCCCACTACACCACCACCTCTGGAAGATGCCAAATATCACCATCGGAAGCTACAGTGATGCAACAGTTGTAGCTGGCAGTCAATCTTCAGCTGATACTGGGAGCAAATGCTCTCAAAACTATTCTGGCAAATACAAAAGTAAGTGAATGCAATAAATATGACTCACTTCTACTAGTTACTAACCTTCATATTCTTAACTTCTGTGTTTTATGTACTTAGTTTCAGTGCTGCTTAGCTGTAGCTGGAATTAAATTAATAAAATAACTATTTGAGTTTTTAATTTTTTGTTTCTTGAAGAAACTGAAATTTTTTCTAATGTAATAGATACTTCAAAATGAATTTTTAGTACTCTTAACTTCCTTTTTACCAAGAACTTAGGGAACATGTTTGGGAGGCTATTGTCTCTCCGTCCTAAGCCTAGGCTGACAATTACACTTCCTCCTGTGGCTTGTAGCAACATTATTTTTCTGAATGTATTGTATGAATAAATTATTTTGATATGTATTCTGTCTTGAACATATGAAACATGTTTTGTAGGCTGTTGTCTCCATCCTCAACCTAGGCTCACTGTTGCACTTCCTCCTGTGGCTTGTAGAGGCATTTCTTGACTGAATATGCTGTGATTAGATCAGTTTCATATGGTTTTTCGTCTTGAACAAATTCCTTGCACCGTTTTCAAAAGAAGTAAACACTAACATCCTACATATTTTTATCAAAATGTGCAATGTATTAATAATAAGCTTATAGACATAGAAATTCTCATTAATCAATTAAATACCGCAAAAGTAATTTGTTTGACTGAACATTGAGAAAAACAATGACTTTATCAAGGTAATAGCTTACATAATGACTTTATAGTAGTAGATGTTTATTGTAGAGACAAGTATTGTCATGGAAGCTGTATGATTGCAGTACATAAAAGTTTAAAGTTCAAACGGCACACCAATACTTTACATCTTAATGAGGAAAAAATATACAAGGGAGGCGCATATAACAGGTTCCCAGTATTACAAAGTTTTGCCCATAATTTAAATGTTACATAACTGTTCCAGTTAAAATGTTGTCTAAACCATTGCATTTATGACAAAAAGATATAAGATTTTCATGAACAGTTTAATGCATCCCTTGGTGCAGTAATCACACCTTTATTGTGTTTTATACATGCACTGCATCACTTCAAACATTTGAAGTATAACACGATTTACAGGTAAAGATGCTTTAGCTAACAAAATTGTGCTAGAATATTTCTTCATTATATTGAGTAGAATCTTTTGTTAATATATGGTAATATATATATAAAATATATTTTCCAAGTTCTTGATAAAGGTTTATATTTCAAATACATGTCATGTCCTTAAATTGGATTTAATTAATGTTTTTCAAGATAAGTGAAGATTGGTTACAAATATTTATTGTTATATTATATATTTAAATTCCCAGATATTGTAGTAACATAATTGGTTATAAAGAGTCCCATTGCTGGTTCAGGTCTAATAAATGGTATCTTAGTTCCTCTCTTGGTAGCCTCATCTGCTGTTTCATTACCTATAAGTCCTACATGTCAGACTGAATTAAGATCTGCAGTTGTGTCTAAAAGAATTTTGGGGTAACCAGTGCTCTCAAACTATTAAACATAAGCAAGACTATAGTATTAAATAAGAAAAGGTTATTGGCTGCTCTTAAAGATTTTCTGTTGTAGGTGTTAAGGTTCTATTGGTGGGATGCACATGAGGAAGTATTCAAGCAGCCAGGAACTGTGTTTATGTTTGGCAAGGTGTGGATTGATTCAGCAAATAGCTATGTTAGCACTTGTGTTGTCATTAGAAATATACAAAGAAGAATATACATTCTACCAAGAGAAAAGGTATGAATCTGACAACAGTAAGTTAATCTTATCTAATTACAACTCTTACCTCTAGAGTAGTTTGTGGTGTACCAGAAGTTGTTTACATTTTGTTAGCAACTGCCACATTTGAAATACTTGGTGAATTTTCATATTCATTTACTTGAAAGTTATGGCTAATTGGATTTACAACATTGAATGTGTGATGTCTTTTGCATATGTTAGCATTTATAAGCATTATTGCCACTGATGGTTTCTCCATTTAAACTAATCAGCTGCATTGAGGCAACTGAATTTCAGATCTGAACAAATAATTTATCATAACTACTAACCATACTGTTAAGAAAAATTGAAAAGATATTAATAGTTATTCCTTTCATATTAATACCTCAGGAAATTGTATGCATAACTATTAAAAATAGAAGCACTACAAACAGTGAAGTTTTCTTCATGTTGAATTAGGAATGAATCACACTATTTTTACACAAAACCGCTTACTAAGTTAATAAAACTGGAACGTTTTCGAGGGCATTCGTCCTCATCAGTAGTTTGGTGATTGAAGCATGTTCCTGCTTCCTTCCTCTTCTTCCTTCCTTCTTTCTTTCTTTCTCTCTTTCTTTCTTTCTTTCTTTCTTTCTTTCTTTCTTTCTTTCTTTCTCTCTTTCTTTCTTTCTCTCTCTTTCTTTCTTTCTTTCTCTCTCTCTCTCTCTCTTTCTTTCTTTCAGGATGGCACAAATTGAAAAACAGTGTGTTTGTCAAATAGTAGTGTTGAACTTAACACAGGAGAGTGCTGTTTACAGAACAGATAATAACATTTATTAGAAAATATATATGCAAAATATTTTAAATGAGAAAAATAATAGCCTTAGCGTTTGTTTTAGCAAAATCCAACTATATAAATACTTATTTATGTATGCTGTTTTAATTAAATTTCTCATGGTATATATATATATATATATATATATATATATATATATATATATATATATATATATATATGTTAGGCATCAATTTATGCAATACTTGCCAACTTGTAGAGGAGCAGAAGCCCTTTTATATTTTTTGGCAAAGGGGGTGTTTTTATGGCTTTGGGGTAGATTCAGAGTGTTAATTTTCACCATGGACATGACAAAACATTTGATTCTATTGTATTATATTGTAACATAAAATTACAGACTAAATTTACCGTGCTAACTGGTATACAGTGTTATGATAGGCCAGAGCTTATTTTTGTGCCTATTCTTCATCAAATTCATGGTTCCCCTTCATTGGTCTGCAATAAAATGCATAGCTTACAGATTTCAAATTTGTTTGCATCACTATTATGCAGTCCAAATCTCTTGATGTTTGAGGTGTGTCCACTAATAAAGCACTAGTGAATAGCAGCAGTGCGACGTTGCCTCATACGGACAGTACACCTCACCGCTGATAAAACTCTAATTGCAATATCATGTGCACGCATGCATATTTCATGTTTCAGAAAGCAACAAGTAGTTGCGATAAAAGGCGATGTTTTCCTGAATAAGTCAAAAAAGAATGATATTTTTACACCCAATGGTTCGACATTAATTTATAGTTATCTTTTGTGACATTTAAATGGAGACTTTTTTATAGTTATGGTTGTAATAGTAATAAATCCATTGCTGTTGTAGTTATTTGATATATTGTTATGTCATAGACTTAATTATCACTTAATGTGCAGTTCATGTCCTAAATAAATTTAGAAATAGTTATCCCACGAGGTTTTTTAATACAGCTATAAACTCATCATGAAAATCCTTTCAATCACAATCACTTAATAATGTGCGATTCTTCAAGTCCTAAATAAATTTAGAAATAGTTATCCCACGAGATTTTCTAATACAGCTATAAACTCTTCATGAAAATCCTTTCAAAGGCCTCTGACATAGCTCTACAAAACCATACATAATGTTTTTTTTAATAAACGACGTCATGTATGGTTTTGTTTCACAGAATAATACTTGAAAAACCAATGATTAAGTGCATTTTAATGGTCATTATGCCTAATTCTGCATGATGCCGAGTTCTAGAACCAAGCACATATCCGTTACATGAGAAGAGTGTGTTGTGCTTTTTACAACATTCAACACCTCGTTACTTGGAATGCACTGAAGAAAAAAAAAGAGCCAAAAAAGAATAAGCCAACCGAGAGCTTTTAGATAAGAATCAGCAACAGTCATCATATTCTCGAGGAAGCATCAACAATGGAATTCATTGTACCATTGACATAATAGCTCAAAGTTAAAACATTGTTAAAACACTGACGAAGCAACAATACTACTGGTGTAATTTTTACAGCATGCTTACTGGAAGATTAAAGCGACTCATAAGTATGCCAACGAGAAAAACTGCAAAAATCTTAACTTCACGAAACCTCAAGAACTTACAGCTGAGGCGTAGTCATTAAGTACATCAATTGTTTCACATGTGTGTAGGGAAGCGAAAAAGGCACACTCATAGGGAGCTGCGAAATTATTTACATCGCTGAGAAAGCATATATGCTTACCTAAAAGAGTGACAAACTTGGACAATTTTGAAAAAGATATTGTATGGCACACTGTTTTTGAATTTTATGATGCAACATGATATCGAGGACGATGAGGATATGCTGTTAGGTGTGCCACTTGAATAACAAAGGGCACATAGAAAGGTATGACTTTTATTTCTTTATTTGTGTATTACGTTTCCATTATTGTGTCTCTTCTTGTGTTTTTTAAGTGAACATGCTATGGAATTTATAACAAACACATAACATTCTGGCAAGCAAAGTGATGTTTGGCAACCGCGTGGTCACTCCTTATTGATTGTCACGAAGCATCAAGAGATTTGGACTGTACAGTAGTTACCTCTAATAACCAGCAGTAAGAGGGTGTGGACATTCAGTAATGGATGATGTTAATTGTAAAGTTAACCCCATTGTGTAAATTGTTTATCTTATTCATGTTATATGACTGTAGGATGTTTCCCATTTTTTGTAACAGTTTTTGTTTATAATTCATGTTATGAAATGTAAAATATAGAATTATAAATCTGTGTATAGCCTAGGAAGTGGTGGTCTTTGCTTAATATGTCTTTATTGTGGTACCAGGAAGAATTTTACCATGTATGACAGAAAGAAGCAGTATTGCCAGGTCTTCAAAGATTTTATAAAATGGAATTTTTATTTATTTTACATGCAATTTTAGTACATTCACTGCAGTGAACATTTTGCACATTCTGAATTTTATATCATTGCAAAATTAAGCTTTACTGGATGAGGAAAGTTGTTGGGTTACAATTTCAGGAATTTGGCAGATATGCAAGGCTGTTTTAGATGTATGTAAAAATCAACATACCCTCCTTAATTTCTGTTTTTGTTCACTGCTACAGTATTCAGTAATTTTAGTGTGCTGATTATATCCCATGCATACATTATACTATGATCCATTTTGAAGTTAAAAGACCTTTTTCATTTTAGTATGGAATAAAGTTAAATTATGGTATTGTTGCAGCGTTACAATATGGAGACTAAAAGCTTCTTGGATGAAGAAGTAACGATGATGGATGTATATAAAGAATTTAGTGAAAAAATTGCATCCAGGTATAAAATTCTACAATTTAAATCAAGAAAGGTGGAAAAAAATTATGCTTTTAATATCCCAGGTGTACCATTTACATCTGAGTATCTGGAAGTACTTTATCCTGTAAGTATCTTTTATTGTATTGATTATACAATGTCAGCAAAACAGATCATTGATCTGTCATTGTTTAGGGATCCATTGCTTTTGCTTTATTCCTGAATCCTTTCTGACAACTCTGTTTGCTCTTGTTACTTCAAAAAGGTTAAGAGGAAAGTAGTAGTAATGGCAATGGTTTGAATATGGTTGCCAGGTCTCCTGGATTTCCTGTATTTTAGCCTTATTTTATTGAATCTCTGGCTCATGTATTGCGTAGTATTTTGGGCTATTTTGCTCATTTGCATTAATTCTGAGAATGTATATTTGGAATAGCGATGGATATCAAATGCAAAGTACCGAACACAGACTCACTGCTTTGCAATATATCGAACTGCTGGCTCCTTTTTCCCTCTAAGGCTCTAATTAAATTTGGACTAATAATTAAAACTATTGATAATACAAATATTAAAACTAAAAAAATAAATTGATTTAATGAAAAATCTCTATTACATAAGGGGGACTTGAAGGGCATTAAAAGGAATAATTCCTATAGGCTGCCAGCACTACGTTAAGTGGTAGTTGGTAGCAACGAGCATTCTTTTCTCATTGGCTGTGACATAAACAACAGTAAGTTAACAAATGTAAGAAACTAGAGTTCTCCTGAACTTATTAAAGCTGAATTGCTTGTTGCTATACATTTTAAAATGACTTGCAAGGAGTTCTTTAATTATGTGAGAACTGAGCCAAGCTTCTGGCTGAGTAAATCAAATTCCAAACATTCATGATGATTTGATGTAGGTTTTCATAGGAGTGAAATCAGAAAATTACTGTATTGTAAATACACTTACTGGTTTAAATGTTATGAATAAATATAACTTAATTCTGTACAGAATATAGGCATAAATATTCTAAAATAAATACAGTAAAAGGTCGATAGGTCGCTAATGTTGTGTTCCTGTGTTGGCGAAACATTTCTGAAAGCTCCCTTATTTTCAGCTTGAAAACCCGGCAACCCTAGGTTTGAAGCATAACACAATGAAGCAATAGTGATAAGTATAATTTTGAAGTGTTTGTAACAATGAAATTTTTGGCATAGAATAGCAAAACAACTGCCGGCTCATAAGCAGAATTTTTTTTTTTTTTTTTTTTTAATCTGTTAATTCTGTTTTGCTAAAAGTTAACACATCAATTTGATCAGCATGGCTGAAATTTCATCATTTAATTCTTAATAGTTAACACAATAGTAATGGCTGTATTATTTAAAAAATAAAAGGTGGACATTTATTTTTCATTATGGAGAATTTACATTTATATAGCTTGCATTTATTAAAGGCTTTACATCAAACCATATAAGATTGCAGCAAATTTACTAGCAAAGCAAAGCTCCTGTAAATCTAGTAAGGAAAAAATAAACCATACACCTTACAGTTAATCTTTCCCTCCCTCTTACCCTTTCCCCTTTAGAACGTGAAAGATCTAGAAAAATTGGCGTTGTCCACTGAACATTTTATCCTTTGGCTTCCTCTGTTTGGCTGTGACCTTAACATCCTCCGGTGATGTTTTGGATGTATATAGAATCCAAGAGATGCCTCTAAGGCCTTCATTGTTTGTATGTCCCTTACTGGCATACCTGTCACTCCAGGAGGTGTAAGTATAGCACTGTCAATTTAAATTTAGCCAATTAAATTATTGATTTTCACATTAATATTGTCAGAAATGAACTACTGAACACTGAACTTTGATAAGAGAGTTAATGTTTTCTTTTATAAAAGTTTGTTCGTTTATAAAAGCATAGATGAAAAAGCTTAGTATTAGTGTGTTCTTACTTCTGTTTTTCCAATATTTTAGAATTTTTATTTAATGTTTTCCTAATCACAAAATGCATTTTGTTGACTTAACACAATGATAAACACTGTCAGTATTGGTAAGGTGGAAAATCAAATATGTATTACTTCCATCATTACATGTAATACTGTTAATAAAGTCTATAATGTTTCTCCTGCTAAGGAATTAGTATTATGGCATGCATTTAATACTTTGCGTTAACCTGTTAGTCTTCAAAAGAAACTTTTCTTTTGGAAAAGTATTGCATATCTTGTGTGGGCTTACACAACATTGAGAATAGTAGTATCTTTAATGCTTTTGTCATTGAGGTATAGTAACTATGGTAGTAATGAGTAAACTGGCAGGCTATTTATGACAACCTACACATTTACAAAGGAAAGTATTACTTTTAACTTTTTTGGTATAATATTATAGTTATTTGTTTATATACAAGCATTCTATGGAAATATTGCTTTTGAATTCAGATTTTGTATGAGAAAGCTTTCAATCTTAAAGTTATCCATAGCATTAGCCTCTCAAATATTCTGTCAATTGGTCACAATTGATATGAGCATTCTGTCAGTTGCATTCTACATCACTTAATGTCTTTGTTTTAATTATCCCATTTTAATACTGAAGAAAGGCACACATTGTACAGACATTTGTGAATGAAAGCCACAAACATTGATGAAAGTCAACTTAACTGTAGGGCTGCATGAAGATAATAATAATATAACTGCAATCATATTGCCTGAATAGCACTATCCAGAGATTAAAGAAAGCTGCTACTAAGAAATATGGCTGTTGGCTTTATCTCAGCATACAAGGAGGTTTTTCGAGAGCTATTCAGAAAGTAAGTTCCGGTTTTGTCATTTACAAGGAGGAGAACTGGTAGCAGCACTATTCTTGATTCCCTGTGTAGTTTAGTTCAGTACACTCTTGGAAGTGTCAGTTTGAGGTTACATTCAACTGTTTTTTTTTCACCAAGACAGGCTGGTAAAATTTGTCTAGCAATAGAAGCTCCCACCAAGTGTGAGGTACAGGCAGTGAAAGTCTCTTTGAGGGAGGGAAAGCTGCAATTCATTGTGAGATTACTGCAGTGTACGGCAATATTATGAAATGAGAGTATTGTTCGACACTGGTGTTCAATTCTGAGATGGATGCACTAATATCCATGATGAAGAACAAAGTAGGTGACTGTCTGTTGTGAAGGATGAACTACTTGTAAATGTGAATAAAGTGGTCAAACAAAATCGCCATTTACAATTTTGGAACTCCATGAGCATTTTCCGCAAATTGTTCTCTATGAAGTGATGACACAAAGGTTAAGATATTACAAATTTTGTGCTCGATAAGTGTTGAAAATTCTGTCTGAAGTCTAAAAAGCCATGAGGATGCGAGCACACTGACATTACTTCAATACTTTAAGAGTGAAAGTGGAAGTTTTCTCAACCAGATTGTCATGGGAGATGAGATATGAGTTCAATTCGTGAACATCAAAACAAAACAAAACAAAACAACAGTCAGCAGCATGGGGTCAGCTCCCTTATGAAACCACAAAAATGTGAACATTTTATTTCATACAACCAACACAGCCAAATGATAGTACATACATTTGGTTATTTTTCGACATATCGGTTTAGGCATTTGTTGCTTTGTGGGATGAGTTTGAACATTCATTCCTGCTAAAAATTCTGTCCTTGCGTGTTCAGCAATGTTGTCACGAAGTGTTTTGCTTCCTCGTCTGCCTCCTAGGTGCTCCTTCAAGTGAGGAAAAAGGTGAAAGTCGCTTGGAGCGAGGTCCGGGCTGTAGGGAAATGGTCGATATCCCAGTGAAACTGCTTCAGCAGAATGGTGGTCTTTGGTGTGTATGAGGTCGCATGTTATCATGAAGGAAGATGATGCCTTCAGTGAGAAGTTCTGGCCATTTTTTCCTGATTACTTCGCACGATCATGTCAAGGTCTCACAATATCGGTCAGTGGTCACTTGTGTGCCCTCTTTCCAAAACCTCCACGCGTATGACACCTGCACTGTGCCAAATCACTGTGGCCATCGCCTTCCTGGCAGATGGTCTCACCTTAAACTTCTTTGCCTTGGAGAGGCATTGATGACTGCTTATTGCTGGGGATGTAGTGGTGGATCCATGTTTTGTCATCCATGACAGTGTGGTGAAGAAAACTGTTCCCTTCTATGGAGAACCATTGCAAAAGTTGCAGAGTTGCCCCTATGCTCTCCTCCTTGTGTTGGTGAACAGCGTTCATGGAACCATAGGGAACAAACTTTCTGGTAGTGCAGAATATCATGAACAATGTGATGAATGCTTCTGAACAACATTCCCAATTCTACTGTCATATGCTGTAATATGATCCTCCTCCGAGCTGTGTTTGAATCTGTTGATGTCGTCCTGGGCCAGCCACTGAATCCTCATTGGTGACGTTTTCTCTACCAGTTGCAAACTTTGAACACCATTCTGCGGCATGCTGACAAGACATTACAGTCTCTCCATAAACCTCTACCACTGCCGGTGAATTTCAACCATGGTTATATGTTTCACCCACAGAAATCGAATAATGGAGCAGGTTTCTTTGCAAGACCAGTTTCCCAAACGAGTCGCTATAACTCTGCACAGTTGCCAACTGCATCTATTAGAATTACTGCACACTACTAATTTCTTTATAACGTATGAAACTCCAGGAATATCGGCCTTGTAACCTTAGTTTCTGATCACCCCCTCGTATCTCCAAACATTTTCAACAAAGAAGCTTGGGTTAACCAGTTTTTTGGACAGGCAAGGTGTGTTGTTGGTTGAGTTCATGAAACAAGGCACAACAACAAACTTAGACATCTATTGTCAGACATTAACCAAACTTAGGAGAGCAATTCAGTATTAAAAAAAAAAAATGGCATGTTCAGTTATGGGGTTGTATTCTTCCACAATAATGCTTGGCCTCATACATACTACTACATACACTCAAAATCTCCTGTAACAGTTCAAATGGGAGGTTTTTGATGATCCAACTTATAGCCCTGACTTGGCTCTGAGTGACTATCACCTGTTCCCAAACATGAAGAAATGGTTGAGTCATGTCAGTTTGAAACGAATGAGGAGCTCAAAGAGAGCGTCACAGGGTTGCTACAATAGTAGACAGCAGAGTTCTATGCAGAGATTCTAAGCTTGTGAAGCAATATGACAAACGCCTGGATGTGTATGGAGTTTATGTTAAAAAATAATTAATAGTTTACTTTTCACATATGTACAATAAAAGTTCCAAAAATAAAGCAGAATTCATTAAAAAAAGAATGTGTTTCACTCGCATGACTTTCTCTATTCTTGTACAAACTATTTCTACAAACACTTATTCTCCATCTACTTCATATTAATTGAGATAGACCTTAGCAGAAACTATGTTATTGCTAATTTTCTTGTAGGTGCAAGGGGAATATGGTAGGCTTTAAGCTATAGTCAAATCTTTTTAGAGTTGGTTGCTATGTAGAGCATTTGCATGTCCAGGACATAAAAAAGGAATAATGAATTCCCATTTGAGAAAAAGTATAAGTATTGGAAAATTCAAACAAATAACAAGGAATATTGACTAATTTTGAAGATTTAGAAGCTAGTAACAGTGATGTGTCATTATTTAAAATAGAGAGTTGAGGGTTGTTACACTACATCACTATAATATTCTTACTTGAACGCGTTTCGGGAGACGGCTTGTTCCCATCGTCAGCATTTTCTCTCAACTGATTTTTGCCGGTCATCGTCTGGGGGATGTGTGTGGTTTGTGGTGTTCTCTGGTGCTGGGCTGATGAACCTCCAAAGGCTGTTGGGTGGCGGCAGTTCGAAATTCATTAGGTGATTCCTGTGTTTGACAATATGTATTTTTTCCCAGATGTCCAATTCATTGCTATATTGCTTTTGGTAAATGCATCTCATATGAGATGCATTTACCAAAAGTAGCAAGATAAATCAGCAGTAGCACATCATTTCTGGTCTTCAAACCATGATATCACTCCAAACATAAAACTCTTAAAACCGATCAACAACAGCAATGAATTGGACATCTGGGAAAAAATACATATTGTCAAACACAGGAATCACCTAATGAATTTCGAACTGCCGCCACCCAACAGCCTTTGGAGGTTCATCAGCCCAGCACCAGAGAACACCACAAACCACACACATCCCCCAGACGATGACCGGCAAAAATCAGTTGAGAGAAAATGCTGACGATGGGAACAAGCCGTCTCCCGAAACGCGTTCAAGTAAGAATATTATAGTGATGTAGTGTAACAATCCTCAACTCTCTATTTTAAACAAGGAATATATCGGAAATGGTTCACCCAACAAAAAAAAATGTATGTGACATAAATTGTGTGTTTTAATGAGATCTACATTTTTTGTATTACACATTTTGTATTGCTTATTTTTGGTGCAGTAAAATTTTGTCTCTCTCTTGCGGTTTACCAGTTATGCAAAAGTCATTCAGAATAAAGAGGACTTTTGGAGACATTCCCAGAAAATCCAAGATATACATTTCATTTGTCATGAAAATATCTTAAACATATGATATTTTAATATACAGCCATTTTTGAGAAAATCAAAATTTTTGAAACATTTTCCATGTAAAGGACAGTCTGGTGTTGGGGGGATTTTCTTGAAAATTGTCTCGCACCCTTGGAAGATATAAACTCAAATACCAAGTTTGGTTTTTATCCAACTTTTTGTTTTTGAGTTATACTGTTAATAGACAGACAGATAGAATAAGACATGTTTCCAAAAATGCTTTATTTGAATTCAGAGCACATCAAAACATGTATTTACGGTGAAATCTCACTATCAAATTTTTGGGTGGAATACAATCCTCCCCTACTTATTATTTGTAGTAGAGAAAATAATAAATGGAACTGACTTTCCAAATTGCTCTTGTAAAATTAGCCCTTGTGTATATGAACTCTAATTTTAATAAAACAGAGCAGTTGAACTTTAATACCTTTAGAAGATAAAAACTTGCACACCATTGAAGGTTGTTCAGAAAGGACCTATATTCTTCAGTTTCCAGATAATAAAATTAATGAAAAAAGGTCTTTAGATGTAAGGACTAAATATCTCATGATCTTGTTATAGGCAAATCAGGCAGTATTGCCATCTGATCTTCAGGGAGAGACATTCAGCCATGTATTTGGTACAAACACTAGCTCTTTAGAGCAGCTTCTTTTGGATAGAAAAATCAGAGGCCCTTGCTGGTTAGACGTGAAGACTCCTGAACCTGCTAGTAATCCCATCAGCTGGTGTAAACTGGAGGTAGGTATAAGCAATCATTTAAAAAATTCCATTGAGAGATGTTAAAACTGACATACTGTGCAACATTACTAGGGTAATTAATTGCACATGAATTTCACCCTTGTTAATAGTAGTTTAAATATAGCAATAGAGACTAAACATTAACTTACAAATTAATAACAGAGAAAACAAGGCAAAATAGTTTCATAAGAGCACTGGTAAAAGTAAGTTTAAAATAAATATTTCAAGAATATAACTGACAAATAGTTGTTTCTACCATATGAGTCTTATTTGGGTGAAACATATGTACTGGGCTTGTTTTGAGTTGCTGATTGCAGTTGTGGGGATCTGTTTTGAGGAAATGCCTAGTTTTCGAATTATAACAATATATAATTTGTGAATTATATGTTGTTGCACATAACTACACCACTGCACTACATGTGGTATGGTATTGTGGGATTGGGCCTTTGCGATGCTTTCATTCAGTCAGTGCCTACTGTTGTCATGCAGAAGGAAGTGCACTAGTTCTGTCTTCTATTTACACATCCTAGATCATTCTGGCTGCATTCTGTTAAATATTCAGGTATGTGTAAAGTATAATAGCAACGTATTTACGAACATACTGTTAATACATTTATTTTTCTAATTAAACTTTTTCACATTAATATTATAAATTTTGTTTTTCAGCCAGCATGAATCACATTTATCCTGTTCTTATCGACATTGTGTCACAGTTAACTCTGTATCGCAATGTGATAGAAGATGGAATAGAAGACCTTCCTTTTGTAAATATACCATTCAAACTCATTGTAAGTTCTTTAAAGAAATATCTCTTGACTAAATGATACATAAGAGGTTGATGATGAGAATAACAAGTGGATGAATGTGCTTATGGGGCCATTACAATTGAAAATGGGAATGAAAAGGGTAATTCTACAAGTGAGTATGAACAATCATCACCAGACAGAGCTAATGAAATGAATTGGCAGAAATCAGTATAGACAGGTATAAGAAAACCTATGCATATGCAGAAAAGTTAAAAAAGAAATGTAACAGGAAATACGTATCAGAAACTGCAAAGAAATTTAATTGTACAACAAATTTAGTTTATAAAGTGGTAAGTTTTTGCAAAATACCTCCAAAATCATATCAGTATTCTTTAATAAAAAAGAAAATGTTCAAAACATTTAAAGAATATAGGGATCGTGGTCTTATTGCACATGATTACAGTTTGAGAAATTGAGCTATTATTTCTGTAAAAAAAAAAACAATTGTAAATGCTTTCCTTCGAAAACTTTTGTAGAAAAATTTAAAAGACAAAACTGCATTCATTCCCGAAAAATAACAATATTTGTTTCTATGAAAGAAATGAAGGATGGAAAAGACATAATCAAGTAAAGGGTATAGTGGAAACAATATTTTCAATACAGACCAATCACGATTTGAATATGAAATAGCAAGTGGACGAATTTTGTCAAATGTAGGAGAAAAGCTCACGAATCTTTGGTGAAATAAATTTCATCTATCACATTCTTATAATATCCAAATTTGTATATCATCGGCTGGATTTCTTGGTAAAAAGATCTACATTTTTCTTTTCAAGAACAAAATGGACAATTCGGACCAAGTGTGAGACAGCTTGTCTTGTCTTTTTCAATACAGATTTCAGTCATTGCTCCGGATGCACTTCAGCCTTGGACTTGCAGGTGAGACAGCTAATAACACGAGTAACTCCTTTTAGTATTGCTGTTGATGCTAGCACCTCTGGTAAACTTACATGGAACTATGTTATTGTTGGTTAAAAAAGTTTTCATTCCAGATTTAAAAGACATCATGTTATCGTTGCTTGACTCTTGGACAGGGCAAAATGATGGAGCTATATTTCAAGAACCTGAACTTCAGATATTCGTAAATGGAAAAAGTATTTGCACAGAAATAATCCACCATGAACCACTAAATACTCCAGCCCTTAGACTCTGCCTTTCCAGGCAATATAAATTTATTCACAGACTTGAAGATTGCATTAAAAATAAATTTATTTTGGAGGAATTTCAAGATACTTACATGACCGAGTGCTAATCATGAAACTTCATTCAGTTTATCACCATGTCTTTACTAGTTTTCAAAGACAAGATCATTTATGCCTGGCAGACCTGCAGATATGTCATAGAGAAAAATGTAACTAATTTCAATAGAATACTAGAATCAATGTTACGAGTGGGAAATAGTGACTGTGATTTCAAACATTGTAAGATAGTTCTGTTATTAATTGTACTGTTCTCAAAAGTTCTGCACAGAACATTTTGTAATAAGATCTCATCACATATGAACACTATCATAATATGCAGCAAAATACACCAGCATAGAAATGCCATTTTACAATAGAAAAGTACAAGTCCCAGTTTGTAGAAGTTGCATTGTCCTTTACCTGTTTATTTATACTTACTTGGAGAATGCATCCATCCATCACCTCCTGCTGACGTGTTGCTCATCACTTCAGCTGCTCATTGAAAATCTTGTTGTAATTATTTTTGTGGTAGAAACATGTTTCCGTTGATCCCCAGGGTGTGATACATAAAGGCTAATAAAATAACTGTAGATGATGCAGCATATAAAATTCAACACATATTTTCTTTTATTGTTCAGAGTGGTAACAGGAAACCCACAACCAACCTTTCAAGTTCTGTGTTAAAGTACATGGTTACACTTCGACTTCTACCAGCATATTACTTAATCACTTGTCTAACAGTGTGTAATAAGACTTCTGCATGTTTAGTTACTTTCTCCGCAAATTTCGTGTCACTTTTAGCACATATATTACTCACGAGGCTATGTTCAAAACTGAGTTACATTCCTAAAGCAATTCCAGTGTGAAAATTTTGTTGTGAGGAGCACAGGTTTCTCCTGCGTTCAAAGTCCAAAACTGTGTTGCATTCTTAAATTAATTCCTATGTGGAAATCATGTTGCTAAGTGCACAGTTTCCTTCTGCTTTTGAATTTCAATAACTGCGTGAATTTTTCACAAGCATCTCGTGTATATATATACAATTCTGAGAGGAATGAATGTGAAGCTTACAAACTAATTCTATTGGTTCTCGAGTTGGTGTGAATTTACTTTACGTTTAAACAAGAGTGTTTAAACAACTTTAAACTAATAACTTTGTTTAAACAACTTTACATTTAAACAATTTCTGTTAACCTGATTGCCCAACTCGGGTTCACATGGTAGAATACAGTAAAAGATCCTGTTTGTGAACTATTTCGGACTTTCCCCAGTGTTAGTTACTTATGTCCTTTTTGCACGCCAACTAACAGATGTTTATGAACATGTAACGCACAGTGCAATAACCTTTACTCTTGTTCTTTTCAATGCCTATTACATTTCTGCTGTTGCAAAAGTCTGTTACTAAAAATAAAATATAGGTACAGAACTATTTCTTTATACTGCAAATGTGAATGAACCCTGCTATATAGTACAATAACACAAATGAGACCATAAACATACAAACATAATTAAATCATAGGAGAGGTGTAAATACTGTCTCAAAGTATTATTTATACTGTCTGTATATAACCTATGCCCGTTTAATTTTGTATGTATATTAAAAGATGAAAATAAAGGCGTCCATTAGTGTTCTTTTCCATGTCGTACTGAATAGTATATTGCAGAGTTTATTTTTGTTAGAAATTACACACATTATGCCTGCAAAATGGACATTTAGTTCATGAATGGATGGCCTTATTGCTCAAAAACTAGGCATTTCCTTAACAGGGATCTTCACTACTGTGGTCACCGATTCAAAATTACCCTGATATATATGTTTCACTTAAATACAATTTATACAGTTGAAATACCTGCCATGTGAGAAGTTCAGGACAAATGTTATTTCTTAAGGTACTCGTCCACGATGCCAGTTTTATGGCATGCCACTTTTCTTGCGGGCCACAAATGTAGCACGTTCTGTTTACACACAGCTTGCAAAGTTGCATGATTTCGAGTTGCGCCACTATAAAAGTGGCACATCCACAGAAATGTTGCACTGAGCGTTTACACGATGCTATATTTGTGGCGGCAATTTTTCTGCATGCCACTTTCTAGTTAGCTGTGTGCTTGTTATGGCAAATATGTCGTCTGATAATGAAGTTTTATCCGTAGCATGCCTGTCTCTTATTTTAATTCGTCAACGTAGAGAAAAGCATAAAAGGACGGCCAGTAAACAACTTGCTGCAAGAGCTCTACGACGGAGATCAAAATTTAGAATTTCCTACGCATGTCAGCGGTTGATTTTAATTATCTACTTAGAAGAATAGCATATGTAATACAAAAGCAAGATACAATAATGAGGTCAATATCAGCAACGGAACGTCTTGTGTTGACACTGAGATTTCTAGCCACAGGTAATTCGGCTTAAAATAATGCGTTTAATATATAACACGTTCGGCTGTCATCTATATAATCAATGTGATTTTTTTTTAGGCAGCAGCTATCAGTCAAAGATGTATTTATTTCTTATATTTGGCACAACAAGGTATTTATTTCTTATATTTGGCACAACAAGAACTAAGACTGTGCCATTGCAAAGAACTGTAAGTATGAATCCTCATACTGCAGCAAAAAACGTTAGGAATTCAAGAAGTATTTTTTGCCTTGAAGGAGAGGTTCCATGGCAGTATCACTACATTTAAAGAGTGTCGGTACTCACCAAAGAATCTACTAATCTACTGATCATTATTGGTGCTGGTGTGGTAAAACATAAACTGCAGTGCATCGTAAAATTCCCATTTTGTTTTATACTTGTCTTATGCACCACTTCCAGATTTCCCTGCCTTCATTTTGTTCTTTTCGTTGGTGAACTGTGTTCTCGACCTGTGGATTTTTACTTTAATTTCCTCTGCTGACATGTAGAACTCTATTTCTATATCATGTAACGCATTTTGTTGCTTTTGTTTATTTCTGTAATCCGCAGTGTCTACTCTCCACAAGCAATCTTTGGTCTCAATCAGTTCAATAAACTTTTTTGTCATTTTCCTCGTCCATTTACATTATTATCTATGAAGAAACAAATTGTCACCGTACTACAATAAATTGTTCGTATTGTTAAGGAAATAAAATGCACGTATCTGTCTTAATTCTGTATTTAGTGTAACACAAATTATAATCCTTGTACCTACCTCTCAAACAGCTATTTACTATCACAGCAGACGACATAACAAAGTTGCACGGAATATGCCACAAAAGTTTTCTAAACTGTTCAAGCCACTTTCAGATGGCGCAACTTTCTTTTTTTCGCTGCGTACACGAAGCAACTTTCTAAGTTGCACGCCACTTAGAAGTTGCGCTGAATTTGAGTTGCGCGTGCAATTTTTCTACTTGCTTGGCAGTTTACACAATGCAACTCCACTTTTGTTGCGCAGTTCGAAGTTGCAAGCCATTTAAGTTGCATCGTGGACGAGTACCTTTACCCTTTTTGTTATTAAAAAAACTATATCATGTAACTGATGAAGTGTGAACTAGACAGCACAAGGTAAAACAAGACACTTATCTGGAAGTTTTATTCTGGTTTTCAAAACCTAAAAGGTAGGTTTAAAATACAACAGAGGTGGAATTTAAAATTTTTTATATAATAATGATGGTAATAATTTTATTGATCCAGTTTTAACAGTTTTTTAGTACAAAGTACAATCGATATTAGACAACTCAGAATACAAATATGCATAAAAGATAAAAGAATAGCAAAAGCATATTACATGAGTTAAACATATGGTCACTTTTATGCTATGAAAAACAATTTATAGACATTGTGAAAAATCTTGAATGTACTAAAAGCTCTGGTTAATTAGGCATGCCTTTAAGGGTAGTTTTTAACTTTTGTCTTGTAATTTCTTAAAGGAGTTAGACTGTTATATAAATTATGAGTGTGCAATATGCTTTTTTGGCACATTGAGGTATTATACTTGTATATGTACATCTGCATCTGCATTTTGTCTTGTAATGATGTACTGCTTCATTCTTTATAAATAGTGAATTTGATGGTTTTGCAGATAAATATTACTAATATAGGGAGAGAAAGAATGCCTAATTTTCTTCTAAGAGAGGTTTATGCAATTCTCTTGGGCTTGCTCATATCATAGCTCAAACTATTTTCTTTTGTGTAATGAAACATGCCTTACTTGTAGTTCATCCCCCCAGAAAATTACCCCCAGGGGTCTACTATGGTAAGTAGGGGATTGCTGCTCCGGAGTCCCGAGCTACACTCTCGATTGGTAAGTGGTGAGAGGGCTTATGCCAAATGCCCAATCAACTTTGATCCACAAGTGTGTTTGATCAACTACAAGTTACTTCCCTGAACACAGTCTGAGAGATACCGCTGTGCAGGACAGAGGAGGAAAGTTGCAAAGGGTGACTGGGTAACACATAATTCCCAGCCTCTGTGTATCATGTAGGACTGTGTTCGTATCCGCTGATAAGGTCAGTCCCGGAAAGGGGCCATTGCATGAACTGTAACACTCCTGAAGGCAATTAGCTCCCTCTGTCTTTAAATTGGGAGGTGAGACCCTAAGGTGAGCAAGGTCCAGGCTAGGACTCTCATCTAAGCTGGGCTGGCACCCAGGATGTGAGCATGCCATTGGAGACATTTGCAATGGTGGAGGAATTTATCGCTGTGGTAAATAAAATCCCAAACAAAACACCTCAGGTTAATGGAAAAGAAGTAGTTAAGTCTTGTGGTCCTTGCTACTTAGTAATTAATAGAACAGAGGAAGGAAAGAAATTTACATCAGTGAACTCGTTTACAGTTCCAAAGGGCCTCAATAAAATTACTGGTCCTGTTAAGAAGTTGTGCATTAGAAGTCGCAATGGCACGCTCCTGGTTGAAGCTCATTCAGCATCCCAGGCAGCGAAAATACTCAGAGCAAACATGTTAGTCAGCTATCCTGTATGAGTTGAGATGCACATGACCTTGAACTCCTCCCATGGGGTGGTAAACATCCGTGCATTGGACGTTATGTCCAATGAGGAAATTCAAGAAAATCTTGAAGAGCAAAGTGTGACATTCGTATATTGGGTTCAGTAGAAAGAAAGAGATGAATTCGTGCCCACTCATCTTGTTCCTCACCTTTGATTGACAAAGGATTAAAGCAGGGTATGAAGCCATTGAAATTAGGCCATATATCCCAAATCCACTGAGATCCTGTAAGTGTATGAATGCTTTGGATACACTAGTGATTTTTGTAATGGTGAAGCTACCTGCATTAACTATGAAGATGCCTCTCACGATGGAGCACGTTTATCAGCTCCAACATGCATTAACTGCAGCAGTGAACATCCATCAAGTTCCTGAGAATGCCCCTGTTTTATAGAGGAAAGAGTGATCTAAGAAATCCAAGTTAGAGAGAAGGTGTCCTTCTCGAAAGTCTGGAAATTTCTGCATATCCACCAACCCTCTGCCCGAAAGTCTGGTACCTATAGCTCAGTTGCAGCTAAACCTGTATCGAATTGGGAAATTCCAACTCAGACCAATGATATTAACAGGGCCACCATATCAGAAAATATTCTTGTAGCTAGATCACTTTCAAGCCTTTGTGAGAGGCAAATTAATAGCTGATTTCTTGGACAGCTATAACCTAGCTTTTCTGAACACCAGATAGCTTATATTTCTTTCAGATTCCTTCAATAATTTTTCACATCTTGATTTACCAGTTTTTTCACTACAGTTGAATATTGAGTTTTTATTTATGGATGCTCTTAAACTACTATGGTTCTTAGTATCCCATTCTATATTGGGTGTGGAAGACCAGAAATTTTGCTCAGAGGCCTATTTATCAGGCTTGAGGTTCTTTTACGTACCATATGTCTATGACATGGGATCGCTGGCTTTACTTCACTTCCAAAGGATGCCAAGCTAAGGATTTTTAAACCTGAAAAATATTGATCGCCCTCAGCTGGGTTTGAACCTGCAACCTTGGGAACTACAGTTGTCACTACAGTTGGCACTTTCCTTACAATGGAATGTCATCTCTGATTTATACTCTGGTGACCATTTCCCATGTCTTATTAATCTTTTGATACAAGATATATGTTCCACATGTTTGCCTAGATGGCACTTGGATCAACCTGGAACCTTTACTCCCAATTGGCTGTGTTTAATTACAATAGGCATAACTGTGAATGTTTTAGCTATCATCTCACAGAGATGATTCTTTCTGCTGTTGAGCAATCTATTTGTCGGTTGACTGCCCACCCCCGTCGATTTCCAAACCCTTGGTGGACAGATGAGTGCCAGAATGCCTTTCGCACTCGCAGGCAAGCTCTCAGGATTTTCGAGCATCACCCTACACTGGATAACCTGATCCAATACAAGAAAATGAGTGCCAAATATAGGCAGATTATTAAGGATAGCAAAAAAATAGCATGGAGCAAGTTTGTAACTTCATTTAATTGACATACACTTAGCTCTGTTGTATGGGATAAGCTAAGGCATGTGGCTGGGAAATCGATCCACATGCCAATCGCCAGTCTTAAAACAGCTGCAGGAGCTGTGTTGATGCATGCTGTGTATCAGCATGTGGCTAATACATTTGGCAATGCTTTTCCTCAAGTGTGTAGTTCATATAACTATGCACCCGAGTTCCTTCCAGTTAAGCCTTAGGTGGAATCTCAAGGTTTCTCATTTCGCTCTGGAAACTTGAAGATTACAATTGTCTTTTCACCATGGCAGAGTTAGAACATGCTCTTTCATCTTCATGAGTATTAGCACCTGGACCAAATGATATCCACGTACGAAAGTTGTAACAGTTGTCTTCTGAAGGTAAGGTTTTCTGCTTGAGGTCTATAATCGTGTTTGGGTTAATGCCACTTTCCCAGAAAAGAGGCAGGAGACCACCAACATGTCCATTTTGAAAGCTAGAAAGGACTGCAATCTTCCATCAGACTACCAACCTATTTCCCCTCACCAGTTGCGTTTGCAAGGTGATGAAATGCATGATCAATAGACGGTTGGCATGGTGGCTGGAAACTCGCAACCTACTGACCAGCACCCAGTGTGGTTTTTGATGACGCTGTTCAACACTGGACCACCTTATATCATCAATGTAAATCATGAATGGATTCACAAAGAATTGTCAAACTGTTGGGATCTTGTTTTTTACCTTGAAGGCTTATGATAAGTGTTGGCGAGCAGGGATACTGCATTCCCTACGCACCTGGAACATACATCGATGCTTACTACTATTCAATCAGGAGTTTATGAAGGATTGTGCCATCTGAGTAAGGCCTTTTTGTTCAGGAGAATGTAGTACCTCAGGGATTGATACTAAGCATTTAGAGTTTGCTATAGCAGTTCGATCTCAAAATGGTTCCTCCAGGGGTATCATCATGTTTATTCGTAGACGACTGTGCCGTGTATTGCACTTCTCAGCTACGTCGTTTTTAGAATGCCATATGCAGCAATGTTTAGACAATATTCAAGAATGGAGTTCTAAAAATGGTTTTCGTTTCTCAACTGTGCATCAGTTCTGGCATCATAGGAGATGACTACCACTTTTTCTCTGATTTGGTCCAGATTTACTTCCATTCACAGATGAGATGATATTTCTGGGGTTGACCTTTGATAGGAAACTTAGCTGGTCATCACATATAGCACAGCTGAAAGAACGATGTGACTGTTCTGTGAATATCTTGCAGGTATTAAGTGACAAATCTTGGGAAGCAGATTGGACAGTTTTGCTGCGGCGGTATCATGCACCGATCCGATCCAAGTTAGACTAGGGTGTATCGTTTATTCCTCAGCATGACCATCTGTGCTGAGAACATTAGACACAGTCCATAATCGAGGCATTGATGTGACTGTCAGAGCTCTTCCAACTAGCACGGTTGTGAGTCTTTATGTCAAATCGGCAGAATCTCTTCTACAATATCAGCATGATGTCTGTTAGGAATCAACACCATACTGCACAAATGTTATAGGAAGAGCTCCATTAATCCAAGACTTGTAGGTGTTCGTTTCCAGGAGTTTCTTTTAAAGCATGATATTGAAATGCCTAGCATGTTTCCTAAGGGGGTGAGGGTATACCACCCTTGGTTACATGCGACATCTCACCTAGATCACGTGATGATGGCATATCTGAAGTCTATGATACCTATGTTAGTATCTGCACTTGGTTTTAGAATTTTTTATCAGGTTAAAATGATCAAATTTTGATCTACACCAATGGATCTAAGTGCACCAATGATGTTGAATGTGCTATGTTCATGGAAGTGGTAACCCCCATACATTCGGTTTTATGGTAGCCCTTCCATTTATAGTACAGAGGTGTATGCCATATATCAAGCCATTTTGTATGTGCACCATCGAAAATTGGGTGACAGTCTCATTTTCCTTAATGTGCTTCAGAGCCTTCATGAACCATACAACCACCATTCCATTGTACAGTGCATCCAGGATGCTCTCCTTTATATGCTTCTGGTGTTAATGTGGAATGTGCGTGGATTCCTGGTCACGTTGGCTTGCTGAGGAATAAACTGGCAGCAAACGTGGCAACCACAGAACCCAGTGTTGCAATACCTTGTGTAATGTCAAAAGACTTTAGGCTTATTGTGCAGAGGGCAGTGCTATTGTGCTGACGTGAAGAGTGGTCAACTCTCTGCTGTAATAAGCATAGAAAAGTGAAGGGCATTGTGAGAAACTGGGTAACTTCCTCTCATGTGTCTCGCCTTGAGGTGATTTTTGCTCGGTTGCATTTTGGCCACTGGAATTTTACATGCGGTTACCTTTTAAGGGGGATCCTGCTCCTTTTTGTCTGCTGTGTAGTAAAAGTCTGCTGGTCCATCGTGTGTTAGTGGAGTGTATTCTTCTAGCACATCTTCAGGACACACTGCAACTGCCGGTCAGACTTGCAGAGGTCTTAGTGAATGATAACCAAGTGGTTGGAAAGCTTTTGTAAGTTTTTATCAAAGGTAAACTTTCAAATGAGGATTTAGTCAAATTGATATAAAGTTTTTTGTACCTCTTGTTTTAGTTTTGTAAATTAATAAATTAATAAATAAATAAATAAATAAATTCATTTTTATCTCTGGGGTTTTGCTATGATTTTTATATTGATCCGTATCTCTGGCTTTTGCCATGATTTTTTATATTGGTCTTTATATCTCGCCTTTGCTGTGATTCTTTTGTATTGATCTTTATTTCTGGCCTTTGCCATGATTTGTTTTCTAAGGGCGCTAATGACCTAGTAGTTGAATGCCCTTAAACATAAACAACCAACCCAGAAAATTATACTGTATTTCAACAGTATATTTCAACTGGATATAGATGGTGGTACTTTTTTTTAGATGATACATTTTATATGCTAAGCAATGTAAAAGTGAATATGACTGGCATTCAGCTCAGACTCTTTACTGACTGGATGTAAGCAAAATAAACCATTTAAAATAGAGAGTTGAGGGTTGTTACACTACATCACTATGATATTCTTACTTGAACGCGTTTCGGGAGACGGCTTGTCCCCATCGTCAGCATTCTCTCTCAACTGATATTTGCCGGTCATCGTCTGGGGGATGTGTGTGGTTTGTGGTGTTCTCTGGTGCTGGGCTGATGAACCTCCAAAGGCTGTTGGGTGGCGGCAGTTCAAAATTCATTAGGTGATTCCTGTGTTTGACAATATGTATTTTTTCCCAGATGTCCAATTCATTGCTGCTGTTGATCGGTTTTAAGAGTTTTATGTTTGGAGTGATATCATGGTTTGAAGACCAGAAATGATGTGCTACTGCTGATTTATCTTGCTGCTTTTGGTAAATGCATCTCATATGCTCTTTAAGTCTTATTTCAAGATTTCTTTTTGTTCTTCCTATATATACCAGGTTACATTCATTACAATCAATTTGATATATACCAGCTGATTTATCGTTGGGGATAGGATCTTTTGTTCTGTTGCATAGTAGTTTCTGTATGTTGTGGTTATTCTGTGGAGACAGGGTGATGTTGTATTTTTTGAAAATCCTTTGAAATTTATGATGTGTCCAAGGGTGATAAGTGAATTTTCTATATGCTTGTGGTTTTTGTTGTCTGAGTAATGTAGTCATTTGTTGGATGTATTTCTGTCTTTCAAACCTTTTTATCTTCTTATCTATTGTTTTTTTCTGGTATCCATTCATAGTGGCTATGTTGATAATGTGTTGGTATTCTTTCTGGTATTCCTCTTTCTCCATTGGTATATGTACTAACCTGTTTGTAATACTATTTAAAATTGCATGTTTGTGGCTTGTAGGATTGTAGCTATTATTTTTAATGTAGTTTTCTGTGTGCGTTGGTTTTCTGTAAATGCCAAACGTTAGTTTGTTGTGTGCATTATTTCTGATGATCCTGATGTCTAGGTAAGGTAATTGGCCATTTTCTTCTTTTTCCATTGTGAATTTTATAGATCTTTTTTGTAAATTTAATAATTTCAAAGCATCTTCTGAAAGTTTTTTTGGAACAATAGCAAAAATATCATCTACATATCTATACCAGGTTTTGAATAGATGTGGGAAAGATTTTGTAATATGGGATTCAAAATGGCTCATATATAGTTCTGCTAAAAATGGTGAAAGGGGGTTTCCCATAGTTAGGCCTGAGGTTTGTTTAAAGATTTTGTGATGGAATGAAAAGAAATTCTGGTCCAGACATAATTTTGTTAGTTTCAGGTAATCTTCTGTTTGTGCTCTAGGTGTGCCATTGTTTAATATCCAATTTTCTAGGAGTGGTAATAATTCTTCTTTTGGTATGCTTGGGAAGAGTGCAGTGACATCAAATGATACCATCATGTCTGTGGGTGATATATTTATATTTGAAAGGTGACTGGTTAATTCTAAAGAATTTTTTATGCTAAGACTTTTGAACATAGGCATGGAGTTGAAGGTATTTGAAAGCCATTTTGCTAGTTTATATGTGGGAGAGTTTATGTTATTCACTATGGGCCTCATTTTGTTGCCGAGTTTGTGTATTTTTGGTAGTGCATATAACCTAGGTATGATGGGAAAATCTGGTTTAATTCTGGATTTTTCGGCTTTTGTTAATGTTTTGGTTTCTATCAATGTATTCTGGAGTGACTTGGTGCATTCTTTTAATGGATTTTTGCTGATTTCTATGTACTCTGGGTTATGTAGTAATTGCATAACTCTAGATTCATAATCATCTTGGTCTAATATCACTAATGTGTTTCCTTTGTCTGCTTTGGTGTATACTACAGGTTAACCTGTATAACCTGTAGTATACACCAAAGCAGACAAAGGAAACACATTAGTGATATTAGACCAAGATGATTATGAATCTAGAGTTATGCAATTACTACATAACCCAGAGTACATAGAAATCAGCAAAAATCCATTAAAAGAATGCACCAAGTCACTCCAGAATACATTGATAGAAACCAAAACATTAACAAAAGCCGAAAAATCCAGAATTAAACCAGATTTTCCCATCATACCTAGGTTATATGCACTACCAAAAATACACAAACTCGGCAACAAAATGAGGCCCATAGTGAATAACATAAACTCTCCCACATATAAACTAGCAAAATGGCTTTCAAATACCTTCAACTCCATGCCTATGTTCAAAAGTCTTAGCATAAAAAATTCTTTAGAATTAACCAGTCACCTTTCAAATATAAATATATCACCCACAGACATGATGGTATCATTTGATGTCACTGCACTCTTCCCAAGCATACCAAAAGAAGAATTATTACCACTCCTAGAAAATTGGATATTAAACAATGGCACACCTAGAGCACAAACAGAAGATTACCTGAAACTAACAAAATTATGTCTGGACCAGAATTTCTTTTCATTCCATCACAAAATCTTTAAACAAACCTCAGGCCTAACTATGGGAAACCCCCTTTCACCATTTTTAGCAGAACTATATATGAGCCATTTTGAATCCCATATTACAAAATCTTTCCCACATCTATTCAAAACCTGGTATAGATATGTAGATGATATTTTTGCTATTGTTCCAAAAAAACTTTCAGAAGATGCTTTGAAATTATTAAATTTACAAAAAAGATCTATAAAATTCACAATGGAAAAAGAAGAAAATGGCCAATTACCTTACCTAGACATCAGGATCATCAGAAATAATGCACACAACAAACTAACGTTTGGCATTTACAGAAAACCAACGCACACAGAAAACTACATTAAAAATAATAGCTACAATCCTACAAGCCACAAACATGCAATTTTAAATAGTATTACAAACAGGTTAGTACATATACCAATGGAGAAAGAGGAATACCAGAAAGAATACCAACACATTATCAACATAGCCACTATGAATGGATACCAGAAAAAAACAATAGATAAGAAGATAAAAAGGTTTGAAAGACAGAAATACATCCAACAAATGACTACATTACTCAGACAACAAAAACCACAAGCATATAGAAAATTCACTTATCACCCTTTGACACATCATAAATTTCAAAGGATTTTCAAAAAATACAACATCACCCTGTCTCCACAGAATAACCACAACATACAGAAACTACTATGCAACAGAACAAAAGATCCTATCCCCAACGATAAATCAGCTGGTATATATCAAATTGATTGTAATGAATGTAACCTGGTATATATAGGAAGAACAAAAAGAAATCTTGAAATAAGACTTAAAGAGCATATGAGATGCATTTACCAAAAGCAGCAAGATAAATCAGCAGTAGCACATCATTTCTGGTCTTCAAACCATGATATCACTCCAAACATAAAACTCTTAAAACCGATCAACAGCAGCAATGAATTGGACATCTGGGAAAAAATACATATTGTCAAACACAGGAATCACCTAATGAATTTTGAACTGCCGCCACCCAACAGCCTTTGGAGGTTCATCAGCCCAGCACCAGAGAACACCACAAACCACACACATCCCCCAGACGATGACCGGCAAATATCAGTTGAGAGAGAATGCTGACGATGGGGACAAGCCGTCTCCCGAAACGCGTTCAAGTAAGAATATCATAGTGATGTAGTGTAACAACCCTCAACTCTCTATTTTAAATTATGACACATCACTGTTACAAGCTTCTAAATCTTCAAAAATTGAAAATAAACCATACTACATAAGTCTCCTCCCTTACACACCCTTCTAAATACCTTCATCATATAACCTGCTGAGTTTGTCTGTGTTATTTTTGTGGGTATCCCATTTTAAATTGCTTTGTACCCAAAGACTAAGGAATTTGGACTACTTTCGCAATTGTCTGGTTATGAAGTCTTTTTATGAATATTGCCCATGAAGTAGCTAGTATTTGTTTGGTTACTTAGTGGATTGATTAACCTGTGATTAACAGATTGGTTGACATGTGAGCACTGCGCTCACTTTGATTTTGAAAGTTAGTTATCTGTCTTCCTTTAAAACAAAACATTGGAGACTACGTATATCTTTCAAAGGATGGTAATAAAGCAAGTTGTAGATTGCTACAGACCTTTTTGGAATTTCAGTACCCTACAAATGAAAGAAGTAGTAACACTTATGCCAAAATAAGTGCGATGCTCACATGTTGACCATTACCGGTACATTGTCGGGTTATCATGTTATTCTTTCTGGGGTTCGGAAGTAAGGTTTTGTATTAATGACATGCTTTACATTGTTGGGTCATTTTGTGCCATGTCAATCTTTGCTATAATAGTAAGCATTCCAAGATGGAATGCCAAGAACAGCAGGTATTGAAATGACTTGTGGAAATTGGAAATGAATCTCTCTCATCATTTGAATTTTCTGAGGATGATAGCGAATTTGGTCAGGTGCAAAACACAGGTGCTGATGAGGAAAATCATATATACACTTGTCAAAAGATGCAGCAAATATTTTAGTTAAAAGTCAGCATATTAGAGTGTGAATTTCAGAGAGAGAGAGAGAGAGAGAGAGAGGGGGGGGAGAGGGAGAGAGAAAATTGTCTTTTGACTAAGATCATACTATGAACAGTCTAAGAGATAAAAACAAACTAATAGGACATTTATGCACCTATTCTAATTGTAAATTGTCGAATTCATATTTTGTCTTTTATAATTGTTTTATACACCTATATTATTATGTTTTGTAGTAGTAACAGACCAATGAACTCCAGATATGTTAATTCTAAAGTACGTTCTAAAGTAGGTATAATTATGCAAAGAAATGTAAAAAGTCTAACAAAAGAATTTTCTATTATGTTGCCAGAGCATTTTACTGCAAGTAAAGAAACTGAGTTGCATATTAATAAAATTGAAAGGTAATTTAAGGTTATTTAAAGTAAACTTTATGTACTGGTTATATGATGCATACCTAAAGTAAATCCTGAAAAGGTGTTTAAAAAAGAAGACGTTGGAATTACTGAAAGTTAACTTTGAATAGCATGCTAAAACCTTGATCAGTACTGTGTGGCCACATGTTTATATATCACCAATGGCGGTAGCGTAATGAGCTCGACCAACATTGGGTTAAATATGTCACAAGCAAAAACTTCATTTAGTAGTGTCTCACTTATGTGATGCTTCACTGCCATTTAGGGGGAAAAAAACAAAACTGCAAATTATGCTACATTTATCTTTGTTGTTATTAAGATAACACAGATAAAGAAATTGAGTTTTGTAGTGTTGCTTTAAGTAGTATTTCAGTATTGTTTCTTCAAAGACTGTTTGCAAACTCTGTAGTACATTGAAATATCAGTGTGCACTAGTTATAAACATGCTTCAAAAACATACAATATATAAATAAATTGTTAAAACATTGTAATTATTATCACCTCTGAAAATTGAAAATACATACATTCATTTTTAAGTAAAAATTAATTTGAAATGTCTAGGTTTGGTACATTACCAGCTTGGTAGCATTATGAATAATCTTGAATGTCAGAACATTAGGATATTCAACAAAGCACAATATTCCAGCTTTTCTACATCAGTTTTAAATTTTCAAAAATTGCATATGTTTTAACACATCAACATGCATAACATTCAGAGCTTAGCCATTTTTCAAACAACATTAAAAAAAATTGGCATGTATAGTTTTTCCTGTGTCAGCATTAATTAAAATTGTCTTAGAAGTTGTATTAGACATGGAAATAATAACAAAAAATATTTGTGCTTGTATTCTCGATTAATCACACTAAACTATATCCATTATACTACGGTACAGCCAAATGGCCTTTTACCTGGAACAAAAGTGAGGTTTCTAGCAAATAGTACAAACTGCATGCACTGGGCGAGGGAAGGTTGTTAATGTTCACAAGTATGCATTGCCTGGTTCAACATGATTTTGTTTTGTTGCTCTGATGTGATATAGCAACTAAGATTTCACCCTCCACCTGCAATGCATTCAGGCCAGCTATCTGTTGAGTTGCCCCCATATGTTCTTATTTTGCTGCATTCTCCATCACTTTCATACTTGCAATGTGACTTTTGAAATATAGGAATTACTGTTCAGACTTTGCAGCATCTGCATATAAGGCACAGACTGTTCAACCCTCAAATTTTTAATGAAGAGCTGAAAAAGTATGATTTCTCCAGTAGATTATACATGACAGTCTGTCACAACAAATTGCATAATACAGTGGTGACAGCTGTCAAAATTTATCATGGTAGGTTTGTAGTGCCTTTAAATTGTATGCCACTAATTCATTTCAAGCTAAGTATGTAAATATTTCTTAAAATGTTGGACATTGAAGATTTTTCAGAAATTCCTTTTTGAGCATTGGATAGAAGGTATCTACAATATTCTGGACATCTGGTAAGCTTACCTAGGTATATCTTCTTTTGTGTTGCCCCATCTGCCAAAATACAATGGAACAAGCTACATCCTCATAGTACAGAAAAGAATTATAGAATCGTGGAAGGTGTTAGCCCAAAATCATGCAAACCTCTCTTTAAAAACCTGGGCATTCTTCAACTTCCTTGCATTTATATATACAAAGCAATTATGCTTGTACTTAAGAACATTAACAACAGCAATGCACCATTTACAACGAATAGCACCGTGCATAAACACAACATAGGAGAAATACACATCTGTATATAACCAGTCACAATACCTTGCTGTATCAAAAAATGTTTTTTATTATTATTATTATTATTATTATTATTATTATTATTATTATTATTATTATTATTATTATTATTATTATTATTATTATTATTCTGGGGGCTTCAAAACATATATTTCCAGTGATCTCAGTATGGAATTTTTTGGTGGAATGCAATACTTCTGTACCTACTATATATGTGGTAGAGAAAGTATTTTACACTCTAGCATTAAGTTATATGACAACCTCCCAAGTTACATTAGGACAATAAAACAAGTAAACCATTTGAAATCATGCTTAAGGATCTAATTAACCACTGCTTTTACTCCATCGAAGATTGCCATGAATATAAGAGTGAACTATGAAGCGTTGATTGAAAAATGCAGTAATACCTATTAGTATAGTGTAATGTTTTTATGCTTTTATATCGTCAAGATCTTAATGATCATAAATTAGGTATAAAACAATGCAAATACCTATTAGTGTAGCTTAATGTTTATGCTTGTATTATGACACGTCCAATATTGAATGTACTTTGTACAAAACAATTTCTCTGGATCAATAAAACAAATAGCTTTTACTGTGTTTTTATCAGAGAAGCTAACTTATTAAAATATGAAAGGCCTATATGAATCACACTGAACTCTCCCAATGTAAATTATTATTTTTTCTTCAGGCATCAGTTACTAAACCAGAGAATGTGAGAATTTGCAGTTTAATACCAGCACCGTCTCCTCCACCATTGGTTGTGCTGACAGTGAACATGCGTACACTACTAAGTTCCACCAGTCAACAAAATGAAATTGTGATGATAGCTTGCCTTGTACACACTGCATTTTATATTGACAAGCCTGCACCTGAACCTCTATTTCAGCAGCATTTCTGTGGTATGTATTACTGGATATTAGGATATTAATTGCAAGTAAGATATTGTTTACTGTTTTAAAAACCAGGAAAAAGAACAGAGGGGGAGAGAGAGGTTATTTGTACCTAGGGATGATTTGAAATTAAGCAAGAAGTGCTTATTTATGTACATTTGGAAACGTATTCAGTTGTTAGCGGTGATAAGCTCTTGTGATGAAAATAAAAAGAAAAAAGAAAGAAAGAAAAAAAAAAGCAAGAAATCATACTTTCCAGCACATCTTATAGATGACCTACTTATGAAATGTAAAGATATAGCATGGAATATTTTGGAAATGGCTAACAATATAATAAAAATTGATACAAATGTATATTTTAATGAGCTCTAAATGTTTCTTGTAAGTTTTTGTCTATATCCTATACTCCACACCCTATTCAGAGAAAATTTCAGATAAACATCTAACTTGTCATATTAAGATCCCAAATATACTACCATAATCCTTAAGTTCTAGGACTGGGCACATAGTGTCACTGTGGTGCACCAGAGCAGATAGATGTGTGGTATCTATGGCATGTCAGTTATTCTTTTGCACCAACAAAAGCAGTAAATAGTTTTAATGTCCATTAACCAGGTAGGTCATATTGGAAGATTAATGAAATGGGTGAAATGATGCTCAAATGAGTCCGAGGTCCATATAGCTTTGTATTAGCCAGCATTCATCTTTTCAGGATAAGGGAAAACTCCAGAAGAAACCTTATCCAGGTGGCTCACCTTAACCGAGATTTGAACTCAGAACCTCTTGTGGTTGGTCATCTTGCAGCAGCAGGGGGCTCTGCCATGATATGTGCCACAAAATTCTGTTTAATGATCCGAACATGTCATGTGTCAAACACAGCGTGCCATGCATCCTGATGCAATACCACGACAATTGCATGACATTGCTCTGTACTTTTCAAGAGAAACTTGTAAGGCAATAGCTAACTGTTCTGCCATATCCTCCATATTCACCTGATTTCTGATTTTGCACCATGTGATTTCTTTTCTTTCCCACTTGAAAGTAAAGCTATGTGGGTGTCTTGTCTTGTGTTATACAATACAGATTTCCGTGATTGCTCTGGACACACTTCAGCCTTGGGGCTTATTGTGCCACTTGTATCGTTTTAAAGCCAATTCATTATGCTGCATCCTTTACCAAGGAATACATGTCGTAACAGATATGGTTTCAAATTCATCTGGTTCTAAAAACATTTTCCCAAAAGCAATATATCTCCTATAAGCCAAACTTTACAGGAGCATATAATGACTTCCTCGGACATTTTAAGTTCTTTACCTTGAAGATATAGTGGTCCTAATCCCTTTATGTCTCTTCTTCTGGTAAATGGTACTATGGCTGTTTTATGAGGACTAATAGTTAAGCCCTCATTCACAGCCCATTTTGTCACAGATTCAGGGCCAGCTGCACGAGTTCCCTGACTTTTCCTGTGTATTTACCTCGAACACTATGTGGGTGTAAATTTCATTGGGCAAAGATCATCATCATGACTGCCTCAGGAAAAGCTGTATGGGATTTTCCTACCAATATCTTTGAGCATGCTTCTAGCAGCAGCTATACCTACATGTTGGCAGACCTACATAGTGGCCAATAGTGCTATTTTGAAGGACAGTGTGGAAGTGTGTAAGTGAATGCTGTGTTGTGCTGCAGCTGGTAAGACCCGTGGATTCTGCTTTTCATGTGCACTCCAGGTACTAGTCCATGAAATTAATGACTCTACTATGCATTATATTTTAATCAAAACTTTTATAGCCATTTTTGAGAAAATAAAAAAAAAAAAAAAAAAAAAAAAAAAAGCTAACATTTTTCTTTGTAAAAAGTAGTTTGGGGTCAGGGAACTTTCTTGAAAATCTTTGCATGGTATGCTTAAACAGTGTCTGATTCAAGTTTGAAATTTTATAATATATGAATTTTCGTTTTCACACACACATGCACACCCACCCACCAACCCCCCCCCCCCCACACACCTGTATTTTGGATCAATTTCTGCCCTTCTTCAGGAGTAAAAGCCGATATTTTTCACTGCAATGACTGACAATTAACAGCTCAATTCAGGTGCTAAAGAGTGTACGCATTGTGTGGCTTTGTCTATGTGTTCATGAATTTCTTATAAAATCATTTGGTTCACAGTTAATTTGTTATTTCAAATGTGAGAGTTTAGCTGTTTTATTATCTGCATCAAATTGATTGAAGCCCACAAATAAACTCATTTTATATAACTACTTTGTTTAATGTGTTTCTAAACTGTTTTTTCTTTCTCAATCATACTTGACATACTATGAAGTAAGAGTACCCTTAGGGACGGAGGATTCAGAGACCCTCACACCTTGACCAGAAGAGGGCTTTCGTACTGTCCCTTATACCCACTATGGGAATGTTACACCCCAGAAGGGGAACTTAGGGGCTTAAATTCTCATGCCTATGGCGGGAATTGAGCCTGCGATCCTTTGCACCACAGAGTGCTGAAGTCAAACGCTCCAGTGACTGCAGCTATGCCTGCCCTCCTCATACTATGAAAATTGCATATGAATTGTATTCTTGAGGTTTTTAACATTACTTGTTCTTAAAGTTTATTTTTCAGTGCGTAAGTGCAACATAGGTGAGTTTTCTATTTGTGAAATATGGTTATAAATTACAGGTACTGTAAATATAAAAAAAATGCAGGTCCTCATAGCATTCATTGCTAGAAGTAATAAATTTAAAATGTAGGTTATAAATGTGGACTATGAATATATCATATTAGCCCAAATATAAGACTGTTAGACTTTTTAACCTTAAAATGTGCTTTTAAAAACCATAGCTGTCTTACATGCTCAACGTAATATTTAAAGAGACTCATTTTTCATGAAGAACTGTACTGGCATGAGCAGTGGAAGTCAACACACACATCCCAGTTGAGCTCAAGATCACAAATCATAATTTCTCAGGCTAAGGCAATTACCTTCCGTGTTCTAGCAGCTAACAATGAGAGCAAGGGACTCTCGAAACATGTCCAGGTAATTCTACTTCAGTGAAGAGTGTAAATGGTTTTTCCTATTCCTCGTTCATTTTCATTTGAAATACTTCACTATCAACCGCTTCTACATTATTACTTATAATGACATAAACTTCAAATTTTAGGCTTTGTATAAGGCAAAATGCACTAACAACTTACAGGCTGCGATGAACTTTGGTGTTTTCGAGTGTAATGTACAATGTTGGCGGAAAGATGAAAAGCTCATGAATACTGACATGTCAATGAAATCATGTTTCCAATATGTTGTGAATATTTTCTAATTGCATTCATTATGCAGGTTATTTTTATTGTGAAAATCTTACAAAAATTAGTCATGTTATATATGAGGCCATCTTATATTTAGGCCAATACAGTATAACCCTATAACTCAAATATGTGGTAACTGATATGGATGCTTAGAATAGAATGGAATGGAATTAAAGCTTGAACTTGTGAATGGGAGGTTTTGGTTGAATTCTTGCCAGTTTCATCCTCCCTGACTGCAGCTTTATCCAGGTTTTCCTCAGTCCTCATAACTGGCAAATGCTGAGGAGTTCCCTAAACTTAGGGAATATCCTTCCCAAATTTCCTTTCCCAATTATAATTTCATGTATTATCATTAGCTCTCACCAACTGTGATTCCGTATGTAGTAATGTAGTAAGAATGGGTATTAGACACTACCACTTCAAAAAAATAAAAGAAGAAAGAAAGAAAAAAAAACTGAGGTAGAAGCTTTTTGCTGATGTGTGTAGTTCTTTTCTTTTTTTCAAATTTGTTTTCATCTTTGAATGGTTTCATGGATGTATAATAAAAATTTATAGTGATAAGTCAGATGTTTTATTGCAGGTAATAAAAGCAGAATCAAGAGTCAAATATTTTCTGGAAATGCTAAATTTTAAAATAAAAAGAATTGCCATCTGACAATACAGATTTAACTGACATACTTTAATATGCTGAACTCCTTTATTTACAGTTATTTATTTTTAATCAATCTGTATCTTTGGTTATCTAAATGAATATTGTCTGCTTTTCAAGCCTTTACAAGACCATCAGACATGTCCTGGCCGTATGATTGGATGCAGACATCCTCCCGTTATAAATCAACAAAATTGGATAAAATGGATACAGAAAGAGCCCTTCTTGGGTTTTTTCTTGCTAAACTATACAAACTGGACCCGGATATAATAGTTGGTCATGATTTATATGGTTATGGACTGGAATTGCTGCTGCATCGCATGGGGATCAACAAAATACCTCAATGGTCCAAACTGGGAAGACTGCGCAGAGCCAATATGAATATTACTAAGGTAAAATCTTACATTACAGTCATGTATTGTATCATGTTCAGTGAAATAATATTTGGGTTAGGAATTCCTATTACTCTCTGAATTGGAATATAAGTAAATCACGGAAATGTTTGCATTCTGTTTAACAATAAAATACAGGATTAATAATCTACATCATCTAAATGTCTTTCAAAACATTAATTTAATTTAATTATTTAAAACTTGTGGTTAGTATCTAATGGAATACTGGGAATTAAAAATAAAATCAATTTTATATCATTCCTGGTTTTATCAGAGTGACCACCAAGTCTCTTAAAGTACTTTTAAAAAATGTGGGGTTTATCTATGGATTGGCATTACCTAATCTCTTCTGAAGCACTGATTTATTTGAAAATTTATATGTGGGTGTAGGTATTTACTTAGAATTTGTCAGTTTTATACTCTTTCTTTGATTCCAATTCTCTTTATATTGACTGGACTCGGTATGCTCTAAAACATGTTTAGATCAGACCAGATTTTTGACTCCTAGATCATTTGCTACCAACATTCTACACAATTTGGTTGACCACACCACTGAAGATGACTATCCTGAAACAAGTTACTGAAACTTGTACTTAATTAAGTGATTCAGAGTATTTAGTTAACCCTGTATAAAGGTACCATAATCAAAATTTCTAAATCTTAAATTTTTATCTAAATGTTTTCAAAATTTTGTCACATGTTGCTGTACCACAATGTGGCTGGGTCTATTTAATGCTTTGCATAATCATTGTCAGATGTCAGAAGTATGCAAGGAATGCATTTGTAGCTAGGTAAAACGTTTAAATGGGATGTCTAGCCACAAGTTTATAAGATTGTTCATGTGTTACTTTTAAATCGGAAGACATAGTGAAAAGATTAAAAAAAATATATAGAAGTGGTTGCAAATACAGCAGTTGCAATCAGCTGACGAAGTGATTCCTCGAAACTAGTTCTGAGGTATTGAACCTATTTTAGTGAAATTGTATATTTACAACCACTTCTATATATTATATTTTGTTCATGTGTGTTTGTGTAAGAGTGGTTCCACCGTATTACATGATATGTAAAGATGACATCAAAACAAACACTGACAGATAGTGAAATAATGTCATTGTTCAAAAAATTCTGAGACATTTCTTTTTGCTTTGAGTATGTGAAGGAGAGGAAAGGATATAGAATCATATTGTGAAGAGTGGGAGCTGAAGGTGAATCGGAAATAAAAAATTATGGTATCCAAGAAGGGTAATAAAGCGCGCAAGGTTGAAAAATGGTTCACGTCAGGCCAAGAAATTCAAGTTATTAATGAATTCTAATATCTAAATATAAAGTTGAGTACTAATGGAGTTGGGAGAAGCAGAAAAGAACTTTGCTAGCAAAGGGGAGAATGGCCGTGACAGCGATACAAAAATGTTTATATCTGATGTCAGTAATGAGATTAAATGGTTTGAAGGACTTTTATTTTCCCCTGGATGAATCATTGTGGATTTGTGGAGCGAAAATTTGGGGAATAAATGAAGGATGGTGTAATATGGATTTAATTTTAAGAATTTTCTGTAAATTAATCTTGGGAGTTCCTAGGAATACAGTAATGCAGAAGGTTTGATGGAGGTAGGAAAAGTTAGAGTGAAAGGGCTAATGATGGAGTGAATACTGAAATGTTTATTTTGGGTTCAAGAGCTACCTGAAACAGACATTGTGAAAACATGTCTGAGATATTAAGAAAACATGGGTATATTGAACAATGCCTTGTTGAAAAAATCAGACAATTATTTAAAAATGGACTAGGATTAATGGCCAGACCACAACTATGTATGTACTTAGCACCAAACATAGAAGCTACTCTGGTAGCTTGATGCAACAACTTAAATTGATAAGCTCATTTCCATCCAAATAAAAGTTTCAAGCCTTATCACACAAAGAAAACCTACTTAGAATGAATCTATGATTGTGTAATACCAACATTTGTTTGTAAATAGCTTTCAGCATATCGACCTTTATTGCACCCAGCATCTTAGTAAATTTTTCAAAGTCTGCATAAATTCAGTTATGATCACTTACAGTTATATAATATTAGTTATAATGTGCATGATAAATTTCAAAGTTTGTTAATTCTGGACTGAACTAATTTTATAGGGGAAGGGGTAAGTCATGTCTGTTGAGGGGGTGTGTGTAAAATGTGGTTGTAATGATCAAGGATTATTTTCTCTTTAATGTTGAACCCTCCTTTAGCTATTAAGAACTGTAATTTTTCAAAGTGTGATATTTATAATATTGCAAAAATTCCCTTAGTATCAATATTCACAAAATGGAAAAGAAAACACTGTACTGTTAGAGTTGTCGAGTCAGGCAGTATATTGAGATTTGTTTGTAAGAGGTTGAAAAATGGGTTTATTTTTAAAAGTACTTATCATTTTCATTGTGTGCAAAAGCGTAAGTGTACAAAATTTTGTCCAGATAAGGTTAAATGGTGTAGAATTGTGTATAAGGATTTGAAAATATAGTAAGTAATTTTATTATTAACCCAATTAATTGTACAATTTACAACAACAATTTTACAAATTTATTCTTAACCCAGTTTCTAAAAATAACAATAAAATATAAAGAAAACTAACCTCTTAACTACTGGTATCCAGCATTCCTCCTAAACTAAAAGTAAAATTATCAATTATTTAATCTCCGATACTAACTCTAACTCTACTTTGAGTTGCTTTCCTTGGACCCCAACAAACTCAAACCTTGAGATTGTCGAGTTGTTGGGTCCTACTTGCAACATATCCAATAAAAACTACTGTAATTTAATAATCATTTGCCTCTTCCTTGCTAATTTTCCTCATCCATTTTGCTCTTACTCTGCCCAAAAAGTTTCCTACTTCTATTATATTTTTCTTAGATTTTACATTTACTAACCTTTAGCTTGAATTTCTATTTAGTAAATTTAACCATTCTCTCTTCTCTATCCTCTTTCTAAGCAACTTTGTTTCTTCACACTCTAAAACTATATGCCACTCTTTAACTTTCTGGTGGCATAGTGGGGGGCATTTTTCCAAATCACTTTTCTCAAACCTTTCAAATTCACCACCCCTGTCCTAGCCCATGCAAATCCTGCTCTTGCTGTTTTATCACACATATCAACATACTGTTCCCTGCTCCATACTACTTTCATTTCTCTGTATAATCTCGGTGAGCTCTTAAAACTAAAACTCGCTAATAAATCTTGTTTTTCCATATCCTCTATTCTTGTCCTAATTTCATTCCAGAAACCTATTTGTAGTAATTCTTTAGCTCTCCAAATCTCCCCAAAACCTACCTTCATCAAGGTTTCCTTTATCTTACCTAGCCAAGACTCTTTATGATTAAGTCTTTCCTGCACTATCAAACATTGATGTAAAATGTTCTGATCATCAAAATTTCTGATTTTAATCCAATATTTTAGCACTCTTTCCACAATTTTTCCTTTAATTCCCATTCTCCATAATTCGACTTGAGCTACTCCGTTGGGTGATCTTGGTAAGCCCAATATTTGTTTACAAAAGCTCCTAGGGTCATGTCTATATTTACCCACCCTTCTTCAAGGCCCCAAATCTCGGCTCCATATAGCTTTTTTGCTTCTACTACAGTAGTATAAATTCTCTCTAACCATTTTAATTGCATTTCTGGTAATTTATCTATACAAGTTTTGATGGCTTTCATTGCCATTTTTCCTTTGGCTAATATTATTCTCGTTTGTTCGCTCCATCCACCATTGCTGCTTAATCGTATCCCTAAATAATCAAAATTTTGGACTACCTCAATTTCTCTTCCATGCAATACCATTTCTCATCTTTCCGTAATTTATTGCCCTTTTTAAATACCATAATTTTTGTTTTGTTTACATTAATTCTTGCACTCCATTTTTGGCAAAATTTATCTATCACTTCAAGATATGAAAATAAGAGCTCTTTAAAAATGTTAGAATAACCTGTGATCTTTGCCAGGTGTTAAACACAATGTGTGATCTTTTCTTTAAATCATGCCATGTTCTTAAATCTGCATTCAAAGAGGGTGATTTGGTAATAGAAATAGGACAATCTCAGGTTAAACATTTTAAGTCCCACCTTTACCCCTGAAATGCTATAAAATATCTGCCATATTTACAACATAGAATCCAAGCCACCATCTGATATTAACATTTAATGAAACAAAAGTGAAATTGAGCAACATGAAATTGAAAGATTCCAATATCCCTATTTAGATTTGTTTTACAAATGTATTATAGCCTATGTCAACTGAGAGAACAGTGTTTTTCAGCAGTGAAGGAATTATCAATATTAGTGCACGGATTTAAAGATTTCCAAGGCAAGGCTACAGAAATGTATATGAAAGGGCAGTCATCATATATCAGAAATCTCTCAACAGACAAATATTGTAAATTAAAATTATTTTTGTAATTTTGATAATTAAGCTTTGCACAGTAACTTAACCGTTTCAATATTGTCAGGTTCTGCTGGTGGTAGATGTATAAGAATCTCTCATGTACCTCAGGGTTACAATTTACTCTATTCATAACACAATAATGCATCAATTAAGCTCTGAGCATCCATGTTTGAGGCACAGAAAAGCTATGTATTTCCCAGTATGTGTGTGAACAGTCTGTTTTGCTGAAATGTGTCCTGAAGAAATAGCAGTAGATAAGAGCAAGAAGTTGGTTAAGTACTCACATTGTGAAATTCCTGTTTGCATAAATAGCAACTTACGCTGTATATTTTATGTTGATGTATACAGGGAAAAACTTATCACCTGGAAAGAAATGCCATGTGTGGACGGTTGGTGTGTGATGTTAAAATTTCTGCAAAAGAACTCATTCGATCCCGAAGCTATGACCTGGGAGCACTATGTCAGACTGTAAGTGGATTTATCTGATTTTCTATATGTTGATTTTTAAAGTCTTGATTAATAATAATTTATCATCACCTAATATTTTGTTGCAGTGGTTGTGATGGGAAGAAAATTATAGTAATGCATTGCTGAAAACCTGTTAAAGCACTTCAAAGTTATCAAAGCTTATTTGATGAATTTGCCAACGTAATGTTCTTTGATGCACAAATTAAGTTCATTTTTCAAGTTCTAGCATTCCATTCATCAAGATAAGCCATGCGTCTGTAGTTGTAGATGCTTTTGGATAAAAATCTTACTATTTTAGAAAATTGAATTCAAATTCATTATAATAAATCATAATAGACCTCTTCTCCAGAGTTGAACTTCTCTCTCCTTAAATATCTCTTAGTTAAACTTTTGTGAAGTTAGGGGTAGTGCATTTTGTAACATTTATGAGATCTTATGTGCAGGAGTGTGAGACTATTTTTTCTTGTTTTGAGAATTTAAAATGATGCACAGTGTGGTGTTTTGTTCTTTTGTCCATGGCTGAATCTACTTCAGCATTAGTATATTTAATTTAATTACACATTAAGCTTAAAAGCCAGTAAAGTTTTGGTTACAATTACACATTACATTTTAAAGAACATAATTACTCCTGGCAAAGTAATAAGATCACAAATAAGCTGTAACATGACTTAACAACATAAATATCTATTCCATTACAGTCCTTAATAGTTTTGAGCTTGTCTATTAACAATATCTGACTGGCAGTGGATTCCAACTAACATTGAATGTGTCCATGTACTGCATTCAGGTATTTCAGCAAACTTCTGATCCTGCCAAAGAGTCCACCAGAATCAGTAAATAGCAAATAACATGTACCACTTACTGTCAACAATACATGCTCATTAGGCATGTGTACAATATTTGGACTTAGTAGAGATTGTCAGGAACTGTATATTGGAATGAACATAGTACCAGAACTAGGCCACTTGTGAATTAATAGGTTTGTTCCAAAATATTCAATGATCAGTTCAGTAGGTCCATGAATGCCTAATGTGCATGCGAACATTGGTTGTCATCAGTGAGAGACAGTATGTGTCGTTTGCTAAGTACTAATTCTGGTGGACTGAATAGATCAGAAGTTTTTTTGGAATACCTAAAAGCAGTATGTGGATGCATTCAGAACTTGTTGGATTGCACTGCAAATAGAAATCTTTAATGCAAAGACTCAGATAATAATTGGAGACTATGATTGTAGCTGAAAGCTTGCACAACAGATCAAGTTGAAAAGTGGTGGAGAGTAAAATTTGCATGCAGTGTGCTGGAGATTTGTGAACTGCATATGTATAATTTCAAAACTATTAATATTTTGGAAAAAGGCAAATATTTCATGTTATTTTAAAATATTAGTTTATTTTGCAATATAGTTTGTTTCTAACGAATTCAAACCTTTTCATTATGCAGTGATATTGAAAATAAATGTATAAAATTGGATATTTGTTTTTATTGTATATCAACAAAATCAAACACCCCTACTTATACAAAGCTTCAGCATGAGTCTGGCAGGACGAGGTGGTGCTAGGAGTTCTGGTGCATCCTTGCTACATGGTTAGTGATGACACAACAGAATATGATGTTAAATGTTATATCCCTGTCTAAGTGGAAAAATATCCCATCCTCTCAAACATTTCATCCTTTCCCAATGATTTCCTGTGGTTTAGCAAGCATTATATTAAACACTGTTGGAACTTACTTTTGTTTGTATACAAGTCATCCATTTTCTGGTGAGCTACACATGAGTTTCCAGTTTTGTATATGGGATGAGGATGCTTTGTGAGATATTATGAATTGTGTTATCTCTAGTTGTTCTGGAGAATACCTTGAATGCAAATAATTCTTCATAGCTTTCCATATTAAAAATTGGGTGGGGTGGCCTTTCCAGATCTGTATTCAGAGTGCTTTTTTACATTAAAATGCTACTTTTCTCTCATTTGGAATTTAATTAATGGTATGCATTTTTGAAGCATACTTTTAGCTATCGTGGATATCTTTGGTCATCTTGTGTGAGGTACGTTTCTGTTTCTGACTGTTTTTACCTTTACATCACAGAATTTCATGATTCCATTGTACTACTTGGTGTGCTATATATTTGTTTATATTTCTATTTACATTTATATTATGTAGTTCAACATTTCCTTTCTTAATGTTACTGATTTATGTGCCTGCAGAAACCAGCAAAGAAGCCTACCTAAGATCCAGTTTTATGTTTAATATGAACAGCTGTGAACCTAATTGGACTTCTTTGTGGAGTGCAATTAAGCATGTAGCTTTATTTTGTATATATCATTATGAAGGGTTTGTTTCTTCAAATATTATATTAGTCGTTTAACACTTCAATATATTCTACTACATTTGGAGCTACTTGATATCAAATAATCCTATATATCTAATGTTCTGGGTGTATGTAATGGATCCAACCATTTTCTGTATACATTTTCTATATTCACCAATTCTGCATTTTATATAATAAGTATCTAATTGATACTAGCTTTCTATTTCTATTTTACTCTGTTCTTAATTGTACTTTAATCATTTGTGTCAGTGATTCTTGCAAACTATATTATAATATTATTTTGATATATTTATAAACTTTGTTCATGCATCAAATAGTTATTTTACTAATAAAACTTTCAAATCATTCCTGTCAAAATAATTCAGAGGCAATGTAATGGAACAAGTAGTCACTGAGAGACATACAGAATATATGTGTATGCTAATGACTATTAAATTTAATCAAAGTGATTAAATAAGAATGAAAGCTGTATTATATAATTTGTAAACCAGTGACAGTGCATTGTTTTTTATTTGGTATGATTTATAGATTGGTGTAAAACTGTATTCATGATTTCTCAAAACTAGGTAAATAGTAGTTTGTGTTATACTGCCATTGATCAAATAATTAATTTTCGTAATAAATCATTATTATTACTTTCATATGTTTATCTTTATTTTTCTGTATGCCCATAAAAACTACAGATCCATTATTTTATTATGCATTCATTTTTTCATGCTCTCTTTAGACTAAAGCTGCCACTTCCTATTGGTATACAAATCACCATAACAAGAGTCTGTATTCGTTAATATTGCTTTTAATCTTGATTAATTCTTTGCCATGTCTCCTGAGCAAAAACAAAATCAGTCTCTTCAAAGATCTGTTTCTAATGAGCAAGGATAATCTGTTTTTTACATTTTCATTTCAGGTTTTACGCATAAAAGAAGATGACAGAATTGACTTAACCTTTGATGAGGTGAAACAGCTCTATGGTTCATCTGAAACATTATTAAAGCTTATTTCTTGCACTATGCAGGATGCCAGTTATGTGCTACGTCTAATGTATGAGCTTAATGTTATGCCTCTTGCTCTGCAGATAACTAATATTGCAGGTATATTTGGTTACTTTACCATTGGAGAGAATGAATTTATTTAATGAAGTTTTGTCTCTTGACCTTTTATCTGTAATTTTACTTGGAAAAACTAGTAAAGATTGTAGCATCCATTCATGAAAATAATAATTTCTATAACAGATCTACATTAGCTCCCTGGATGTTTGGGAACTATTAGGCTAGTGGTACGTTGAAGCCTATGCTAGTTTGAGGAAGACAGAGGAAGTAAGAAGTGAATTTTTTGGTTGTGTTGTTATAACTACAGTCATAAGTGGAACTCTGCAGCCAGTGTTGCTAAAGATTGCCCATCTTTCTGATCAAAAGAGAAACTTAGCAAGTGCTCTTCAACAATTCTGAGCTGTAGCTTCAACCATTAACTCACTGAGGTGACAAATTTCATTTTGAGGTGTTTTGAGTTTTTGAATATTGAATTGAATTTATTTGTACAATTTTTTTAAAATTTTATACAATATAAAATCTCCCTTACTCATACACCTTGTATACAAGTTGTCTGGTCACCCAGATTACTAGGCTCCCAGGCCTTATAGCTCACTGAGCGGCTCTTTCCTTCTCACATCTCTTTTCTAGACGATTTTTTTTTACCTTCCTTAAAAACTCCCCCATGCCTTTGATTTTCTTTCCTTCTTTCCTTGTCAACATTTTAATAGTTAATATTTTTCTATCCATATTTTCCCATTTCTTTTCCCACACTTTTTCTCTCCATACCGTCATATGTTCTCTACTTTCCCTTCTTCCACACAGCTTGCATATTCCTCTTCCCCTGCCTCTCAACCCTCTTAGATACATTGCTCCCATTCTTATCCATGCTAGACCTTCCCTTTCTTGCCTGTTACAATAATCAACATACCTCTCTCTTCCCCATCCTTCTTTTATTCTCTTATAAAAGCTTAATGATTTTTTATCTTTTATGCTTTCCCATATCTCTTGTCCTATATCTTCCACTCTGCTTCTTAATACCTTTCAGAAACCATTTGTTTTTTTCTTCTAATCTTCATATACCCCCATACCTATTATTTCTGTTTTTTTCATTTCTTTCAACCAACTGTTTTTGCTAGTCGGATTCTTGTGCTGCACCATGCATATTCTTAAAATTTCTCCTTCCTCTTTTGTCATATATCCAAACCAAAGTTTTAAAATTCTTTCTATTATACCTTTCCTTCTAGTTCTTAGTTCTGTAAGTGCAACCTCCCCTGGTGCTGCTCTTGTCACTCCAAGTAATTCCGTATAAAACATTCTATACAACTAGTCAATTTTCTTGCTTAATTTGCCTCCCCCCAGATTTCTACCACATTTCTAAAGCATTCTTGTTTCTGCCAATGTCTCATACATTCTCTCCAACCATTTAATTGATGTCTGTAAGTTTATGTTTACATGATGTAGGTTGAGTCACACTTTTTTACACTCACCTTCACTAATTAATAGTTATATAAAACAGAAAGGTTTTCGAGGGCATTCGTCCTCATCGTCAGCGACTGGGTGACTAATGGTCGCTTTCTCCCGTGTCCTCTTCTTCCTCTTCCTGCAGATTCTGACCCTGTTGCCATCTGGTGTTGGGGGCACAAAGTTTTAACACATTGCTTACAGGCGAGATTTCAAAATTAATGACGTTGCTGTTTTTGACGATGTGTATTTTTTCCCAGATGTTCAATAGATTCCCAATAGAATTGAACATCTGGGGAAAAAATACACATAATCAAAAACAGCAACAACGTCATTAATTTTGAAATCCTGCCTGTAAGCAATGTGCTAAAACTTTGTTCCCCTAACACCAGATGGCAACAGGGTCAGAATCCGCAGGATGAGGAAGAAGAGGACACGGGAGAAAGCGACCTTTAGTCACCCAGTCACTGGTGATGAGGACGAATGCCCTCGAAAATGTTTCTGTTTTATATAACTATTAATTAGTGAAGGTGAGTGTAAAAAAGTGTGACTCAACCTACATCATGATGAATACTTCACTGTTATTAATGCTTCTGTTTTTAATCTTTATGTTTACATATTCTTACCCCAGTCATGGCTGCCTACCCTTTAGTTAACATCTTCGTACCGTAAGCTCCCCATTCTCCATTATTACTCAATGCTCCTAAATACTCAAAATCTTTAACTACCTCTAGTTTTTGTCCACCTAGGAACCATATTTCTTCTTTTCTCAATTTACTTCCTTTTTTAAAAACTGTCACTTTGGATTTATTTATGTTTAGCTTAATTTCCCATTTTATACAATATTCTTGAATTTCATCTATTGCTTTCTGTAACCCTGTTATAAATATAGCACCTACCATAAGGTCATCTGCATATAATAAACCCAGGACCTTCTTATTGATTATTACTGAACAGTGCTGATTTCTTACTTTTACTTTTTCCAATATATTCATCTGTAGACAGATTAAATGATATGGGACCCCTATCTTAATCCCATTTTTTGTTGAATCGTCCATGTATTACTGTTTTTTTTTTGGCAACAAATGTGCCAAATTTTACATTTTTATAAATTTTCTTAATTTTTCTTATAAATTGTCACTTACTCCCTTTTCCCTTAGTTTATATTCCAGAGCTTATTTATTTTGTTGAATGCTTTTTCGAAGTCTGCAAAAAATATATACACTTCTTCTTTTCCTGCTCAAATACTTATCTATTATAGTTTTTATTATGAGTATGTTATCTACAGTCAGTTTTCCTTTCCTAAAACCTGCCTGAAATTCGGATATCTTTTCGGCTTCTGTCCATTCCCTTAGTCTATCTGCCAAAATTCCTGTAAACACTTTTCCCAGTATAGATAATAGGCTTATTTCTTTATAGTTCCCTGGTCTATTTGCTCCTCCCTTTCCTTTATAATACTTGTTTTACAGCCTTTGGGTATATCATTTTTTATTTTTGTTTCATTTGGTAATTCCGTCATTATTTGTACTCCTCTTTGTGTTTCCCTATATTTTTTTCAAAATTCTTCTGATATTCCATCTACTTCTACCGCTTTTCCTTTCTTTATACTTCTTAGTTGTAGGTATACCTTTTGAGTTGATATTTCATTGTTCAATATTTTGTTTGTTATTATATCCTATGTTCAAATCTTGTCTCTTTCCCCTCTGCAACCAGTTTTCTAAAATATTCTACCCATTCAGCTGGCATGATTTTGTTTTTTCCCCTCCTTTCTTGTTCACACCTCTTACTATTTCCAATATATTCTTATTATCTTTCCCTTCTATTGCCTTCTTTAATTTATTTTCTATATTTTCTTGCCGTTCTCTTTTCTTTGCCTCTAACAAACATTTGTGTCCCTATTTATGTATCATCAATTCTTGCCTTCTTCTTTTTCCAATCCCCTCCATCTAATAAGTTCTGTTAAAACCTCTTTTTTGTGGTTTTACGTTCATCATCATACCACCCTTTGTCTGAATCTCCCTGTCTGTCCCTGCTCTTTTTACTAATAACTTCAATTACTGTAGTGCTTTTTCTGTTTTCCCTTCCCTTATATTCACCGTTATTCCAAATTCTATGATTTGACTTACCTTTGAACTTAAAACTTTTGTGAAGTTTCGTTCTAATTCCTCCTTCCATTTATATTCTTTTAATCTCTTTATGTGCATTACTTCTTGTTCTCCTACCTTTTAATTCCATCAGTAGTGGGAAATAACTGCTATTCACTATCTCATCTGTAACTTTAAATTTCTTAATTTTCTCCTCACTACACAACATACAATCTATTTGAATTCCCCTTCTTTATCCTCTCCTATTGTTCTGTAACAAAATAACAGATTGTTTATTTCCCATTGCAATAAACTCTGTTATTGACCACTTATTTCTAATTTCTTTCATGTCTGTCTATAATTTTGTAAGGTCATTCTCATTAAAATCTGATGCCTCTGGTAAGTTATATGCTACTCCAACACCTATACTTACATATACCGTATTTACTTGTTTTATCATCATCCGTAAAACATTGCTGACCTTGTTTTTTATCACTTCTGTTTCAATACTTTTTTAACAAGTATACCTATTCCTCCAGAAGCTCTTCCTTTCTCATGTTTTTACTTACTTTTCTTTTGTTTATAAATCTGAAATCTTAACTCTATTACTTCCTTTTCTCCTAAACATGTTTCTGCCATCCCTAAAATGTCCTTATTTCTTGTTATATTTTGGATTTCCCCACTGTATATCTTGCTTTTTACACCCTCAATGTTCCAAAATGTATTTATCCCCTTCCCTCTTTGTTCCTTAGTTTGTCCTGAAATTTGAACTTTTCCATTGCTTTCCTTAATCTTGTTTTTTTAAATGATGTTTCACCATCAGTTCCCTCCCCCTGCTGCATTATCTGCCTTTCCTCTTCTCTATTGTTACTAACCTCCTCCTTGCAATTTCCTCTGCTTTCCACTCATTTTCTCATTTATCACTTGCACATCTCCTGGCTTTATACATGAGTTTCTTGCTGAAACTGTTTCACTATCCTTGCTTCTTCTTTGGACTCCTCCCCACTTCCTTCTACTTGTGCTTCTTCCTCATCCGTCTATGCCGTCAGTGTTAACTACTCTTCTCCCTCCTGCACCGCTGATTCTTCCTCCCGGTTTCCATCTATGCTCTCTCCCTGACTACTCTTCCCATTTGCAACTTCTTGTGTTGGACCTGTTAATCTCCCCTCGCCCCATTCTCCTCATTGTTTGTTGACTTGGTTTCTCCGTGATTTCTTGCTGTCATTCGCAAGTTCTTTCTCAGTCATTCCTCCGGATGTTTTAGCTCTGCTTTTCACCTTCCACGAATAATTATAGCCCTTTCTGGAATGCCTTCTTCCCTCTTCACTTCGCATCCCTTTGTTCTTCATAATACCATCCCCTTTGTTTATTGATTGGATAATGCTCCTGCCCGATTCACTATCATCTCTAATCTTAAAACAGCTTCCTCAATTCCATTTTCTTTTAGTAGTTCTTTTACACCTGTTTCCCTAAGCCCTTCTCTTTGCATTCGTAGTTCCATAAGAAGTGCTTCTGATTCCTCATCTGTCCATTTATATTTTTGGATTTTAATTTCTTCTTGGTTATAAATTTTTAAAGTTCCCTGGATATGCTTTGAAATTTAGCACTTACTGGGAAATTACTTGAACAAACTAAATTAAAAACTTCAAAATCAATTATATATATTTGAATCTGCTGAATATAACATATAGTTTAAGAGACAGACCATTCTTATTCACAAATGTAAATTCTTCCGTATCATCTTTCGCTTTCACATTGTTACACATCAACAGATTAAATTCCTCACAAAATTCTGTCAGTTTCTTCCCATTATTAGAAATTTTGTCTTTATTCATTATTCTTTCCATTTCTCTTACTTTCCCTGCTATCTCACATTCAAGACCTCTATCTGGACTTGACTTTCTCCCTCGCTTACTTTAGTCACCCAAACCTCTATACATATGTCCATTTAGTAACTCCTCAATCTCTTGTCCTAACTTGTTAAATTTGGATTACAAAATTCCGAGGAACTTGGTGAGTTATACACTACTGCAACACACTCTTTCACTTTCTCATATTCCACTTAAACATACCAAAGCACACAATTTTCCCCTAATTCATTAGACACGTTCACAAATATTTTCTAACAAAAAAACCTAATCCCCCTGACTCTTAATTTTTATCTTTTCTTTTGATACCACATTTTCCATAGATGTCAAATTCACTCAGATCAACCAGAATATCTTTAACCTACTAAATCTCTACAGCTGCTATTACATTTGCTAAATTTAACATTTGCATTATTTTCCCATTCTTAATAAAAATTTATAACTTCATGTTATAAATATTTTCTGATGGTAAAATAGATTTCAAAGAAATTATGATGTTTGTGGTAGTGAGATTTCCTGAAAATATTTATGTTTATATTATTATAGCATTATGGCTTAGTATTGTTCTGGTTTTAGACTTCATTCCAAAACATGCAGCCATCAATAAGCATAAAAAATGAACTTGCACTCCACTTATAAGCATATTCTCTTTGCTTCAGAACCATTCCTGCTTAACATTCCCAGGTTCTTTAGTTTGACTAGTTAGGTTATACTCAAAGCAATATATCATCAGATAGATCACTAGACATTTTAATCATTGCATCATGTGAGAATTAAAACATTGCATATATATTATTTATTTTTTGCAGGGAATGTTATGTCCAGAACACTAATGGGAGGACGATCAGAAAGAAATGAATTTCTGTTACTTCATGCATTCACAGAGAAGAACTTCATAGTACCAGATAAGCAATATGGAAAGAAACCTGCAGCACAAGCTGAGGATATAGATGCAGATGAAGAGACTGAAACAAGCAGTAAAGCTCGTGGTGGAAAGCGAAAACCGGCATATACTGGTGGTCTAGTTTTGGAACCACGCAAAGGCTTTTATGACAAATTAATTCTGCTTATGGACTTCAATTCTTTGTATCCAAGTATAATTCAAGAATACAACATTTGTTTCACTACAGTTAGCCTAAATTTGGTTTCAGCAAGTTCTGACAGTAGCGTAAGTAATGTAATTTTGATTTATGTAGTCCTATTTATTAAAAGTACCTGAAGAGAATAAAATGACAAAGATTACTAACCAGTATTAGATGCTTAAAGAGAGACAAAGTAAGTTGGCATTTTATTCGCTAATCTCAAATACCAGTATATAACAAACACTTTGACTTTGCTGTATCTTTCACCAAACTGATGCAAATGTTAGGATATTTCAACTTTTAATTTAAATCAATGAGGAAAAATTTGCTGAAGTATAATGAAAAAAACTGGAAAATGATGAAATTCAGAAAAAAGCTGGAAATTTATTCTTCTGCCAAATAAAATGAACATATTTTGCTATAATGATGCAAAGACTCTTGGTACAATGCAATTATGTTCTTATGGAGATATTAGTGCCATTATAAGAGTGTGAATCGAATATAAACTAGAATTTTAATGTAGCAGCTTTGGTAGTAAACAGAAATGTTTAAATGTTGGAGGATGTTGGTAGGGATGTCTGGAGTAGGGTCCTAATGTGTCAGACACCACAGAGCGGGCACTCACTTCAGTACGCTATGAGTGAGCAAGAGGTACACACGTCCGTTGCATAGCACATCATCATCAAAAAGTTGATGGCAAAAGAGGGCACCAAAGCTTCGGAAATTTTTACAAACTGCCAGTTGTGTGGAAAATAGCAAAAACGAAAATTGGCATTCAGGATAGAAGCTAGTGTTTTGATTGCCAGCTTTTTCAGTACAACATTATATATTAGATCATGTCCTGAGGATTTTCTAACATTTCTTATGTGTCTCTTGGTTTTTCCAACGTATGTGTTATTGCAATCTAAACAGTCTGTTTTATGTATGCCTGGCTTCTATTCTGATGAGATTCTGTCTATGTCAAGATAAGTTTGATTTAAGCATGTTTTTTTAAAAGTTGTATTAATTTTGGTGCTAGGACTACGTTGAACTCGTTAAACATCTTTTGGAATTTGTGAAATGTGATGGTATGTGAATTTCTTAAATTTAGGTGTATTGATGGGGATTAGTATAGTTATTTCTTTGAGCTGTTTCTACTTCATGAACTTTTTAATTTTCTCCTCAACTGTTTCAGTTTTAAATAAGTTCATTTCAGTTTTGTTGTTATTGTGTTTAGATTTTAATGACTTGGTGTAGAGAGCCAGGACAAAAACCAAGCCATAAATATTATAATAGTGTAATTTGCTCTTTACTTAAGTATATTATTATTATTATTATTATTATTATTATTATTATTATTATTATTATTATTATTATTATTACTAAGTACAATATACATTAAACCTTTAAGTTATGATAAAACCTTATCATTTCTCCCCCTTGCTCTACTACAGGAAGAATCACTGGTGGATCTACCAAAGCAAGGACTTGAACCAGGAATTCTTCCCACTGAAATCCGTAAGCTAGTAGAAAGCCGAAGGGAGGTGAAAAAGTTGATGAAAGCCTCTGACATTTCAGCTGACCTTAAAATGCAGGTAGAGCTATTGAGAGAGCAATCTGGCCATACATTTAATTCTTATCCCATTATAATCTGAGAGCAGTTCTGCAGTTTAAAATTGGTTATCAATTTTATTACAGTATAACATACGACAGATGGCTTTGAAATTAACTGCCAATAGTATGTATGGATGCTTGGGATTCTCATTTTCAAGATTTTATGCTAAACCACTTGCAGCCTTGGTAACCTGTAAGTATGTCATAAAATAACATAAGCAAGCAAAGATAAAATTTAATTAATAAAAGTAAACTTGACATCATTTGTCAGTTTGTTTTGCATCGTATGATTAAGAAATGTCATATAGCATATGACAGATTCATAGCAGATTTCTATGAAGTATATGTCCTAAACTTGAAGAAAATTATATGTAGTGATATAAAAGATGTTTGCATTTCTGTATTATTATATACTGATATATTATTTTGGATATGTTCCATTGCTTATTAAATAACTAATGTATTTCTATGTAACAACGGCTGGCTTTTTCCTGTGGTAAATTGGTCATTTTAAATTATTTTTCTTTACAATTAGTAAGTAGTTAAGAAGTGTAAATTATCAACATAACTGTCTCATTCATGAAATGAAATCAAAGCATTTACCATTATCTGTTTTAGCCAAGGGATGTATTTCTATGTAACAACGGCTGGCTTTTTCCTGTGGTAAATTGGTCATTTTAAATTATTTTTCTTTACAATTAGTAAGTAGTTAAGAAGTGTAAATTATCAACATAACTGTCTCATTCATGAAATGAAATCAAAGCATTTACCATTATCTGTTTTAGCCAAGGGAAGAGAGATTTTGATGAACACTAAGGACCTAGTCGAGAAAATGAATTATCAAGTTGTATATGGAGACACAGATTCAATAATGATAAACACCAACTGCTTGGACTTCGAAAGTGTGTTTAAAATTGGACACAAGGTAAACTAGATATTTCTTTGTTGTGAGAATAAGTTAATTTTTAATGAGTTTATAAAATTACAAATGAAGATACAGAGGAACAAATGGGGGGCATCATGAAAAGACAGGAAACATTGTCAAAGCTTAATAAGGGTCAGTTTCACCAACCAATATTAAAAATATTCTTAACATCTTGTTGTTAACATGCGTTAAAACTCGTGCATTTCTAAACTTTTAAAGCAAATTGTTAGCTAACATCCTGTTAATGTTGAACACAACTGCAAACAACATCTCTCAAGAAGGTGGAGGCCTAACTACATGGCTTCTGAACATGCTCTGATGCACTATTGTCTACACATTGCAGAGCTCTGTTTCAGTAGCAGACAACTATGTTCATAGAAAATTACTGTGTGATTTGCCTGATTATTTGAGGTACAGACTTACATTAAAGGAGAAGGATGTAGCCTAGGAGAAAATCTGCAGGGAATTTAATTGCAATGCACATGTTTCTCCCAAGTCCAGTAAGCAACTGTGGCAATTTTATGCTTACGAAATGTGGCACCAAAAATGACAGATGTGAAGAGCATTTAGAATGGTTTAAAACTGGTGTCAGACACTAAATTGAAACTAAAGTGGACAAAAGTGTATTATCACGTATTGAGAATCAAGCAGATCCCTAAGAAAAATACTGTTTGTTTCTTGAAGCAACTGCTTCAGAAACTTTGTAAATAAACCACAATGGTAGCTTTGGAAATGCACTATCACCTACCATTAAATGAAAAGTGCCAATAGGATAAAATCTCAGAGCAGTACTTTTAGCATAGGAGAAAGAGTCATGTTTCTGTTGGTAATATTCTAACCTCTCTCGTGTTTTCTGTTAAATCCTGTTCACAACCACTTTGGACTTTAAAAGTTCCTTTCTTTTCAGGTTTTCAATATCCAGGTTTTCCGTGGTTAGGAACAGCATTAACAAATACAAAATACAGCAACTGTGCATAAACAGCTTGTTTTGCAGCAGCCATTTTTCAACTTCATACATTTCATAAATGCATTAACACAGCAACGTTAACTTAACACAAGGCTTAACGCAATGTTATAGGCAACACTGTTTGATGAAACAGAATTTATGTAAACTTCAATGTTAAATCACTTTAACATTGTGTTAAAATTTAACATTGGTTGGTGAAACTGACACTGAGTTTATTGAGTGAATCAACACCCATGTGATAAAAGTATTATAGTAGTGAAGCAATGAGAAAAATTTGATATTCTAATCTGAATTATATAACAACTGCAAATATGGAATGTCCCTCTTATGGTATACATCGGTTCAATTAAAGTGATAATTCTTCTGTTATTTAGCCTGATGATATTATTAAATCATAATGTAAATGTCAGAGTTGGACAGGTAGTAATTTTTTGATAAGTACATAGGTGATATGAGGACTGTCCCAAAAGTACCCGACTTAACAAAGAAAACACAAAAAGTTAGGGAAAAAAATCTTTATTTCTCTACATAGTTTCCTTTCAGCTCGATACACTTTTCCCCCTTGATGTTCAATAGCTTTGATTCCCTGTTTATAGTGAGAACCGTTGAGATCCACAAAATAGCCATCAACTGCAAACTCCACCTCTTCATTGTTGGCAAATCTTTTACCCCAAGCCATTTCTTCAACATTGGAAACAGAACATGGTTAAATCTGGCGACTAGGGTGCATGAGGAAGCAAGTTGAACTTTAACTCATTGATTTTGGCCATGGCGATAATGGATGTGTGAACTGGTGCACAAAGCTTTCTATTTTGCTAAATGCGGCCGTTTTTGCTAGATTTCATCACTCAAATGCTGCAATAGGTTTGCATAATACTTGCCATTGATTGCTTTTTGTTGTTGAAGATAATCAGTGAAAATTATCCCATCCACATCCCAAAAAACTGATGCCATGACCTTTCCTACATATGGAATTGTCTTTATCTTCTTTGGAGCCAATTCTCCCCTTTCAATCCACCGTTTTGACTGTTTGTCTGTCTCAGGTGTGAAGTGATGGGTCCATGTTTCATCCATGGTTATGAATTGACACAAAAACTCAACTTTATTGCAGCGAAAAATTGCCAAACGCTCAATTGAAACATCCTCTTGTTGCTGTTCTTGTTCCATTGTGAGTAAACACGGCACCCATCTTGTACACAGTTACCTCATATCCAAATTTTCAGTCAGTATGCAATGTACAGCACCTTTTGAAATGCCTATGATGTCTACTAGCTTGCACATTTTCAGTTGATGGTCACCCAATACGATTTTGTGGATTTTCTTCACAATTTCTGGCATAGTCACCTCATTTGGTTGACCACTGCGATGTTCATCTTGGCAGCTCATATGACCTCGCTTAAACTCTGCCACCCAATATTTTACTGTTGTAAACGAAAGAGCAAACTCCCCCAGAACAGAATCTAGCTCAGCTTTAATATTAGTTGGACTAAGACCTTTCAATTGAAAGCATTTTATCGCATAACAATAACCAGTTTTATCTGTATTTACAAATTTACTGAGAGTGCTCACTATTGATTGCTGCCAAACAATACTAAACAATGTAACATCGTCAAATTTCAAACTTAAGATTTATAAGGTTGGTACTTTCTACCATAGTCATTTGTTTGAAACAACAATCACTATCTATATGTCTAGTCGGGTACTTCTGGGACTGTCCCCGTATATCGCAGAAAACTAAGCAATGACAATTTCTAAGATAAGACAATTTAAGGATGGATAACTATTGGTATCTAAAATGGGGTAAAGTCTAATACTGATGCATTATTGCTTGAGGTATGCAGTATTTAGCTGGCAAACTTGAATGATGCTTTCAAGGTTATTGATGATATGCTTTGCAGGAAAGTACCTTTGCAACATTCTGCTTTCACATCTACACAAACTTTTTACCTGTTTGAGCTTTCTGCAGTGTATTTGCATTTTAGCAATAATGCTGGTTAGGCATTGAAACAAATCTTTCACTAACATGTGGACTATTCCCTAAGAGGGTAAAAGAAGTAAAAATGAAATCTATCTACAAGAAAGATACCAAGGATGAGTTTGAGAATTACAGACCGATATCGGTAATATCCATCTTTGCAAAAATTTTTGAACAGATAATGCATAGCAAATTAATAACTTTCTGGATAGGTTCAAAAAATAAATGATGATCAAAATGATTTTAGGAAATGCAAATCAACTAATTAATTTTATTGAACAAATTTATGGTGCACTAGATAATAAACAATTAGGACGAGATTTATTCTTAGATCTAATGAAAGCGTTTGTCATAGTAGATCATTCGTTACTACTTAAAACATTATCTGCATACAGTGTAAGACGATTAGTATTAAACTGGATTAAGTTATATCTTGAAAATAGAAAGCAGTGTGTAGAAATTGAGTATTTTGATAGTAAAACCAACGAAATTAAAAAATAACTATCTGGTTTTTAGAAATATAAAATATGTACCTCAAGAATCTGTTCTTGGACCATTGTTATTTATACTTTACATAAATGATTTAGCTGACAATGTAAATAGCCTGATGAATGTGTGTATAACACGAGCATTTTTATAACGGGGGCAAGTAATAATACTAATCATATATGCAACATTCTAGAGTATATTCAAAAGTGGTTTAATGCAAAGTCGTTACTTTTAAGTAAAGAGAAAACAGTGATTCTAAGCTTATGTAATAAACTTAATAAAGAATGTTATATATCCAAAACTTAAACTGGGGTAAGGTGAGATAAAATAAGTAAACACCAATACATTTTTGGGTTTTTATTACATGAAAATTTAAGCTGGGAAATGGATATAGACAGCCTGACTAAAAGATTCAGATGTGTTTCTTAGTAAGGTCATCAAATTTATGTCCAGTGTACATATTCTTAGGGCATGTATGCAGACTTCCACGGCCATTTTCCATAGTATGTCCCTTTGGCTTCCAGTATAGGCTGCATTGTTACTTTGGATGACATTTTGCTGTTGAATATTTTATGGATCTAATGTGCTCGTTTCTGCAAGTTTGAATAGATCTGCCAGTTTGTCCGACGTAGGAGTCTCCACAGTCTCTCTCTCTCTCTTTCTCTTGCACACACACACACACACACATGCATCCGCAAGCACGCACCCACACACACACACACACACACACACACACACGCACGCGCGCGCACACGCTTTGCACATTCCTTAGGGTAGTTTATTTTGCATACATTCATAGTCTTACTACTATATGGCATAATCATTTGAGTGAATTCAAAGAACAGCATTATGGTCTTCAGGATGCAAAAGAAAGTAATAAGAATTATGGCTGATATCTCTAATAAAACTAGTTGCAAGCTATATTTTAAAAAGTATAAAATTTTGCCTTCACCATGCATGTTCTTGAGCAAAAAACAACTGCTTTGTAAATTCACACAGAACCAAACTCTTGAAAATAGCTTCACATATGCTGGTCTACACTTATATAGGTGTAACAAACTACCCCAATATATAAGGGATATTGAATCCCAACATAAATTCAAAAAGGTTTTATTTAATTTCTTAATGGACTATAGTTTTTATGGTGTAGATGAATTCCTACATCAAGAAGTTGTGTAAAGTTCATTTGTAAATGATTGTTTTATAACACAAATCTGTGTAGTCTTTATGTATCTTGTTATTCTTTTTCTTTATATTTTAAATTTTCGTTGAATCTTATGTCTGCATTTGTAATCATTTATGCATCTTGGTGTAAACGTGTGTATAACATATGTATCGTGTTTTCATGGATGAAATAAATAAAATACAATACAAACAACTATGTTACATGTAGTGCAACTGCACTAAAATGTATTTTTCAGTAAAGTGACAATGTTTTTGTCTTAAGACTATAATCTGCAGATTACATAGATAAGGCAAATAGATTTATTCTGCATTTGTTTCCCAATCTAGGGTTGTTTATAAAAGCAAAGCAGTAGCAACTACTCATGAAATAAAAAATGTATAGCTCACTTCATGTTGTAAGATTAGTTGTGTGCATTTCATACTCCAAAGGGCTTGAGCTCATATCTCAGTTTGAGTTGCCTGGATAAGGCTTTTTTTATATATTGAAGAAAGAGTGAGTCAACTCAAGATACTCTTTGCTCCACTTACTACATATTACATGCAGGACATGTTTCGTGAGGCAAAGAACCAGAATCCTACTCCGAAGTCACTCGACGCATAGCAGCGGAAGATGTGGTGAATGCCTCATGAAACATATCCTGCATGTAATATGTAGTAAGTGGAGCAAAGAGTATCTTGAGTCGACTCACTCTTTCTTCAATATATTTGAATGCTTCACTGTGTGTAAGTTCCAAGTTTTCAAGAAACTCTGAAGGCTTTTTTTTGTTCCCCTCCCCAGGGTTTTTGCTTATCATGAGTAGACAAATGCCATGTAATTCCTTATCTCAAAGAAAATTGGGCATCTAAGCATTTATTTTGTTTCTTTCATTTACTGGTCTTATGATCTGCCTGGTTAAAGGACATTAAAAAGGAAAATGTAATAACTATATAAAATATAAACCTGTACATGAGAAAAAGGGGCTTACTGTCAATGCAATAGAAGCAGCACATTCAATGTTAAAACCAGACAATCAGAGGGAATACTTTTTACTTCAGATTCTTCACGTGTCCGCTCTGTAGTCACACTTCAGATTCTCTAACACATCACTGAGCGACCCGATTACCTCATTGTGTAAGGTCATAGGCCAAAAACGGTTGTGGTGTCTTTTAAAACTGATATATTGGTTTGAACTTCCAGAGAAATGAATCGTGATGGTAACCAATTCTTATTCATCCTGAATAACGCTAAAAATCTATTTTGTCGTGTTATTGCAGACTCCACACAGACAGCATAGACCCAACTGCTTCAACTTTCCTTTGGTTGATTGCTACTTTAAGCCTCAATTTTTTGTTATGAATGGCAAAGAGTCACATTAATGTTTCACTAACCTTAGGATAAATAAAGTAACATCTGCTCCAGCAATACTCGATTTGCATAATCTAATTTAATCTAGAGGCTGAAAACAATGTGTGCTTTCTGGATCATTTTGATCCATTATATTCTGCCAATCTTTGCATGATTTCAGTATTGCGAAAGTTCCTTTAAAGTGCTGACCATAGTTCTCATTGGTCAGATGACTTGAGAGGTCAAACCATTTCTGACTGCTATAACTAGACATAAGATTTGTATGCAAATGATGATGATAATAATAATAATACTACTACTACTTATTTGTTATCCATAATAACACTTACATGTTGTCGGATACGTCAGAAATATATACATTTATTTATATTACAATTCATCCAACCTATACAAACATTTTTGTATTAGATATTTGTTTAGTTCATTTTTAAACTTTTTTTGTTTGTACTGAAATCGGTAATTTATTGAACAGTATTTTTCCCATTATTAAGGGATCTTTATCTGTTGACTTCTTATTTACAGTTATTCTATGGTAATTGTTTTGTGACCTTGTTTCATGGTTGTGATAGTGCTTATTTAAGTTACCTACTCTGTCTTTACTAACTACAAACATGACTACTTTAAAAACATATAAAGATATTACCGTTAGAATTTTGTTATCTATAAAGACATTTCTACATGATTCTCTTCTATTTACATTATATATACATCTTAAAACATTTCTTCTGTAAAACTAGTAATCTGTTCATGTTGGTTATACAAGAGCTGCCCCAAACCTCAACTGCATATTGTAGATGTGGATGTATTATTCCATAGTAGGTCAATTTCAAATGTTCAGAATTTAAGTAATTTGCTAGGTTCCTTATTAGGTAGAGATTTGTACTTATCTTCTTACATATGTAGTCAATATGGTGTCTAAAGGTTAGGTTTTCATCAATAATTACCCCTAAGAATTTTATTTTATATAATTGCTGGATAGGTTCACCATTTATCGTTACATTTATAGGACTTTGACTGCTATACCTGTTATTGCGGTGTTGGAACATTACTGTTTTTGTTTTTTGAAGATTAACTTTCAGGCTATTGTTTGTAAGATAATTGTAAATAATTTGCATTTCTGTGGTTATTATTTTCTCCATTTCGTTTGCTTGATTGAGTCCAAATATTAATGAGGTGTCATCTGCATACGTCACTGTTTTGGGATGTGGAGATATTGGAAGATCATTTATATAAAATAAAAATAATATTGGCCCTAGGACAGATCCTTGAGGTACTCCCGCTTTGCCATTTCCATAATCGGATGTGATAGATTCTATTGTGTGTTTACTCTTGGTATTGACTACTGTACATTGTTTCCTGTTTTCAAGGTACGATCTTAATATTGTGTGAAATTTTCCGCTTATGCCATATTTCTGCAGTTTATTCAGCAGCATTACATGTGATACATTGTCGAAAGCTTTAGATAAGTCAAGGAATATCCTTGTGATCTTCTCGTCGTTTTCAAGCCCTTGGACTATAGTATGATATAGCTCTGCTATAGCAGTGGTTGTGGAGTGATTTTTTCTGAAACCATTTTGGGATTTACTTAGTATATTAAATTTATTTAGAAAATTCAGTAATCTATTATTCAGCACTTTTTCGAAATTTTTAGCAAAGACAGAAGTTAAGGAAATAGGCCTATAATTTTCCACTTTTGTTTTATTGCCTTTTTTAAATATTGGCCGAACTATGCTTATTTTTGGACAATCAGGGAAAGATTCCTCAATTAGTGATGTATTTATCAGGTGCTCCAGTATATCTAGTAAGGCATATTTACAATGTTTTAGTGTTTTTGTGGATATTTCATCCCATCCTGTCGACATGTTATTATTTAGTTCGTTTATTATTTTTTTTAATTCTGTTTTAGTGGTTCCTTTTAGATAAATGGAAGATAATAGTCCATTTGTCCCCTGAGTGGTATCACTAATCTGACTGATTTTATCGATTCCCATTTTTAAAAAGTAATTATTGAAGATCTGACAAACATCTTTAGGATTTTTTACTACTTGCGCGTTTTCTTCTAAGGTTATGTTTTCAAATGTCTTATTGTTTACATAATGTTCTTTTACAATTCCCCATATTGTCTTTGCCTTATTATTTTTTCACTAAATTGTTGTCTCTTTAGATTAATCAGTTCTTGGGCATACTGCTTTTTTAGACATTTATATTTATCCCTATAAATAACTAAGTTTGTTGATTTATAGAAGGTATGGTAGTCCTTAATTTTTTCCATAATTGTTTTTTACTTCAAATGGAATTTTAAGATTATGGTTACGAGGTTTTGCAACCCTTTTGTTTTTGGGTGGACAGTGTTTATCTAGGTGCCGTTTTATTATATCAAAGAAGCAGTCCCATTTTTTATTACTATCCTGCAATGTATATACTCCTCCCCATCTCTCGTTGCTTAAACTGTCTAGAAGCTGGATCAGATTGTTAGTAGTCATTTGTCTTAACTTCATAAATTCTGTATAATCTAATTCTTCCCGCATATGGCTGATATCAATAATTTGGGCACTGTGGTCCGAAATACAATAATCTATGATTTCTGTTGTGTATTTACCCTCTTCAATATTGGTTATAATATGATCTATCGATGTGGCCGAGGTTGGTGTGATTCTAGTTGGCTCTTTAATAATGTCTTTTAAATTGTAACTTGTAATTAAGTCAAGTAGGTCTTTATAATCTGTATTATTTGTAGTAGTATTTATATTTAGATCCCCTATTAGTATTAATTTGTTGTTTATGCCAATTTTTGTTTTATTTAGCATGTTTTCAAGAGAGCAAAGAAAATCACATACTTTAGTACTTGGCAATCTGTACAGACCAATGATATTTACTTGTGATATGGAATTAAGTTTTCCAGTATGCTTCATGTTTTTGTGTACTTGTATGTAAAGTTTTGTAGTGCATAAAATTACATATTTCAGATTTCACAACATTTCATCATTTTTACATGCATCGAACCATGTAGCACATGTATTTTTAAACTTTTAATTAGTGACAAAATAATAACAAAAGTCTGTATCATGGAGACACCCATGTCATTTCTCAGGTTCAAAGTAAACTTGAGAGTGCTTCTTTAAAATATGCAGGAAAGTTAAGCAGTATATTACACTGTTTTATACTGTAATTTTGACATTAAAGTTTTGTATTCTGTGGATAAATATCTTCCAAGTGAAAATGTAGTGTTTCCTGAAGAAATTTCCCCACAGTTAGTAAGTGCTTTCAAGTTTTGTTCAATAACATCTGTAGACTTAGAAAGATCCTTCTCAGCATACAAACTTATTGTTAACCAATAATTGTCATAAACTTCCACCTGAGCATTTGGAGAAAATGACCAGTGTATACTGCAAATAAACTTAAATGATTGGAATGATGCCTAAGGATGAAAGTAGATTGAAAGTACCAAAAAGTATAAGCTTAAAGTTAACAATTTTAGTGCATGTTTAGTTCATATTATCGAAATTATAGAGCATATGTTAAAAGTTTTGACAATATAAATTAATGCATATTTTAGATATTTTAGTCAACATAAATCAATTGTCTACTTATAAGAGTCAGAGCTGTGTAGTGTTCCTGCAGCAACAGAGTTGCAGGTTTCATTGTTGGAACCACACAAATAAAAGAAATGGAAATCTGGTTTGCTAAAAAGAAAGAAAGAAAAATAAAAAAAAAAAAACTTGAAAAGGGTGTGTTTTGTAAAATCAACCGTCGAACAGCTTTGTATCAAAAGCTATCAATGACAGAAGGCTTTACTATAAGAAAATTTTATTCTTTGCTTTAATCAATTAAATCTCTAACAAAATATATTAAATAGGGATGGAAAGATTAATCACATCTGAAAAATTCACTACCATGGCCAGGAATCAAAACCTTTGCTTTCTCTCGCAATACTATACCACTCAAATACTGTGATTATTCCTTGTGGGTGTATTACTTATAATGTTTGTGTATTTGTGTTTACTTCACGCGTTGAAGCCATCTTGTGACGTGATTCATTTGTTAGGTTTGTTAGCTCCATCTGGTGTTAGCAATTTGCGGCAGTATTAGTTTTTTTGTTTAAAAAAAATGCTACTGTTATTTTATTTAATTTTGGTTCTTTGTCCTCCGGCTAGCTATTATCCTTTTGGTCAAGCACTTCTCTTTATACAGGTTGTGTAAACGGAAAGGAATCTTTTATCCAAAAATAACACTGATGAAGAAATTTGTTTTACACTTTTATTGTCGAAACACAGTCACTATCACATTTACACATTGATCTTGACACTCGCCAAACTGAAACTGTTATAATAACTTCATTACTGATAATTCTTAATTCGTGTACTTCAACTTTTTGTATAATTAACTTTATAACACTTGAGATTTTTCATAACTCTGTTACGCGTAACCTGCAAATTGATATCCGAAGTGTGCCGTACAAATACTTTTGATGAACTGACGGGAATGCGACGTGTAGTGTACAAAGAATTTTGATGAACTGGCGGGGTCTACCTCTAACCTACTCTTTTTATACTCCTTCACCCAGATATGCCTAAAGATTATAACTGAACTGCAATTGGCTAATAAAACGCGCCAACATTAGCGTCTATTTTTATATCCAATGAAAATTATGAATACATATGCTCTAGGTAAATGTTCCAGCAATTTCTAAAAGAAAAACGCGCCAACATTACGTAACTTCCTCGTTTCCAATAATGATAAACAGCTCACCCCCTCGCTGCATTATTGCACGCTATTATTGTCAGTTTCAGTAAGGCAGTATAAACCCACTTCTCAACAATAATTACAATCAATAAACATCTCAAATCAATGTCACATAAAAATGCATATTCATATTACAATCATTATTTACATTTAAGTAATTTGTGATACAAATTACTGCATCATCCTCCAAACGCACTTGAACTTCTCTCATACTTAAATACATAAAACTATCTCAATTACTCTTTTGTTCCTTAAAAGTGACTGCCAATGTTGCTAGCACTTTTAAATTGAAGTTAACCACACCTTTAGGGTTAATGTATACCACCTATCCTACAACACGATTATTTCCATTATTCTGAAATGTTGTATCTTTAAGTTTATTTACAATGCTTCAAATGTTTTAATTTTCTGGTATCTAGTTAAGCAAATTATTGGGAAAACTCGGTGATAGAGCGTCGCCAGGATAACCGAAATCCGTGATTCAAGGGGACATACTAGGAGTATCAGCCACAAACCCAACACCGAATTTAATTTGGTATTATTCATTAAATTCTGGATGAATATACCTCAAAAGTTTTGTGGATTAGAGTGGACATTCTGTCTTCATTTCAGTTTCATTTATTTTGTAATGTCTTTAGCCTTTTTAAAATAAATTCCATTAAATTCATTCATAAAACATTAGTAACTCCATGTACGTTTTTCTTGTAAACTATCAGCAATACAGAAGCACGGTTTTTCATGCCTGATTACCTAAGTAAGTAAGTAAGTAAGTTCATTACTGTCAATAGGTTCATACAGAACTTCTGACATTGTCATGAGCTAATTACAGTATTTACAATGATTAACATTACAATATTTATAATGAATAAAATGCTCTAAAATACTATTAATGGCTAAGTCTATTAACTTATTATTTTGCATTTTTGGCATCAGAAAAATTCGAAGACTTTGTTATATAATTTATGTAAATTATCATATATAATTTTGCTTCCCAAAAATGTATTCTAATGTAGTGTACAACAATGAAAAGGCTCATTCTACTGGCTGAGGTAGTTTCTGAGAAAAACACATAATTATAATAAAAATCTGATTGTTACACTCACATGACTTTCTCTACTCTTGTACAAACTATTTTTACAAATGCTTATTCTCCATCTACTTCACGTTAATGGAGATAGACATTTGCAGAAACTACCTAATTGCTAATTTTCTTGTAGGTGCAAGGGGAATATGGTAGGCTTTAAGCGATAGTCAAATCTTTTAAGAGTTGGTTGCTATGTGGAGCATTTCATTCTCTTTGCATGTCCAGGACATAAAGAAAACCAATAATGAATTCCCATTTGAGAAAAAGTATAAGTATTGGAAAATTCAAACAAATAACAAGGAGTATCTTGGAAATGGTTCACTCCACACAAAAAAAAATGTATATGACATAAATTGTGTGTTTTAACGAGCTCTACATTATTGTTTTTTCTTTTATTGGTCAGGAAAATATCTTAAATATATGATATTTTAACCAAAATCATTAGAACCATTTTTGAGAAAATCAGAATTTTCGAAAAATGTTCCATGTAAAGGGTAGTCTGGGGTGGAGAGATTTTCATGAAAGCCTTTGTGTTGCATCTTTGAACGATACTGAACCTAAATACCGGCTTTTCATTTTTGAATTTTTTTTTTTTTTTTTTTTTTTTGTATTAAGGGGGCCTCAAAAGGTATTTCTGGTGAAATCTCGGTATCAGATTTTAGGGTGGAATGCAATACTTCCCCTACTTACTATTCATAGTAGAGAAAGTAAAAAAATATGTAAAGTTGATCATAGTTTCAGTTTCCTGAGACCCAGAGGCTTCCTGCTGATTAAAGTCTTTACAATGGTACTATATTTTTTGTGGCAGGAATGTCAACTTTCTATACAAATTAAGGAAAGAAAAGAAGAAAGGTCTATTAAAATAGTTATATATTATATTAAAACATTATTAAAAGCCTAGTCTAATAAGTGCTGCTACTACTTTGCTCATCTAATTGAGATTTATTTAGTACTGAAAAAATTCTTCACTCGTAAGAGGTAAGTTAGCGATTGAGGTTTTTTGCAACAATGAGTGTTCAGTCTTCCTTAATAATCAAAAAACTTTGGAAAATGAATGGAAAAGGATATCAATGAAGCAAGACTGGCTTGAAAGCTAGATATAGTTTAAACTGGTTAAAACAATGTTTTTTTTTGGGGGGGGGGGCCCTTCATTCCAAAAAATTTTCAAGTTATCTTTGGGGATAACTTCTCTCTAACTGCTGTATAGATTCCAGGAAGTAATTTAGGCTTAGAAATTGTAATTCCATCCCCAAGCGACTACAATGCGAACAAAGCACTTTGAAACCTGACCATAAACTCATCTGTAAATGATTAGTAGGGTCTTTCCACTCCTTAATCATAGCTAGTAGTCATGTCACTAAATAATCAAGTGCTATTGTAATGTCATTTCTGTTTCTTCAAGATTTTACGTTTGAGCGCTGTGACTGTGTGCATTTGCATTTTTTTCTGTCTTATAGTTAAACTTACATATATATTTATAGAATTTGCTTAGTGCAGTTTTGTAAGTTTAGCAGTGTTTAATAGTTATTAGCACTTAGTACTTGTGTAGTTTAATTAAATAAGGAGGCCTTTGGAAACGAACCAAATTGCTTTCAAAATCTTAGCAATATAAAACCTCTAATGTAAGTACATGGAAATTTCTTTAAGTGAACGTCTTAAACAACAATATATAATTGCTTCTTATATTCGCTTTATATTAATACAAACATTTTTATGAAGCAATTCATTATCTTTTCAAATTTACAAACAAAGCGGCTATCTCCCAAGAGTGATATGAAAAATTGCATTCAACTTACATTTTACTTTCTCTACCATGTACATAGTAGATAAGAGGTATTGTATTCCATCTAAAGATTCAATATAGAGATTTCACCAGAAATACATGTTTTGAGGCACCTGAATAAAAAAAAAAAGCAAAATTAGGAAAAGTTCCATGTGTGTCTGTGTGAACAACTCAAAAATGACAAGTCTGGTACATACCTAACTTTGTGTTTAAGTCCAGTATCTTCCAAATATGACTTGAATATTTTCAATAAAATCCCCTACTGCCAACTACCCTTTACACGGAACATTTTTCAAAATTTTTTATTTTCTTAAAAATGGCCTTAACGATCTTGTTTAAAGTGCCATATATTAAAGATATTTAATCTTGATTAACTGGTAAATGTTAAGCGATAGACAAAAATGTACTATACAAAAAATTTAATTTTTTTTAAAACATACAATTTACTTAAAATAACATTTTTATAGCATAAGCCATTTCCAAGACATCTTTTATTAATGGTTCGAATTATTTAATACTTTGTCATTGTTTTTAAGTCCTGTCGATTTTCAGTTCTCTCTTGCCATTGCAGTGGAAAGAGTATGGAATTTTAAGGCCAGCATATTGTGTCCAGTTCTTAAACATTTGACTATCACTGTTCACTTTGTATCTATAATGAAATGTGTACTGTAGCTATTTCTTCAAAGGTTTATCTCGATTATAATGAAGTATATAGAAAAATAAGCATTATAAGAATAGGTTGTATATCCACTAATAAATGATAGAGGGTAGAAAAAGTCATGTGAATGTAATACATAAGATTTTTTTTACTTATTTGTTCTTTGTTTTTTTAACTTTCGACATATTTACGGCTTTTATTTACATCCTTCGGAACTTGATTTTACGGCTTTTTCTGGTTGCCAGAAAAACAAAATGCAGAATGAAATATGAGCTGAAGCTTTTCTAGCATTGTGCTACACTTTCCAGTAGAACAGCTATGCAATAGACACATCCAAGCCTCCATCAAAAGAGCCACATGCAAACAGGCCACCAGCACACGATTGACTGCAGAAAAACCAATTGCTTCAACTTGTATTCCTTTTACTGACAATTTATCAAGTAAAATTAGCAGACTGTTAAACACCAGCATTAAGAGTTTTCACCTGGCTGGAAGCCCAAGAAAATCTAGAGTAAAATAGGAATGTTTTCATGATAGCTGCGTGCAAAATTACAGTTAGTAGAACTACAAACATACAACTTTTATTCATAACAATTAACTGTCAAGATAAATAACATAACAATTAAAGATCATCTTTTATTTTAAGTAATTGTTCCTTACAGAATAAATTCATATTAATGTATTTTAATGCTTTTAAATATTTAATAATAGTCGTCCCGCAATGTATACTTTATTCAAGACATGTTTCTAAGTTTCCCACTGATATGTTAACAGCATTTCCATTCTTGTAGAGTAATATATTTTTAACCCTTCCTCAGTTATATTCTAAAGCGTTTGTAACATATGTAATTATTATGTGATACATAGTTGTAAACTTAAATTGTGTGTAAGGTAAAGAAGACAATCAAACTGTATGATTGTATTTCATACATATGGTAATCAACTGCAAGGTTTTGTTCTGTTTAAAACTGTGGCAACAATGCGCATGTGCAGGTGGTTTCTGCAAGACGTTTATGGAGGGCGTATTTAGGGGAGGTAAGGAACAAGTGGATACTGTACAAAGGCTGCTGCCTAGGGATGGTTTGAGTGTGATTTCTATAATGAGCAATGCATCACCAATGCTCTTAGATGAAATGATGTTGTAACAAATACAGTGGTAACCTTTTATAGAAAATGTAAAATGGAGGGTAAATGTAAAGGTGAGATGGAATTGTTGGTCGTGTTACCTTCTGAGATGCAAATAAATAGAATAAAATGTCCTAAATGTGCTGTAGTTTGAAAATCTATTGTGTTTTATTACAGCTATGAATTAATTAATTTCTAAAATTGTTAAAATAGAAAGAAAAAGAATAGTAGTTGCAGAATTGCTTAGAACATGCATTATGAATTGGTACATATTAAGTGTTAGCTTATATGTGCATTAATCGATGGTTCATAGGTACTATTTCTAATGCATTCCCCAAGGGCAGTATTATCATGTGAATGAAAGTTAATAGTGCCATTCTAATGATTGTAATGTATGTGGAATTGCAAGTTTGCACTCCTATGGCAGTCAGAAATTATGCAAGTGTGAATACGATGTTAAAAAAAAACATGTAAAAGAAATTGTAAGAATGCAGTTGCACTATATTTAAACATTTTTCAAGAAAGAACTTATTTTATTGCTCCCCAGATAAAAACAGAAGTGAACAAGCTCTATAAACAGGTTGAACTTGATATTGATGGAGTCTTCAAGTACATGCTTCTTTTGAAAAAGAAGAAATATGCAGCTGTTACCATTTCTCGTCTTCCTAATGGGGAGTTGGTGACAAGTCAGGAACTGAAAGGATTGGATATAGTGAGACGTGATTGGTCCCAGCTTTCTGCAGAGGCTGGAAAGTAAGTACTATCAGTTGTTCAATAATAAATGTGTGTATCTTTAGTTCAAGATGGATAAATAAACATATATGACTAGTTTCCTTTTCACAGAATGAGGCAATGCTTATTGTCAGAGTTTAAGTTAAGTAGCGAAATCGCATTGGCTGCATTTCCTAGGGAATTTTTTTCTGCTTTTTGGTAGGATCTAGTAACCAGTGATTAAAATAGTGATATAGTGGAAACTTCTGTTGCCACGTGGAAAGCCTTAAGGATGTAAACCATAAATATCACAGAAAAGGTGTAGTAACATGAAAATTTTATCATTGTTGTTCATGCACTTAAATAATATCAGTCCTTTAACAATGCAGTGGAGGGGAAAAAAAGTTCCATTTTCACTTCACTTCCAGAACTGGAATCTCTTGTATAATATGGATGATACTCATGTAGTACAAAACTTTCCAGCAATTATCTATTATTCTGCAGGGATTAATGTTTATAAGTTATATATCATATTTTTTTTGTGTTATTACATTTTAAATTAATGAATATGTGAACTTTTGTTTTTTTATCTCTCTCTTAAATTTATCGCATGCTATCACATCTGATGAACCAGAAGTAATAGGGTAAGATGTAGGAAATTTAAAAAATCTGCACATAAAGTGTACTATAAATTTATCAGATATATGAATATCTGAAAGCATAGTTTGAGACGGTAATTTGTATCACAAATTACTCTAATGTAAATAATTATTTTAATATGAATATGTATTTTTATGTAACATTGATTTCAGAGGTTTAATAATTGTAATTATTATTGGTAAATAATAATATACGGCTCTATTGAAACTGTTAACAATAAAACAATACTTCAGCAAGGGGGTTAGTTGTTTATCGTTACCGGGAACCAGGAAGTTACGTAATGTTTCGCGCCTTTTCGGTAAAAAAAGCTTCTAGAACATTCTCTAAAAGTAATATGTATTAGTGGTTTTCATTGGATAGTAAAATAGACGCTAATGTTGGCGCGTTTTATTAGCCAATAGCAGTTCATTTATAATCTTTAGGTGTATCTTGAGGCAAGCCTATAAATAAGCCAGGTTGAGGTAGCGGGTCCCCCAGTTCGGCAAGATTCTCAAAACATTATACATCGCCCCGCAGTTATACAAAATTCTCCGTACACTCCACGTCGATTCCGCAGTTCAACGGAATTCTCAGTGCAGTACATGTCGCTAATCAGTCCTTCATTTCGTTAAGTTACACGAGAAATCTTATAAAATATTCTAAAGTTAAATATACAAAGTTGAAGTACGCGAGTTAAAAGTGATAAGAAGTTATTATAAACAGTTTCAAAATGGCGATTATCTAGATAAATCTGTGAAAGTGTTAGTGCACGTGTTCGACAATAAAACATTATAAAACACATTTCTTCACTAGTAATTTTTGGATAAAAGATTCCTTTTCCGCTTCACAACCTGTAAGAAATACATGCCTACCCAGATCAGATGATAGCTAGCCGGTGGACATTTAAAACTGATACAAATTGCTACGCCAGAGGGAACTATAAACAGAACAAATGAACCAACCAACGTATGACGTCACACAAGATGGTTTCGCGTGAAGTAAACACATATTTGCTCTCGTAAATTGGCACCACAACGTGGAGCTAACTATAAGATCTTCAAGATATAATAATTTACGTAAAACAGAACACGTAAGCTATACCACCATCAAGTTATGATAGTAAATTTCAGTGATAAAAGACACGTGATAACTACAGGTGTTTATATTGCTCAAGGAAAAGTTGTTGTTGGTGATTGTTTTTCTACCACTTACCTGAGAGGCTAAAGGAAGTATTGCATTCCATCCAAAAGTTCATTATTGAGATTTTACAGAAAGTTTATTTTCAGCATCTTTCAAAAATACAACACTAAGCCACAAAATTCCCTGTTGCCTAGCAACTCTTTATATGCAAAAATGGTAAGTTTTTTCTAAAAATAACACATACAAACTTTGATTAAAATATATGTTTGAGAACATGCCATAACAAACTGTATATCTTGAAGCTTTCGTAAATAGCCTATGAAGTCCTCTTCGTTCTCAATGAATTTCATATAACTTGGAAAACAACAGAACCTATATTAGTTTTATTTTATAGAGTCAGCCAATTCTGAAATATACCTTGTATATTTACATTTTCTCAAGTAGCAGTAGATTGTCTAATGGAAATTTTTTGAAAAACAATTCTCCTTTTTTTGTTTCTGTTTCATGAGCTCCTGTGATTTATTATATAAACAGTTTAATGTTTCCACCAAGTTGCTTAGTTTGAAAGCCAAAACGTTTATTGTGGATAATATAACATGAAGAACAATTTTTTATATGAGTAGTGTAAAACAAGGGATGTATGAGAATTTGTCATAGTAAAGAAAGTCATGTATGCACATGTAAATACAATTCATTTATTGCAGATTTTTTTCCTGGTATGAATGATTTTCAGATTTATACTGAAGCAAATTTTATCAGATCAGGATCCAGATGATCGTATATTAAACATTCATGACCACTTGGAGAAACTTCGAACTGATCTTGAAGAGGGGAAAGTGCCAATACCTTTATTGACTATTACCAAACAATTAACAAAGAACCCTGAAGAGTATCCAGATTCAAAAGCATTGCCTCATGTTCAGGTGGCATTGCGAATTAATTCACAAGGTGGCAGGAGGTTAAAGCAGGGAGACACTGTGGCATATGTGATCTGTGAGGTGAGTTTAACAATATAGTGATTTAAATCAGAAATATAGTTCATTTAGTTCAGTGCAAATTTAAAAAATTTAGGTGTAGTATCAGCTAACACCAAGCCATGCTCATTCCTTTTTTTAGTTATAACAAGAGTTCTCACTTATAATAGGTAGAGGTACCTAGTTTTTATAGATGCCAGAATTGCAAAATATGTTTATATTGTAATAAAAGTATATCTTCTGTTTCAAGCCCTCCTAGGTTGTCATTTTATCAAGTTATGTGAGTCAAATGTTTAATTCAAAATTATAATATTTTTTGACAAGAGTTGTTTGTCTTTTTAGGGAAACTTCCATATCAACTTTTGAGTTCTAGCAAGTGTGTAAGTGAGCATATCATGTGATAGTTATATAAAAATCAGTGCTGTTAAGGAGGCCACCACTCTTCAGACTGCTTGTTGGGGATTCTGGGCATCAGAATATTCTGAACTCTAAAGCATTTAAATTAGGCATCTATGCAAGTAGTAAATGTTGCTCAGCAAGCTCTTTTAAGTCAATTGTGGATTGTATTATGTTGAGTGCTTTATGCATGTCAAACCAAGATAGCATTGCAAGCATTATTATGCAAATAAACCTATGTTAATAGTGCTTTATCAGTAAAACAATGCAGTCTTTATTTTGAGGCTGAAATAAAGGAAAAGGGTCAAACAATCAGAGTTATGCGGATGCTATGTAAGACAGAAACATTTAACAAAAACATTTATCTGTCTGAAAACTGCATTTAGCTGACAGCGCAATGTTGATTGCCACTACACAGTATTCCCAATCTAGCTAATTTATAGTTGGATCTTGTAATTTTGATTTTTTGTTCAAAACTAAAGATTCCTAATGCTTAATTTGTGGCATAGAAAGGAGAAAAAGTAGTGAAATCCTATGGCATCAACAAAATAATAATATGAGATGTATTCCGAAACTAAGGTCTGGTGAACATATTTAATGGACGGTAGGCCTGAATAATATTTTATGCCTGCAGTGCTGTCTACCGACTCCTGAGGAACTTACTGCAGAGTTGGTGTGACGCAGCAAACATTTGCCAGTCAGTGAGGGCAGATCGCAATGGGCATGACAATTGTAGATCCTGCCAGTTGTGAAGTGCGCTGTGTGAATAGATTTTTGCTGGCAAAAGGATTGTCAGCTGTGAACATCCATCGTGAGTTATGCCTTGTGTGTGGGCCGGACATGAGTGACAAACAGGTTCAACATTGGTGTTCAGAATTTCGAAATGGCCGCAGAAATGTGCATGATGAACAGCGGAGTGGTAGGTCCAGTATTCGGACTGACGACATCGTTGAACAAGCGAACCAAAAACTTTGAAGTGATTGGTGTTTGACAATTAGGGTCTGGCTGATGAATTCCCAAATGTTGCTCAAACCTCACTTTACAGGATTGTCACTGAACAGCATAGATATCGGAAACTTTGCGCGAGGTGGGTCCAAAACTGCTCACCAGTCAGCACAAAGAGCAAGAAATGTGTAGTGCATGACAGTTTTTGGAGCGCTATAGACAAGATGGAGATGGTTTGTTTTCCCACATTGTTACGGTGACGAGACATGGATAGCTTACACCAACACAATTGAAACAACAGTCAGTGCCGTGGTGCCATTCTGGTTCACCCAAACCAAAAAAGTGTAAGCAGTCACCGTACACAAATCACAAAATGATGGCTACCAAATTTTGGGATGAAAAGGGTGTCCTTTTGATTGATTTCATGGACCATGGGTCAACAATTGCAACTGACATGTACTGTGCAACGCTTACCAAACTGAGACGTATGATTCAAAATCAGTGCCGTTGTCTGACATCATCCTCTTTCACGATAACGCACATTCCTGCCAAAACCAAAGAGAAGATTCCAGAGTTTCATTGGGAACTTTTTGAGCACCCTCTGTACAGTCCCGTCCTGGCACCAAGCACTATTTTCTCTTTTTGCATTTGAAATGGTGGCTGCTTGGACAACGATTTCAAACTGACGAACTCAAGATGAGCGTTATCAACTGGTTCAAGTCCCAGGCGACAGACTTCTATGCCAAGGAGTTAAATAAGCTGGTGCAGCGTTACGGCAAGTGGATAGATGTGAACGACAATTATGTGGAAAACTAAAGTAAATATGTAGGCACATGTCAATGCCAATAAAAACCTTGTCTCATGAGAGATGATGATGTTATGACCAAACGGACCTTAATTTTGGAATACACCTCGTGGATCTCTACTTTCCTGTTTTTACGTTCATAGCAACTTAGCATGCTATTTGTATTTCACATGTCTGTTGCATTCACACCATGAGACTGCAAAGCTATTTGTTTTTGTGCAAAATAATAAATAAAGCAGAATTTTTATGCGAAATAACAATGCAAGGAAATGTAAGATTTTTATTCACCCTGAAAGATAATTTAAATGCGTTTTTCTAATATTCCAAGTAAATTCCAATTATGTAGTTTTTCCTGTGATAAACTAGAATTTTTATACTGTGTTCCATGATGGAATTTACAGTTTTGTTGACTAATTACACAGTTATGCATATGGCTACATATTAGTGCTACTGGATGAATAACTTAACTGTGTATGGCAAAGAATAGCAAATAATTTGGCTAACCTGAATTTTGTTAATACACAATAAAATTTAAAATAATATACAAAGTAAGATATGTAAAATTTGTGTTGTCTAGTTAATTAAAGCCCAAAATTTAACCCCTTAAAGGCTGTAATAATTTTGCTACATGTGCTGCTCTTCCTCTAATTCCTAAACTGGCTTTCATATCCCATTCACAGACACCACATTCCAAGCAATTCGAATAGGCATGATCATTAAAGCAAGACGAAATGGACTTGCCATCCATTCAAAGCCAAATGTTGCGAGTTCGAATCTAAGCAATTGTAACCAAATATGCCTGTGGTAAAGGACGGGGAGGGCAAGTAAAATAACCAGTGTGAAGGCATGCTTGGATGCTGATGGGGTTGCATTTCACTGTAGTTGTAAGGATTTTACTTCTTGTTTTATTGAGAGAGAAAAAAAAAAAGCTACAGTTTTATTGAAAAAAAATTAATATTTTTAAAATATAAAACAGCTGTGTATAAATACTTAAATTTTATTGTTGAAGGCTAGTATAATATGTAATTAGAAAAAAGCTATTAAAAATCTAAAACCTTAACAAAACATTTTTGTATCAAATATGGTACACTAGACTATAGGGGTCAACATCTATTGGCAACAGATTCGTCTATAAATAACCCATAACATTTTATTCTCACTGGTAACTTATTGAGTCTTTCCTGTTTGAAAGCTCACAAATGTCATTACAGTGATGGCTGTTTTGCTCTTTTTTAGTTTGATTCCCAGCAGGACATGTACACCCTAAGACAAAAACAAATTAGCAGACTCTTGAAACATATATTTGTCAAAGTCCAAATCATTTTCGCAGCCAATTCACAATGGGTCTTGGGATGTGTGCCTTTAGTTTTGTTTCGTACTCTCCTTTTCTTATTCAAACTAAATATGAAATAAGTAAATATTATGTTCCTAAATGAAAAAGCAAATAAAAGTATATTAATTAATTTAATATCGGGTATACAAACCTCTGCTTCTATTACTGCCCTCATTCTATGGGCATGGGTGATATCAAATGCCTAATCAAATTTTCACAAGGGGATACTTCCTCCCAAGCATCCTGTATTTGATCCCACAAAATCTCTCTTGTATTGCGTTGTCTTGCAGGCCAGTTTAACTCCAAAACTATCTTCACTTCTGCCCACACATTTTCAATAGGATTCAAATCTGGTGAGCAAGGTGGCCATTCAATCACTGTGACATCTTGTCTTTGCAAGAACCAGTTTGAAACCTGCTGACTTGTGTGGGCAGGGTGGTTATCCTACTGGAATTCAATCAGTCCATTGGGATATCTAGTCCTTAAAGAATGAACTATAATGTTTTCTAGGATGTCTTTATGTTGCTGGCTATTTAATGTGCTATCGAGCTGCCACAATACATCTAGGCCATCTCATGACATCCAACCCCAATGCGACACAGATACGTGACCTTTGCAATCCATTTTGTGTCGTAACATTTTCCTTTATGATGGTAGTTAATTATTTTCCCCCCATTTTAGATGAAAATGTCACCTTGGCTGTGAATATAAACCTATTCCAGTTATGGTTGGCATTTTATTCTTCGAGAAAATCTGTGATCATCTGTAAGATGCTGCTTTTTAGCTGCCGAATGAGCAAAGATTGCTGCTATAGTCAAACGGCACAGGGCTGTGTGGTTTAACCTGGGAAATTAGAATTACTTCTAACTGTAGGCACATGCTGGAAGGCATTCCTTTCTGCCTCTTCTATAAGTGCAGTATCCTACTGAGGAGTGGACAAATGTTTTTGACATGAGCCAGGTCGACAAGCCATCCCTTTCCTGGATAACCACACCCACCTTGTAGCCATAGATATAGCGACTTCAAGTGCTCTTGCAACCTGAGACAGAGTATCTGCAACATTCACTAACATAAAGAGAGATCTCCTTGTAGTTTTGTCTTTATGTGGCGCTTAGCCATAGCAAAAGTCAGTATGTTTGCTAACATATTATGCAGAACTCCAAGGCTGTGAGTGTGCATGCATGATCACACCAGCACCATCCATAACTGTACAATGAGACAGAGAGTATTTAAGCATTAGGAGTCAAATTTGGGACACGTTTGCTTCACTCACTCTTTAGGTCGACATAACTGATGATGGAAGCGAAAGCTTGAGACAGTATTTTTAACACTTAAATGATTTCAGTCTTATTATATAATATGTAAATTCAATAACAGCCCACCTTAAAGCAGTATGTATATGTAACAATACATAAGGAGTGTATATTACAATCATTGTATGTGTTTATATTATTGTATCCATGTGTAATAATGTTATGTGAATGTATTACGTAATTTAATAATGTAGGAGCTGTGAGAATAATAGGTCAAAAGTTGCTAACAATGAGGTTAACCTTGAGACAATGATGAATGTGAGAGTTTAACGATACTACTTGTGATTCTTGGAAGCAATAATGTAATTTTAGTGACAGTTTATAAAATAACCAATCATCAACCAGAAAAAGCTTTAGTTAAATGAAGGTATTCTATTGGACTAGGATTAGCCAATCAGAAACTGAAATATAGCAAAATTTAAAATTTAGAGTTCAGTTGCCTGCAGACAGTGTCTGTAACCGGTCGTGAGAATGCGTCCTTGAGAGATTTAATATGTATTCGTGTAAGACGAAAATAGTTTACGTATTAACAAGTGCAATTATTTAATAAAAGAATCTCAAACTCTCAGCTCTCTATCAGTGAAGTGTTACATAAATCGTATCAAGCATTAATAAAAGGAGTGAAGTAAAATTATAATCTGTGTAAGCCTACATTCTTAGTCGCACCACAACCCTGCTAAGAGAAACGTCTCTCTAACAATAATACTGATGCAGCCGAGGCAAACATAAATATATAATATTTAAAGAAACAGTCAAATTACAAAGTTATTTGCTCCACATTTTGGGCGTCAATTTTAAGATGTTAGTTGCTTCACGTATGGAAAGCCAATTTGAAGTAGGAGTTGTATTGTAGTTCAACTGTTGGGGAGCCGAACACTTGAAGTAGTTGCAACTGCACGTATAGTACCCGGTAGCCTTTGCTCCAATTTTTAAAAATATTAACTTTGTAATTTGACTGTTTCTTTAAGTATTAAATATTTATGTTTGCCTCGGCTGTGTCAGTATTATTGTTAGAGACACATTTCTCTTAGCAGATATTTTGGTGCGACTTAAGAATGTAGGCTTACACAAATTATAATTTTACTTCACTCCTTTTTATTAATGCTTGACACTATTTAAATAACACTTCACTGATATAGAGAGCTGTGAAATTCTTTTTATTAATTAATTACGCTTTTTAACACGTAAACTTATTTTTCGTCTCACACGAATATGTATTAAATCTCTCGAGGATGTGTCTTGCGTCCAGTTAGGAACACTGTTTGCAGGCAACTGAACTCTAAATTTGTAAATTTTGCTATATTTCAGTTTCTGATTGGCTAATCCTTGTCCAATAGAATACCTTCATTTAACTAAAGCTCTTTCTGGTTGTTGATTGGCTATTTTATAAACTGTCACTAAAATTACATTATTGCTTCCAAGAATCATAAGTAGTATTGTTAAACTCTCACATTCATTATTGCCTCAAGGTTACCTCATTGTTACCTCATTGTTAGCAACTTTTGACTTATTATTCTCACAGCTCCTACATTATTAAATTATGTAATGCATTCACATAACATATTACACATGGATACAATAATATAAACATATACAATGACTGTAATATACACTCCTTATATATTGTTACATACACATATTGCTTTAAGGCAGGCTGTTATTGAATTTACATATTATATAGTTAGACTGAAAGCATTTAAGTGTTAAAAATACTGCCTCAAGCTTCTGAAAAACGTTCTATAAATTACAGAGTAAATGAAGCAGCCGTCTCCCAAAATCGACCCCTAGTGCTTAAATGCTGAATTTTGCCTTCATTGTTACAAAGCTTTTAAGAAATATCAAAACGAGACAGGGAGTTTGCACATCCAATATTAAGTAAATTAAATATTTGGTTTAGATTTTTGCTTTAGAACTCTTACTAATATGGTATTTGTTTTGAAAACGAAAAAAGTAATGTTTTTATGCATGGATGTCTTAAAATTAATAAACATCTTATGCATGGAAAATATAGGGCATTGCTATATATTTAAAAATTAAAATTTAAATAATAAAAAAAAACATAAACCAAAGATTTGAACTCAGGTTGTTCCAATTATGAGACAAATGCATTTTACCACTTGGCTATCATGCATACAACTGCAGTGAAAGGGATCTTCCTACATATCACATAGCTTTGAAATGAACAGGGTGGTATTAAATCGTGTATTGTGAGTGCAGCGTCAGCGAATGTTTCCAATGTTTTCTGAATTGATGAACACTCTCTCTAGCCCTTGCTCATATATTTTGTCTTAGGCTGTACATAGTCTGGTTAAGATTCTTTTTCCAAGTTTTCCCTAAACCTGGCAAAGCAAATATTAGGTTATTTTGATTACAGAAGATCAGGGTGTGGTTTGCTGTTAATTCATTTCATTTACTCTCTTGTAGAGAAGCTTTAAAATGTGCAAGCAGTATACAAGACAATGTCACATAAATGCTTTTCCTAGAATCTTTTATGACCATCAATTTACATAATTTCGCATTTTATCAGTATGTTAGTGAAACAAATGTATAAAGGATACAAAACCTGGGGATTTCTTTAAAATGTGGTAAAAACCACAAAATCCTCTGTTTTCAAATACTTGCAATTGTTAATGATTAAGTGTAGCCAATTTAAAGTCTAGTAGGAGAAAAGTATGATATAGCTCCAGTTTCCATAACATTTTCACTGTACTCTAAGAAAGGAAAGAAATATAATTCTCATGCGGAAATAATGTGAGCAATGAAGAGAGAGTGCCACCTTAGTTCTTTCCAAGACAACTTTTGCATTTTATGTCTAGGATGGCAGCAACTTACCACCC